>OX940984.1:26329544-26929544 GCA_954871275.1 Leptopterna dolabrata
CGGGTTTGCATAAGTGATTATAAAAATGAGTCGAAGGGTGAGTTTCCTATTAAGAAAATCGGAATAAAACTTAAAATAATTTAGATAGATTCCTAATACAATATATTATTAATTATGTTCCTGGACGTTCTGGCGATTATCTTTGAAATGCATACAATATACCGTATCTATCATGGCATGCTGCATTTGATTGAAACCTGTTATCGTTTAATAACTGCGTTAAGTTACGTGTTTTTAAAACTGATTTTTCAAAGGAAAGGCCAAATTTAAAAAAACAACAAATACAGTACTATAGGAATACGATGTAGAATAATAAGACAAATAATAAACTTTCCGTTTACCACAAATTCACTCAAGTTCCGAGCATCCTCGGGTACGTAACTCACAACCAAAGATTATCTGTGTTTATGTATTTACTCACAACTAAAGATTATCTCTGTTTGTTACTTATGTACGTACTTGAGGATGCTCAGATCTTGAGTGAAAAGCTTCGTGCTAAATATAAATTTGTGCTAAACGGAAGGTTTATTTGTCTTATTTTCTATATCGTACGATGGTTTACTACAGAAGGTGTGCAATGTGACAGAGTGTGAGGAGAGTGACGGTGGACCATCGAGAGTCCCCCTCCTAGACTAGCGACCATTATGACAAGCTAAGAAGGGATGCCGATTAAGCTTCAGCCAAATGACCCCATCTTCACCAGAAAAACAAACGACTCGAGAACCGCCACGTCACAGCAATTACAATCGATGAACTATATAGGATTACAACCAGGGGTGTTATTGGGGGGGGGGGGGGGGGGGTGTAAAAATAGGGGTTTTCAAGATTTTTTGCGGCTTTCGTGAACATGAGCTTGTGAGGTATCGTCTTACACATTTTTTAGGGCGAGACCGAATATGAAGCTGGCCGTGACGAAAGAATGAAGCATTGCAGTCTAACGAAGGTTCAGCTCCCAAAACTTTTTATGTGCCTAAAACCTGGGATATTATCAGAAATTCCCATACATTTGTATAATAACACTAGAAGTAGCATCAACATGTGAACCAAGACAATTAAATGGCACTATTAATGATAATTTGTGAAAAAAAAACTAATTCGTGTTTTCGGGGGCCGAAATTGGTAGACACCATCAAAAACAGCTATTTCAATTATTGCACATGAAAGAAACAATAAATGAACAGCCAACATTTCTGTAGGTATGTTTAATAATAGTTTTATTAGAGATTCGTATTCTACTTCAAATTTTATGGTTTGCTATTCTCTGATGAAATACACCAATGCGTTCGGTTCGGACAATATCCCCCCCTTTCTTTCACATTTCAAGGTGTGCAGATTCCAAAAATGCAATGTCTCCGCCGTATCACCGATATCTACTTAATTTTCGGTCTACACAGGCTCCATTTGGGTTATAGTTGTGTCCCCTATCTCGGCAGCCCGATCTGAAAACACCCAGGGCTGTTGTAGGTGAAAAATTTGTTATTTTTGAGATTTTTGAACTAGGGCTTGTGAGGTATTGTTTCCCATATTTTTTTTAGTGCGAGGAGACCAAATATGAAGTTGATTTTGATCAATGAGTGAATTATTGAGTTTCTGATGACGTTTTATCTCTAAAATGGCTGTGAAAATGGCTGTAAACACCAGAAATTTGTATAACACAGTAGTAGTGTTGACAGGTGATTCAAGACAATTCAATTACACTTTCACTGATCGAAAATAATTTGTCAGAAACAGCAACTTATTGAGTTTAAAACCGTCAAATTAGCTTTGTGGGTCTCTTCACTGAGGTCCCAATCGTGCCGTATACAGTCAAGAATGGTAATCGTGTGGCTCATTGTGGGAGTACAGTTAGACAGCAGGAAGTCAGGGTAAACGGATGGAAATGGTTTCAACTATCAAGGCGAACGTACCAACAGAATACTAGAGCATCCAAAGAACTTGAATTTCAACTAATCGGACATGTCGTAGTGCATTTATTTTACTCATTTCTACTAATTTATACCCGGAAAATATTGAATTAAGCAGATACCCGATTCTTGGCATGTGCCTACTCGTATTTTATCTCTCATGACTTGAAAACTATGCGATAAAAATAGTTATTTAAGAAAAATATGTTTCAATGAAGATTTCTTCTTTCAATTTTAACGATATTAATTTTTTGGAGAGTACCTACTGTATACCGTTGTGCGGATGTGTAGCATCAGTTCTGTGGTAGGAAATTTCCCTTCATTTCCGATCCATGTATGAAGTGGTGATAGTTTCCTCCCCCATAAGAACATTGCTTTCTCGTGCATTTTAAGGTTTTTTTAAAGAGATTTTTATGAAGGGGTCAAATTTGAGGTCGAAAGCCGTAAAAATGTCTAAAATCGCCGAACATTTATGTAAGTATACAGGGTGGCCCAAAGAAGGTGTCCCACTCCCTTCATTTCCACTACAGAACAACCAGACCAATGCAGTTTTCCTCATCTTTTGCAAAGCTTTCAAAAAAAACTGCGCATCACGCAATTTCGCCCTCGTGCGCAACTTTGTTTTTCGAATGAGAACCCCCTCTTTTATTGCAGATTCAGATTCTGCGTCATATTTCACGAAAAAATCACGAACGAGTTTTTCACTGACCACAACCGGCTCCAAGGAACGTAAAAAGTTGCGCAGTTCTGGAACTGCGCAAAATTGAAGATAATGGTAAACCACATGGCGTGGTGTGGCACATGGTTTTGCACTATTTTCAACGCTGAATCACGTGGTAATATCCGTTTTCTAATATGATAGGGAATTCCAGGGTTCATAGGAGTAAGAAGTCCATTTTTCATGGGAAAAAAACATGACCTAGGTGTATGGATTTTCTTATTTTATTGAAAGTAACCTCTTTTTCAATAAAATTACTTAAAACAAATCCATCTACGCAAATGATCCCCCCCCCCCCCCCCCCACCACCCATGAAAAATGGGACTTCTTACTCTTATGAAGCCTGGAATTCCCTACCAAATCAGAAAACGGACATTACCAAGTGATTCATCGTTGAAAATAGTGCAAAACCATGTGCCTCACTCAAGGTTTAATGCCACAGCTTCAATTCTGTTCAATTCCAGGACTGCGCAACTTTTGCGCTCCTGGAGTCGGTTGCGCGCAGTAAAAAAATAGTTTGAGGGTGATTTGTTCATGAAATAATATGACGTAAGAATCTGAATCTGCGATAAAAAGAGGGGGTTTTAATGAGAAAAAACAAAGTTGCGCACGATTGCGCGATGCACAATTTTGTTATTTTTGAAAGCTACGCAAAAAATTATGAGAACTAGAGTTGGTCAGGTTTTTTTTTATAATGTGGACTGAAGGAGAAATGAAGGGGGTGGGACACCTTCGTTGGGCCACCCTGCATACTTACCAAAATGTTTTGTGGCTAGTCACTTTTACGGCTTTTTGATCTCAAAACTCAAATTTGATCCATTAATAAACTCCCTTAGAAAAACACCTAAGTGTACGAGAAAGCATTGTTCTTATGGGGGAGGAATTTATCAAGAAAGCATTGTTATCATGGGGGAGGAATCTATCAAGAAAGCATTGTTCTTATGGGGGAGGAATCTATCAACACTTCATACATGGATCGGAAATGAAGGGAAATTTCCTACCACAAAACTGATGCTAGACATCTGCACAACGGTATACAGTACCCTCCAAACAATAGGTATAGTTAAAACTGAAAGAAAGAAGAAATCTTCATTGAAACATACGTTTTTATCATATAAATTTTTTATCACATTGTTTTTAATAGTCATTAAAGATAAAATACGAGAAGGCACATGCCAAGAACTCTGGTATCTAGGTACTTAATTCAATATTTTCCGGGTGTAAATTAGTGCACATGAGTAAAGTAAGTGCACTACAACATGTCCGAATAGTCGAAATTCAAGTTCATTGGATGTTCTAGTATTCTGTAGGTACGTTTACCTTGATACAGTTAAAACCATTTCCATCCGTTTGCCCTGAAACGTCAAAGTTAATGACTTCCTGTTGTCTAATTTACTCCAACAATGAGCCACACGATTACCAAATGAGGTGAAGAAGATAAAGCGCGTCGAGAAGAAATATTTATACTGACCGCTCGCGAAATCATCACCTCGCTCAAGGTAAGCTTCACTTCAAGGGAACACCAACAAGGACCCTCCCGACACGTTCTCAAACCATACCCAAACTGAATAAGACTGAACTAAGTAACAAAACACTTATTCACACCCCAACGAAAGAGGGGTTGAGCGTAAAACGGACCTTTTAAGAAGTCATACATGAGAGAACGCCCATTCGAAATTTTCATGGGTTGTTGCGACCAAGGGCCATGATTACAAAAAATCTCCGCCCAGTGCAAATCAGTAATAGATTGAATATTACGGCACCTGCCTCAAAGAAATACGGAGTTTCACTAGGGGAATTAGATACACTCAACTCGAATTAGTTACGTTGAGAGCTTGTAACTTTCACTTGATAGTATTGGGGAGTCAATACCCTCAATGTGCCTGTGTCCATCAATATTTAGAATAGGGTCATAAAAAAACAATACTCACCATTTGTGTATAGTCTGTTAAACATTACTGCGAAGGATGTCAAATAAAATAATTTCAGCTGGAAAATGTTGACAATTCTCAAAGAAAACAACTAGAGGCGACATAAGTTAGGGGTGGACTTCATACGTCCAGCCTGCTTTCATTACGAATGTATTGAGCATAACATAGAATGAACGACACGGTTATTTACAACTAGGAATAGGAACACAAATTTGAATGATTATAACGAACAAAAATCAGTTCATATTTTGACTCAACACCCACAGTCACGACAGAACACTGGCATTCTGGCATGGTAAAATAACCTGAACCTGCTATCAACACGATAACAACTTCTCACCCTACTGGATACTATACGATCTTATTCCATGGTCTGTGCCCCTCCAATGGTTAATCCATGTCGTTTCCATTTCCGAATTCCATGGTCTTTGCCCCTCCCATGGATATGTTGTAATATCCATACTCAACCTAGCGCTTCCTTTTATGAGCTTAAAGTAATAGCTAACAGTAATTATTTGAATGAAGGTGAATTTAGGAAATGTTGATAGTTTTCATCCAAAGTTCATCTTTTCATCGAAGATATAAATTGTTCGAAATGACGTTAAACTTGACAAAATTGACTGAGCATGAGCGCACCTTGACATTTATGTAACCTTGACGATTTTTCGATCAGCTGTGCAAAAATTTTGATGCGAAGTGAGTAGCTACACTGCTCAGTGCAACACATCTGAATCTGTATTGTATAGCTGTCTAGTATATAAATTATAATTATTATTCTAGTCTAGTAGTGCTCTGTAGTGAGTGTTGAGTAGCACGCCTACGCGTTCATTTTCTGTTGCGCAAAAAACGTTCTTAGAGCTCCATTTCATGCGAATTTCTTTCGAAAATTCTTGGGGTTGATCCCTTATCCGCACCAGTACATATTGTTTTCTGTCGGAACGGTGTTGTGACGGGTGTTAACCAAACTTTTCCAGCTCCAAACTCGTGGTTTTCGGTTCCGACTTTCTCGGACGCCCAAACAACATCCCCACCTCCAGCAACGATGAAATTTCTTTTCCAATTTTAGTTCCGGCGATTTCCTTTTAGTTCTGAGGACCTCAGATCACAGTTGTTGATTTTTTCATTTTTCGCACGAGTTGCTAGTGTGTGCAACGTAAGTAAAAATGTCAACATCTTTTCACTTAAAATGTGTATGTTGGTGCTGATAGCTCATTTTCTCTGATCCCATGCTTACCTATTTTATTGCATGAAATTACCTCTTCTTTAGTTCAGGCATACCACAACATTTCGCCCATCATGCCTACTCGCATTCATGTTTCTACTTACATTGGGAGGTGTGTATACATATTATTCTCGGTAGCTAAGTACCTACTACTTAAATATTCGCGATTCTCATATGCTGATGCTGACTCCCAGATGCTGTTGGGCACATCGTAAAACTGGCAAGCTGTCATTCATTGTAGTGAAGTGATATGTCATTCATTTTGTGCCTATTGCGCGGTTCGCCGCGTGATAAATAGTAATCTTTTCAATTGAATTGAGTTTGTAACCACTTGAAAACATAATTACGATTCGACGAATTCCGAGATAAGTTGCATGGGATTTAAATTGAAAATCGTACGATTTATACTGTGGTTTTCCCCCCTTCGAACAAAGGAGGTTTACCTGCACTTCCTCCTAACTCCTAGGTGAATAGGATCGTAAATAGGTTCTGAGTTTTATTTGAATTTAGGGCTGAGCCTTTCACAAGCTTGGCTCGTGCTGTCTGTCTCCTTGGGGCTAGCTCCGAGCAAGTTCAGTTTTCGCTTGAACCGAACTGGCATTGTGTAGGGCGAGCTCTGAACACGCTCGCTCGGAGCAGGGTGAGCCTGGAGCTTGTTCGGAGCACAGGCAGCTTGAACGGTTCGAGGGCGCATGCGCGGAAGAGCATAGCTTAGCTGACCCTAGCTTTGTTCGTGCAGTCCCTCGGAGCTTGTTCAGAGCAACCCGTGCATGCGCAGTAAGGGTGAGGCGAAGATTCACTGTTCGTGCAGACCCAGAGCGAACTCCGAGCCAAGTGGTCCGGTGTTCGTGCTGTCCCAAGGCAGATGATTCGGTGTTCGTGCTGGCATGAGAAGACCAGGGGCAGCTGAGCACTGCTCTTCCGCGCATGAACCCTCGACCCGTTCGAGCTGCCTGTGCTCCGAACAAGCTCCAGGCTCACCCTGCTCCGAGCGAGCGTGTTCAGAGCTCACCCTACACCAAGCCAGTTCGGTTCAAGCGA
This sequence comes from Leptopterna dolabrata, assembly GCA_954871275.1. Lineage (NCBI taxonomy): Eukaryota > Metazoa > Arthropoda > Insecta > Hemiptera > Miridae > Leptopterna > Leptopterna dolabrata. Next base: position 26,336,361 of record OX940984.1, read on the forward strand.
AAACTGAACTTGCTTGGAACTATCCCCAAGGGGACAGCACGAACAAAGCTCCTGGTCTTCTCATGGGGCACGGGAGAGCTTGCTCAGAGCAGCTCGGAGGAAGCCCCGTGGCCAGCACGAACACCGAATCATCTGCCTTGGGACAGCACGAACACCGGACCACTTGGCTCGGAGTTTGCCCTGGGTCTGCAAGAACAGCGAATCTTTGCCGCACCTACTGCGTATGCACGGGCTGCTTTCCATCGTTCTTTCACATGCATGCTCCATTTGGTCCCTAGTTGTGTCGCGAAAGTACAGCCCGATTGGAATACACCCAGGGGTGTTATGAGTGAAAATGGGTGTAAAAATAGGCACTTTTTGTGTTTTAGTAACATGAGCTTTGGAGGTATCGTTTTCCCTTTTTTGGGACGAGAAGACCGAATATGAAGTCGATGTTGACCAAAGAGCGGAAAACTGAGGTTCTAACGAAGTTTCAGCCTTAAATATACGTTAAATTTTGGTCTGAAATCGTCGTTCTTCCGCACACAGTTTGGTTCCCCATTTGGAAACACATTTGGGTCCTAGTTTTGCTCCGAAACACGGCAGCCCGATCGGCATACACCCAGGGGTGTTATGGGGGAAAATGGGTGTAAAAATATGGTTTTTCAAGGGATTTTTGAGGTTTTAGTGAACATGAGCTTGTGAGGTATCGTTTTCCATGTTTTTTCGGGCGAGAAGACCGAATATTAGGCTGATTTTGGCCGAAGAGTGAAGAATTGAGGTTGTAACGAAGGTTAAGCTCCCGAAATTCATTTTTTATTAGTCAAAAACATGGGAAATTGTCTGAAATCACTATACATTTGTATTATAACACTGGAAGTAGTATCAACAGGTGAATCAAGACAATTAAATGGTACTATCAGTGATCAAAAATAATCTGTTTAAAAAAAAGCTGAGCGTAATTCGTGTTTTTGGGGGCCAAAATTGGTGGAAACCATCAAAAATAGCTATTTCAATAATTGCACATGAAAGAAACAATAAATGAACAGGCAAAATCTCTTCTGTCTTCTGTACGTATGTTCAGTAGAATAATAAACCCATATGACAAAGACTTCGCAGCGGTTTTTTTTTTCCCAAGTACAAAAATGAGCTTGAGAAAGAAGAAAAAGTAAAAGGGATCATATTTTTGTATCATTCGTTTTAACATGTTTAATGTTTTAGGGCTGGGGGTCATTCTGTGAATTCCGACACGCAAATATGCAACGTTTTTCATTGGTTACTACACAGTTACTACCTTCTGTTGTAGCAACCATAAAGAATATCGCACTCGAAAGAAACAAGAGTCAATAGCTACGTACGTTTGAAATTGAAGTTATTTTTTCATTAGAATGAAGGATTTTTCCTAGTTTCGAGAGAAATTGAAAGAAATCAGACATAAATCAATACAGACTGATCATAAATTATCGGTAATGTCTGGAAATGACTTGAGGAACTGAATCGAATTCAGCGTGAAACGCCCCATCCTATCCAATCATCACACACTGTTTAAAACTACTAGTGTGGAATTATGTTTGTTTCAACAGTTTGTCCACCCAAATTGTTGAATGAATTTAAATCCAATATTTAGTCATTCTTCTCCATTTGAAGTGATTCCATGCCATCATCTGTCTGATGTACATGTGTGTTATAAGGAGGTAGTGCATAAAAGGTTCCATAATTCTCCTGTTTCCGTTTGTTTTCTAATTTCGTCCATCTTTCAAACATCTCATCTGGAGCAGTAACCTCAGTGCCTGTCTTCACACTGTTGCTGATACTGTTCTGGGAAGGGGTGTTTGTGGCGACTTTCGACCCTCAAGAAATCAGAAACTTTTTGTATTTCAAAACTGTTCATCTTCGAACTTACCCTTTCACAAGATTCAATAGGACCAATAAAACTTAGCGATTAGGTACTTGGGTTACCAGTCCACATTTAATTTATGTCATCGACGATTTTCGGTCCTTTCAAATAACATTTTACTCACCTTTCCGTTTTTTCTATTTTCTTCTCAAATGGTTTCACATTAGTATAATTTATTTAGGAAGGTCCCATCCAGGGTTCATTTAGGACCTACCTAAATTAAGGATATTTCAAAATAACTACGTACTCGCCCTTTTTTCAAATTCCCTTTAAATATTTACGTCTACCTAAATAATTAATAGATATCTTACCCAATAAGAATTATTACATTGTGTGCTGAAAGTTCTTATCTTCTTGCCGTTTTACGAATAAAACACACATCATAGTTCGAGCATTTTACTCCTTTATCTCTAATACTAGGAATTTCAGGTCTATTTTAAGACCTCCGACGTTTTTCGAGTGGATTAAATCAGATAGGCTGTTTTGTAGTTCTATTCTGAAGCTGTTGTATTCATGTCAATGGACGTGTAAATTCAAACAATGCCGGGCGTTGAAATACACTGAAAATTATTTTTAGTATACCATTCTTGACGTTCTCTTTGATGGGTAAGTTCATGAGTTTTGAATGATTCTGAATGATATTTTATCATGTTAAATGGGAAGATACTTCAAAAAATAGTTTCTCGGGATAAATTAGTCATTTAATTATGTATTTAGGGTTTTTTCTTTGATGGCTGAACTTGGGCTGTCACTTACCTACTATCAATTGAAAGAATGGCCATTCGGTACCTAGCAGTATTCCTCAATCATCCTGCAATCACACTTTATACATTCCAATAGATTACAGATATTTACAAGTTTCCATGTTAAATAGCTCTAATTTATTTATTTTTTTTTTTTGTAAGTTGATTTTTTTTTTATTGGAGGATTTGTGATGATGCTTGAATTAAATGACCAGCCTGGGCGAGGATGCAAGTTACCGCAGCACTGTATGCTAATCCGTTGTAAATCGTTTATTGTACATAGGGCTGTTGCCCCTCATGGTGCACATTGTTTACAAGGTTAAACGTTGCCATTAGTAATGAGAGACAACTGAGCAAGATACTAGAGAGTTGTCAGCCAAAATTCCGGATGGTTATGAACGCCTTCCCAACTTCCGCGATTCCCCTCCATCCCCTCCACTGCTTTTCACTAGCTTCCCCTATCCGTATTTCCAGACGGCTCCGGATGGATGTGAACCCTGCTTCAATGCAGACTTGACGCCATGTGTGGACATACATTTTTATTAACCACGGAGTGAAATGGATGAAAGAGAGGTTAACATAACGTTAGCGTGACTTCACCAGCCGGTAAATGCCAAAGCTGAACAAAAACTGACCTGAGAAAGGTTAGCATCTGACTTCAGTCGCCCTATCCGCCATTTCCGTTTCGGTGTCGTTTTCCGTTTCGTTTCGGCGTGAGGGTGCTGCAAAAACTCTCTAATATGCTGTTTCTCAATATGACTTCAATTTCTAGCTTTACCTTGAAGTGAAACGAACCTTTTCCCATCTCAAAAGAGCTACATAGACATTAGTTAGGCAACAACTACCACCTTTAATCATAGTTATCAAGTCATCATTTGTTCAAAAAACGTCGTATAGGCCTGATTTTACAGCTGATTTTGGCGCATTCACACACTTCTTAGAACGTGCAGGCAGCGCCTTATAGCAACTCCCTGAAGCTGGGTTCACATTGGCGCTCAATCGACGTAAAATGCAATGGCCCATAAAAATTTTGTGTAAAGACCGTAAACACGCCAAACCAGTCACATGGACAACACTAGTTACAGACGTAAAGTGGCTAATCATGACATATGAACCCAGCGTTATAGTTGTGTGTGCAGCACTCTTGGGGAACACATTGCCTGTGTACCTTATTCTCCATCTACTATATGGATGCTAGCTATCAAATCATCCAAACGCTTTAGGTTTTTTAAGATCCTTATATCTTTCCAATTCGGGGGGAGGGGGGGGGGGGGGGTACTACCCAGGTCTTCGGCAAAAGCACAGCCTCCATCTCTATTTTGAATTAAATACGTGGGTATGAGTAACAAATATCTTACCAGAAGAGCAATCCATTTGAGTTGAACTTTGGAGGGTTCACTTATCTATGAATTTTATCGGAATCCGAGCGTAATTTTCTTCTGCACATGCGCAAACATGAAATTCCTTAAACTCCCATAACTAATGTTCTATGCAGCTGATTCGAAACTGATTTACAGGGGTCAAGGGATTTACAGAAGTTCAAGGTCCCCGACAAATTCCATAGGTCGTGATGGGGCGAATTTCAACTGTCAAGGAATTTAACTTTTCATACCTACGTCGTCCTATTTCGCCCTTTCGGCTGTTAGTTGGGAGTGCCTCCTACCATAAATCCTGCTGTAGTTAAACTATCTGATACACCGGTGTTTACATCCTTGTTATATACTAACGAAGCAAGACTGCCCACCCACTAGGCAGGAAGCCATTTTCCAGGTTATAATTGATAATACATCATGCATTGTTTTTCTTTCCACAGACGGGGAAACCCTTTCTTTGAAAATGGAAACGAGACTTTGACTGCTGTATGGGGTCTCCGCCTCACTCCTGAAAAATCAAACTTTCGAATTCCCGATTCCTTGAAGTCCCATCTTAGCCCTGTACCAGAGGACCCTGTGTCCTCCAACGCTTTCCGTTGATCTCTGACGCATATTCTGAATTCTGACTTCGAAATCGAACGAAAATGGTGAAAGAGAAACCGAATTCTACCCGTTGCTACGATGCTGATGGGTACAGACGGCGTGCTGCCTGCATCTGCGTGAGATCTGAAGCTGAAGACGAGGTGTGTACCTATAATTATGTTTTTCTCTGGTGCAACCTTAACGGCTCCGTGCCTATACAAACGCAACTCTGTATTGAAACCAATTTCGACGTCTAAAATTTAATTTATTTGCACAACTTCTACCTAATAGCTATTTTGTTTCAACTATCGCCTCGGAGGATGGCGTTCCTGTTGATGACTGACATTTTCTATTTAATTGGAACTTTTGCCTTAGAAAATATATGTATATATCCTAATAGTCGGTTGAATGGGTGGTATTGGAGGGGAATAGATGGGCCTAGGCTCCTCAACTCCTGGAAATGTATGTGGTAAATAAATAAGTAAATAAATATTGAACACTGAATTTTGTGGGGGGGGGGGGGGGGAGAGAAATAAATTTCCTACTACTACATTTATGTACTTATTCTTGCCTTTCAAATACTACAGCAGAAGATTGGTGGCTTGATCATGCTATGGGGACAGCTAGGAATTTATTGAATTGGGAACTTTTTGTGAACTAGGTTTTTATTTATGATCTCTTAGAACTCCTGATTCACAAATTGTAATTTTGTATTGTAGTGAGTTGTGTTCTTCAGTTTTGTCCTACTTGGTAGGTTTATTATGATCAGTTACGCAAATTCGAAAATGTATACCTAAATAAACATGTGTAGGTGTTGCTGGTGAGCTCCTCCCGAGCTTCCGAGTGCTGGATCGTTCCTGGAGGGGGAGTTGAACCAGAAGAGCAACCAGCTACTACGGCCGTCAGGGAAGTGATCGAAGAGGCTGGCGTTGTCGGGCGGTTGGGTAGACGCCTGGGGGTCTTCGAGGTACTTGGCTTACGTTTCTGTTTGGAGGAGTCAAAAGAAAGAGTTAACCCCAACATAACTTGACCCTCCCAAAGCTTGAGTCAGCACATAACTCACCAAGGCCTTCAAACAGTCTTAGCTAGAGGTTACTTTAAATTCAAAAGCGATGTGGAAAAAGTATACGTAAACTATGAATAATAAGCTTTTGCTTGTTCATTTTGAGGTTAGTTTTGTGCAAACCCCTGAAAACCTTGAACAAAGTGAACGTTTTACTATGGAACGCACTGCTTTCAAGTGGGTGTATGAAAGAGTTTAGATTATGGAAATAAAGGTGGCAGTTGATGTCACAAGATGTACAGGAAGTACCCATATGTTGGACAAGTTTGGAGGGATACCTTTGTAAAACCCTTGTGTGTGGTAGTAATTTCAATATTTAAGTAGGACACTTCCATGTCAACAGCGTTCATCGTTCTGACCTCCCAAAGAGTTCGTTGGCTCATATCCTGACTCCTTTCTACTCTGATTTTTTTTCTCCCTCGAGGGCCAAAAACTAGCCATAGTGTTGTTATCTGGCAATATTCAAGTTTTATATGAGTTACTGTTTAGATACAAACTCTACTAACAAAATTTTTTCGGCTTTGCAGAACGACGAAAGGAAGCACCGGACTGAGGTTTTCGTAATGCTTGTCACTGAGGAATTGCCTGAATGGGAAGACTCGCGTGCCATCGGTAAGTGTGCTGCTTTGTATGTGTATAAACACGTTTCATGACTAGACGTTGTCCAGGCAGGATGACCTCCTGCCCTTCACCCTCTATGCAAAGGAGTTTATAGTTAGTAAGCAGCAAAGCCCGTGGACACTACTCTATCACAACAGCAAGTACTCGAGGTAATGGTATCTCTTGAGCTTCTCAGTATGAAGCCATCCATCTATTCTGGCGATGTCACGTCTATCCCCCGCCTTTAGAGTAATAAAGCGTAATGCCTCCTGTCACTGAGACCACCAAGTGGGTATATTGCGAGTAATTTTTTGGATGCAGCAGCTGTGAATATTATGTTCTTCCGTCTCTGACAGAATAACAGGCAAGTGTCCTGTCCAGCATTCGTTTTTAACGTGGTACCTCAAGGGGCAGTGGCCAGGGAGGATGACGCGTAGGTCCTTACAACTGAAGGACATAAGAGCTAAAGCTCTTTTCTTGGAGAATCTAATGAATCCCTTGGCTTGCCTCAACCTGAACGTGTTCTCATCATGTCTTCCCATTTCTTACTTCATGGATGGTGAAGCTCTGTGATTCCAAGCTGGGTTTCGGGACCAACTGGGATGCGAGGTGATAAGCATCCTCGTTGCCCTCATTGTCCTCAAGTCTAGGCACCCACAGCAACGGCAGCTTGTTGCTGTGTGCAGCCGCTTTGAGGAAGTTAAGGCAACTCCATGTCAGCTTGGATTTCATGGAGTGGCAGATATTGTCTTCGGTGCTGCCTGGCTATCTGATAAAATTTTTTCATTATTTGTATAGAAAGATCTCAGAGCTTTCCAAAAAGTGCAATATGATCCTTTATATGATTTCGCAATATCCGAATTGCGAAAACATCCGAATATGGGCCTTGAAATTCAATAGCCTTTGCTACATCATACCTCCTTGCCCTTAGTGATGGGTCAAGGGGTGTATCATCCTGCAGAGCCAGCTCAGAGGACTACTACGCCAAATGCTTTCTTCCCAGCCTTGTCACGGCTAAACCAAGCAGAATATTGAGCTGAAAATAGGCATTTTTGACCCATGTAAGTTGAGCAGATTGCCTTTTAGCCTCGAACTTTTTGGTTTATTATTCTGTGAATAATACACCTTTGTATTCGCTCAGCAAAAAATTTGTATAAACCCCCCTCAAAATGTTTTCTTCTATGTTTCAAGGTGCGTAGATTCCAAAAATGCAATGTCCGTCCGCCGTATCATCCATGTCTACTTTATTTTCGGTATAAAAAATCCGTTCTTTCGCATACAGGTTCCATTTGGTTTCTAGTTGGTGCTCCCAAGCTCGACAGCTCGATCAGAATGCACCCACGGGTGTTATGGGGGAAAAATTGATGTAAAAATAGGGGTTTTGAGTTGTTTTTTTAGGTTTTAGTGAACATGAGCTTTTGAGGTATCGTTTTCCATGTTTGTTAAGGCGATAAGACCGAAAATGAACTCGATTCTTACCAAAGAGTGAAGAAGTGAGGTTCTAACGAATTTTTAGCTCCCATAATTCACTTTTTATGAGTTAAAAACCTGGAAAATTGTCTTAAATTGCCATAAATTTTCATAATAACACTAGAAGTAGTATCGCGGGTGAATCAAGACACGTAAATGTTACTGTCAATGATCAAAGATAATTTGTAAAAAAAACTCGGCGCTCCGCGCCTCGCCAGGGGGCAAGCCCCCTGGACCCCCGGATGCTTACTGCTTAGAGCCTATGGCTAAAATTCAAGAAACATGGAACATGCTTTAGCCGCGTAGTTTACTACAACCAAGTGACAACCAAACAAGCGTCATTGTTTACTATCCATTTACAACATTCATTTATATAGTTATAGTATGAAACTAGGATATAAATACCAAGAACAAATACGAAATACATTCGTGATAAATCAAGAGCTTTCCAACGAATGGACAACGATTTTTGTCCGATGAAAATGAAAGAAGTTTCATTCCCGTAGCAACTAGGTACTCGGTTGTAAGTGAAAATCATTGTTAAAATTTCGTTCCACTTCCGCGTTCCACTTCCGCGTCACCCATCCCGTGTAACGTTTTTCGGCTAGTTAGTCCAAGGCTAAAGCATGTTCCATGCTAAAAAGGAGCTTAATTCGTGCTTTTGGGGGCCAAAATGGTGGAAACCATCAAAAATAGCTATTTCAATTATTGCACATAAAAGAAACAATAATATGTCCAATAGAATAATAAACCCATGTGACAAAGACTGCAGTGTTTTTTAAATTGATTTTTCGTTTTTCTTCAGGTCGCCGAAGGAAGTGGTTTTCTGTTGACGAAGCCCTCAAACAGCTGACGCTCCACAAACCCGTCCAAATCGAGTATCTCGAGTCGCTCATCGGCACCCCCCACGACTCTCAAGCAGCAAGCGACCAGTTCACTGCGACCATCCCCCGCGACCATCTCAGCCCAGCCGGGGACAACCCAGCGAAAACGGACGTCACATAATCACTTTCCCGCCGCATCCCCTCCCCGTTCACTTTTAAGTTGGGCTTTTCCATTGAATTTACAAAAAACAGATGAAGTGAGAAACCCATGAACAAATTATTAACCTAACGTTGTCTTATAGACATCTTTCATAATTTCATGGAAATTATCATTGTTGAGAAATGTTCAAGAGGATGAAGACGTCTCGTGGAATCAAAAGTGAACTGATGGCGCTACCAAGTCATAAAATATTTTTTGGAACAGTTGTACTCTCATCTCGCAAGCTGCTTCACAAGTACTTATATCAGATATTCCTATTTTATAATGAATAAGCTATTGAAAGAGTGATTTGAGTATACCACTTCACGTGCGTTGTGTTCCAAGCAAAATGACTGGAGTAAAAAAACTCGGCGCTCCGCGCCTCGCCAGGGGGCAAGCCCCCTGGACCCCCGGTTACCTCTATTTACATACTTCGGACGAAATTATAGAAACACAGAATGTGTTTTAGCTCACCCGTTTCACATAAACCGCAACTCAGCTGATCCAAGGCCTGGGCAGCGTCAAGTTAAAGTCCCAAGGTGCCCACATACCAAATTACCTCGCTGTATTATATAAGCTTTAGCCACGCTTATACACATTGAAACAACCAAGTGACAGCCAAACAAGCGTCATTGTTTACTATCGATTTATAATATCCATTTACATAGTTATATTATGAAACTAGGAAATAAATACCAAGAACAAATACGAAATAAATGCGTGATAAATCAAGAGCTTTCCAACGAAGGGAAATCGATTTTTGTCCGATGAAAATGAAAGAAGTTTCATTTCCCTAGCAACTACTCGGTTGTACGTGAAAATCATAAGAAAATTTCGCGCTACTTTTATCTCAACTATCATAAGAAAATTTCGCGCTACTTTTATCTCACTATGTATTTGGTCAAACAAGCGTCATTGTTTACTATCGATGTATAACATCCATTTATATAGTTATATTGTGAAACTAGGAAATAAATACCAAGAACAAATACGAAATAAATGCGTGATAAATCAAGAGCTTTCCAACGAATGGAAATCGATTTTTGTCCGATGAAAATGAAAGAAGTTTCATTTCCCTAGCAACTACTCGGTTGTACGTGAAAATCATAAGAAAATTTCGCGCTACTTTCATCTCACTATTTGGTCTCACTATTTGGTGTCACTATTTGGTCTCACTTTTTACTGTCGTTTTTCGGCGGGGGGTCCCATCGCTAAAACACATTCTGTGTTAAAAGTTACGAGTGTAACTTATTTTTACATGGAACATTGCCTAAGTTGAACTGTGTATAATATATTCTTGAAGCGCCAATGTTTTGCGAGATTGAGAGCCTGCAGACTGAGGATTTCCTATGTGCTAAACAAATGGCGTGCTTAAATTCGAGATACTTCTTAACATTTTAGATCAGCTCAAATTATCGAAAGAAGTAAATATATTAGATTCAATGCTTTCATTTAAATATCACTATTGTTTTCAAGAAATACATTCTAGAAAGGAATGTGTTTTTTTGCTGTGGCCTACCAAATAACTCGCAACTACTTGGGATTTATGTTTACATAGATACATCTTTCACTCGAAAGTAGATGTGCGAGGATTCTCTAGCAGTTACGAGTTCACATATTTGCATTCAGATTTTCTCTTACCACATACGCCGTTTCATATTTACGTAGAAGCTCAGATCAGGCGACTTATGGTTTTAATTAATTATGAGCATTGTTCGCAGCTACTTATTTTGCCTGCTCAGCAGGATACCCTTGGAATTTCATCAAAATCAGTTGAATTATATCCAAGTTGGTATACTTTACTCCTTGTACTCGTACATGATGAAATTAAAATGACGAATCTTCATCCTCTTGGTTCCTTTTCTTCTGTTATTCATTGACTGACAGAATTTCTTGTTTTCGTTTTTAGTTCCTATTCAGGACTTGTACTTACCTATATTTTTGTCCTTTGTTTTTCATTTTTCAAATCTTGACTAGAGATGATTCATAATGATCCATGTCTATGATTATGTAGTAACTTCTTATTACCTATATTGTCATATTTTCAATTAAGATCTGTATTACTCTCCTCTTTGAAGTATCATATTATAAGAAATCGTTAGAAGAGAAATGCTAGGAAACCTAGAACTATTGGTTTTGTTAGCTTCATTCTAGACATCTGCATTTCACATTTTTCAAATCATCCAAACCTCAAAAAACTACAGGATGAAAATAGAATAGGTTTTTGATATGGACTTCCACTAATCCGCCGCAAGTGATTTAAGTTATATTCATCCAAACCTGTTCTTTTGTGGGAACATCAGATTTGTAGAGACTTGATGATTTTGTGTTACTCATTTTGACCATCACAGCCATGCTAATAGTAGTTTCGAAAATTTCAAATAAATTCATTCTCAAATGAGGGGAGAGTTTACTCATGTTGATGTCTCACATTCGTTCAATGTAGTAAGTTGATTTTCAAACACTTGTTTTTTCTGTTTAATTTATGAAATTCATTATGACATTGAAAAACATAACGAGGCAGGGAGGTCGGAAAATGTATAAAATAGGTAGATATCTAAAGAACCTTGTGCTAGAAATCCAACTTCCTGTAATATTTAAGGTAAGACATCGTTTGACATTTAGGGTGAGTTCTTCATGTGAATTTACTGAGTTCTTTGGAGGTCTGGCACTGCAATAAGGCGTTCAAGAGGTGAGGCGCATAGGGGGAGCATTGTCAGGTGCTAACCTCACCGACAAAAATGGTGGCTTTTTTCAAGAGTTTCTGAGATATGTTCAGCTGTATCGCATTACCATCTATCATTCTGTGGTGTATGACCGAATGCCTGAGCTGTTTCTGAGATACATTTCGCATGTTCAATTTGTCAGTGGCATAGCTATAAGGGATAGTGCACATTATGCCTTCCCAGAAATAATAATCTTGTGCATCATGCGCCATGTAATGTACAAGAAGACTCCCAAGGAGCTTTGATGAGGGTGATAGAACCACTGGTCATCCAAACAGATTTATCGCTAGCCAACGAGAAAAGAAGGAACAAGAAAGAAGGATTGTTCCTAAAGGGACAACCTGATAACCACTGGTATCGTGCATAATTCTCTTTCTTAAAATGTCTAGTATACTCACAACCTCTCTGTGTGGTAGCTATCTGAAGACCTGGCAGCGGCAGTGTGGGTCGTCCTTTTTCAATAACAGTTGCACGTTTCACTAAAATGACACTGAATAGTTTATGGAGCCACTGCATAGAACGCAATCGCATTGCTCCATATTTATATAATATACGAGTAAACTGCACTATAGCGACTATAAATACCCGAGATAGGGAGCAGCAGACAACGTAAGATGCATGTGCATGACAAAAACAAACTCAAACACTGGCTTGACATTAACCTTGTTTTTGGTGGGATGTATCGAGGCTTATCATTCTCCTTGCAGGATTGACATCTACGTAAAACCCAATCAGATTCATTTTTAGACATTTCATTTGCCTCACCACCTACCACTCTTGAGCATGGATACGATGAACGTAATTTTACTATAAATACCCGCAGATACCGTGGATAAAATATCCGTCTTGTACTGGTGGCGCATCATTCATTGAGTGAACCTTCTTAACTTCTTGCATCAAGAAAACTGTAGTAACTATCCTATTATTTCTTTTATTCTCATTGTTATTTACTTCACATTGAGAGCATGCGGCGCTACCCCAGAGACTACTCCCCTGCAGTTTGTCCTTCCAATACGATGGAGTGCTGTATTGAAGCGACCACATCTCCAAGGAACTCTCCAACGTTATCATTGTAGGTACTTATTGCTGACCAAATTAGAGAGTTCACTATGATCCACACTATACTTTTTCCATTTGGTACTTGACCTGATTCTAAAGCTAGGTTCACGTTGACGCTCAAGTTCTCATGGCCCTGAGGGTCTATTGAGCTGGAGCTTTTACTGGGTCTTACATGTCTTGCTCTTACCCGAATTATCCGACATCCGTTAATAATTCTTATTTCATATATTCGTGAATTGACTATTACCACTACTGGAGAGCAATTCGTAATTAGCGTATGGTGAATGCATTTCAGCGGAAAACTAGAACGTGATGAACAGTGCCCTGTAAGCGCGCAAAAATGGGCGAATGGCTTACCGGATGCTATGTGAACCTAGCTTAAATCCATTTGTTGCTTTCGTAGGCATTTTTGTTTCTTGCCTATACTTTACCATTAATTGCTTAGTCTCAATTATGCATTACTTACCCAATGAATTGCTTTTGAGTCAAATGTAACCCACTTTTTATCATTTCATATTAAAGAGGGGGAATAGAACAAATACGATTTGAACTTTCGTAAAATGGACTTTGCGCCTTCTTACATTTTGTTACTTAAAGTTGACTATTGAGGGGTCTGTTAATGTTGCCTCTAAATCTTGATGTTATCTTTTATTATATGTACCTCCCTACCTAAATTTGGTAATTAAAACATGGAATCCACTTTGATTTGTGAAAGGGAATCTAGTAGACGAAAGCTGTTTTTTTAGTATGTGATGTCACTGGGGAAGAAACTCGAATTTATAAAATAGGATTGTTAAATATCGTCGATTTATTTATTACTATTACTTAAGATAGTTATCATTATTCGGAGACAAAAATGAGGTGCCCAGAGTCGAATGTTGGTCCTCCTCACCTAAGGTAAGAAATGGTCAACCCAATGTTTCGTCAATTATTACCCAGGGGGGTATTCTAACGAATAAATTAAACTAAAATCGTTTTATTTTATCAATTTTTTTCCAGCAAAGTGAAATTGGATTGATTTGAAAATGGAACTTTTTAATTTCCGAGCGTCCCTAAAACAAACCTGTTCGCGATGTAGCTGGACAGGCTATTTGAAAAATTAAGAGTAAGGAATTTGATTATATTATTGTTCTTGAATTTCACGTGAAGATTTGAAGTAACAAAATTTATATACTCATTGTGTTTTTCTTTCGCCTTCATCATACGAAGCCTGTATTTTAGGTATGATTTTTAAAAAAATAGGTATACGAATCTGTTCCGTATCCTCGGTAAAACTCCGTTTGGCCTTAACGGAGGTGGTAGGTACACGTATTATGTACCAGCTATCTTAATTTTAGTCATTAAAGAGAAATACAGTCATTCTAGGGTGGTTAAAAACAAATATGTAGGCTCCCATTGTAAGTGATATCTAGTGGGTGTTATGAATTTAGATTGGTACCTGGTAACTTGCGCATTTTATTCGTTATTTCCTAAAAATGGCTTGGCCCAAGAAATTCAAGATTCTTGAACCAACACGGTTTTCAAACCAAAACATCATTATTTAGGTTGACAAACAGTAGAAATAAGGGTGTGATACTACGTTTTGTCGTTTTCAGTTTATCAATATAGAGTTGCTACTGAAAATGCAGTGATGTGGCGAATTGGGTTTTCAATCGTTGACAACCTCAACTCCCGAAATGATTGAAAACCCAATTCGCCACATCATTGCATTTTCAGTAGCAACTCTATACTTATAAACTGAAAACGGCAAAAACGTGTCTACTTGTCAACCTAAATAATGATGTTTTGGTTTGAAAACTTGCATTGGTTTAAGACTCTTGAATTTCTTATATATCATTTTTATCACAGTAATGACCTATGGACTAGTTATTCAAGGGCCGTTCGAGTTTTGTGCTCAAAAACCCTTTGCTGACAAATCAACTCCGGTTTTCTCTTCAATTTTAATTTCAACGACCTCCTTTGTTGGGAGCATACATTTACACATCTTTGAAGCGGCATTGCTTAATAATAGTAGTAGAAAGAAACTGGAAGACAGCTGAGGCTTGAAAAGCTCTCCTGTTCATTGGACTCTAATAGGTAGGTAAGAGGCACTGTAATAATTACCTAGTAGTATTCTAGTGCCTCTAGTTGGTGGTCGACTCTTGATATTTCGAACCTAGGTCCCTTGGGAAACTATGTTAAATTGAATAGTATGTGTTTGAATGCACTTGGTAGGTAATGCAAACGTTTTCTTGGTTGCATGCCACCCTGGAACACGTTATAATTTGAATTCAGCCGATTCCCATCTTCCTTCTCGCGTTTATTGGAAGTTTTTCTTCTCAAATACAACGTAACGTCCACTAGCATAACATCACTATTTTTCAAATATTCAACTCTTTAAAAAAGACGCTCTTGCAATGGGTCTAAAATGTTGTCGTCAAATTTTTGATCAATAATTTACTTATATTGAAATGTGACACCAGACAATATAATATATTGTCTGGTGTCACATTTCAATAAATATATTTGGAATTTTGCGAAAATGTTCGAAGTAATGTCAAAATAAATGATGATTTCGAAGATATGCAATTTTCATAAGTTAAGAGTAGGTACTCCCCAAGGTCAAACGTGCGTTTTTAGGGATCTAAAATTATATAAATTCGACTAAATTGATATTGAATGGTGACTTGAGACATACAAAGACTATTCCAAATGTGAAAAATATTTTTCCCAATTGGGTCGTGCTGCACGGGTGGAACGTTTTGGTTTATTATTTTCAGTACCTAATGAACCTTTGGAATCGAGCATGAAAAAACAAATTAACTCCCCCCCCCCCCCCCCCCTCAAAATTTGATGTTTTACGTTTCAAGGTAGTATGTAGAATCCGAAAATGCAATAAAAAAAATTCTGTCTGTACGCCGTACTTAGCACTTTTCTTAGTTACCATGAACCAAAATTGATGAAATTTGGTTTATAGATATCGTTCTGGGTCTAGTTGGTCCTCGAAGCTCGGCGTTACTGTCAGTCGTCTCATAGGGGTTGAACTTTTCAGAACGCCGTAGCTCGAAAACTTTCAATAGAAGGGTATGGTTTTTTTACGTTTTAGCGAATTTTCAAAGAAAATGAAGCTATTGCAATGGCTTCGAAATTTAAATAATATAAATTTTTGGAAATTTTCTTCATAGAAATCCGTTTCAGACCATTCTAAAACGATTCCTGAAATTTAACACTTTTTTATATGTATATATATATATATATATATATATTTATTTATATATGTGTCACTCCAGACGATAACTCTCGATAGAATTGAGATAAACAGCTCAAATTTGCACAAAAAATCTATCTTGGCAATCGAAAGGCTAAGTTCGAAGATGGGCGAAATTGGCCTACTCTAAGGAGGGTTTTGGCGCATTTAAAGTGCGCAAAAATTACCCAAAAATCCCCAAAATGTTATTTTCCAACAAGTGACCCCTCATTTTAAAGGTTTTTGCACGCTGAACACGATGGTGGAATCGGATTTTAGATATCTTGATCCGTTCTCAAATTAGAGCATTTAAAGTGCGCAATAATTACCCAAAAATCCCCAAAATGTTATTTTCTAACAAGTGACCCCTCATTTTAAAGGTTTTTGCACGCTGAACACGATGGTGGAATCGGATTTTAGATATCTTGATCCGTTCTCAAATTAGAGCATTTAAAGTGCGCAAAAATTACCCAAAAATCCCCAAAATGTTATTTTCTAACAAGTGACCCCTCATTTTAAAGGTTTTTGCACGCTGAACACGATAGTGAAATCGG
The DNA here is from genome assembly GCA_954871275.1 of Leptopterna dolabrata. NCBI lineage: Eukaryota > Metazoa > Arthropoda > Insecta > Hemiptera > Miridae > Leptopterna > Leptopterna dolabrata. Next base: position 26,352,656 of record OX940984.1, read on the forward strand.
ATTTTAGATATCTAAATCCGTTCTTAAATTAGAGCATTTAAAGTGCGCAAAAATTACCCAAAACTAGGATAATCTTTAAACTCTTACCCCCCCCCCCCCCCACCCCCTTAGAGTGGTCAGATTGAAATATGTGAGAAGTATTAATTGAAGACGAGAGTTCGAAGCAAAAAAGGGGGAGGCAAACGATTAGTACAACTCCTTGAATTTACCCACAGCGATCAAATAAATAAGCACTTAGTACAATTACGTAATAAACAAACGGTAGAATCAGGATGGACAAAACGTACAAATTAAAATAAATACGAAGAGAATATACATAGAAAACCAAATTTTAGACCGAAGTTTTCCTTTATTCAAAACCATAGCCATTAATTCGAATATTTCTTTGAAAATTCGCTCATTAAGTCATGCTGCATGACTGGTTTTTTTTAAATTGATCTTGAACTAAAGAATTGTTTGAGACCGCCCAGGGCATTGTACGGCCAGCCGTTCGTTTGCAACGAAAAGCTTCGTCAACACGATCGTGAATCAAACGGTATAAATCCGGCCCAGATATCGCAAGGGCCTGGATTCCATTCAAATCGCAAGGGAGCACCTGATTCCATTCAAGGATGGCTGTATGAAGTCGAGTTGGTTGTTCTGTGATATTATTTCGTTTGAAAAATTATGCATCTTTTCGATTTTGTTGATAGGTACTTTTGCAAATTGAACAAACGTTGAAGTATTATTGATGGATAAATTATTACACAACGGTTTATTATTTGCCTTATGATTCATGAATAACTACAAAAAATACTAAATGGTTGAATTATTGAATCCCACGCATTTGCAGGAAACCTTTATTCCGGGGCCGGCTCTAGTACTCGATTTAGGGCTTTCCAGGGGGGAGCACGAGTGTAGGTCTTGACCGCAGAAAACAGTGATCTACGCAGAAGGGGCATCTATCCAGATAAATAATAAACCTTTGTGTAGTAATTTGCAGCGTTTTTCCTTCAGAAGTGTTAGTTCTGTCGTAAATTAGAATTGTTTATCCTCCCCTTTCGTTAATTCAAACTACTAAGATCCGTTGAGTTAAGAGTCGAATGTACTTACTGGGACGTTATTTAAATACTGAGGGTCAAAGTCAAAGAACAGAATTGACTTTTCTTAAGGACTGCTCGCTCGTGTTGGACGAAATAATAAACTCTCCCACTATTTGATCACGTTCGTGTGCTAGCTCAAGGAGAGATCGTGATGCTTTCCGACATGACGAATTCTCTTTAATCAGAGGTCCTCTCTACCTTGGGACACAAAGTCCGACCTAGACTATTATAGCCCAGAATAATTTCTTTTAGGTAACTACACAACTTGTGTAACACAAGGCACCTACTTAGGTCAGGGTTGTTGATTTGGTTGTGCCTAGTACTGGGTAAAGATGCTTTGAACATGGTTTTTCTCGGTTGCCGAAGATGTGCAATTCCTAAATTGAACTATGTACTTACATCTTTGTAAGCAACAGCACTTTTAGGGTTTCCCTTTTGGTTTATTATTTTCAATGTTGAGCCTTTGGAATCGAGCATGAAAACAAAATTTTAACCCCCCTCAAAATTTGATGGTTTACGTTTCAAGCTATGTAGGATCCGAAAATGCAATAAAAAAATTTCTGTCTGCCCGCCGTTCGCTGTACTTAGCACTTCTCTTAGTTACCATGAACCAAAATTAATGAAATTTGGTTTGTAGGCCCCTTTTGGGGTCTAGTTGGTCCTCGAAGCTCGGTGTTACTGGGGGGGGATAACATTTTCAGAACGCCGTAGCTCGAAAACTTTCAATAGGAGGGTATGGTTTTTTTTACGTTTTTATATTGATTTTGAACTAAAGAATTTTTTGAGACCACCCGGAGCATTGTACGACCGTTCGTGTGCACCGAAAAGCTTCGTCAGCATGATCGTGAATCAAACGGTATAAATCGGGGCCGGATATCATTGCTAGCGATCACCTAATCATAATCACGGATGGCTGTATGAAGTCAAGATGGTTGTTCTGTGATATTATTCCATTTGAGAAATGATAGCTCTTTTGGATTTTGTTGATAAGTACTTCTGCAACTTGAAGAAACGTTGAAGTATTATTGATGGGCAAATTATTACACAACGGTTCTGTAGTGATTGGGAGTCGGATAGACGAGTCGATCGCTTGATTTGAGAATGGTTGTTTATTGGTGGCACCCTGGCTCTTTTATATTCCCCTGACAAGATCAGAGGGGGGTCGGGGGGTCCCCACTCTGAGTTACAGCATGTTCAGACACAAATTGAGTTGTGGAGGAGCAGCCGATCACAACACTGCTCCCCCCAGAATTTAAGTAATTTACATTTTTATTTAAATTTTCTTGTTGTCGCTGTGGCTGTTGCCGGGCGTGGGAGGTGCGTGTGTTGGGTCCGAGTGGGTTGTCCGGGTGGCTGCTGTGGTCATTGTCGTGGGGTGGCGGTGGTTCGAGGCCGATTAGTGGCGTGGGTGCCGGTGCGGGCGCGAGATATCCCGCCGGTGCCGTATGTGGCTCGTGCGGTAGCTCGGGCGCTGTTGTCGGGGGCGTTGCGGCGTTGGCGGCGGTGCCGGCTTTGGCGACGTCGGCCGTGCCGGAGGCGTGGCGAAGGTGGACGTGCCGAGGGTTGGGGTTTGCGTGGCCCGTTCCGTAGTTGCTACGAGGGCCTTCGCGATACTGCGGGCGTACGTTGCCTTCGTGGTAACGTCGGGCGAGGCTTGGACTGCGGCAGTGTGCTGCTGGGGGCGCCGTACCCCGTGGATGCAGCAGTCCGAGCACGTCCCTGCGTACGGCGGGAGTTGTAGGGTGACGGTTGTGTTTGACGGGGCGGTCACCGTCATAACCGGCGTACCTGGCGTGGTAGTCGACGGGCGTGGAGTCAGCGGGCGGATGCCCGGCGGTAGCTGACGCTTGGGTGGCGGACGCTGCTGCGTCTTGTCGTCCCGGACCGCGCGTGGATGGGTATCGCGCCGGCTTTTGAGATGGCCATAGCCTGGCGGATGGGGATAGGGCCATACCTGCCTGGCGGTTGTGGCCGGGTTGGCTTCCTCTTCGCCGGAGCCGGAGGAGACGGCGTGACGGCGAGGTCTCGGAGCAGCTGTGAGGCGGTAGGTGGCTTCGGCGACATAGCGTGTTAGTGGTTGATGTTCGTGGGCGGCGCTCGTCTTTATAGTCGCTGCCGTGGGGTGGGGTGCGTCGGGCGGCGTGTTGGGGGTGTTCACTGTGTGCGTGGGTGGGGGTGCCGGCTTACATCGGTCGATTGAGACTGATGGTGTTTGTCGATCGTCCGTGAGGTAAGTTATCGTTTTTCCATCGTTTGTCAACACCTGATGGGGGCCGGTGTAAGGTGGCTCGAGTTTACCCCTTGGCGTGTCTACACGCACGTACACATGGGTCGCTGTGCGCATAGTTGTTGGCATGTAGGACTGTGTGTAGTGGCGGTACGATTCGTTGGTGCGTAGGGGCACAGTTGATGGCGGCGGTTGAGTGAACAGATCCCCTGGGAGGCGTGGTGTGGCCGAGAAGAGGCGTTGGGCCGGTGAGTAGCCGTCGGGGCCCGGGCGGTTTCGTAGGCCGAGGAGGAGGCCGCTAAGTTGGGTGGCCCATGTGCGGGAAGTGGCTGTTGCGAGAATTGCGTCTTTTAGGACCCTATGTAGTCGTTCGACGAGGCCGTTGGCTTGAGGGTGGTAGGTATTTGTATGGTGTACCTCCGTACCCATGGACGTGCAGTATTTATGGAATTCGGCTGAGGTGAACTGGGTGCCCTGGTCAGTGGTTACGTGTGCCGGGGAGCCGTAGCGGGCGATCCAGTGGTTGTGTAGGGCCGTAATCACTGCGTCGGCGGAAATGGTCGAGAGGGGTGCGCATTCGAACCAGCCAGTGGCACGGTCAATCATTGATAATATGTACTTTTTTGTAGCCGATGGTGGTAGCGGGCCGAATAGGTCGATATGTAGGTGTTCGAGTGGCGCTGCGTCGGGAAATTCGCCGAGGGGAGCCCTGATGTGTCGAGTTGTTTTGGCTCGGTTACAACTCGGGCAGGCGCGGGTGAACAACCGTATCGATGAGGTCATGACGGGCCAATAATATCGTGCGCGGATGAGGGCTGTGGTGGCCTTAATCCCCGGATGTGTCATCCCGTGTATGTGTTTAAAAACCGCGAGGCGTAGCGGCGTAGGGATGTAGGGGCGAGGCGAGGCGTCGGTATTTTCGCACATGATCTCGTGGCCTTGTATTCGGTGTGGTGTGAGATTCATAGTAGCGATGTGGTCATCGGCGGCCTGTGCGTCGGCTAGCTGTTGTAGCGTGAAGGGGGTGCCGTAGTCCGTGACTGCGTGGGCCATGTTGGCTGTCGGTGGGAGTCGCGAGAGGTAATCGGCGACGATGTTTGTTGGGCCCTCGGCGTACCTGTTGTCAGTTGTGAATTCTGAGATAAATCGAAGGTGCCGGAGCCGTGTTGGTGGGGCCGTATTCGACTGTGTCGCTAGTGAGGTTGTGAGGGGCTTATGGTCCGTATATACGGTCAGTGGGCGCCCTTCGATTTGTTGGCGAAAATGTACGATGGCGAGGTAAATAGCCAGTAGTTCGCGGTCAAATGCGCTGTAGTTACGTTGAGCCGGGTTGAGGGTGCGTGAGAAGAAACCTAGCGGGCGTTAGTGCGTATTGTCGATGAAATGCAGCGCTGCGCCGACGGCGAAATCCGACGAGTCCGTGTGTAGGACGAGAGGTTGGGTCGGGGCCGGATGGGCGAGTGTGACGGAGGTTTCGAGTAAGCGTTTTGCGCGGTCGAATGCGTCAGCTGCGTCGGTGGTCCACGTGAGCGTGCGTTTGTCCTTTTTCTTCGCGTCGGGTGGAATCATTTCCACTAGGGGGCGGAGCGTAGGTGCGGCTCGTGGTATCGCTCGGTGATAGAAGTTAATGAGGCCGAGGAATGTTCGAAGCTCGTGCACGGTAGTGGGTCGCGGGAATTTCTTAATGAGGTCCGTGCGTTCCGGTAGGGGTGTTATCCCGTCGGCTGAAACGTTGTGGCCGAGAAATTTGACTGAGGGCCGTGCGAGCTGACATTTGGCTGTATTTACTTGTAGGCCGTATTTAGCGAGGGTCTCGAGGAGCGTGCGTACGTGGGTGTAGTGTTCAGACGGGGTGGCCGAGGCGACCAGTATGTCATCGAGGTAACAGTACACGAAAGGTAGGTTGCGTAGGACGTGGTCCATGTAGCGTTGCCACGTTTGCGCTGCGTTTCGTAAGCCGAAATTCATTCGCTTGAATTGGTAGGCGCCGAAGGGTGTTAGGATCGTTGTTTTTGGCACGTCGCGTTCGCTGATTTTGCAGTGAAAAAATGCACGGGCGAGGTCGAATGTGCTGTACACTGTAGTCCCGTACAGGGCCGTTGTGAAGTCGTGTAGGTGTGGGACGGTGTAGCGATCGGGCACAGTGAGTCGGTTCAGCGCTCTGTAGTCACCGACGGGGCGAATGTCACCGTCGGGTTTCGGAACGATGTGGAGCGGGCTGGACCACGGCGCCTCCGAAGGTTCGATGACCCCCGCCGCTAGTAATTCGCCGAAATGGGCCTTCGCTTTCGCGTATAGGTCCGGGGATAATCGGCGAAGTTTCGCGTGACACGGGGGTCCCTTCGTGACGATGTGATGTTCGACAGGAGCATCGCATGGTGTCTGTGAAGGTTTGTAGGCGTCGAGGAGGGCTTGAAATCGGGGCTCGTTCGCTGTCGTCGTACAGATGGACTGGCTCGGAGGTACGAGGTCTACTGTCCCGGTGATGTACCGCTGCGTGGCCGCGTTGATGAGTCGGGCGTTGGGTAGGTCAACGAGTAGGCCGTGGTACGTCAAGAAGTCGGAGCCGAGGATCGGGGTTGATACGTCGGCGACTGTGAAGGTCCACTCGTACGGAGGGAGATCTGGTAGGTGTACTGATGCGGAGTGTGTGCCGTACATCTTGATCTCGGTGCCGTTTGCGGCACGTAGAGCGCTTGGACGTGTTGTTTTTCGGTTGAGCAGGGTGTTCGGGACGATCGAGACGTCAGAGCCGGTGTCCACGAGGAAGTGTAGGGAGGTTTTCTTACAGCGGATGAAGAGCCGAGATGTTGGTGGGTTGCGCACGGCCGTTACGGCTGGTCGGGCCGTGCGTTGTCGTTTCCCGACGGTTTCTGGCGCCAGGTGCAGGGGCTGCGGCATTTCTGCGCTCGTGGGCCCCATGTGCGGTGGTAGAAACATAGGGTGTTCGTTGGGCGGCGTGTGTTCGTCGCCGGCTGCGTCGGGGATCGCCGTTGTCGTCTATCGTTGATCACTTCGACCTCTTCGGAGACGGTAGCCACCCGAGGAGGCGGGGCGAATGGTAGGAGGCGATCGGCGAGCGCAGCGAGTTTCACTTTGTCGGGTTCGTCACGGGCCGCTATGTGTAGACGTATGCTCTCGGGTAGGGCGCGGAGGAAGAGCTGTCGGACGAGCGGTGCGGGTGTGTCAGCCGGAAGTGCTCGGGTGAGTCGGCGAGCGAGGATCGACGGAAGTTCGTCGTCGGATGTCGGCTGGAGGAGGGCGGCGAGCCGTGAACCATCGGAAGGTGCGTGTGTCACTAGAAGGCGAGTTTTGAGCGTCTGGTAACTACTGGTGTTCGAGGGGTTGATGTCGGCGCATAGATCCGCTTGTCGAGGTTCGAGAGCGAGGAAGGCTCGGGCGAATTTCGCATGTGGCGTCGTGAGGCCTTCGTGTGCGAGGACGAGCTCGAGTTGGGCGAACCAGACGTGCGGGAATGCAGGGTCGAACGGCTGAAGCTTGAGAATCGAAGGAGCGGTCGCTTCGGGTGTCTTTTGCGGTTTCTGCTCCGTCATCTTCGGTTTTCTCTTCGGTGCCAGTCCGATGAGGTGTCAGCTTGAAGTGTGCTCGGCGCCGGCGTCCGTTTCCTTATATAAGGATTGGTGATGGTGGGGCGAAGTAGCGGGAGGCGCTGCGATAGCCGTCGAGGCGGGCGTCGGAGTGGGGCGCCGCTGTGTCGTCGGTGGGGGCCGCGCGTGGTGGGGCTCGTTGAAGCGGAGGCGGGGCTGCGACGCTGTCAAACGGCGGGCGCTGGCGGTGTAGCTCACACGTCGGATGTCACCAGTGTAGTGATTGGGAGTCGGATAGACGAGTCGATCGCTTGATTTGAGAATGGTTGTTTATTGGTGGCACCCTGGCTCTTTTATATTCCCCTGACAAGATCAGAGGGGGGTCGGGGGGTCCCCACTCTGAGTTACAGCATGTTCAGACACAAATTGAGTTGTGGAGGAGCAGCCGATCACAACAGGTTCATTAAACTATCTACGTAGAAGGGGCACCTATACAGGTAAATTATTACACTACGGTTTATTATTTGCCTTATGCTTCATGAATAACTACAAATAATATTGACGATTGAATTATTTTAATCCCGTGCATTTGTAGGAAACTTAAATTCCGAGGCCACTCGATTTAGGGCTTTCCTGGGGGGGGGGGGGGGGGCTCGAGGGTATTGACCACAGAAAACATTGATCTACGGAGAAGGGGCAACTACGAGTATACAGGTAGATAATAAGATAATAAACCTTTGTATAATAATTTGCAGCGTTTTTCATGTGGGAAAACATAACTTTAGCTATGTAAAATATCACCTTTATTTTTCATATCCGAAGTTGTATCTCAGCTGTATGTATAGATATATAGGTAGGTAGGTGTACCTACTTAGTATAATTTATTTACCGCATGCGTAATTATTATGCCTAATAAACGTCGTGTTGGTATTTATGCCGCATAGCTTGCTGATAAAGTAGCGTAATAATTTACTCAGGTAAGTAGTACCTACTTACCTTGAGTGATCGACCTCGGCGAAGGGAGACCATAGCGGAGTGGAGAAGCTGAATCTGTTGGTCTATTATTCTGTGAATAATACACAAAAAATTTTTAGAAGCCCCCCTCAAAATTTTTTTTTTAGTTTCAAGGTGCGTAGATTCCAAAAATGCAATGTCCGTCCGCCGTGTCACGCATAACTACTTCATTTTCGGTACTTATTAAAAATTCGTTCTTTCGCGCACAGGCTCCATTTAGGCCCTAGTTGTGTCCCCAAACCGCAGCCCGATGGGAATATACCCAAGAGTGCTATGGGTGAAAAATGGGATTTTTTGGTGTTTTAGTAACGTGAGGTTTTTTTCCCCTGTCTTTTAGGGCGGGAAGACCGAATATGAAGTCGATTTTGACCAACGAGTGAAGAATTGAGGTTGTAACGAAGGTTCAGCTCCCAAAATTCTTCTTTTTTTTAGTCAAAAACCTGGGAAATTGTCTGAAATCGCCATCATTTGTAAACAGTGGCAACAAGACAACCAAATGGCACTATCAATGATCAAAGATATTTTGAAAAAAAGGAGCGTAATTTGTGTTTTTGGGGGTTAAAATTTGTAGAAACCATCAGAAATAGCTATTTCAGTTATTTCACATGAAAGAAACAAATGAACAGCCAACATTACTGTAGATATGTCCAATAAAATAATAAACCCATGTGACAAAGACTGCAGCGTTTTTTTCTATTGAAAAAAAAAGTCAGTAGGTACTTATGTACCTAGAGAGTGAATATGAGATAAAAGTGACTTTTTGCCTCGCCAAAACAAGGAAAAACGACTGTATTTTTTCCTCAACAAAAATATCTACAAATTTCTCATTTTGTTTTTGTTTATTTTTGGACAAATTTTGCAAAGCTCTTCAAAAAAGTGCAGATATTACATTCAGAAATCGTTTCTAGTCGCTCCATTCTACATTGTTGCACACTATACTTACAAGCAATGAACATCCAGACATCGATGTTGAGAGGTTTTCCCCGAAAAGTTGAGATCTTCAAAGCGTAGGTTGATTTGTTGAAACATAGACCGTAGGTACCTGATTACTTTAGTAAAATTTTTAACAAAAACATTATAAATAAGCTACCTACCTACCATAAGAAATAAGCTCATAAACAGGCGATTTTGATTAGCTTAAATTAAGGTTGTTAAAAAATAATCCTTTGATCTACACAACAAAGTTCCTTTTTCTATGGATTAAATATTACGTACCTACCTACCTGCGACCACTTAGGTAGGGTATCTGGGGATGGGTATTACCTATTCATGTAGGGATCTACATTTTGGTACACTTTCTCAATCTAACAGAATTTTTTTGGGTAGGTAGGTGTAACAAAAAGGAAAGCAAACCGAAATTACTATTAAAGGTAGGTACCTAGTTTTGATTTACCTACGAGAAGAAAATTACTTAGCTCATGGCGAAAAAAAGATGAGAAACACGAGTATCGACTAAAAAAATATCGTTCTTCGCAATTGTATTGTTTGCACTTACCAATGTGATATAAAAATCAGAAGCAGAAAAAAAATAATAATTATCAAAAGCAGTGATAATTATTGTTTAGGTATTTAGCTGAAATTGTAGAAAAAATGCACAGTATTTTACCGTGTGCAGACCAAAGGATCAACTTTTGATTTTAAACTATATTTGAATAGAAAGATCATCTACAATAAATTATTCTACCTAGTATTAGATTAGATTATATAGTTTCTTAATTTTCTCCAGTGCTGCTCATAAACGAGCAGTGAAATTCGGGGGGCTGTTCGGAGCGTTCCAAGTTACAGCACGATGTTCTGGACTGGTATGAGGAGCTCAGGTTTTCTTAGGAGCTCCACGCTTCGAGCCGCGTTTTACTCTCATTCGCTCCACAACCGTCAGAAGAGATGGTTAATAGTTTACTCCAATTCATTAGTTTTACTCTCATTTCATTAGTTTTACTCACTAGTTTCTACTCGCATTCATTAGTTTTACTTTCATTCACTCTACTTGCTAAGACCACTTACCAAGTAGACGGGTGATTAATTTATGGATCTTATTTTTTTCAGCCCGTTTGTGTATCATGTGACACCAACTGCTCGATCGGCATGGAAAGATAGATCTAGATACGTGCTCGTATCTACTTAATAATTGTCCTGTTTCTTGGTAAGGATTTTTTTTTTTGCCTTTGACGGCAAAACTATTTCCAAAATCGTGTTTCAATAGCTCAACCGATTTTCAGTCTGAAAAACCAATCAGTAAAGACGTTTTTATTATGGAGTATCGCGTAAATTCTACGCCTGTATATTACAATGTACTAATTACAACGCCGTTTTCGATTAAAAATAGGTTGAGCCGTTATAGCAGGATTTTGGGAACAGTTTTGGCTCATTCTGAAGCACAACATTGTGACCCTTTCGGAATTAAAACTGGGAACATTAGCACGATGATTAGACAGTGTAGGCATCAAGCCGAGCTGTTGATTGCAAGCGATAGAAGATACAGCGTAAATTATTTCAAAGAAAAACGGAGTTATTGAAAAAATAGTATATTTCCACTAATACACGAAAAACGCAAAAAAAAACTGTTATACCGGTTTCGGTGATCAAAACCATCGTCAGTACCTAGGTATTTTAAGACATTAGTACATCCAGAGATTTCTTCAGTGTTACATAGTGTCTTGCTCATTATGTTTGCTACTAACGAAAGCCTCGAATGCTGATACCGAATCAACGTTATGTATATTATTGTTACTACCTAACTCACTACTTCCGCCTCCTTCATTGGGACCAATACATTTGGCAGTCTGATCGTATTTACGTAACTGCATAAACCAGGTTATAGTGTAATTTCCAATTCAATCAAAACTCTTGCCACAATGAGATGTTGACCAGAACACCGAGATTTGATCTAAGCTCAAATAACTCGCTGGGACAATCTCGGGCAAAGCCCGTTCCAGCTTCGCGTGACCTTCCCGTCTCCTCACAGCCTGCAGGAGGCCATCGAACTACTCAAGAACTGTTTTCAAGTCCCTCCATTCACTTTCCAAGTGGGTAGGTGGCGATACTTTGATTACGTGTTGCCCTCGAGGGGGTCCTTCATTTTTCACCCCCAATACGAAGCACCTGTCCAACCTCAGAAAGTTCGTTATTCCATTTTCACTCCGGATCCTTACATCGCTCCAAATCCTGGTTGAAAAAGCAATTTGTTTGTGCCATGCTGTTTTGTGCATAGTCGAAATCCAACAGATGGCGCAGTAGTAATTCGAAACGGTTCCTTTAGTTTTGCCCTATATATTATTATGGCCCGGAGGCAAAAGTTGTGTATTTCAGCGAAAGTGGTTTTAAATCTGTTACGGAAGTTTTCATGTACGTACCTATGTTAATAAAGTGGAGGGGCCCCACGTACAGAAATAGATTGTACCGCGGCGTTGGGGGGGTCTAGTTCTGAATGTACCCTTCACAACCATTTTCAAAAGTGGAATCCTTCATAATGAGCGACAGGGCGGACCTGTGGGAATTAGGTAAGCAGTTTTACATCGACGGTGCCACGACTCAGGCATGTTTCCGCCTTGGTGGATTCCCGTATCAGGCTAGCAATATGAGCAACCACCACCGGAGGTCCTTATTTCGATTTAAACAATAATTATATTAGACTGTAGTTAATAGAATAGTAGTAGTTAGTACCTACCTGCCTTTCTGCGTAGATCAGTGGTTCAGCTGAACAATTGCGCAGTACTGTACCTCTGTACCAACTTCGGATCAGGAAGAAGATAAACACCTGTATCGATATCGAATGATCCAAAGGAGCGCGAGGGTAGATAGAAATTATTCGAAAGAATTGTAGACCCTCCAATATAAATCTTAAGTGTAACTAGACTTGGAAACAAAACAAAACGTGTTGACGAAACCAAACAAAACGTGTGAACCCTGCCAGGTGTGGTGGGGCTCCGCCAACATTGTTTTTATGATAACCATAGGATAAATAATACTCTCTGATTAACGGAATAGGTACCGTATCCGTGCATATTACTGGATAATAATGATATTGCAAAAAAACCGCTTACAAATAATATGCTTAAAACGACGATTTTCAGCCCATGGCCTACTGGTCCATTACCTACTTTTTGTAGGGTTTTATCTAACAATGGACCTTGAACGCTAATCTTTCTGCAGAAGCTTTCTTTGATGAATAACAACTCGAGCTTCGAAACCGGAATTTTTCAGAATGTTCACACGTACCATATAGGTACGTTTGTATGAATATAGTACCTATGGAATAATTGAATAATACGAAATAATTTATAATATGGAATGGACCTAGGTACCGTTTGTATGTATCAGAACAGTGATATGGAATAAGATTGGATGAACACCCATAAATTGAGTCACCTACCAGAAAGGTTTTCAGGGTGACCCTTCTTATTGGATAAGGTAAGCAAAAATGTCAGACTTGCGCTTCTAGTGATTTAACAATATTCGATTAGATAGGCACTTTTGGTTTATTATTTTCAATAATGAACCACTGGAATCGAGCAAGAAAAAAAAATTCTTACCCCCCCTCAAAATTTGATGGTTTACGTTTCAAGGTATGTAGAATCCAAAACTGCTATAAAAAATTTCTGTCTGTCCACCGTACGCCGTACTGGCCACTTTTCTTAGTTACCATGAAACAAAATTGATGAAATTCGGGTTACAGGTTCCGTTCGGGGTCTAGTTGGTCCTCGAAGCTCGACGTTACTGTCTGTCATCTCTAAGGGGTTCAAAATAGGGGTTGAAATTTTCAGAACGCCGTAGCTCGAAAACTTTCGATTGAAGGGTATGGTTTTTTTAACGTTATTAAATTTGTCTTGAGCTATACAATTTTTTGAGACCACCCGGAGCATCGTACGTCCAGCCGTTCGTGAGCACCAAAAAGCTTCGACAACACGATCGTGAATCAAACGGTATAAATCCAGCCCGGATATCATAACTACGGAGCATCTGATTATAATCAAGGATGGCTGTATGAAGTCGAGTTGTTTGTTCTGTGATATTATTTCATTTGATAAGTGATGGACTATTGAATTTTGTTGATAGGTACTTTTGCAACTTGAACAACCGTTGAAGTATTATTGATGGGTAAATTATTACACAACGGTTCAGGTAGGTACCTAGTAACGAGTACGGGGTTAGGTACTAACCTAAGGAGGGTCCGAGATCTACATAATATGTGTAGAATAGTAAATATGTTATACAGAAGGGTTATCTATACGGAGACCTGTGATCTGTAACAGGAGGGTATTCTGTGCAAAATAATAAACCGTTGTGCAGGGATTTGCAGCGTTTTTTGTTCAACGTTTGTACAAAAGTTGATGTCAAAATTAATAGAATTTAATATGATGCCTATATGTTTTACCAGTTCTTCCTAAATCAAGCAACTGAGGATGTATTTTTTGTGTAAATTTGGACAGTACCAAATGGTTCCTGTGATCAGCACAGCTGACAGTGCGTCATTAGAAATATATCCAAGCTTTTTATTAATAAGCCCTGATTGTGTACTTAATAAGAATAGTTCTAGCTACTCGTAGGAGCAACGGACTTTATTTTTGATGTATCCAGCCCTCTCAGCCAAGTTTTCACTTAGGTATGTTCTCCCGAGAAATCCGATCACCGTAACGAGCAGGAATTCGTTTTCAAGTGACACTTGAGATCGACTTGAGAAAATCCTGTAGAAGGTAGGTGTCGCCTGAAACTCAGACGCTGAAGTCTCGAGTGAACCGATCTCGTCATGCTCAGTAAACCGACTTGCGGTGGAAACGCAAGTCGTGTTATTTATTTATTGTTCAGTTGTTTAGTTACTGTTATTTATTTCTTGTTAACCTTGGTAGGTACTGACATTATGAGGGGGAAAATGGTTGTCCTCAACAACCAAAATTTCTACTCGCATTATGTGTTTCAGATATTTTCTCAACAAAATTTGATCCATAAACACCCGAAAGAATGGTGTTAATGAGCTGAAATTTGGAGGGTATTTATTTATTATTTCGATACGAGCCTGACATTACAATAATATTAATACTGTTAATTAATACAATATATAATACTGCGTTTCTGTTTGCAAAAAATACACACGTAAGTCTTATATACATTGCACATGAAAGAAACAAGAAGTCTTACACGAACCGGGTGCTAACATGTAGGTTTTTTCTAAACATAAATCATCATTCCATCTCAAATTATTTGCACTTCTATCCATTTTTTCCAGTTTTGCCTTTTTTACCCTTCTTGCGCCCCCCCCCCCCCTTCAACCCCCACTTCTCCCCCTTAAATATTGAAAATTGCTCGTATTCATTAAATGGGGGTTTTATATCATATCACTCCATGCCACACTATCTATGCTTTGCGATTTTAACTATTTTTACTCATTGTAAACGCCCCATCCCCCTCCAAACTCAAATTTTTGTAAAATTGCTCATCTAATTCTAATGGGGGTAGATCATAAAACATCATTCCATGCCAAATTATTAAACTTCTTTAAATTTTTTGCGATTTGGAGCCCCTAATCCCCTTTTTCCCTATTAGCATTTTTTTTTAAATTGCTCTTCTTCGAACTCACAGTTTCGTTTGCCCAGACGAACATTTGGGCGAAATTCAGAAGTTTTATCTGCAAAATCCATCGGAATTTTTATCAGGGAAACATTTTCTGGAGTGACACGGTTTTTTGCGATGACAAATTTTGAAAAACGCATGTCTTGAAAATGTTGGACCCATTACAATAGCTTCATTTTTCTAAGAAAATTCGCTAAAACGCTATCTCCATTTTCGAAATTTTGCAAGAGATCAAATTTGATTTGATTTGAGAGTCCTGAGGGACAACGCGCCCCTTTGAAGGACGTCATTGGTCCCCTGCACCCACCTCCAAGAGTCAACACCGACTGAAGAGGGACGAACCATCAAGCCAACCCCACCAACAACATCTTCAGCACATACACCACACAAACACGCACAGCAATCAAGAACAACAAGTTACACACAGTCATGACAACATTCACCCCTGCAACAAATGACGAATAAATAAATAAATAAGATTTAAAAAAAAATTTGATTTTCACTGCCGTTCACCTATGGTGAACGCCTGGTTAATAACATCGTTCACATCAACAAGTTATTGGCAAAACATGTCAATAGCAAAACATGCTGAAAACAAATTTTAACCGACCGGTGTCCCACAATCTCGCGTTTTCTTCTTGAACAAATGTTGAGGTCATATAACATTAGTCTGAGTTCATAAATTATTTACCTTACTAAACTCCAAAATTGACTAGCACTGACTGCATGAGACTAGCACTAGACCAGATATATGTAGTAAGTATCCAGGTAGGATCTAAGTCAGAAAATATATCAACACACTGAAAACAGTCCTTATCTAAAGGATGATCATGAGGATTTAGAGATGATTCTTTCACACAGCGATTAGTTTCTTACCGACTAACTTCAAAACTAACAGGTGATGGAACAAAAAAATTTACGATTGCTGCCTCTTGTTGATTGCAATCCATGATCGCAGCCCCTCTTTCAGTAGAGTGTACTTGTACTGCCACATCTGCCCTCAGAATTATCTTCTTCCATGGTTCTAAAGGACTAGTTTCACTGAGAAAAATACACTATCACTGCACACTATCTCAGTGATAGATGAACATACCCACTATCGGTTTCCTATCAGTTCCCTATCAAAGGGTTCCTCCTCCGTGGCCCAGTTTGCCCTCAAGTGGCACACTATCAGACAGAGTACTGATAGGAAATGATAGTCTTTTGATAGGAAACGATAGTTTTCTGATAGATTAACACTATCATAACTGATAGATGGAGGTATATCTATCAAAAAATGGCCACAACCCTATCAAAATACCCTATCAAAACCCTATGAATTACCGTCCCAAACCGAGCCTACAATTTGATAGATGGGACACTATCTTCAGGAACCAATAGAGTACTGATAGTGTTTATCTATCATACGGTCTTTCATTTATTGGGCCGAAATTCGGCCCAATAGACTATCACACACTATCGGTACTCTATTGGTTCCTGATGATAGATACCATCTATCAGTTTTGATAGAAAACACCCCCCTTTTTTTTCTCAGTGTTGAATACTGGGAAGTCGCTACCCCATGTTGAAGCCTTAGCCCATATTTGCCGCCTATATCAAATCTTAAAGACATGGTTTCAATGTTGGGTGCTAAGCTAACATGCATGTTCTTTACTTATATTATCGGACAGTTTTTCCCAACGAAGGTGAAAACAGCGGTGCCTTCGCGATACAGTGAAAGGGAGAGGGTGTCGCAATAACTGCGCACGGAGCTTTCTCGTTTACTTTAATTCCTCCTCAACAGGCCATGAGGTCCTCAGACTGACCCTGCCCAGGAAAGAAAGGTGAGAACTGGGATTTCTACCAGTAATGTCTTCATCATGAGTAGGTACCTCCATCAACCACAGTCACGTCGGTCGCTTTTAGAGGAGACGTAGAAATTATAATTTCTCAAGGGCATAGAATTATACTACGATATTAGTATAATTCGATATTCTAGGGTTGTTGAAAAAATATCAGTATGTTATATTTTAATTTCGATATTATATTTTTTTGAGCGATATTTTCATCACGATATATCCGGTACCTATATCAAAATTTATTTTGCTGTATCGAAACCGACATTTTTTTCTTTTTTCCCCCGAAACTACTAGAAAAAAAATTATTTACCTACCTACCTACTTTGAAACAATAAAAAATTACCTAGGTACCATTCATTTGATAGTAGAAGGTATTGATAGTAGAAAATATATCGATACCGCTGTATCGAAACCGATATTTTTCGTTCAACTCATTTTTCATGCATAAAATACGGAAAAATACGTTATTCATATTCCCATCAGGAGTTTGAGTTATTCTACCTGGACAAGTTTGCAATGTCAGCCCAGGAGCGTGTTTGACCGTAGTTCCAGATATCGCCCAAACGTTGAAGTTCTCGTAACTTCCCCAGATACCGCCCAGTTCTCGTAATTCAGATGGTGACAAGAGGGTTTTCTAGTTTGAAATAGTGAAGGCGTGAAAGCGACTGTGGGACAGCCAACTAATGATTGACCATTTTGCGTTAGGTGGTTCTTATAAATTCATGACTATTCTTATATAACATCATAGAGAGAACACTATAGCATTCCTTGTACCTAACTTGAAGATAAGTGACAACTACGAAATTACTGGGTTCTTCTAGTGATAGCGATAGGATCTATTAACGTTACCTATGTTTGTCCGGATCACTTGGACCAGGAGACTGTACATAGTGTACCTACTCGCGCTTCTAAACAGCAACCCTGGGAGACCCATGATGATCACTGTTGGAAGGGAAGATTTGCGGAAATTTTATCAAGCGAAAAATCATTGAGTTGTGAGTATTTAAATCATCCTGCTACATATAGTTGAGTGACATGGATCTCGTTCATGGATCTCGTTTCGTTCGCATCTCTTACGAAAAAATATCCACCAATGAATCCTTTTAGAGAAATATAGAATAGTAGAACAATGCGGTACAGCTATTGTACATGCAGTAGGTGAACAATCAGTACAATGCAAAAAATTGTAGTTGAACTAGTTACTTATATGAGGCACAATGCAGTTTATTAGATCTGAAAACTACCCACTGTTATACTGACAATAAGTTTCTCCATGTACATACGTGAGTCTATAAAATGTTCATACCTAGTGGATTATGAGCTATCTTCAAAGCAGTGTATTTCAATTAAGATCATAAGGACCATTAATACCATTAGAAACCTCCTCTAAATCTTTATAGCTTTCCTGTCCAAGCTCGGACGGGAGACACGCCCTTCTTGCCGGGTCCTTCCGGGGCGATCACCAGACGGTCTGCGGAGATCATGGGAACTTTCACTCAGTTCAGATTGTGATTTGTGTTTAATTGCTCGAGATCCATGCATCATTTGCTCGCTAATCCGCATCATTTAAGAACGATCGATTTGTTAAAACAGTTGGTAATAGTCGGAGACCTTACACGCCGTACTTGGCGTAGGTAGGTATAGCAAAAGTAGTACCTATATCGCGATATATGGTTATTCATATTTTCCCATAGGTAGTAATTTATTATTCAGACATTATTCCTTAATCTGCACTTAACTCTATCTCCAGCCCCAACCGTCTTGATTGCCTATATAACTCGAAAATTTCATAAAGATATAGGTACTGCCTACTCAGTTCTGCCTGAATAGGCTTTCTGGCTAATTCACAACTTTATAAACACACATGAAGAAAATTTTCCCTTCCCATCTTCGGGCCAAATCGAACCAATTGATGTCGTCAATGCTAAAGTGCTGTTTGAGCAGATGTAACCAGTAGCATTATGATAATCGATAGATACGAGAATGCGGGCCAGTCTGATCGATAGGGTGGTTTTAGAAGATGATCATTAGGGGAATGAAGCATTAAATGCTTATTGTATATCTCAGAATGAACTTTAGACTTGCGACCCAGTAGGAGGGGTTACTTACCTACATAAATAGGCCAACTTTGAACAAAAAAGTACACTAAAAAATTAGCTCTATTCAAAATAACAGTTTAGCGGGTTGGACAGGTGTTATGAAGATTTCATTTCGCATGGGATTCCCTCAAAGAGAATGTTAGAATAATTTGAAAGTAAACCTAAACCGAAGGAGTAACCAAGGGGGAGGCAAGCGGGTGTGCAGCTCCAGTTGGCAGCTGTACAGCTATGCCTACATAATTTTTTCGTTATTGAAATAGATTACATTTTGCTGTTACATTTGGAAACGGCTACCTATACGTATTCGTTGGCTATCAAGTATTGACAATATTTCACTCACTTTTTGTGATATTAACCATCAGCTGTCTCTCTAAAATGCAACTCATTCGTGCGTCTTGGTTCGCAGTATCATCATAGGCAGACTACGTTCCTCCAGCAGATGACTATTTTAGACGCGCGCGTAACTCGTTGCATCTACCTACTTCGAAGAAGGTACTCATCTGTTACTTATTTAAGGCTGGTGCTTGTTTCCACTGTGCGTATCGTTTTATTCGTAAATACAGTGCCAAGATCATCTACTAGAGCATTTGGCGATCTAGCTAGGGATGAGCGATTCATTGGAATGATAACTCGAAAATCGTAGAATTTTTCCACAGCAGTTACAGCACAGTAAAAGTAGGAACCTGTGCAACGAAATCTTATCGCAATATCCTGCTACCTATACTTTGGAAGGTTTCTCTGTTTCTTTCACAAAACCGGCCCTCCGAAAGTATGTTACCTATGACTTGAAATGTTGAGATTTTACTCGTTGAACCTTGAGAATTTACGGAAGTACATAATAGTGTTTAAAAATAATAATAGGTAACTGGGATCTAGGATTGAAATTTAGGGGTTATACGCTGTTAACCTCATGAATGCAAGAGAAAAACGCTGCAAAGTCCTTGTCACGTGGGTTTATTGTTCTACTGGACATACCTACAGAAACGTTGGCTGTTTATTTATTGTTTCTTTCATCTAAAATAATGAAATAGCTATTTCTGGTGGTTTCCACCAATTTTGGCCCCCAAAACACGAATTAGGTACGCTCCTTTTTTTCTTTTTTTTCAAATTATCTTTGATCATTGATAATAGTACATACCATTTAATCGTTTTGATCCACCTGTTGATACTTTTTCTAGTGTTATTCTACAAATTGATGGTGATTTCAGACGGTTTCCCAGGTTTTTGACTAATAAAAAATCAATTTCGGGAGCTGAACCTTCGTTACAACCTCAATTTTCCACTCTTTGGTCAAAATCGACTTCATATTCGGTCTTCTCGTCCCCGAAAACATGAAAAACGATACCTCAAAAGCTCATTTTACTAACATGTTACTAAAACACAAAAAGTACCTATTTTTATACACATTTTCACTCACAATACCCCTGGGTATATTCCGATCGGGCTGCAAAGTTTCGGGACACAACTAGGGCCCAAATGGAGCATGTGTGCGAAAGAACGAATTTTTTTGTCCGAAAATGAAGCCTGTACACGTGATACGGCGGACGGCGAACGGCGTACGGCGAACGGCGTACGGCGGACGGCGTACGGCGGACGGACATTGCATTTTTGGAATCTACGCACCTTGAAACGGAAAAGAAAAAATGTTGAGGGGGTGTTATAAAAATTTTTTGCTGAGCGAATACATAGGTGTATTATTCACAGAATAATAAACCAAAAGTGTGAGACTCCACCATCGGCTCCACTAGTATTAGTACCTGTAGAGCCTGGCAACAATCACTATTTTGCTACCTATCGTTCTTCTGCCTTTTGTGAACTGTAGAATAGGTACTTACATACCTACACTGTTAAATACCGGTTTCTTGTACAACAGCAATTACATAATGTTAGTGACACTCAACAAGAGGTTTATCCCAACCATTCAAAACTCCCACGAGGTACCATTCAGTAGAAGCAACCGAACTTCTTAGCCATTCTGAATAGGGAATAGGCATCTCGTCCTAATTTGAATAGAATCGTATCATTGGACGTCACGTCACGCAGGAGGTCGTGCAAGTTTTATCAGTCGTAAAATCAGAAAGAAGATGAAAAACCTCCCTTTTCTTAGGGGGTGAAAGCTGGAGCATCTATATGAACATAAAAGTAACAGTCCCAAGTATCCCAACACTCCCACAAGGTTGATGCCTGCCCATATCAGACCGTCCTTGCGCAACAAGATCGCCGCAAGTTCTCTTTTCCCTTTATAAAACTGACCTTTCACGAGATATCGACTCCCCTCCTTCTCCATCTCACCACTGGACCGGTAAAACCTCCTGAGATATGAAATTACATAGATGTCGTGATGATAATTATGTAGGCACCCATATCCTAGTTTTGTCGTCTGGGTGAGCAAAAATCTTGTTTCGCGAACTTTGACCCCGGTATGGACCCATCACTCCTGCGTGAGCGGCTATGATGAGAAAATTCGTTACACTGATTCAGCTAAGTGTAATGAATTGTTGTGATGCCACAGACGTTGAATTCCTTGAAATTAAGACCTACTTTTGTTTACGTCAAAGTTACGTAAGTGAATGCCGTAATCTTTTTAATTTTGGTTCACTATTGCACTAAAATAATTGAAGTAGGTACCTACTTACCTATCCAAAAAATGGTATGGCTCCCGCAATAGTTGGTTCTACGTCCGCAAAACCAGTATATATTTTCGCTCCATAATTAAATTAATTAAATTCCTCGGCCAGTGGTAGGAAACCTTCAGACTTGAATTTCGCTTACCCGTACTTACTTAATCATTATAATGAAATTCTACAATTTTTATAATTACTATTCTATTCTCGGCAGATAGGACTTGCTTACCTATCTGAATTTCAATGAATAGAATATCTCGTCCTGGTATTTATTTTTCATGAGCCACGTTCCTATGTGGTTGGTACATGATTACGAGTGCCTATTAAACGTTTCGAATCAGATTGATAGCGAATTTTCAGAGGATTGAGCAGATTCCAAAGGTTCAAAATTCTCATTTTGTTTACGACTTTCCTCAGACAAATTGTGGGGCGCACTCAATCAAATCCGAAACTCGGATACCTTGAACGAAGGTATTTATGAAGGTATTTGATTTTTGCACTATAGTTGATCGATGATTCCAAATGAACTTAATCCATTCAACTCAATGATGATTCCAAATTATGCTTGTTGGCAGTTTTCTGACAAATGCATGGAAAAAGGGACCACATCAAACTAGTTTATTTTTGAATACAGCACGTTGAAACAATCGTAAAATCAGCAATTGTCCTTGAATGCTATGTGGCCGCAGAATGTGAGCAGCTGATCGGCGAGAAGTGCGTGTAAACTTGGGTACCTACTTCATCATCTCAATCACATCACGCGCGTTCCGCCTTCGCGCATTTACTGCTTGGACGTAAGAAAAACGGTTTCGCTTCTTTGTTTTATGCATAGAGTAGGTACAAGCCCTATTAAATACGCTGATGATTAGCTGTCTGACTAACACTGTTTAAAAAAAGTTTTATTCTGAAAACATATATAATTCTAAGCACAGTTAACCCGATTCAAAAAATAAATTGAAGAATGCAGCAGTACATCAAATAGCTACTATTTTTTGCGCAAAGAAATGAAACGCCTGCGAGCGCGAGGTGTTAGGTTCTTACAAATATCCGTAAAAAAGGAAGGCCGCACAGTATTGATAGAAAAAGTTGATTATCTCTAGATGTTAACGCTAGAAAAGTTTTGTTTTTGTTTGTTCCAAAGATAAGTTAAAGAGAATCAAAAATTATTTATACTTACTTCGAATGAGACCACTCGAGTTCCCAGCTAAATGTTACCATGATTTTTAAAGGTTTCTGTGTTTGTGGCTAGCGTCTTGAAACAAACCTTGAGAAGACCGACAACGCGACAAAAACCATGATTAGGTACACAGATATAGATGGAGTCTCATTTGACGCAGAATTTCATTGAGTATTTACCAAAAAATATTATTCCGTTTACCAGAAAACAACAATAACCATAGAGGATAAAATAATGACCTACATTATTTTGATTGTGTTGGGTTTGTCGCATTCGTTACTGTTTGATTTAGGTGGCCTTTGATATCACAACTTACGAATAATAAAAATATATTGTACCAAAACTGTGTTAAAACAGTTCCTTCGTCCTAAACCTATTACATATTTTCTTTTATATGATACCCATGCCACACACCATTTCATTTATACTATAATATAGTTACAGCCGGCACCAGATTTTACTAATTAAGTTGATAGTCATGTTACCCATAATAATAATATTATTCTATAACAATAGTAGAAGATGGTAAGCAAGTGTATAATTGCTATGTGATTGATCCGTGAACAAAACACGCTTTTCCCTAGGATAGGTACTGATCAACGCAACATCGCAACTCATGAAGGTGAGCGGTTGGTTTCGTCACTATTATATAAAAATTGATCTTTTGAAGGATATTACTTATTACTGAATTACTCGTTGGAATTGGCCGCATTCGCCCGGTTTTACTTTTCGAACAGGCCCTTCTCAACTTTAAAGTGAGCGGCGAAATGCGACACCCGCCCGACTAAGGATGTAAATGGAATTTTTTTAAGGAAAGGTGTTTCAAAACTTCCTGGGCACTGGAGTCGAAGTTGAATGACCCCCCTCGCCCCCGAATGAATAGAAACGGAGCGACCACTTCAAAAGGGCTCAGAAGGAGTTAAAAATAACATGTCATGGTGAATAATAATTAAATGAATTAATTATGCATGTACCTTCTAATAGGTTAGGAGGTCTTTGAATAGAGAAAGGAAGTGGAGTAAGAGAATGAGAGAGGAAAAAGATTGTGGACGTCAGTTGTCTTGAGTCTAGAGACTAAAGCTGATTTGTAATTGTGTAAATTACCTACCTAGGCAGTTTGTTTATCTGATACATTTCTTTGTCCACTACCTTTCCACTACTTCTAATTCGTTTGTTTTGGAGTTCTAGGATACCAAGAGTTTAGGAACGGCGAATCAATATAATTTCTGTAAAACATTGCGATGTCTGATTCAGTTAAGTTATAGGTACTGATGGATTCGATTCGTTTGTGCTATAGCTATATTTTTGGAGTAACAGCAACATGAACCAATGATAATGGTTTGGTTTTGTGCAGCATTTCATTACTCAACTATGGGTGTAACTTAACCGACACTGAAAATCATTACACACCTAGATCCGGATAAAATAATGTGTGTTCTTTAAATAAATTTATTGATAAGTGGACCCCTTACATGAGTACCTCTCACGGATTGATCGATTTATGTTCACCAGTGCACCTTATAAAGCAGCGATTTTGGTTTATTATTCTGTGAATAATACACCTATGTATTCAATCAGCAAAAAATTTTTATAACACCCCCTCAAAATTTTTTCTTTTCCGTTTCAAGGTGCGTAGATCCCAAAAATGCAATGTCCGTCCGCCGTACGCCGTATCACGTGTACAGGCTTCATTTTCGGTCTAAAAAATGCGTTCTTTCGCACACATGCTCCATTTGGGCCCTAGTTGTGTCCCGAAACTTTTCAGCCCGATCGGAATATACCCAGGGGTGTTTTGAGTGAAAATGTGTGTAAAAATAGGTACTTTTTGCGTTTTAGCAACATGTTGGTAACATGAGATTTTGAGATATCATTTTCCATGTTTTTGGGACGAAAAGACCGAACATGAAGTCGATTTTGACCAAAGAGTGGAAAATTGAGGTTGTACCAGAAGTTCAGCTCCCAAAATTGATTTTTCGTGAGTCAAAAACCTGGGAAATCGTCTGAAATCACAATCCGTTTGTAGAATAACACTAGAAAAAGTGTCAACACGTGGATCAAGACGATTAAATGGCACTCCAATGATCAAAGATAATTTGAAAAAAAAAGAAAAAAAAAGGAGCGTACCTAATTCAAGTTTTAGGAGCCAAAATTGGTGGAAACCACCAGAAATAGCTATTTCAATTATTTTACATGAAAGTAACAATAAATGAACAGCCAGCATTTCTGTAGGTATGTCCAATAGAATAATAAACCCATGTGACAAGGACTTTGCAGCGTTTTCAAATTGGGGGGCGCGAGTGATTTTCAGGGAGGGGCGTGTAGACCTCCGTTCAGATGAAGTTTACTGAGACTCGAATTTAAACACATACCTATCTTGTGTTTTCAATGGTCTGTGTATAAGACAGACATTCGATCGATGTTTGACGGTCGATGTTTGATGTTGGCGGTCATCAAGACAAAACGCTGCAAATCCCTGCACAACGGTTTATTATTTTGTATAGAATACCCTTCCGTTACAGATCACAGCTCTATGTATAGATAATCCGTCTATATAATTTATGATATGTACTACTCTATACATATAATGTAGATCGCAGACCCTCCGTAGGTTAGTACCTAACCCCGTACACGTTACTAGGTACCTACCTAAATCACGAGTTAAATGTTGCTAAAATAATTCTGCCGATGACAAACAGTACCTAACAAAAAGAAACACACACAATGAAGTTCTGAAAAGAAATTGTTGATGAGGAGTGAAAAAAGTTGCAAAAGTACCTACCAACAAACTCCAGCCCCTTCTACGTCGATGGTATAATGAACCGTTGTGTAATAATTTACCGTTGAGTAATGATTTACCTTAGTAATAATTTACCCATCAATAATACTTCAACGTTTGTTCAAGTTTCACTACCTACCAACAAACTACAACAGAGCCATCATTTTTCAAATGAAATAATATCACAGAACAACCAACTCGACTTCATACTCCGCCAATATAATCAGGTGATCCCTACCAATGATTGGCCGTATTCACAAATTCCTATTGTGGGCGCGTCTCTGGTTACGAGATTTGGTTTGAATTGTATACAATTTCATTCACACTGGAGTCGAAAATGCCTGTCGCCTGTGCCGGTGCAAACTTCGGGGCCTTACTGTGAACGAACGGGTGGACGTACGACGCTCCGGATGGTCTTAAAAAACTCCCAAGTTCAAGAACTATTTAAAACCGTAAAAATGTTCACGTAAGAAAATGGTATAGGCGTTTTGAAAATTTCAACCCCTATTTTGAACCCCTTAGAGATGACTCACAGTAACGTCGAGCTTCGAGGACCAACTAGACAGCGAACGGAACCTATAACCCGAATTTCATCAATTTTCTTTCATGGTAACTAAGAAAAGTGGCCCGTACGGCGTACGGCGTACGGCGGACAGACAGAAATATTGGTTTATTATTTTCAATAATGAACCATTGGAATCGAGCATGAAAAAAAAAATTCTTACCCCCCCTCAAAATTTGATGGTTTACGTTTCAAGGTATGTAGAATCCAAAACTGCAATAAAAATATTTCTGTCTGTCCGCCGTACGCCGTACGCCGTACGCCGTACACCGTACGCCGTACGCCGTACGCCGTACGCCGTACGCCGTACGGGCCACTTTTCTTAGTTACCATGAAAAAAAATTGATGAAATTCGGGTTATAGGTTCCGTTCGGCGTCTAGTTGGTCCTCGAAGCTCGACGTTACTGTGAGTCATCTCTAAGGGGTTCAAAATAGGGGTTGAAATTTTCAAAACGCCTATACCATTTTTTTACGTAAATATT
This sequence comes from Leptopterna dolabrata, assembly GCA_954871275.1. Classification (NCBI taxonomy): domain Eukaryota; kingdom Metazoa; phylum Arthropoda; class Insecta; order Hemiptera; family Miridae; genus Leptopterna; species Leptopterna dolabrata. The sequence goes on from OX940984.1 coordinate 26,378,652, forward strand.
TTTACGGTTTTAAATAATTCTTGAACTTGCGAGTTTTTTAAGACCATCCGGAGCATCGTACGTCCAGCCGTTCGTTCACAGTAAGGCCCCGAAGTTTGCACCGACAGGCATTTTCGACTCCAGTGTCAATGAAATTGTATACAATTCAAACCAAATCTCGTAACCAGAGACGCGCCCACAATAGGAATTTGTGAATACGGCCAATCATTGGTAGGGATCACCTGATTATATTGGCGGAGTATGAAGTCGAGTTGGTTGTTCTGTGATATTATTTAATTTGAAAAATGATGGCTCTTTTGGAGTTTGTTGGTAGGTAGTGAAACTTGAACAAACGTTGAAGTATTATTGATGGGTAAATTATTACTACGGTAAATCATTACTCAACGGTAAATTATTACACAACGGTTCATTATACCATCTACGTAGAAGGGGCTGGAGTTTGTTGGTAGGTACTTTTGCAACTTTTTTCACTCCTCATCAACAATTTCTTTTCAGAACTTCATTATGTGTGTTTCTTTTTGTTAGGTACTGTTTGTCATCGGCAGAATTATTTTAGCAACATTTAACTCGTGATTTAGGTAGGTACCTAGTAACGAGTACGGGGTTAGGTACTAACCTACGGAGTGTCTGCGATCTACATAATATGCATATAATAGAATAGTACATATCATATTATATAGACGGGTTATCTATACATAGAGCTGTGATCTGTAACAGAAGGGTATTCTATACAAAATAATAAACCGTTGTGCAGGGATTTGCAGCGTTTTATTGCAGTTTTGGATTCTACATACCTTGAAACGTAAACCATCAAATTTTGAGGGGGGGTAAGAATTTTTTTTTTCATGCTCGATTCCAATGGTTCATTATTGAAAATAATAAACCAAAATCAGAAATCGTGTGGACGTCGAATTTGATGTAAGATGTTCACTCTCAACATTGCAGCCCGATAACAAGAATCTGATGTTAACTCAAATGAGCCGGTACCATCCATCACACTAGTTTTCGTACGTCTGTCGTTCTTATTTTGTGAAATAAATTCAGAAGTTTATTTTTATTAATAATTTTGTTTGTATATACAGGGTGTATCAGATAAGGTGCGCAGTACTTCACTCACGTATTCTACAACCAATTTCCAACAAAAAGTGCCTCATAGCAATTTTGGTTTATTATTTTCAATAATGAACCATTGGATTCGAGCATGAAAAAAAAAATTCTTACCCCCCCTCAAAATTTGATGGTTTACGTTTCAAGCCTATGTAGAATCCAAAACTGCAATAAAAATATTTCTGTCTGTCCGCCGTACGCCGTACGCCGTACGGGCCACTTTTCTTAGTTACCATGAAAAAAAATTGATGAAATTCGGGTTATAGGTTCCGATCGGCGTCTAGTTGGTCCTCGAAGCTCGACGTTACTGTCAGTCAAATCTAAGGGGTTCAAAATAGGGGTTGAAATTTTCAAAACGCCTATACCATTTTTTTACGTAAATATTTTTACGGTTTTAAATAGTTCTTGAACTTGCGAGTTTTTCAAGACCATCCGGAGCATCGTACGTCCAGCCGTTCGTTCACAGTAAGGCCCCGAAGTTTGCACCGACAGGCATTTTCGACTCCAGTGTGAATGAAATTGTATACAATTCAAACCAAATCTCGTAACCAGAGACGCGCCCACAATAGGAATTTGTGAATACGGCCAATCATTGGTAGGGATCACCTGATTATATTGGCGGAGTATGAAGTCGAGTTGGTTGTTCTGTGATATTATTTAATTTGGATAATGATGGCTCTTTTGGAGTTTGTTGGTAGGTAGTGAAACTTGAACAAACGTTGAAGTATTATTGATGGGTAAATTATTACTACGGTAAATCATTACTCAACGGTAAATTATTACACAACGGTTCATTATACCATCTACGTAGAAGGGGCTGGAGTTTGTTGGTAGGTACTTTTGCAACTTTTTTCACTCCTCATCAACAATTTCTTTTCAGAACTTCATTATGTGTGTTTCTTTTTGTTAGGTACTGTTTGTCATCGGCAGAATTATTTTAGCAACATTTAACTCGTGATTTAGGTAGGTACCTAGTAACGAGTACGGGGTTAGGTACTAACCTACGGAGGGTCTGCGATCTACATAATATGCATAGAATAGTACCTACATATTATATTATATAGACGGGTTATCTATACATAGAGCTGTGATCTGTAACAGAAGGGTATTCTATACAAAATAATAAACCGTTGTGCAGGGATTTGCAGCGTTTTTTTTATCTCGCTTAGTTTTTGAGTTATTTCACTTCTAAGATTTTTTCGTGTTTTCGACCTTGTCTCAGCAAAACGGCTATAACTCACTAACAGTATTATGTAAAGTAAAAGTTGAGGATACCGTTGGAAATTGCGTTAAATTTCCTATCTTTCAAGCGCCAAACCGATTTTTTTTGCTCACATCGAGTTGGCGAAAAATCACTCTACAAAGCAAACTTCAAGAAAATTTGAAAAAAGAAGGTTTTTCAAACGTTCAGTACTCCACTCTAATCTGCATTTGATCAGGTGCCTGTAGCTTAAAAAATGCGCCAAAAGGTCAGCTTTCGAATGATATATCAAAAACAATTTTTACTATTTTATTTGGTCGAGAAAACCTCGTTTGAATGCAAAAAACAGCGAAGCAAGTCGAGGTTTTTGACGCTTGGTAATGGGTTTCAAATAAGTAGGCATTTTTACGAACAAAATCTGTTTTATCTTCTAAAGTGCAGTTTTAAATTTGTGCAAGCATTTTCTAATCCGTAATTACAGTAAATTTTCAAAATGGCCTCCATTTTGTTGAATGCACAAATGTGTCCTTTTGCGCATTGCATCAACAGCGCTTCGAAGCTCTCGTCGGATTTGTTTCATTTGATCTCCGCAATCCATTAATCTTTGAATGAGATGATCTCTCGACTCAATCCTGACGTCGTACACTTTTGCTTTGAGATTCCCCCAGAGGTAATAGTCCATCGGAGTGAGGTCAGGACTGCGCGGGGGCCACCGGACGGGTCCATACTGACCGATCCACCTATGAGAAATTTGAAAGTTAAATGAATGCTTTAAAAAAATCGTTCAACGTATTTTTCCTTATGTTGAGTGGAAAATTCTTTTTCTTTTAATGTGCATTATGACGAACAGGGGGTTTCAGTTTCTAACCTGTTTTCAAAGTTGGTGTTCATCCATTCCCTTACTGCTCGAGTTCTGTGGGCCGGACACCCGTCCATTTGAAACCAGAGATTCATTCTCTCCACCAGAGGCATATCATCGAGGAATTCTAACACTTCATTTTCTAGCAACTGCAAGAATTAAGTGTGGTTTTATTAGCTTGATGGGTTCAGAACATGATATTTGGCAGAGAGTATGATAAAGAGAAAGTATGGGAAACAGTCTTTACTCACGTTACGAAAAGAATTGCCGTTTAACCGGTCAGGCAGCAAAACAGGACCAATCATACGATTTCGGGTCATTCCAGCCCACACGTTGGCCCGAAAATCATATTGTATTGGGACACATGGGTCCCATGAGGATTTTCTTCGGCCCAAATGTGGCTGTTGCGATGATTGAACATCCCAGCCCGTGTAAATGTGGCCTCATCAGTCCACATCACTCTGTCACCGCGTCTTGGGAATTCTGCTTGGCCCATTACCAAGCGTCAAAAACCTCGACTTGCTTCGCTGTTTTTTGCAGTCAAACGAGGTTTTCTCGACCAAATAAAATAGTAAAAATTGTTTTTGATATACCATTCGAAAGCTGACCTTTTGGCGCATTTTTTAAGCTACAGGCACCTGATCAAATGCAGATTAGAGTGGAGTACTGAACGTTTGAAAAACCTTCTTTTTTCAAATTTTCTTGAAGTTTGCTTTGTAGAGTGATTTTTCGCCAACTCGATGTGAGCAAAAAAATCGGTTTGGCGCTTGAAAGATAGGAAATTTAACGCACTTTCCAACGGTATCCTCAACTTTTACTTTACATAATACTGTTAGTGAGTTACAGCCGTTTTGCTGAGACAAGGTCGAAAACACGAAAAAATCTTAGAAGTGAAATAACTCAAAAACTAAGCGAGATAAAAAAAATTGCTATGAGGCACTTTTTGTTGGAAATTGGTTGTAGAATACGTGGGTGAAGTACTGCGCACCTTATCTGATACACCCTGTATAAGATGAAATCCAGTAAAAACTGTATAAATTGCTAGGCAACGATATTTTCTCCAATTTGTTAACACAAATACCTTGGTTTGGGAATTCTGGAGGAGGAGTGATGGAAGGGGGGCGCCAAGATGCCTCGATACTGGCAAGGGGGGCGCGACCCAAAACAATTTGAAAACCACTGTTATAAAGACTAGATCAGATACAAAAACTATACTTTCGAGTACGTACCTACCTGTGGTTTGCAATCCTTTAACTTCAAGCGAAGAGAACCAGTCATTTCGAAATCATCTTCCGAATACGGTCATGTCGGTCGATCTAGTGGTGTGCCGAGGGCCTTGTATGCTATCGCCTAGTGTTATCACTCTGGTGTTGAGCATTGACAAACTTGAAATTTGCGAGGTCGGTCGGTGATAAAGGTATTTAAGTAATGATAATGATAGTTTATACGTACATAAATAGAGACTGTTTCTTTAGAAGTAATTATTTTCTCATAAATATAATCGTGCATATCGGGAAGCGTAGAAAGGAGAATCTTTATTAGTATCTAATATGCCCTACCTATCACGCACCAAAAATCACAAGGAAATGTAACTTCTTCAAATACTGCCTTAACTAAACTATTATATGACCCTGTGTACCCGGGGCCCCTTATACTCAGGCCTGATCCAAATTTCACGACGATGAAGTACCTACTCAAAACTTTTATGACCTTTTCATTGTTCACAGCCATTTCGGAGGACACGTAAACATGCAATAGCTGATACCGCTGGTATCCGATAACTGGTTAGTGTCATCTAAACCTCTAATGTGGTGTTTCCAACTACTAGGTGTAATATCTTGTTGGGTTCAAAGCAATGTGTCTACTCGTAAGATCCGAGTTAAGCAATAAAATTGAACTTTTTATGGTCCTACGTAGGGTGTATACATAGTGTCACTACCTCAGTGAAGAGATGAGGTAAATAGAAATATAATGAAAGTTATTCATTTTCGAACCTTGTTTGTACCTACCCAGGGCCACTTTAAAAAAAAACGTATTTTAGCTATCAAAGAACCTGTTTTTTTTTTGTTTTTTTTTATACGAGGAAAACATAAACCGCAGACAAATAAGGGAAGAAGGTATTTATGTTGAGCCCATGAAACGCTTTGGACTGGCTGCATCTTGAAGCAGCCCCCTACTTCTCTGAAGGGGTAGGCCTGTTTGACCTGTTTGACTACCTTATACTACCTCGGCTGCTCTGCTGAGCCCTAGTAGGTGTAAACACTTGGGCGGGTATCAGCACTATCAGCAGTAGAACTCACATGGAGTCAAACCCCCACAGATTTTGGAAAATATTTTGGAAAACCAGTAGTTGGGTACCTCCATGTAATACCTGAATTTCCACCACTAGCACGTGAAATTTTTTAAATTTACCTACACTGTGTGGCAATCTCACATTGCTAGTAGGATGGGGGAAGCAGTACCAGGTGAGTGTGGACAGCGTTAAAAGTTGCATCAACTTCACTACTATTATACCTACTATCATCATATCATTCATATAGGTAACCTATGAACTGAACTGATGGATTGAACTGATGAATTGAGAAATCCATCAGTCCACTGTAGTAATGCAGTGTGTGTCTTCATTTTCTCTCCATACTCGTCTGATACTGCTTCCCCAGTCCTGCTGCCAATGTGAGATTGTCACAGCTGGTACAATCGACCCGCCAGAAAAAACTTTAAGACTACATAATTTTACTGGTAAAAACCGAACTTTTCCCTTACTTCACGATGAATCGGTGGTGGTTGGACAAATCTCTATGCCACTTTCATTGCAGCTTGAAATTCCTATAAGATTCAATCAAAACGAAGATTTTTTCGATTTTGTTGAACTCTGCATGGAACTAATATCTATGCTTGTATATAGGTTGCTTTTTCGATTTCCGGTGTGATTAATTGTGCCCCAATTACTCTATCGCACTTATCGTGATAATCAATCGCCAAATTAGATAAAATTATACGAAGATCATCCTGTAAGGTTAATAACAGGTTTTGCGAGTGCACCCAACTGTCCCGGTAGAAAAGAAAAACCGCATTTCTTCGCTTGTCTGCCTGTTTTGATGGATTGTTAAGACACGAGCACGCTTCAGGCGCAACGCGCGTGCGCCGCGAAATTTCTCGCGAACTCATCGCGAACGTGTTCAACGTTTCGAGAAATCCGAAGAGGAACCTTCAACCAACGGGTTCTCCAATCCGCTATCGATTTATAGTGTCAAATTGCGTTTTACTCGAAGCCTTGATTGACGGGTTTATGGACGGAGAGAATCCACCGTTCGCTCGATTCGCGATTGAGTACTTTGTGATACCACTGATTTCTACATTCTAGGTTGACAAAACGGTGTTGTTTCTTTAACCCCACATTGGTCATCAGTCCTGTTAGAAAAAATGCCTACCTACATCTATAATACTAACATTTTAAGAAGAGGTTCGCCAGATGATCGACAGATGGAGTAATGGGATGATTCTCAAATTATAATCCTCGAGCTAAATGTAGGCCCTACAGTGCAGGGAAACGAAATCGTCCCAACTCCCAACCTTCGATCAACTTAACAGTGTTGTTGTTGACAATATATTTTTATCTAATATATAAAATTCTCGTGTCACAGTTTTCGTTGCCATACTCCTCCGAAACGGCTTGACCGATTTTGATGAAATTTTTTGTGCTTATCCGGTATCTATGAGAATCGGCCAACATCTATTTTTCATCCCCCTAAATGGTAGGGGTAGTCCACCCCTAAATTTTTATTTTATTTTTTAGACAAAATTTTTTGTTTTCATTTTTCCACGATCACAGCATACAAAAATACATGCAACCCTAAATTTTCACCCCTCTACGATCAACCCTTATTTTGTAATTGTTAACTAAAAAATTTAATTTTTTGCAAGAATTTTTTTTATATTTTGTCATGACTTAGAATAAAAAATTTCATATGACCTTGAGTTTTTCACCCCTCTACGATCAACCCCTATTTTTTATTTGTGAATTATAAACTTTAATTTTTTGGCAACATTTTTTTTTATTCTGTCGGCTTAAAAAAATAAATTGTACTTAATAAATTACTTATTGACTGTTCATAAATATTTATTAAATCCTATGATGTTAAAAAATCATTTATTAACAGTTGATAAAGCTTACAACACCAGCTGGAGAGCATGTACGTAGATTCAACGCACCTGTTGTTGAAGACGTTGCTGGAATCATGGTTGGCGACCGTACAGCTACGCGACAAATCGTGATTCGAAGAAGAAATAATGATCTTCAGTTCATCAGTGATACCCATCGTTCATATGACGCTCTCCAATATCATTTATTAACAGTTGATAAAGCTTATCAAATATAAACAAATTTTTCTATCCGTTTCAGTTTTTTACCTTCATTTATTTATATGTTGCTGTACAGTCAGCAATGCCAAAAAAGCGCAAAGGGGCCAATTTGAGTTGTCGAACGAGCCGTTCCAGAGCCAAGCAAGATTTAAGAGCACGAAGATCAAGCGAACAAATTCAAGAAGACAATGCAAATTTGCGTGCGAGAATGTCGCAGTTACGTGAACAACGATCACAAGAGGCACGAGATGAACAAAATCAACAAAGACAACTAGAACGAAGACAAAGTCGCAGATTCATAGTCGACAGACGTAGAGGAATTGACCAACAACGCCAACAAGTTCATCGAGCATTTCTGTCAGATTCATTTCTTCGACTAGCATTCCAGTACGGGCCTGATGTTGAATATTATGCTCATTCCAAAGTGGTTATTGGTACTTTGGAGAAGGAATGCCCGCATTGTCATGCACTTAAATTTAAAAATGAGCCACTTGGGATGTGTTGCTCATCAGGAAAAGTACAACTAACCGAAATTGAAACACCACCTGAGCCATTGCACGGTTTACTTATTGGTACTGATCCAGATTCTAGCCTGTTCCTGAAGTCAATTCGCACTTTCAATTCATGTTTCCCAATGACATCGTTTGGAGCAACAGAAATAGTTAGCAATGTTGAAGCAAACGTTCAACAATTTAATTCCACGTTTAAAATCAAAGGCCAAGTTTATCACAAAGTGGGATCATTGCTTCCAGTGCCAAACGAATCTCATAAATTTTTACAAATATACTTTATAGGTGGCGAGGACTCCGAACGTGCACTTGCCAATCGCGTGAATATTGTACACTCTATTGCGCTGAGAGATTAATTTTTTTTTTAATTTCAACTGGCATAATTTATAGTAAAAATATGAATAATTATTTTTGATGTTTAGATAGCTATCAAGGATTGTAATTTAAAATATATTCGTTAATTTAATAACGATTAATTTATTAACCTAAATTAAACATACTTTTATTGTTTATACCGCTTTTGATTATAAATATATCCCCGCACACTTACAGAAGATAGTTATTTTTATTGAATTAAAAAAATGTTTCCTAGGAAAGAATGTTTCCTAATGTTTCCTAGATACATGGCAAAACAACGTTTGAATGCTTAGTAGTTGGATGCTTTAGCCCATCGTTGAATGGTTTATACGACAATTTGTTTTTTCCGGCTGCAACGCGCCGGGTAACCGGCTTGTATATTTATATATTTTTATTTATATATTTTATTATTATTTATTTTTATATATAGTTTATATATTTGTTGAAAATATTTCCATATTTTCCATATTTTTATTGAGTACTGAGTTGTTATTGTTATTGAGTATTTATTGAGAGCTTCAAACAAAATGTCATGAGCCTAGCTGCCAAAGGACGCTCTTAAATTTTCTTAATACATAGTCCCAAACCCGACTTGAAACCCAACGCATGTTGAAATTGACAGGTATGGTATACCCCGAAACTGCATTACAAAAGCTGACTACCGTTGTGAAACGGCGAGTCGTGTTCATCTTACCAATTTTGGACCTCCCAATCATTTTCTGTTACGTAAAAATTCGCGATTACATTAGGTCACCGAAGAACGGGCAAAATTCGTGATCACAGATAACAAAATCCAATGACCGGCGGCGTCGACCGCCAGGGCGTTCACACAGCTACCATCCACCTACCACAACCGCAGTTTGTCTGTCTGCGATTTATTGGAATGGACTGACTTTAATTGAAGTTATCCTTTCTCGATCGCCGATATGAATAGGCCCATTGTCCGTTGGGTGACTTTCAATTTGTAAAGGATTCGAATTGTAAAGGTCTATTGTTTACCGGATGTAAGCTCTACTCTACCAGATTTAATTTTCTTGTAATTACGTTATTAATTAGAAACGGAAGGTAATAAGAATCCCTCCAATAAGTATTTGCCACATCGCTGGTTATAGGTTCATTCCTTATCCATGGATCTGGATGATGCCGTTCTTAATAGGATAGTGTTATAGGTATAGGTGCCATTTCGGTACATAGGTACCAGGTGTATTGTACCTGTACAAATATTGATGTCCAACACTGGTACCTACATACAAAAATGTGTGTACCAGTGTTGGGCAGTTTAATTAACTTAATTTTTTTTTAAATAGTCTATTTTTGTACCCAGGAGCAACAGGTAGTTAGTACCAATGGTGACCAGCTACTTTTCAAGGACACTGCTAGGGTTTCACTTCTGCGCTCATGATCACAACACAATCATGACCAGGTGTGAAATTAGGTATCGATTCAAGCAATCGCCACTCAGTCACTCAATGACAATTCTGTGATAGACGATCGAATTCTGTCTATCACGATATTCATAACATAACATTTATATCCTCAGTTCATAAAAGCACATGTTTATTGCGTCAAATGCTCTGCTTTAAGATTCTAAAGACAAACCTAAGGGCGAACATTAGAACACAATAGGGCCAATCTCTCGATCATAGATTAGTAGATCACGACTGGTGCGCTTCAGTAATCCCAAGTATTTCTAAGATTTATGTTTATCTGGGAATCCAGGAAGGAAGATATGTCCGATTTTTCAAAAGAATTTGATAGCTACCTTGTGGACGCTTCGCCTATCTGCCTGTCATAGTCCCAGTTGTTGGTGAAATATTTTATACGCCTGTTGACTTACTAACAATGTGAGGAAACTACTCGCCACCTACTTGGCAATTATTATCATTATTTTTATTTATTTTTTTTTTATTTTTTTCATTTTAAAGTCTACCTATAGGTACGTAAATTAGATACATATTACGTTTATTCAAACTCATGCGCTACTGGTGAGCATTGGTACCAGCACTACAGCCCAGTCGTAACTTAGCAGTGTGGTTACTTGTTAGTAGTGGAGTAATTCCCCTGGTTTTCACTGCTGCATTTCCCTTCAAGCCGTCCGGGAACGCACGACTTCACTGTTTGATGACTTGAGTGTCTGAGAACCTGCTTAGAAGTGGGCTTGCATTGCCATAAACCGCGAGGAGGTCTTTTTAACGTTTCCGCATTCTTTGGTTCCATCTCTAACCGCACCCAGCCCGTAACTCGACCTCCAGATCGAATCAGCTCGTTCCTGTGCATTTTGAGGGTACAAGAAATGTAAACAGTACAAATTCAAGATAACGGGTTCTCATTGAAGACCATCCGAAAGCCAACATCGAATACTTCCTAGATTTAGGTGAACCGGGATCTTATTAAATCCTCTTCGTGCGCAAGTCCTTGGAAAGTCTTTATTTATTTATTTATTTATTTTTAGAATGAAAAATCCATTTTTCTGATTCTGGTCAAATTTTTATGAGTTTCGCTATGAGGCCGGTAGTTCTGTACATCAGCATCTTCTTAAACAGTACCTACATACTTCTTACACGACCAATGATGATGAAAAACTGCCACTTCGGACTTGGAGCCCTCAGCAACGAATTCTTACGGCATTAGAAGAGTCTTTTTGGAGTGTTTATTGCATTACCTTCCGGATAAATGCAACAACTATAATTATGCTCGTAATTTATCAACTAATCTGATTTGCTAAACTAAATGGGTGCCGAAAGCATGATATGTGTTTCTTTTTTGTTCAAACTTACACTTACACTGAGACAAACGTACAAGAAGCGTAGCCTCTTCTCCATACTACAACACTTGGTTACCATTACGGTCCCACAAACCCCCCCCCCCCACCAGGTCATTTTTGAAATTTTGTACGTCGCTGAATCTAATAGTACCCTCGACATTTTCCAAAATTTTCTCATAATTTGGATGATTTGTTTGGCCGTGAACAACAAAACAGACCTATCAAGAAATAAGTAAAAGGTACCTATCGACAAAATCCAAAATCTTTCTCCAAATTAGGGATGGGCAAAAAACGAGAAAATGTTTTCATTCGAAGAAAACCAGAAACGACAAACTGTTTCTAAAAAATCGCTTAGTGTAAAGCGTGTATTACAGAGGAAGTGCCTTATGGTGGTGTATGCACTCTCACTCATTGCAGATCGCCTGGAAGTATATATGAGTAATGATCTATGATGATGATGAATTCACTGTGCAATTTAATTACTTAATTTCGTGATTAGTGACGCGATATAAAAAGCTTGCGTACTACTATTATAATATCCTACCCTATAATATACCATTATATTTAGAGTAGGTGATGTTATCATCATAACAGTGCCTTAAGAATATTGTGAATAAACTGATTGATTGACCTAAGATTAGGAGGTTCCTACCTAACTATTGTTTTTTATATGCCTACCTATGCCTATGGCAGCTTCAGAAGTTTGGAATACGGGCAGCGGACACAAGATCTGCAGAAAATCCCGCGTTCTCTCTCCCCCCGCCCCTATAGAAACAAATTTCGGAATTCCAGCGACGTAGTGCACAGCTAGATAGGGTTATGCGTCGAACAAAAGAAGAAACACGTAAATTAGTTGAGAATTAAGCCCTGGGCAGCGCACACAACATTTTGTCGAAAACCCACGTTTTTTCGGCATTGTCCCTCTTCCCTATTCTAGACGTCAATTTCGAAATTCCGGCGACGTAGGGGACAACTAGGCAGTTTTATGTACCTATTGATCAAAAAAAAGAACCACGTAAATCGGTTGAGAATTGCGGCCTGGTCAGCGCGCAAGATTTATCCGAAAACCCACGTTTTTTCAGCAAAAACCCTCTCTTCACCTCTTCTAGAAGTAAATTTCGAAATTCCAGCAACGTAGGGCACAACTAGACAGTTTTCTGCATCTGGTTTGAACGGTTGGGTTTTACGTCGGTACCTACCTACCTGTACTACAGCACTACGGAACTATACCTACCTAGACGCTGTTTTACAAACACAACTTCATATACCTATCAATACAGTAGGTCATGTGATGAGTAAAGGTGATTTACTTGGTCTTCAACATTACGTATATTTCCAGTTATTCACAACAGTGAAATGAATGAATGGTGAGGAACTGAAGAAATCAAGGGAACAAAACGCTGCAAAAATGCTTCCTCAACTAGATAACCTTCAATAACCCGTATAGACAGCCCTTGTGCCCTTGTGGAGAGCGAACGTTTGGACATATAGTTTGATCCTACAAATTTGGATCCTATGTATTTAAATCGGCATTAATCATCCTCAACTTTGTAATTATAGAGGAAATAATTACTTATACTTTACGCAAATAAAATGCAGTGGAAGATCCGGGGAAGAAGGTGGTAGAACCAGAATAGCAGCACTAAACACAGTCATCGATCGACACGGGCCGACGATGCACCCCCGTAGGTTTCGATTGCCCGATGCTCTAAAAAGCGCAAAGGGTATGTAACTTGAGGACCCCTTCAAACATTGGTTAAATTTAAATTTTTTAAATTTATTTTTAAAATATTTAAATGTTTAAGTTTGTTTTTCTGCCAAAAAACAGTATTTCTGGGATCTTGAAACCCCAGTTATTAAAAATTCTTTCGGAAGTTAACTGAATTTTTTCCATAAATCTTTTTTTTTAATCTCGTTTCTAAGGATCTGCATGGACCTATTTGTTTTCCCATTTACTCTAGTAAGAATTAGTAAGATTTTCTAGTCAGAAATATTACAATAAATCCAAATAACAAAGTAGTACCTACTACCTTTTGAAAAAATTTTCCCGAAACAGTTTCTTTCGATTAACGAACTGCTTCTTTTCGCTTTTTTAAGACAGAAACTCCCATCCCTACTTCATATTAAATAACGATAATATATTATTATCGTGGAACAGCAAACTCGATTTCATAAAGCCATGGGTGATTATAATAACCAGCTAAACCATAGCAATGATATTATGCTGGCTGCAGTTTTGTACATATATAATCTATACATATAATAAAACAGTGTCTGTTTGTTTGTCTGTTTGTTTGTCTCGGCATCAATTGAGAACGGCTGAACGTAGAAAGTTGTGGCTGGTACCATTTGACGCAGAATTTATCTGGGAAGGTTTATGAAAAATCCGCATTTGAATCTGTCCATCCGTTGAAACGCTATGAATGAAATACTACTAAAAAACGTGTTATAATCACTTCTATGAGGACGTTTATGCTTATAATAACTTTGAACGGTTGGACGTAAATCCGATTGTAATTAGATTCTGGATTCAGCTCGACGAGTACATTCAAGTGGTACTTCAATCAGGATGTTAGTGGGAGGGGGGTACAGGTTATGAGAGGGGGGGGGGTCTACAGAAATTTCAAAACTACTTGACCAATTGGAGTGCAACTTTGGGAATTTGTTGTGTGAACATTGAGGAATGTTTCTAACTAGGTAGGGAGGGTTCATAGGATACGGGGGGGTTAAAGGCAGTTAGGGTTGGCATTGGGGAAGGTTTCTGATCAGTTGAGGAGGGGGGGATACAGGGATATTAAAATACATGACCGTTGACTCCATTTATTTAAATCGCAGCAACACGCGTTGGTTCAAATAGTATAATATATCATAAAACTGTTATGAGTGGGGCCTGTCCTAAAGGGGGTGTCTGTTCTACCGTTGCGAAGCGCGGGTACACAGCTAGTATAATATAGAAACGAAGGCACTGAGGCACCCATCAAGTGCATACCTACTTAGTACCTAGGTACTTATTCAAGTGAATCGTAGATATCAGCAACGGGGTTATTGAAAAAGTTTGTGTCCCCAGTACGTGCCAACCTAGGTACTAGTGTATATAGTATACTACTACTACTATTGTAGTAGTAGTATAATACTACTACTACTAGTACTATTGTAATATAGGTACTATTGTATATTGTATATATAGATAAGTACATCTACCAGGTAGGTATCTAGAAATCAGTGGCGGATCTATGATTTATAAATGGGAAATCCTAAGCCAAAACGGGGTTTTTATTTATATATTTTAGTCTACTAAATCGATATCAAAGTGCATTTTATTTTAAATACCCGTACAACCTTTACACGTTCTCTACGGTAAATATTTAAATATTAATGAAAATAAAAATGTAATGTAAATATTTAATGAAATATCTGTCTGTACACCTACTACAACATGGTTATAATTAGGCTCATTGGCATAACTCAAAATTACATAATACCTACTTACCTATTACTGTTATTATAATTCTTGTTAATTTCTTGTATAGAATTTTCCTCTCAAATCTTCACCTCCTCTATTCTTTTGGTTTATTATTCTGTGAATAATACACCTATGTATTCGCTCAGCAAAAAATTTTTATAACACCCCCTCAAACTTTTTTCTTTTCCGTTTCAAGGTGCGTAGATTCCAAAAATGCAATGTCCGTCCGCCGTCCGCCGTACGCCGTATCACGTCTACAGGCTTCATTTTAGGTCTAAAAAAGTCGTTCTTTCGCACACATGCTCCATTTGGGCCCTAGTTGTGTCCCGAAACTTTTCAGCCCGATCGGAATATACCCAGGGGTGTTATGAGTGAAAATGTGTGTAAAAATAGGTACTTTTTGCGTTTTAGCAACATGTTAGTAAAATGAGCTTTTGAGGTATCGTTTTCCATGTTTTTGGGGACGAGAATACCGAATATGAAGTCGATTTTGACCAAAGACGCGGAAATTGAGGTTTTACCAAAGGTTCAGCTCCCAAAATTGTTTTTTTTTTTTTTAGTCAAAAACCTGGAAAACTGTCTGAAATCACCATCAATGTGTATACTAACATTAGAAAAAGTGTAAACAGCTGAATCAAGACCATTAAATCGCACTACCAATGATCAAAGTTGATCTGGGAAAAAAAAGCGTATACCTATTTCATGTTTCGGGGGCCAAAATTGGTGGAAATCATCAGAAATAGCTATTTCAATCATTCCACATGAAAGAAACAATAAATTTAACAGCCATCAAGCATCTCTAGAACTCCAATAGACTAATAAACCCATGTGACAAGTACTTTGCAGCGTTTTTGGTTTATTATTCTCTGAAAAATACACCTATGTAATCGCTCAGCAAAAAATTTTTATAACCCCCCCTCAAACTTTTTTCTTTTCCGTTTCAAGGTGCGTAGATTCAAAAAATGCAATGTCCGTCCGCCGTACGCCGTACGCCGTACGCCGTCCGCCGTATCACGTGTACAGGCTTCATTTTCGGTCTAAAAAAGTCGTTCTTTCGCACACATGCTCCATTTGGGCCCTAGTTGTGTCCCGAAACTTTTCAGCCTGATCGGAATATTCCCAGGGGTGTTGTGAGTGAAAATGTGTGTAAAAATAGGTACTTTTTGCGTTTTAGCAACATGTTGGTAACATGAGCTTTTGAGGTATCGTTTTCCATGTTTTTGGGGACGAGAAGATCGAATATGATGTCGATTTTGGCCAAGGAGTGGAAAATTGAGGTTTTACCAGATGTTCAGCTCCCAAAATTGATTTTGTATGAGTCAAAAACCTGCGAAATCGTCTGAAATCACCATCAGTTTGTAGAATAACACTAGAAAAAGTGTCAACACGTGGATCAAGACGATTAAATGGCACTACCAATGATCAAAGTTAATTTGAAAAAAAAAAAAAGATCGTACCTACCTAATTTGTGTTTTGGGGGCCAAAATTGGTGGAAACCATCAGAAATAGCTATTTCAATTATTTCACATGAAACAAACAATAAATGTACAGCCAACATTTCTGTAGAATAATAAACCCCATGTGACAAGGACTTTGCAGCGTTTTTAACTGAAAATATTGATACCTATGTAATAATTATTTTACTCTGCTTACGTATTAATATTGTGCAGGTAAAGTGGTATTTAAATTCGTAGATTAAAGTTTTCGCGTTTGCCCCTGGATTCCCTACTTGAAATTGACCAAAAAAAATTCGGGACATTACGCGTCCAGCTGATCACTCTAGTTAAAGCTAAATTCGGGACCGTTAACTCTGCTCCAACGGTTACTAACCTGTGGGGTCAGAGGTAAGTACATAGAATTCGAAAAAGGAAGAGAATCGAAGGAGAAAGGAACCTTCGAAGAGGGTCGGAAAGAAGAATGCGGGAATGTAAACAGAGTCGTGCCTGTGAAAGGGGGGGGGAGGGACTGACTGGTGGTCGCTAGGCGTTCAGTCTTCAGTGGTGAGCCAACTCGGGGTGTTCGTCCGTCTGTTGGTTAGGTACCGAACCTACGCGTGTGTTAGTGCGAGGACAATTCCGGCAATGGCGGATTCGCGGCAAATGCAGCTCGAATGGTCCATGCTGTCCACTTCGGATTGGTCCATCTCAGGTGAGAGGAAATTGATCAAAAATTCACACGTTTGGAGTTTGAAATCCTTTCGGACTGGTCCATTTTAAGAGGGATTGTCCAATCCTTCACAGCAGCAAGTTCAAAATTCCTTTCATATAAATTCTTTGGGAGGGGGGGGGGGGATACATAAAATTACTTCAGGTTGATCAGTTTCAGGTGATAAAAAATGTTAGTTCATCCTATATGCTGTCCAACCTTCCGTAGACTCATCTGATTCCTAGAAAATGAAAATCTGCCATAAAGTTCAAATTCCAACTACGTTGTATCTTGGATAGTACCTAGGTAGGTACCAGAATTCATTGTCCATTCCAGGTGAGGTATTGATCGAATTCATGCTGACTCGTCCTTTTCTTGGAACATACCTAGCTCCCAAAAATCCAAAAAAGTACAAATATATACCAACGATGATGTTCTTCGGACATAGTAATTTTGAACTGGTCCATTTCAGTGAGGTCGTGAGGTAGGTATTACCATACCTTCCGGAGGAATCCGTCGTCACTAGCAGGTCGAGTACAGCAGGCAATGTTCTGTGTAAGAACATCATTATCTGGCCTTCTTCGTCGAGGATACAGTATTCTCTCAACGAACGCGACGGCATGATGATGTCCTCACACCGAAATCTCTTGCCTGCTGTAATCGACCAGCTAGTGACGAAGGATTCCTCCGGAAAGCATGGTAATTTTACTTCTAATACCTACTAGTGGTTATTTAACCCTTTAGATTTAATGCGCGGAGGGTTTTGGTCAAATGTTTACTAGTTTGTTCAGCCCTAGTGGATTTAAATGTCTCCCACTAAATTCTAGTTGTGTTGTTCTTAGGTGTGCAGGTAGACATAAATTTTAGATTTGTCCATTTCCCATGAGAGATTTCGTATTCAAGTATCCTTTTACTGAAAATAATTGTCAGCAAAGGTTGATATCGAATGTTCTATGTCAAGCCTATTCCGAATTTTCCAGGTATTTACCAGAATGTCCTTCTGCATGATTCTTGGATGTACCTAGTTCTAGTACCTATGCGTCCATAGGTAGGACTTGTTTGTTGAGTATATACTCATTGTACGCCTATCTATTTTTGGGATATAGAGCACTTGAATGTTTTCAAAATCCGTTGGGAGCCAGCTAGATTAATGGCACAGCCTCATTTCCGAATGAATAGCTCAATATCGGTCGAGTACGTACGCAGGTATCTAATTTGGGGATTAATTTGGGAGTGTACCAATTTGCTGGTTTTTCTAGGCAAAAGGTTTCAGTTTAGGCGCGTAAATCCAGCGATCCCACCACAAACGACATATGATAATTTCTCGAAAAACCCCTACTGCTCAAACCCGTTCTCCAATTAGGTATTATTATCTATACGATTATGTTATCAGTTTAAAAAAAACCAACTGAAGAGGAAGCAAACACTGATTCAATTAATTGAAAATGACCTCTTTTATAGCAGCTACATTGATTTATATATAACGGGAAGAAATATGGCAATAGTTGAGGTGGAGTAGGTACCTATCCTATTACGACATAATATCATCATGTGGTTTAAGGCACGGAGCCATTGGGGATTTATTAGAAATTGTAATCGCAAATGAATCGACTCACAACGTGCGGGATGACATTTTTCTGGACATTTACTTTACGTGACATTTACCGTGTTTTGACATTTCACTTTCACGATAGAGAAAGAAATCTTGGCATAGTCATGTCAGCCAATTTTGAAAACTTAGTTTAGATTACCTATTTTAGGTCGTTTATATAATTATTATGTTAGGTTACAAATTTTAATACAATTCTATTTTAATAAGTTGTCGAAATCAGTAAATAACCATACCTACCCAAGCAGTTGCTGACGATAACCTTCAACGCTTCGACTAATAAAGATATAACTACCTATCTAAATGACGATATGACGTGCATCACTGGACAGTGATTTGATATGCGACCATGGACAATATCTCCAAATAATTCGGGCATGAATGCAGAGGATTCACATTGAATACGGTACAACTGAGATGTAATCGTTGTGGGCCACATTAGGTACTACTATGAACTCATATCACTTGAAAATTTAATCAATCCTTCCACGTATTTTCCCGTTAGTTAAGTGTTCCTACCTTGCTAATTTACATGCCAACCTCGCACATCCAAACAGTTGCAGAACCTTGTAATACCTACCACAATTTTTTAGATCACTTATTACTTTTGATGTCAGACCCCTTTTTCGAATTCATTATTTTTTTTAATGAGGCGCTAGCTTTCGTATGAGGAGGCGAAAATCGCTGAGTATTGAACCGTTGGAATTTCAAGGTTTTTTTATTTTATCCCACAACCTGAGTTTTCCCGTGCCAGCAATTGATTAGTTTTGGATTTCGTATCTTCATAACGTATATGTCACTCATGAACATGTACATGTAATGTATTCATGTTACCCATGTCTTCATGTGTCTTCAAAGGTGTGTCATAATAATCATTAACCAGTTGGAGAAGTCGTGATAGGGTACCAATATCAAAACTCATTCTCACGTCAGAACCCAACCTCCAAAGCCAACCTTCCCATGCGTAAAAAGGTGGAAAATCATACCTATTAAATGCGTCTAGTTTCGGTATAAGTCACAAATTTGAGCAATTCAATCTTCAATATTTATTTAAACGATTGTTCTCATGATAATACATTTACTGTTCTTCCTATATTTCGTTAATCTTCCGAGCTTTTTACAATGTTTATGCAATAAAAAGCTCAATTTTGACGACTTTGTTTGGAAACTTTTAGGAAAATAAAATACTCATTTCATTTGAACCTAGCTTACAAAGTAGTCCCATACCACCTAATATCACTTCTGGCGATTCAAAGTAATTAATTTCGAGTTTTAGCGATTGGTGGCTCATAAAAATTATCGTTTCAAGTAAGTACCTACGCAATGAGAGTAGGAAGGGACGATATAATACTAATAATTATTATAAAGATGAGTTCTTACGTATACATTTTTTGTGTAATGGTTCAACTGTAATTATTGAAACTTCATTCGTTGTGAGCAATATGAAGAGAAACTCGTCAATAAAAATCACGTTAGAAGTAATGTTATTGGCCTGAAAAATGGACAACTTGCAGGTGCTAGAAGGAAACTGCAGCGTTGAAAAATGGCCATTTCAAGACGATAGCGAGATAAGACATTCGTGTGCGATGTGGAGGAACTCATGACGGGGAACCCTGTCGTGTTTTTTGCTCGGCTCACGCAGAAAGCGCAGGTTGTTTCGTCTTCAGCGCCTTTTGTTGATTTTGTTGGTTTTTTCGATCGTCCAACGGCGGGAGCGGGAATATAAAATGTCCCAAACATCGGTCGCCACCACCTCCATCTATATAATGGTGCTCATGCATTTTGATTTCGGTTCACCCTTCACTTCGGTTCACTTTACGTTCCTTTAATAAACTTTAACTGGTACCTCCCAACGAAAAAAATGGTATTTCTCGTTCCTCGCAAATTTCAGTTGGATCTAGTGGTGTTAAAGCTTGTAAAGAGCGGATGTGGGGGGAAACATAAATTATTGTAATCTCCCTCTGCATTGTGTCCGAAGTTCGATTATAGGTACTAAACTGACCTCAAGACTGCTGCTTAAGCTGGCGAGGCTGGGCTATCAAGTGGCGCAGAGACGGTTCAGATCGTATCTTTCAAATAGAAGACAATACGCACAAATTTTAAGCGTCAAGATCACCCAAGAGGTTATAAACTATGTTATTCTGCAAGGATCTGTGCTGGGCCCTTTATTGTTCCTTATACACATTAATGATATATTCTCGATAGATATAACAGGAAAATTTATTGCTTTTGCTGATGACTTAGCCATAATTACTCAAGGAAATAACTGGGAAGCGGCACATTCCCACGCTCAAATAATTATGAAGAAAATACTCAAGTGGTTCTATCTTAAGAGCCTCACTATTAATTTGGAAAAAACAAAATAGGTACGTCACATTTTCAATAAATAAATCTGGGCAGCCTGCAACATCGAGATTGGTGGCGCATCGAGACAGTTGTAATTCGAGTCTCATTTCTTGTGATTGTGGAAGTTTGGAAAAAGTAAAGACCATCAAATACCTTGGTCTTATGCTAGACCAACATTTAAAATGGAAAGTACATATTATAAAAGACCTTGCGATGAGGATAAGAAAATCTTTTCATTTTTTTATACTAAGAAAATAGATGTCCCGGGAAAATCTTAGGATGATTTACTATGCGTATGTGTACAGTATCCTTATCTATGGTGTAGTAATATGGGGAGGGGGCCTATTCGAGCAATTTCCATTGTCTTGATGTAGCTATCAATGCGGTTTTGCGAATAGCAACGAAATCTCGTAGACGAACGCCTGTGAGCAAGCAACCTATACACTGTACAACCTATACGAGGGCTAATCTATCAGTTAGATTAGTGAAACTATGGCCATCCAATGATTCCTACACGTGCCCTTGTCCTGGCTGGCGCCATCACTATTTGAGGAACTACCCTAGGCAGCTAAAACTGCTAAAACACTTGCAATATGTAAAAAAGAAACAAGAAAGTTTCTAGAAAATTATCAAATTAACAGCGCAATATTACAGACGAAACGCTGCAAATCCCTGCACAACGGTTTATTATTTTGTATAGAATACCCTTCCGTTACAGATCACAGCTCTATGTATAGATAACCCGTCTATATAATATGATATGTACTATTCTATACATATTATGTAGATCGCAGACCCTCCTTAGGTTAGTACCTAACCCCGTACTCGTTACTAGGTACCTACCT
This sequence comes from Leptopterna dolabrata, assembly GCA_954871275.1. Taxonomy (NCBI): domain Eukaryota; kingdom Metazoa; phylum Arthropoda; class Insecta; order Hemiptera; family Miridae; genus Leptopterna; species Leptopterna dolabrata. The sequence goes on from OX940984.1 coordinate 26,400,219, forward strand.
AAATCACGAGTTAAATGTTGCTAAAATAATTCTGCCGATGACAAACAGTACCTAACAAAAAGAAACACACATACCTAATGAAGTTCTGAAAAGAAATTGTTGATGAGGAGTGAAAAAAGTTGCGAAAGTACCTACCAACAAACTCCAGCCCCTTCTACGTAGATGGTATAATGAACCGTTGTGTAATAATTTACCGTTGAGTAATGATTTACCGTAGTAATAATTTACCCATCAATAATACTTCAACGTTTGTTCAAGTTTCACTACCTACCAACAAACTCCAAAAGAGCCATCATTTTTCAAATTAAATAATATCACAGAACAACCAACTCGACTTCATACTCCGCCAATATAATCAGGTGATCCCTAGCAATGATTTCATCTCCGCCAAATTTCCTATTGTGGGCGCGTCTCTGGTTACGAGATTTGGTTTGAATTGTATAAAATTTCATTCACACTGGAGTCGAAAATGCCTGTCGGTGCAAACTTCGGGGCCTTACTGTGAACGAACGGCTGGACGTACGACGCTCCGGATGGTCTTAAAAAACTCGCAAGTTCAAGAACTATTTAAAACCGTAAAAATATTCACGTATAAAAATGGTATAGGCGTTTTGAAAATTTCAACCCCTATTTTGAACCCCTTAGAGATGACTCACAGTAACGTCGAGCTTCGAGGACCAACTAGACAGCGAACGGAACCTATAACCCGAATTTCATCAATTTTCTTTCATGGTAACTAAGAAAAGTGGCCCGTACGGCGTTTTTATTGCAGTTTTGGATTCTACATACCTTGAAACGTAAACCATCAAATTTTGAGGGGGGGTAAGAATTTTTTTTTCATGCTCGATTCCAATGGTTCATTATTGAAAATAATTAACCAAAAATGCTAGAAATTATTACACTATGCACGTTTTCGGCTATCTTGCACTTGATCAAAAACTGAAAGATGAAGTGACCTATAAGCCAAATCGTAAATAACTAGGAATCTAGAAGTAAGCACAGTTTGTAAACTTCTTAGAAATGGATGTGCAAAACTGTATTTTTTTGTGTGAATAAATAAATAAATAATTTTTGTTATTCTTCAAATTGATCACAATATTTATTATACTTGAAAAGTAAGTTGACTACCACGAAGAAGTAGAAACCACATACCAGTACTGCCTCAGATGATAGCAAATGAAAAGTAGAAACCACACACCAGTACTGCCTCAGTTGACAGCAAATGAAAAGTAGAAACCACACACCAGTACTGCCTCAGATGATAGCAAATGAATCACACTGTCACTGTAGGTATAGTACATACCTTCTCTGGAAAATACCACAGCCTGTAAAGAAGAATTGACTAATTCATAGTTAAATGACCCGTGTCATCGAATCTTCGTCCGATGTTGATGACCACAACAAACTATCGTTAACAATAAATTACCTCCTAGAGCGTCTACTCCTATGTATGAGGTTTAACGTCCCATCAAATCAAGGAGTTGTAAACAACGGAAAGAAATACGGTAAATACAGGGGTAAACGTAGAAAATGTCTGTATCGAACATGAAGGTCAACTATTTCAAATTAACCCATTTCAGTTCACAGCAAGAGAACTGAGAATTAGCTGAATTGGCTACAATAGCTACAAGAATGAATTTGCATGTATATGTGTCTTTCTAAGTAAGCTGAATTTTATACAACACGAAAAAGAAAAACAAATTCAAGAACCACAATAGATTTTTTCAAGTCGGAGTGCACGGGGTATTGGAATCAGTTTGTAACTAAAAATCCTTTTTTAGTTACAATTTTATACAATAAAATTCTGCTTGTATACAATTTTATACAATTTTATATAATATTTTATACAATTTTATATATATTTTATACAATTTTATACAATTGTATAAAATTGTAACTATTGTAGCAAATTCATTCTTGTAGCTATTGTACCCAAAATCTGTCGTGTATGCAAAAAATCTGTCTTGTCGCAAAATTTGGTCTGACCCCCGATTGTAGATTGTAGATTGTATTTGGGATCGCTCAGGAGTGGGGGTTGGTTGCCCCAAAGCACGGAAGCCTATTGGCTTATTGTACTTTTCCTGAGTGTCCCAGTTTAATCAAATAACCCCAGGCCCCTGGTGAGGGTTGTTAGGTTTTTGATTATATTTTCGCTGGGAAATTCCCTCATTGGGGTTGGGGCCCCAAAGAGGTTGTACCTGCGCTGGGCGAGTGCTGGGCACTCAAATATTATGTGGGATACTTTTTCTTCTGCCTCCTCACATAATCTGCACTGGGTTGTTGATTGTGTAACCCCTATGCGACTTAGATGGAAGCGCAGGGGGAGGAAGCCGGTTAAGAGGCCGACTGTTTGCCTCAGCTCTCTGCGGTTCAATCTGAGAAGCTCCTTAGTAGCATTGGAGTTGGGTCTAGCCATCATCCGCTTACTATGAGCATGTCCATCTATACGTGACCATCTTTTGGTGGTCTGAGTGCGGACCCACCGGTTGATGGCCCCTCTGATGGTGGTTTTTGATAGGCCGACCGCCGGTTCTGGGCCAGTGAAGGGTGTTTGAGAGCCCTTTCTGGCGAGAGAATCGGCGTTTTCATTGCCTGTGATTCCTCTATGGCCTGGCACCCACTCCAGAGTAACTCTGTTGTGTTTCGCCAGGGCGTTGAGAGTTTGCATACAGTCCCAGACCACTCTGGATGAGACAGTGGGGGCTGTGAGTGCTTTTATCGATGCTTGGCTGTCCGAGAGTATGCGGGTGTGGGATCCGCGATGTCCCCTCCTCAAGCTCTCAGAGGCCGCAGCATCAATTGCCACTATTTCTGCCTGGAAAACGGAGGTGTAATTCCCTAGTGGGGTGGAAAATTCCCACCTGGGTCCTGCTCCGTACACTCCAGCACCAGTACCTGCATCCATTTTTGATCCATCTGTGTACCAGATTATATCGTTGGAGCAGCATTTTTTCCAGCCATGCCCCGCCCACATCAGCACGGATGCATATGGGCGTGGTTGAGGTAGGATTTTTGGCATAACATCTGCCACCATGTCGAGCAGTGGTTCTTGTATAGCCTTTAGTATGTTGGTGTGACCTGGGTGGGGTGTATCCCGCCAGGTACCATTCCATTTCAGCCTCAGGGAGGCCATTGCGGCCTCCCCTTTAATGTAGATGTCTATTGGGGGTAGGCCCAGTAGAATCTCCATGGCTGCAGTGGGTGTACCATGCATAGCGCCTGTGATGGTTAGACAGGCCAGTCGCTGTACACTGGTGAGGGTTTGGCAGGCCCCTACCTGACTGACCTTTGGCCACCACACTGCGCAGCAGTACGTAAGAATGGGTCGTACTATCGCGGAGTAGATCCAGTGGACCATCCGCGGCTGTAGGCCCCATGTTTTTCCACATGTGCGTTTTGCGCACATAAGGGCTCCCTTGCCCCTATTTGCTATGTATTCAAGGTGTTTGTTCCAGGTGAGTGTTGCATCCAGGTAGACGCCCAGGTACTTCACCCCACGCTGAAACGGTACCCTTGAATTGTAAAACTGGGGTTCTGAGAGACCTCTCAGATTCCTCTTTCTTGTGAATTGAACCAGCGTGGTTTTATTTGGGTTTACTTTTAAGCCCTCTGTGCCACACCAGTCTTCCACTGCTTTCAGAGCTGATTGTGTCAGATCTGAGACTGTGCCGACAAAGGGACCCCTAACTAGGATCACCACATCGTCAGCATAGCCCTGTACGTAGAGGCCTTGACTGCTGAGTTTCTCCAGCAGAGAGTCCACAACAAGGTCCCACAGAAGGGGGGACAGTACCCCGCCCTGCGGGCAACCCCTTGCCACAGACATCCCCACGGACTCCCCAAGGAGCTCTGCCTCTACTATTCTGCTTGTCAGCATGGTTTTGATCCACCTACACAGGGTGTCGTTTGTTCCATGCTGGCGCGCTGAGTTTATAATTGAGTCTATAGAGGTGTTGTCAAAGGCGCCCTCTATATCCAGAAATACACCAATGGCAAGTTCCTTAGCTGCTAGCACCGATTCCACCCGTGATATCAGGTGGTGCAGTGCTGCCTCACAGGATCTGCCCGGTTGATAGGCAAACTGATTGGTGTGTAGAGGCCTCTCTGAGAGAGAGGTTTCCCTCAGATACCTGTCAACCAATTTTTCTAATGTCTTCAGGATGAAGGACGTTAGACAGATGGGTCTGAAAGCCTTTGCCTGGTTGTACCAAGGTTTCCCTGGCTTAGGCAGAAAGATGACCCTTGCTTTGCTCCATCTTTGGGGTATTGTACCTGTTGCCAGGCAAGCCCTAAAGAGAGCACTCAGTATCCTGGTTACCCCATGGCCCCCCTCCTGAAGCAGTTTGGGGATAATGCCATCTGGGCCAGGCGATTTGTATGGGCTAAAGGTGCTGATGGCCCACTTGATTCGTTCCATGGAGGCTACACCCTTTGCCACTTCCCAGTCTGCTCTGGTCGCTCTCCTACCCTGAGCCCCGGTTGGTGGGTGAGGTGAAGGTCCCTGAACGTCGGTCACCACTGAGCCAGGGAAGTGAGTCTCCAGTAAGAGTACTAGAGTGTCCCCAGCTGTTGTGGTGTAGCTTCCATCTGGTTTAACTAATGTGCCAATTGGATTGATAGGAGCCTTAGATAGGACTCTTTGGAGTCTTGCACATTCTGAGGTGTTTTCCACCTCTTCACAGAACTTCCTCCACGTGTCCCGTTTTGATTTCTTTATAGGGCTCCTGAGTTGGGCTAACTTGGTCTTGTAAGCATCCCAGTTGCCTGTCTTTTGCGCCCTATTATATAGTTTGCGTGTTTCATGCCTTACGACCTCTATCTCCCTGTTCCACCAGGGAACCCCGGTGGTTGAGAGTTTAGTTGTCATAGGGGTGTGATTGTTGAATGAGGTGAGTAGCGCCTCTTCCAGTTCTCCCGCTACTGCCTCGATATCGTCTATGTTGTGCAACTTGGTTCGAGTCCCTCTCAACCAGCCCTCCACTTCCTCCCTATATGCCTCCCAGTTCGTCTTCCGTGGATTGCGGTAAGATTGCTGTGTTTTACCCACGCCTTGGATTTCCACAACAATGTACCTATGATCCGAGTAGGAGGGGATATCGGATACGAACCATTTCCTTATTCTCTGATCTAGTGGAGGGGTAATAATGGTGATGTCAAGGACCTCTTCCCTGTTGGTGGTGACAAATGTTGGTTTGTTTCCCCGGTTTGCTACGTATAAATTACTCGCTACCAGGTAGTCAAACAAGCATTTACCTCTGGTGTTGGTGTCAGTGCTTCCCCAGGCCACATGGTGGGCGTTGGCATCTGCGCCGACTAGGAGCTGCACGTTGTCTGCGCGGCATTTTTCAACGAGGTCCGGCATTTCTGCAGGTGGTGGCCCCTCAGATGAGTTCCCTGGAAAGTAGGCTGAGGCAGTTACTATGTGCTCCCTTTGGCCGTTTTCAGAGAGGGTTATCTTCACCGCTACTAAGTCCCTGAAACAGAACTCAGACATAGCTAGTGAATTGATGTCATTTTTGACAAATACGCAGGCACGTACATTATCAACGCAATTGCGTTTATAGATTAACCTACCTCCTGCGTTATTGAGGCCCCTGATTTCGCCCCGGTAGACCCAGGGTTCCTGTATCAAGGCGATGTCGTATTTGCCAGCTGCAAGCAGCTGGCACAGGGCGGCTGTTGCCACCTTGTTATGCTGCAGGTTTATTTGGATGACCCGCAGCATCACTTGGTGGTGTGGACAGCTGCCTGAAGGTGACTCTCCGGGTGTGGAAGTGGGGTTTGAAGTTATGCCCCTTCAACCATTCCAGAGAGTCCTTGTCTACTGTCAGCACAAGTTCCATCCCCTTCTCGTCTGCTCGGCTGTTCAGTAGTCGCCATTCCTTTGTTGAGAGTCCAGGGTTCTGGATCTCGAACAAGGGAATTAGCTTCCTAGCATCGGAGCGGTCAAGGAAGTCGGTGGGGATCCAGACCCCAACCTTAACCTGACCCTCCAATAGTATTTTTGCAGGCCCCGTCCGGAGTGTGGCTCCATCCCCAACCCTTTCCTCCAGCCAACCCTTCGATTGGCTATTGGAGCAGGTCAGGTGGACCACTCCATTGCTGGTGTAGCCGTTTGTGAACTGCGGTCCCTGGCCAGCCGGCTCCAGGAACGTTGCCCGCACTATTTCTCCCAGGACCAAGCTGGCCTCCACTTCCGACAGTCTTTCCACGGGGTGGTTGCCATGGATTATGACCATCTTGGTGGTGGAGAGTGCACCGCTGTACCCGCCAGAGCTATCACCCTGGAGTGAATCTCCGGATTGGGCCGGGGTCCCTCCCCGTGCCCTCTTGGTCCTGGGAATTGAGGCCGAGGGAGGGGTGGTGTTGGGGTTGCGTCGCCGTTTTCCCGGCGTACTTGCCCCTACCTCACCCCCAACCGGTCCCAACGCCAGAGGCGGGCGGGAACCCACTCCAGAGGCGCCACCAGGTACAAGGGGTTGGTCAACGCTGATTAGCGTATCTGCCCCTCGTGAGGTGGCTGCTCCGTCACGAGCCCCCGCCGCCCCAGCACCAGGAGCCAGCTTCCCCGGCCTCTTTTTCTTCCGAGGCCTAATTGGCTCCCCTCTCTCAAGAGCCTTCTGTCTGGCCGCCTTCCTCAGCTGAGCGCCAGAGGGTTTGCGGCCAGACCGTTGGGTGCCAGCGGTTTGTTCCTGCGAACTGCCACTTGCACCTTCACAATCCATAGATGCCGGGGTTTGTACAGCCCCAGCATCCGAGATTGCCATTTCTGTCAGTGAGGAGGAGAGTTCAGTACAGCTCTCCTCTTCACTGGCATCGTTGGTTTTTACGGGTATAGTTACTGTTTCGGGTTTCATTTTGGTCCCACGAGTAGCTAGGGAAAGGGGTCGTCCACCCATACAGAGCCCCGCATGTATAGGCAAGCCTAAGTACACCCAGGGGGTCGGCCGGTACCCTGGGGGCAGCCGTTGGATGTGCACATTGCCCTCTGCACCATGCAGACCATCAGCACGGCGTGTACACCTTGGTCTTGAGGGTTGTCTACTCTTAGTTGCCGTGTGCAATGGCCCACACCATCCGGTGATCAGCACACTCCAAGGAGGTGCGATCGTGCAATAGATGGTGTGCGCCGCGGACTAAGCCCCCTCACCAACGGCAAGGTGGTAGACGTGAGGGGGGGTCTGACCCCCGAGAGAAAAACATTATGATCCATGCTAAAATTTTAATTTAGGATTTTTATTAACATGGATAGGTTTTTCTCCTGGGGGTCAGACCTAATTTTAGCATGGATCTTAATTTTTTTGCATACACGACCGATTTTGGGTTAGTCATAGTATTATTTCTAATGGTTTTCACGTGCAAGGTGCAACCACTCTATAGTTAGGGAATTATAACTCCGTTAGTTAGCAACCCACGATAATCATTAACCACTCGTTGGAAAGCGTTGGAATTTATCGTAAAATCTCACGCTGCCAGAATTTAGCCTCAAAATATATCCATGGTTTAATATTTTTCCGGAAACGGAAAATCAATTTCTTCCATAGGTAATCTTAATCTTTCTTTGTGGAAATTGTCTTCTTCCAAATGATTTTCACGTACAACTATCAGGTTGATAGGAAAATCAGTTTGGTTGGTTCCGTGTTTCTATAGTTTTCTCGTGCGACCACTTCCCGTATGTTCTTACGATTACTACCGTAAGCTACTAATTAGCTAAGCTACGATTACTATCGTTGGAAAGCTCTTAATTTATCTCAAAGCTTGTCAAAATAATATTTGATAACTTTTTTTTAAATCTTTATTTAGTTCAACTAACATGCATGGCCTTGGTTGACAGATCTTTGAAGTATCCTTGAAAAAAGATACCTAATTTGAAACCGCTTCTTACTACCTATTTGCATTCTGTATAGTAAACAAGTAAGTAAACAGCCATTCCAGCGGGACTTTTCGTCCGAATGACAGCGTCGCGAACGTGATCAGCTGTCCTCCAATGAGAGGATCAGAAATTGATCTGATCATATCTCTCATTCCTTGTATTCTGTATAGTTACTAGGTAGCAAGTTCACTTCTGCAAGCAAGAGAAAACAGGAAAGTGTCGAGTTAGTGGTTCCAAGAATTATTATTAAAACATTTTTAGTTTCTCCTCCGTTTCAGAGCTTTCTGAATCCATCCGTAAATGTTAACACTTGTATGTACATTAATATATAACCCTGGTTTTGTGTAAATAAAATCTTAAGGGTAGATACATTTTTCATTCACGGAGGATTTTTTTCCAGCAAGAGCAAAAACGTAATGTAGTAAAGCCTAACAACTGATGACACCCCCAGTAGATACCATGCAGACGTTGTGCAACTCTTGCCTATGATATTCACGCCATAAGGAGATGAGTTTCCTTGAACGTCCAGTTTTTTGTATGCGACCGCTTTCCCTAGTGATCCTTTCCATTTTCGATTCATCTCCCGCGGTGCATTCATGTGTTCGTATCACACGCCTGCGCTTTCGCACTCGGTCACTTTCCCGACAGGCTCATCTTCTCGACGTTTTTCAAAATCCGTTTTTCTAATAGATTCGCCAGGTCATGAAAAAATACCAGGCCTACAATATTATAGTAGAAAGGGCGTAAGACTGGCTTGGTTTGTTTGGATGCGTTGTTCCTGATGGATTTCTATGACGCTGTTCTGTGGAGAATTGGAGAATGTTATGTAGGTAGGTAATTATAAGGAGAATTTAGGATGAACCCAAAAGATAACAATAGGTTACCAGTCATAATGTTCAGGTAAGGAAAACGCTTAGTCAGCAAGCTGCAGGTACCATTTGGGAGCCCACCAGGTAAGGCACCATTTGTGAGGTACAGAGTTGGAGCCCATTCTCGATTCCTAGTAGATGGTTGAATTCTGCAGGGCCACGAACCGGGAGCCTCAATGGTCTAAATAAGATTCTAGCTGATGAACATTCAGTTGATAGGAATTCCTTCTTGTAGGTCATTTTGTGCTGAATAAGGGGTACCCATATTGTTTCTATGCCCAGAATACCTAGGTCTAGTGTTTAACCTGTAAAAAACGCGTTTTTAATTATTAGGCACGAAAGAAAATATTTCTACCGACTAGGATACCCCCTCCACCACCTTTTTCATGGATGTTTGTATCTTATCGCGCCCGCCCTGTTTTCTAATAATAGTTCTTCTATCCATACCACATTCCCACCAGTTCGGTGATTATCTCAAGATACCTATTGTTAGGTATCTTCAATGGTGACAATGAACATTTTATCACAGAGGTAATCATAATATTTTCAACCAACAAAAGTAAATAACGTATACTAACTGATTTCCTTCAAACAGAATTTCTATAATTGCACATTGGCCATATCTTATCTCCAAACCAAATACTTCATCTCTCCATTCATCAATCATTATTATCAGACAGTAAAAGAAAAGGAGTAGAAGAAAAAGAAGTGGGGCATATTATAGTAAATCTTTGGTGATGAAAATGTTTATTCGAGGAGTCCGAAGTATTATTTTTCTTAATAAGAATGCTTCCGCTAACAACACAAAACAGTTTCCCATCTCGTATTTACCTCTTCCATACACAACGCTGCTGCCATTAGGTATTGAACAAAAAATAGAAAAAAGTAGGTACCTGCTAGAGATTTTTTCTTATTGCCAGGTTCCAATAAAGCAAGATTAATGAATTTTGATCCCAGCTTGTAACTGAGTCCTTAGTTATTCAACTTATCGATTGTTAAACATGCACTCCGGAGTGCAACGATACGGACCTGAATTCTCGAAAATACAGGCACCTCCAGGAAATACGAACTTACCAGAGCTATAGAAATACTCATACCGGGCCTTGCTCTTGGGGTGGACTTGCTTTATTCGGTTCCAGGGGTTTTTATCATTCTTCCCAATATAGCGTGAAAATATACCTACCTAATAACTGTCCTTATATTCTCGAGACACCGTAATGACGTGAAGATAGCACAGAGTGTGTGATGATAACTTACCTAACCACCTATCGTCAAACAGACATCATGAAATTGATTGTGTAGGTTTCTCATTCCTACATCCCACGTAGCTGTGGTCAAGCTCTTCTGAAGCAATGCTATCGTACAAACTCACAAGTAGACAGCTAGAGGTGGTGCAGAATAAGTTAGCCTAAATGAAAGAACTGTCGAGTATCCTCTACCTCACCTCGCTCATTTAGGGCAACTTATTCTGCACCAACTGTACTGAATATTATACGGAAAATGAATACTTTTATAATAATACGTGTTACATAATAATTTAGAATCTCTGTTTAAATGGACGAAGTTGGTGGTCTGGTGGGGCAGGACTACCCCTTTGAATGAACGAACGTTTTATATTTGTTGTTGAACGAAAATAATTACCTATTGATAATATATCGGTATCATCATATGGATCTGTTTGATGATATGATCTGTTATGATGTGGTCAAGCTGTTATGTTTGTACTACTCATGTAAGATGTATTTCGATACCGACGTTGGTGCCATCAAGCAGGTAAATAATACTATTATTTGGTACAATGATAAGACCTCATTGACCGTACTCCATTAATTTGACGGAGAATGAACTGCTATAACAACCAGACCGAATAATTGAATTGAAACCCATCTAGGAAGCTGTATTTAATCCAGTTTGACGTGAAATCTGGCGAGGGAGTGGGAGTTTGTGTTTGATTGGAAAGGGGATAATCCACATTTTATTTACCCTACCTATTACCGCGAATTGAAACATGGTGCAAGTTTGCCAAATCTCTTCCTCCCTGGGTTTCAATGTTCATTTTCGATTCTCGGTCATCTTCAGAGCATTTAGAGTCCCACAGCACGTCATAGAACTTGATAGGCAGAAACTGGCTCACCTAAGTAGAAAACTTCAAGATGTCGTCACTCTCGCTCTAAAATTTACCTGCAACAAGGTTTAAAATATATACGTTGAAGGCCTCTACTAATAAACGAAATAGAAAGGCCTAGTATTTCCGATAACTAAAACGAATGAGGACGTTCTATATTGAATTTCGTTCTAGTGTCTACCTACTGAATTCTAATACCTATATCATTTGCAATGCGATCGCCCGAGTCCTTCCGACATTCTCTTTTGTAAAACAATCGTCCAGATAGAAACAGTAAACCACCAGTCATGGTCGGATTGCCGAATTTGTTTTCCTCGATGTATGAAACATCTTGTAATGTTGTCAGAAGAGATTTTGCCATTGTCTTTTAGCGAATTTTCGAAGAAAAAATACGCTATAGCTATGGGACCAAATTTTTGCTTCATATACATAATATTTATATATCCCATAGACTACGGATTAATAAAAAAATTCCAAATTTCGCCCGAATGTAGGTATGTTATGGTAAACGAAACGATTTTAATTAATGCGGGAGTTTGTGAGACGAAAAGTGGATCAAATTCAAGTTTTCGTAGGTTCTAAAATGACTAAAGAATTCAAAATTGATATAAATTCACCAGGTGCCTACCCAGTGGTATAGTGTTGTAACTCTAGACAGAAAGATACTGTTCCAATAGTCTAAAAATATGTTTTCTGAAGAAGAAAAATTTCCGAAGTCGTTAAAAAATAGGTAAGTACATAGTATGTCGCTAACTTCGCAAATTTGCTCACACAATTATGGTCATGCTGCATAGGTAAGTGAAACTTTTTTCTTCGTGGCAGTATGATTTCAAATGGCAGAATACAACTTGCGTATTTTATCAATGGAAAACGACCGCATATCAAGCGGTTGAAATGTGGTCGTAAATATTAAAATTCGTCAGTCCAATAGGCATCACTGTAATGAGTGTTTGTACACAGATCAGTTTCAAGGCGGTTTGAGTCAATAAACTAATTATTCAATTCCAGCACTTAAAAGACAGGAACTAATGTGTGCGATTAGTCAATATGTTATCCAAAATCATCCTCTAGATAAAATGTGTTATGGTATCTGTGATGAATTTAAATTGATCATCACGGTGGCGTGAAGGAGTAAGTAGAGGAGAGCGAGGGAATTTCACCTAGGCGGCGGTAATCCACCGATGTAGGTGAGAGGAAGGAAATTCACCTAGGCGGCGGTAATCCACTGATGTAGGTGAAGGAAGGTGCTTATCTAGGCGGCGGATATCCACCGATGTAGATAAGGGGAAAAGGTAGGAGGTGAATTCCCAGAGCGGCGGATACCACCAGGCATCTGGGAGGAGGAAGGTAGAGAGAGAAGAGAGAGCTGGTTAGAGGAAGTGTCGAATGAAGCTAAAGCTCCAGGATCCGGGGTTATATAGGACTTGGAGTCCTCTCCCTCCAGCTCCCTGTTGGGAGCTGGTAGTGGGGCACCAGGTTGTGTCCCCCGGATTCTGTCGCCTGTCTCCCCACTCAGATGTTTATTAGCGGAAGGTAATTTTTACATAGGAATATTGGTGAGAGCTTTAAGGTTGTTAGTGGAGTGTTCCCGGGAGGGACTCACGACAGAGGTCCCCCCAGTTCGAACCAATGTTTGAGGTAGCTGAAGGCTCAAGTTGACAGTGGCTGAGGGCTGCGGAAACAAAAAGGGGAGCTGAAGGCGCAAGGATACAGGAGCTGAAGGCTGAAACAAACAATTGCAGTGCTGAAGGCAGAAGAGTGACCGGAGGTGTCTTAAATCTAGGGTGATATACAGGTAGTAGGATAAGTAGGCATAAGTAGACATAAGTAGACATAAGTAGACATAAGTAGACATAAGTAGAAATAAGTAGACATAAGTAGGCGTAAGTGAGGATGAAAAAATTTGATGATGGGAGAAATATGTACAAAGATTAAAGAATTGATGAAGTGGCAATATTTACAATGGTGATGAGGTTGATGATGGTGATGAGAGGAGTGATATGTATAGGCATTTAGAAGGTAGTTAGAAATTGGCAAGGTATTTACAGGTATTTACAGGTATTTACAGGTATATACAATTTGTAGGTACGGGTTCAGGGGAGACATATTTGAGCGGGGTTGCGAGATCCGCCGTTCCCTGGGTGTGGGTTGTGTGTGGTGAAGTGTATTGTGTGTGTGGGTGTAGTAAAAAGGTGGGTGTAGTGTGTGGTTGGATGTGGTTGAAGCCCGCTGCGACGAGGTGGCCACGGCGGGGCTGTGAGGTTCGGTACAGTGTCTGTGGGATAATGGAACACAAACACTGTCCCGAAATCTCAAGGCCCCGCCGTGATTTCTCAGAGCGGGGCGGGGGACTTGGCCGCCGGGACGCGGGGCGAGGGACGCTCCCGTCGTCTGTTGCGCCGCCCGGACCTTTTCGTCCCGGCGGGAACTATTGTGGATATCCCCGGCGGGGATGGGGGAAGAGGGGGTGTTGTGGGCTTGGTGGGTTGGGTTGTTGGTGGGGTAGAATTTAAAATTGGGGGGTCGAAAATTGAAAAAGGGGGAGGAGCAAGAGGGGGTTGAAATTTGGGGGGCGGGGGTCCGTTGAAGACGGGGGGAGCGATGTTTGGAAGGGGTGGTGGGGGTGGCATAAGCAGGGTGAGGCGAAATTGGTGGAGGAGCGGGTCCATAAGGGGATCTATCGGGATGTAAGGGGGGTGTACCCCGGTGGCTTGCGCTGCGCGAAATTCGCGCAGTATGCGCCACTGGGGGTACTTCCACCGCCGGGGCCGGGGAGGTAGTCCGGAAATCCGTTGCGGGAAAAACGGAAGCGATGTTGTAGGTCCGGGCGAAGGGGGTAGGGGGGAGAGCGGGTCCGGGACGTACACGTCCCGGAGTATCGCCGCCATTTCCGGATCCGAATCGAAATCCGGAAACGGCGACGGGGGAGACCGTTGTGGTGGAGAGAGGTGTTGCATGGCAAACAGACGGCGGGAGACTGATAGTGGACGTTGGTTGAGGGAGAACAGGGGCGGGCTTGCAGCGGGCGAAAGGGACGGTGTGGGGTTTCCCGTCCATTAGCAGGGTCGCGGTGGTTGGTGTTGTGCGGATGACTTGAAAGGGCCCGGCATAAAGGGGCTGAAAGGTTTTATGCATGCCGGGCTCTTTCAAGTACATATGCGTGGAAGTGTAAAAGCGTTTTGGGTAAGTGGTGTCGTTTGTCGGTGTTGAGGTGTGTAACGGTTCCCTGTTAATGGACGGGGTGTTGTGTGGAGGGAAAATGTCGGCCGGTAAACGAATGGGGTCTCTGAAAGCGTGTTGTGCGGGACTTGTGTTGTCTGAAGGACGGGCGGAAGTGCGGAGGCTAAGTAGAACGTAGGGGAGGGTTTTGGTCCATGAAGGGGAAGTGGCTGATGTGGAGATGGCTTGCTTGAGGACCGAGTGCCACCGCTCTATTTTCCCGTTGGATTGAGGGTGATAAGGAGTGGTGCGGATTTTCTGAATCCCGAGGGAACGGAGCAGGTCGGCAAAGTGGGCTGATTCAAATTGCCTCCCCTGATCGACCGTGAGTGTCCGCGGACAGCCGTAGCGGCTGATCCATTGATTGAGGAAGGCCGCGGCGACGGCGTCCGCGGTAATGTGGGCGAGTGGAATACACTCTACCCAATTGGTCGCACGGTCGATCATGGTGAGGCAGTACCTCTTCCCCTCGGAGGGGGGAAGAGGGCCGACCAGATCCAAGTGGACGTGTTCCCACGGGAGAGAATCGGGGATAGGTTGAGGAGATACATGGGGGTGAGCCGAGACCTTGAATTGCTGGCACTTCTGGCACCCCAGAACCCAGGTACGGATATCCGTGTTCATATGGGGCCAGAAGTACCGCGTCTTGATGAGGTCCCGGCTCGCCCGAATGCCGGGATGATGGAGGGAGTGGTAATGTAGGAACAACTGCCTCCTCAGCTCCGGTGGGACGTACGGGCGCGGTGAATCGGCCGATACGTCGCACCAGAGATCGAGGGGAGGCAGCTGTTCCAATTTTGAGGCGGAGATGAGATTTGAAAGTGCGGGATCGGAAGTAGGAGTTTGGTGGTTTTTGAGGGTTTGCGGGGAAGGGAAGGGCAGTAACTCCGCCACCGGCGCAGGGGTGGGGCGGGAGAGTGCGTCGGCGACGCAGTTGTCGGCCCCCGGCAAATAACGAATATCGGACGTGAACTGTCCGATAAATTCGAGTTGCCGGAGGCGACGGGGGGAGGCTGATTTTCGGTTTTGGAGGAGGGCGTGGGTGAGGGGCTTGTGGTCGGTGATGACAGAGAACTGCCTGCCCTCCACGAAGTCACGGAAGTGTTTGATGGCTTCGTGGATGGCGAGGAGTTCTCTGTCAAAGGTGGAGTAATTTTTTTGTGTGGGGGACAGAGTTTTAGAGAAAAAGCCGAGAGGTTGGGGGGTGGCGCCGGTGTGTTGGTGGAGTACTGCCCCGATGGCCCAGTCGGACGCATCCGTGGTGATGGAGAGGGGGGCATGGGGATCGGGATGGGCCAATAGAGCGGCGTCTACTAGGTCCTGTTTGCATTGTTGAAAGGCGGTTGTGAGGGTGGGGGTCCAGGAAATGGGGCGTTTATCGTTTTTCTTTGCCGGTTGTGGGATAGCGTGTATGAGTGGTTGTTGATGTTGTGCTGCGTGTTTGATGTGTCTACGATAAAAGTTCAACATACCCAGGAAACGGCGGAGTTCTGAGACAGTGTTGGGCTGTGGGAAGTCGGTGAGGGTGTGCACTTTGTCTGGGAGGGGTTTTATTCCTTCGGACGAAACCTGGTGGCCGAGGCAGCGGACGGAGGGTTGGGCGAGAACACATTTCGGAGCGTTTATGGTGAGGCCCTCGGCGGCGAAGATGTCAAGTACCTGTTTCAGGTGTGCGAGGTGTTCCTTTGGGTCCCGGGAAGCGATCAGTACGTCGTCCAAAAAACAGAAGACGAAGGGTAGGCCTCGTAGAATGTTGTCCATGTAACGCTGCCATGTTTGGGCAGCGTTACGGAGGCCGAAACCCATTTTGATATACTCGAACAGGCCGAAAGGGGTGATGATGGCTGTTTTAGGAACGTCAGGGGGGTAGATGTGAATGTGATGGAAGGCTCTAGAGATGTCGAGTGTTGAAAAGATGGTCGTGTCGTGGAGGTGGGAAGAGAAGTCCCGGAGATGCGGGACGTTGTAGAGATCTGGGGTTGTTCGGGCATTGAGGCGGCGGTAGTCACCGCAGGGGCGGATATCCCCGTTAGGCTTCTGCACAATATGTAGTGGAGAAGCCCACGGGGATTTGGAGGGGCGGATAATGCCTTCCTTGATGAGATTATCAAAGTGTTTGCGGGCCTGTGAGAGTTGGAGGGGGTGGAGGCGTCGTGCTTTTGCGGATATTGGGGGGCCAGAGGTTTCAATGTAGTGCTGGGTCTGTGAGATGTGAGCTGAGGGGCGGCGCTGGGGTTTGTAGTGTAGGAGGAGTTGTTCAAACTGGGATGGGGGGCGATCCACCGCATGAATGAACCCGGGGATGGGTTTCTGGGTGGAGGGGTCGAGCAGGCGCGCGTTACGGACGTCTACCTGGAGGCCGAAATATGCGAGGAAGTCGGCCCCCAGGATAGCTTTCTCTACGTCCGCCACGGTAAATTCCCACTCGTACGCGAGCCCGCTCATATGGATTGATGAGCGGTACGTCCCGTACGAGGGGATGGTGGTACCGTTGGCGGCGTAGAGGAGTTGCCGGTAACAACGCGCCTGTCGCCGGAGAATATTATTCGGGAATATGGAGAGCGCCGCCCCTGTGTCGACGAGGAACGGGACGTGTGTTTTCGAGCATTTTAGGAACAGGCGTTGGTGAGCTGGGGCGGAGTGTGGTAAAATGGCTGAGGTGTTGGGGTCTGTCGGAGGGGGGGGGCTTGGTTCGTCCGAGGTGATGGGCGGTTGCGATGGCGGTGGTTGGTGCTCCGCGAAGGAGACGCGGGGCGTTTTTTTGCCGTTCCGGGGAGGGGGAACGGTAGCGGCGGCGCTAGTGGCGGCCGGAAGGGTGGCTGCCCTGGAGGCGGGCTTGGAGGGGCCGTTCCGGGGTGGGGGAACGGTAGCGGCGGCGCTAGTGGCGGCCGGAAGGTTGGCTGCCCTGGAGGTGGGCTTGGAGGGGCCGTTCCGGGGTGGGGGAACGGTAGCGGCGGCGCTAGTGGCGGCCGGAAGGTTGGCTGCCCTGGAGGCGGGCTTGGAGGGGCCGTTCCGGGGTGGGGGAACGGTAGCGGCGGCGCTAGTGGCGGCCGGAAGGTTGGCTGCCCTGGAGGCGGGCTTGGAGGGGCTGACTCGGGGTGGGGTGGCAGTTGATGGAGAGGTGGCGTGTTTTGCGGCGTCGTCAGATGCGGCCGGGAGGTTGGCAGCCGTGGCGGCGGCGTAGGAGGGGTAGCGGGGCTTGGTAGTGGTGGTGTGAATGCGGGCGGGGAGGGGTTGGTCGTGGTCCCCCCCGTGTTGGCGAGGAGGGGGGCCCGCCGGATTTACCGGCGGGCGTCCGCGTTTCCCTGCTCGGAGGAGTAGGAGCAGGGGGGCTGGCATTTGCGGGCCTCCCCACCGAAGTTCACGTGGTAGAAACATCGGTGGGGGGGGTCCGCTGGGAGGTAGGTCCTGGTGGGGCGCGCGGATTTGGAGGGGGCTGTTGTGTTTGGGGACCTCCCTCTTCGTTGCTGGGCGGGGGAGACGGTGCGGCGGTCGGCCGAGCGCTGGCGTCGGTGGTCGGAGGAGGGGGCTGGCCGGCGATCGACGGAGAGGGAGCGGCGCCGGTGGAGAGAGGGGGGCCGGCGGCGCTCTTGAGACGGTGATCGGTCCCTGCGCGGGGTGGGGGTGCGGGGTGCGGCGACTTCCGTGACGCTGGCGGCCGCGGCGAGGTCGTAAACCGTGTCGGCTAGACGGAGTAGCGGCTCGTCCGGTCCGTCGAGGTGGCTGGCGAGCGCTATCTGGATGGGGTGGGGGAGGGCTCGCAGCCAGAAAGTTCGAGCGATGTCGGCCGTCACGACGTCGTGTAGCTGGTGACGTAGGCGACGGTATAGGTGGGAGGGCTTTAAATCGCCGAGATGTTGGGGCTGGGAGAGCGCTGCGACACGTGCGATCTTGGAGGGTTGGTATAAGCTGATGAGGCGTGCGCGGAGGTCGTCGTAGGCGGCCGTGGCGTCGGGGGAGATGTCCGACGTCTGCAGGAGGATCTCATATGGTAGTAGAGAGATGATGCGGGAGTAGCGGGTTCGCTGGCTGCGGATGTTGGCGGCAGAAAACGCAGCGTCGACCTGGAAGAACCAGAGTGCGGGGTCGTGCGTGTAGAAGGGGGGTAGCGACAGGGGGAATGACGCCGAGGCCGTCGTGACGTCGGCGGCGGCGTGTGCGGCAGCTGCAGCGGCGGCGGCAGCGGCGGCGGCGGATGCGGTGGAGCCGGGTGGTGAGAGGCTGGTGAAGGGGTTGTCGGTTGCGTCAGAAGCCGCAGTGGTCGGCGGCTGCAGCAGGGACGGCCGTAGGAGCGGCGGCGATGGCGAGTTCGGGTCCATGGTGGAGGTGTCTGTGAACAAAATTCAATTTGAGCGGTTGAATTTGAAAATTCGCAATGAGCGGCGGCGGGTCTGTATGCGGCGGAGTGTTGAGAGCTGTGTGAGCGGTTGCGGGTGGGCCAAAAATTGCGAATTTGTACTGACTATTTTAAATGTGAATTTAAAATGCGGGACACCGAACTAGACTGGGGCGACACATGAGTTGGTAAGAGGAGAGAAGGTTGGATGAACGTCGGGTTCACCACTGTGATGAATTTAAATTGATCATCACGGTGGCGTGAAGGAGTAAGTAGAGGAGAGCGAGGGAATTTCACCTAGGCGGCGGTAATCCACCGATGTAGGTGAGAGGAAGGAAATTCACCTAGGCGGCGGTAATCCACCGATGTAGGTGAAGGAAGGTGCTTATCTAGGCGGCGGATATCCACCGATGTAGATAAGGGGAAAAGGTAGGAGGTGAATTCCCAGAGCGGCGGATACCACCAGGCATCTGGGAGGAGGAAGGTAGAGAGAGAAGAGAGAGCTGGTTAGAGGAAGTGTCGAATGAAGCTAAAGCTCCAGGATCCGGGGTTATATAGGACTTGGAGTCCTCTCCCTCCAGCTCCCTGTTGGGAGCTGGTAGTGGGGCACCAGGTTGTGTCCCCCGGATTCTGTCGCCTGTCTCCCCACTCAGATGTTTATTAGCGGAAGGTAATTTTTACATAGGAATATTGGTGAGAGCTTTAAGGTTGTTAGTGGAGTGTTCCCGGGAGGGACTCACGACAGTATCCATTTTCCGTACCTATTTCCAATCTCTAGTTCAACCATAAAATTATTCGTAGCTAGGTACGTACTTTAACGTGGCTTTAAGCTGGCATGTATGGGCTCGTATAATTATCTCATTATGTATCTTCATGCTATTATCCGATCCTCCCCCAAGTCGTCAGTGTACATGGATCGTCTGTTAATAATGTGAAATCAGTAGTGACCTATTTAGCTCGAATGTTTATTTTTGTCATAAATAGATCCTTTGATGAGTGTTGAAACAACATCAGCCCGGTTTTTGGCAATCATTTTCTGGCACGCTTTGTCGACATTGACTGTCTAGGTATGTAGGCAAGTTCCACTTATTTTAATACATCTAATTTAGCTTTAAAAGGCCTTTGGCATGAAAATAGAAGTTTTCCAAAAGGTTAGCTAGGCTTTTGGGACGCTGGCTTATGTCTGAAAGGTTCCTACCGACGCATACATGAATCCATAAAAACAAATTATTGAATGAAGCGTTTCAGTTTTCCCTTCTTGGTGTCTGGAAAGGAATGAAGAAATCACGAAGGATAAATCAAGGGGAATACTACGTTTCTCTTACTTCTTTTAGCATCTTATGAGGAAACAATGTGAGGAGCTAGTATTCTTTTTCGGGATGTTTTGGCTCGGAATTCCATACTATAAATACTCGTACCTTGGTCAGCGATCTTGACCTTCCCCTTCAGGTCGGGTTGAATGCAGAGCGTAATTTCGCACTACGCTGGTATGTAAGTTGGAACCCCGTTTCAGTTTATAATAAGATCCAAAAATTCAACAACCACACAAACTGGACCTACTATGAGTAAAACACGTCCAATTTCAATCAACTGGGTAGGTAGGTACTCAGATGAAATCATCATATGTATCCAACTTCTTTGCTCAGAAAGGGGAAAGAATTGACCATATTTTGGATTCATTGCAATTGCATATTTTTTTTCGAAAATTCCCTAAAAGTTCGAGTTATGCAGCTTCACCACTGAAGACATTTTTAGAAGTAACGCTCTAGAACATTTCTAGTGACTTCCTAATCGTATGTGGTGATTTTTAGCGATATTTTTTACCCATCATTAGTAACTTTCGACCCACAGAAAGTCCAGCTATTTTTACCAATTTTCATCAAGTTTTTTTTGGAAATTACGCGTTTTTTCGACGTTCTGTTATTTTTAGAATTTTCTAATTGAATGAAGTCTTTTGTATCTAATGAAGTAATTAGGTACAGAGTTCCAAGCAAAGATAACGTTACCTATTTTAGCAATTGGCAACCTTCACTAGCAAATTCCGTCTTCTCCACACATCAGGCGTCATTTTAAGCGAATAGACTAATTGAAATACTTGCAAAAGCCATAGCGGCAGCCATCATACCTCGTCTATTATAAATTGTCTACATCCAATATCTACCGACGTTTCTTAAAAAATAAATTATTAGCCATTTGTATTATTTTTCTCCCCACGTTTGATCCAATATTATTCAGTTCATTATACTCATCGTCAAATTATTCAAATAAAAAATATATATAAGTATTATCTAACCGTCTTATTTTACAATCAAACACAAATAAACATTGTGATGAATTTAAATTTATCATCACGGTGGCGTGAAGGAGTGAATAGATGAGAGCGAGGGAATTTCACCTAGGCGGCGGTAATCCACCGATGTAGGTGAGAGGAAGGAAATTCACCTAGGCGGCGGTAATCCACCGATGTAGGTGAGTGGAAGGAATCTCGTCTAGGCGGCGGTAATCCACCGATGTAGGCGAGAGGAAGGAATTTCACCCAGGCGGCGGTAATCCACCGATGTGGGTGAAGGAAGGAAGGTGCTTGTCTAGGCGGCGGATATCCACCGATGTAGACAAGAGGAGAAGGTAGGAGGTGAATTCCCAGAGCGGCGGATACCACCAGGCATCTGGGAGGAGGAAGGTAGAGAGAGAAGAGAGAGCTGGTTAGAGGAAGTGTCGAATGAAGCTAAAGCTCCAGGACCCGGGGTTATATAGGACTTGGAGTCCTCTCCCTCCAGCTCCCTGCTGGGAGCTGGTAGTGGGGCACCAGGTTGTGTCCCCCGGGTTCTGTCGCCTGTCTCCCCACTCAGATGTTTATTGACGGAAGGTAATTTTTACATAGGAATATTGGTGAGAGCTTTAAGGTTGTAGTGGAGTGTTCCCGGGAGGGACTCACGACAGAGGTCCCCCCAGTTCGAACCAATGGTTGAGGTAGCTGAAGGCTCAAGTTGACAGTGGCTGAGGGCTGCGGAAACAAAAAAGGGGAGCTGAAGGCGCAAGGGTACAGGAGCTGAAGGCTGGAACAAACAATTGTAGTGCTGAAGGCAGAAGAGTGACCGGTGGTGTCTTAAATCTAGGGTGATATACAAGGAGTAGAATAGGGAGGCATAAGTTGACATAAGTAGACATAAGTAGGGCTAAGTAGACAAAAGTAGACATAAGGAGGCATAAGTAGGTAAGTAGATGGAAGTAGATGTAAGTAGATGTAGATGTAGGACATAAGTAGATGTAAGACATAAGTAGATGTAAGTAGATGTAAGTATACGAAATTTGATGATGGGAAACATATGTACAAGGAGGGTGTGATGAGAAATTTGATGAAGTGACAATATTTACAAAGGTGATGAGTTTGATGATGATGGTGAGAGGAGTGATAGTTAGATAGTATGTTAGGTATTTACATTAGATATTTACAGGTATGTACAGGTATTTACAGGTATGTACAAATTTTTGGCACGGTTTCAGGGGAGAGAGAATTGAGCGGGGTTGCGAGATCCGCCGTTCCCTGGGTGTGGGTTGTGTGTGGTTTAGTGTATAGAGTGTTTTTGTGTAGTGAAAAGGTGGGCGTAGTGTGTGGTTGGGTGAGGGTGATGCCCGCTGCGACGAAGTGGCCACGGCGGGGCTGTGAGGTTCGGTACAGTGTCTGTGGGATAACGGAACACACACACTGTCCCGAAATCTCAAGGCCCCGCCGTGATTTCTCAGAGCGGGGCGGGGGACTTGGCCGCCGGGACGCGGGGTGAGGGACGCTCCCGTCGTCTGTTGCGGCGCCCGGACCTTTTCGTCCCGGCGGAGGCTATTTCGGATATCCCCGGCGGTGGTGGGGGAAGAGGGGGTGTTGTAGGTTTGGTGGGCTGGGGTGTTGTTGGGGCTGAATCTAAAACTGGGGGGTCGAAAATGGAAAAAAACGGAGGAGCAAGAGGGGGCTGAAATTTGGGGGGCGGGGGTTGTTGAAATTTGGGGGGCGGGGGTTCGTTGAGGACGGGGGTTTTGATGTTTGGAAGGGCGGTGGGGGTGGCATGAGTAGGGTGAGCTGAAGTTGGTGGAGGAGCGGATCTATAAGGGGGTCGGATGGGATGTAGGGGGAATGTACCCCGGTGGCTTGCGCTGCGCGAAATTCGCGCAGTATGCGCCACTGGGGGTACTTCCACCGCCGGGGCCGGGGAGGAAGTCCGGAAATCCTTCGCGGGAAAAATTGAAGCGATGAAGTAGGTCCGGGCGAAGGGGGTAGGGGGGAGAGCGGGTCCGGGACGTACACGTCCCGGAGTATCGCCGCCATTTCCGGATCCGAATCGAAATCCGGAAACGGCGACGGGGGGGACTGATTCGGTGGAGAGAGGTGTTGCATTGCAAACAGACGGCGGGAGACTGATAGTGGAAGTTGGTTGAGGGAGAACAGGGGCGGGCTTGCAGCGGGCGAAAGGGACGGTGTGGGGTTTCCCGTCCATTAGCAGGGTCGCGGTGGTCGGTGTTGTGCGGATGACTTGAAAGGGCCCGGCATAAAGGGGCTGAAAGGTTTTATGCATGCCGGGCTCTTTCAAGTACATATGCGTGGAAGTTTAAACGCCTTTTGGGTAAGTGGTGTCGTTTGTCGGTGTTGAGGTGTGTAACGGTTCCCTGTTAATGGACGGGGTGTTGTGTGGAGGGAAAATGTCGGCTGGTAAACGAATGGGGTCTCTGAATGCGTGTTGTGCGGGACTTGTGTTGTCTGAAGGACGGGCGGAAGTGCGGAGGCTAAGTAGAACGTAGGGGAGGGTTTTGGTCCATGAAGGGGAAGTGGCTGATGTGGAGATGGCTTGCTTGAGGACCGAGTGCCACCGCTCTATTTTCCCGTTGGATTGGGGGTGATAAGGAGTGGTGCGGATTTTCTGAATCCCGAGGGAACGGAGCAGGTCGGCAAAGTGGGCTGATTCAAATTGCCTCCCCTGATCGACCGTGAGTGTCCGCGGACAACCGTAGCGGCTGATCCATTGATTGAGGAAGGCCGCGGCGACGGCGTCCGCGGTAATGTGGGCGAGTGGGATACACTCTACCCAATTTGTCGCACGGTCGATCATGGTGAGGCAATACCTCTTCCCCTCGGAGGGGGTGAGAGGGCCGACCAGATCCAGGTGGACGTGTTCCCACGGGAGAGAATCGGGGATAGGTTGGGGAGGTACATGGGGGTGAGCCGAGACCTTGAATTGCTGGCACTTCTGGCACCCAAGAACCCAGGTACGTATATCCGTGTTCATATGGGGCCAGAAGTACCGCGTTTTGATGAGGTCCCGGCTCGCCCGAATGCCGGGATGATGGAGTGAGTGGTAATGTAGGAACAACTGCCTCCTGAGCTCCGGTGGGACGTACGGGCGCGGTGTGTCGGCCGATACGTCGCACCAGAGATCGAGGGGAGGCAGCTGCTCCAATTTTGAGGCGGAGATGAGATGGGAAAGTGCGGGATCGGAGGTAGGAGTTTGGTGATTTTTGAGGGTTTGCGGGGAAGGGAAGGGCAGTAACTCCGCCACCGGCGCAGGGGTGGGGCGGGAGAGTGCGTCGGCAACGCAGTTGTCGGCCCCCGGCAAATAACGAATATCGGACGTGAATTGTCCGATAAATTCGAGTTGCCGGAGGCGACGGGGGGAGGCTAATTTTCGGTTTTGGAGGAGGGCGTGGGTGAGGGGCTTGTGGTCGGTTATGACAGAGAACTGCCTGCCCTCCACGAAGTCACGGAAGTGTTTTATGGCTTCGTGGATGGCGAGGAGTTCTCTGTCAAAGGTGGAGTAATTTTTTTGTGTGGGGGACAGAGTTTTAGAGAAAAAGCCGAGAGGTTGGGGGGTGGCGCCGGTGTGTTGGTGGAGTACTGCCCCGATGGCCCAGTCGGACGCATCTGTGGTGATGGAGAGGGGGGCATGGGGATCGGGATGGGCCAATAGAGCGGCGTCAACTAGGTCCTGTTTGCATTGTTGGAAGGCGGTTGTGAGGGCGGGGGTCCAGGAAATGGGGCGTTTATCGTTTTTCTTTGCCGGTTGTGGGATAGCGTGTATGAGTGGTTGTTGGTGTTGTGCTGCGTGTTTGATGTGTCGACGGTAAAAGTTCAACATACCCAGGAAACGGCGGAGTTCTGAGACAGTGTTGGGTCGTGGGAAATCGGTGAGGGTGTGAACTTTGTCCGGTAGGGGTTTTATTCCTTCGGATGAAACCTGGTGGCCGAGGCAGCGGACGGAGGGCTGGGCGAGGACGCATTTCGGAGTGTTAATGGTGAGGCCCTCGGCGGCGAAGATGTCAAGTACCTGCTTCAGGTGTGCGAGGTGTTCGATTGGGTCTCGGGAAGCGATCAGTACGTCGTCCAAAAAACAGAAGACGAAGGGTAGGCCTCGTAGTATGTTGTCCATGTAACGCTGCCATGTTTGGGCAGCGTTACGGAGGCCGAAACCCATTTTGATATACTCGAACAGGCCGAAAGGGGTGATGATAGCTGTTTTGGGAACGTCAGGGGGGTAGATGTGAATGTGATGGAAGGCCCGGGCGATGTCGAGTGTAGAAAAGATGGTTGTGTTGTGGAGGTGGGAAGAGAAATCCCGGAGATGCGGGACGTTGTAAAGGTCTGGGGTTGTACGGGCATTGAGGCGGCGGTAGTCGCCGCATGGGCGGATATCCCCGTTAGGCTTCTGCACAATATGTAGTGGAGAAGCCCACGGGGATTTGGAGGGACGGATAATGCCGTCCTTGATGAGGAGGTCAAAATGTTTGCGGGCCTGTGAGAGTTGGAGGGGGTGGAGGCGTCGTGCTTTCGCGGATATTGGAGGGCCAGAGGTTTCTATGTAGTGCTGGGTCTGTGAGATGTGGGCTGAGGGGCGGCGCTGGGGTTTGTAGTGGAGGAGGAGTTGTTCAAACTGGGAGGGGGGCTGATCCACCGCATGGATGAACCCGGGGATGGGTTTCTGGGTGGAGGGGTCGAGCAGGCGCGCGTTACGGACGTCCACCTGGAGGCCGAAATATGCGAGGAAGTCGGCCCCCAGGATAGCTTTCTCCACGTCCGCCACGGTAAATTCCCACTCGTACGCGAGCCCGCTCATATGAATTGATGAGCGGTACGTCCCGTACGAGGGGATGGTGGTACCGTTGGCGGCGTAGAGGAGTTGCCGGTAACAACGCGCCTGTCGCCGGAGAATATTATTTGGGAAGAGAGAGAGCGCCGCCCCTGTGTCGACGAGGAAGGGGACGTGCGTTTTCGAGCATTTCAGGAACAGGCGTTGATGAGCAGGGGCGGAGTGAGGTAAGATTGGTGAGGTGTTGGAGTCCGTCGGAGGGGGGGGGCTTGGTTCGTCCGAGGTGATGGGCGGGTGCGATGGCGGTGGTTGGTCCCCCGCGAAGGAGACGCGGGGTGATTTTTTGCCGTTCCGGGGAGGGGAAACGGTAGTGGCGGCGCGAGTGGCGGCCGGAGGGGTGGCCGTCTTGGGGGCGGGTTTGGAGGGGCCGTTCCGTGGTGGGGGAACGGTAGCGGCGGCGCTAGTGGCGGCCGGAGGGTTGGCTGCCTTGGAGGCGGGCTTGGAGGGGCCGTTCCGTGGTGGGGGAACGGTAGCGGCGGCGCTAGTGGCGGCCGGAGGGTTGGCTGCCCTGGAGGCGGGCTTGGAGGGGCCGTTCCGGGGTGGGGGAACGGTAGCGGCGGCGCTAGTGGCGGCCGGAGGGTTGGCTGCCCTGGAGGCGGGCTTGGAGGAGCCGTTCCGGGGTGGGGGAACGGGAGCGGCGGCGCTAGTGGCGGCCGGAAGGTTGGCTGTCCTGGAGGCGGGGTTGGGGGGGCTGACCCGGGGTGGGGGGACAGTTGATGGAGAGGTGGGGTGTTTTGCGGCGCCGTCAGACGTGGCCGGGAGGTTGGCAGCCGTGGCGGCGGCGTAGGAGGGGTAGCGAGGCGTGGTGGAGGTGGTGTGAATGCGGGCGGGGAGGGGTTGGTGGTGGTCCCCCCCGTGTTGGCGAGGAGGGGAGCCCGCCGGATTTACCGGCGGGCGTCCGCGTTTCCCTGCTTGGAGGAGTAGGAGCAGGGGGGCTGGCATTTGCGGGCCTCCCCACCGAAGTTCACATGGTAGAAACATCGGTGGGGGGGGTCCGCCGGGAGGTAGGTCCTGGTGGGGCGCGTGGAGTTGGAGGGGGGCGCCGTTTTTGGGGACCTCCCCCTCCGTTGCTGGGCGGGGGAGACGGTGCGGCGGTCGGCCGAGCGCTGGCGTCGGTGGTCGGAGGAGGGGGTCGGCCGGCGATCGACGGAGAGGGAGCGGCGCCGGTGGAGGGAGGGGGGCCGGCGGCGCTCCTCAGACGGCGATCGGTCCCTGCGTGGGGTGGGGAAGCGGGGTGCGGCGACCTCCGTGACGCTGGCGGCCGCGGCGAGGTCGTAGACCGTGTCGGCTAGACGGAGCAGCGGCTCGTCCGGTCCGTCGAGGTGGCTGGTGAGCGCCATCTGGATGGGGTGGGGGAGGGCTCGCAGCCAGAACGTACGAGCGATGTCGGCCGTCACGACGTCGTGTAGCTGATGACGCAGGCGACGGTACAGGTGGGAGGGCTTCAGATCGCCGAGATGTTGGGGCTGGGATAGCGCTGCGACACGTGCGATCTTGGAGGGCTGGTATAAGTTGATGAGGCGGCCGCGGAGGTCGTCGTAGGCGGCCGTGGCGTCGGGGGAGATGTCCGACGTCTGCAGGAGGATCTCATAAGGTAACAGAGAGATGATGCGGGAGTAGCGGGTACGCTGGCTGCGGATGTTGGCGGCCGAGAACGCAGCGTCGACCTGGAAGAACCAGAGTGCGGGGTCGTGCGTGTAGAAGGGGGGCAGCGACAGCGGGAATGACGCCGAGGCCGTCGTGACGTCGGCGGCGGCGTGTGCGGCAGCTGCAGCGGCGGCGGCAGCGGCGGCGGCGGATGCGGTGGAGCCGGGTGGTGAGAGGCTAGTGAAGGGGTTGTCGGTTGCGTCAGAAGTCGCAGCGGTCGGCGGCTGCAGTAGGGACGGCCGGAGGAGCGGTGGTGATGGCGAGTTCGGGTCCATGGTGGCTGTGAACAAAATTCAAATTTGAGCGGTTGAATTTGAAAATTCGCAATGAGCGGCGGCGGGTGTGGATGCGGCGGAGAGTTGAGAGTTGTGTGGTTGCGGGTGGGCCAAAAAATTGCGAATTTAAACTGACTATTTTAAATGTGAATTTAAAATGCGGGACACCGAACTAGACTGGGGCGACACATGAGGTGGTAAGAAGGTAGAAGGTAGAAGGTTGGATGAACGTCGGGGTCACCACTGTGATGAATTTAAATTTATCATCACGGTGGCGTGAAGGAGTGAATAGATGAGAGCGAGGGAATTTCACCTAGGCGGCGGTAATCCACCGATGTAGGTGAGAGGAAGGAAATTCACCTAGGCGGCGGTAATCCACCGATGTAGGTGAGTGGAAGGAATCTCGTCTAGGCGGCGGTAATCCACCGATGTAGGCGAGAGGAAGGAATTTCACCCAGGCGGCGGTAATCCACCGATGTGGGTGAAGGAAGGAAGGTGCTTGTCTAGGCGGCGGATATCCACCGATGTAGACAAGAGGAGAAGGTAGGAGGTGAATTCCCAGAGCGGCGGATACCACCAGGCATCTGGGAGGAGGAAGGTAGAGAGAGAAGAGAGAGCTGGTTAGAGGAAGTGTCGAATGAAGCTAAAGCTCCAGGACCCGGGGTTATATAGGACTTGGAGTCCTCTCCCTCCAGCTCCCTGCTGGGAGCTGGTAGTGGGGCACCAGGTTGTGTCCCCCGGGTTCTGTCGCCTGTCTCCCCACTCAGATGTTTATTGACGGAAGGTAATTTTTACATAGGAATATTGGTGAGAGCTTTAAGGTTGTAGTGGAGTGTTCCCGGGAGGGACTCACGACAAACATGAAAGGTTACAATTACATGAGAAAAGCTGAATTTAAGTACCTACGTAAGGGTTCAGTGTGTACTTCCAAATTTGCTGTAAGAACTCACTTGAACAAAGAATTCAGCACTACCTATTCAAAGAAACACTGTAAAACCGCACCTACAGCTCAACATTGAGGAGAAACCAAGGCACATCTCTGTTGCTCATCAGGAAACGAAACTAATTTCAGTCGACAATATCATTTCCTGGAACTTGATAGATTGATACAACATTGACGCTGTATCGCTATTGAAACGTTTGACCGAGAACGCCACGTTCGTATCATCTGGAAACCTGACCCATAAAAATTATAAAACGGTAATTCAACGATTCTGGGTACTCTAAAATGGGTTTCTGTGTCGACCTTGTGAGGGATTCCATGCAAAATACTTTCTCTGCGCTATTGACCATTGTGATAACTTGGTTTTCCTTTAGAAATTCTGCAAAACATGTAAAAGTTGATTTCAATGTCCAAACATAAGGAGTCAGCCGGTAGGTATCCAATGAAATACAGTGAAAATCGTTTATAGTGGACTTCAAGGGACCGGGAACTTTTATCTACTATAGCCGATTTCCATTACGAACGATATATCACTTATAGTGGAATGTCCACTATAAGTGATCGCCAATCGGCCAATCGGTCGTAATAGAACGGTCAACAGACCCAGACTCACCTGCAATTTTTCCAAAAACGATGTTGTGGCGAGCACGGAATCGTTGAATCCACGATGCAGAGCACGAAAAATTTTCTTTTTTGAGAAGAGAGGCCAGTTGGTTTGCTTTTTCTTGGAGGAGTGGGCCATTTATTGGCACATTATTCGACCTTTGCAACTTGAACCAAGACAACAGGGCCCTATCCAAATCCGGATGAGTGAAGCCTCTAACTTTCTTTACTTTTTCACACTTATCAACCTGTTCCACCACCTTCGATTTGGACTTCACAATCGCGTATACAGCCGAACATTGAGTACCACAACAAATGAAATGATGAAATGAAATGACATGAATGTCCACTGTCCACTATAACTGATAGATTCCTGGCCAACGGATCGATAAACGCGTCTACTATAGCCGATATTCCACTATAAGTGATTGTTCCACTATAAACCGGACATTTTGTCCACTATATAGGAAAGTCCACTATAACCGATTCCACTATAAACGATTTTCACTGTATATTCATGTTGTAGCAAGATCTAACGCGTTCATTTACATCCCATCAAGAGCTCGCGCAATGGGTAATAATACACCCTCATTCATATCGGGAGATTTTCACACAGACTGTGTCGAAACGGTCTGCCGAGCTGTAGATTCTGACCGTTTGCATTAAGGGTTTTTGAAGTGGTCCCGTAGCGATCCGTTGCAGAAGTGCATTTGGAGAATCACACGAACGTGTGAAATTTCCGTTGATGAGTCCATTTCGAAAGGAACAGATCACGAACGTGACGATGCTAGTTCTCACGACTCTATAGGTACCGATCTGGTCGAAAACTACGAGAAACTGTACGAGAACGCACGAACGCATTTGAAGCCGTTCTCGAGTAGCAACAACTGCAACTTCTTAATTAAAATCTGATGGATGACGAATCATTTCCAAAGCACGAATGGTAAGATGTTGTCTTTTAGGTAAATCGTATATCTAAGCTTATGCAAGGCTTTGATAATATTACAAGATATTAAGCAATCCCAGTTCTAATGGTTGGCTAGCGGATAGAGAGGGGATGCTCATTGTCTGCTAGACCCAAATATTATACTATTTTTGGTCAGACTAAGAAAACAAACATTTTTTTCAACCACAGCTCAGAGCTTTGGTGTGATTACATGCAATTTGTTACAGAAGAAGCGATCAGGGTTTTGTGTTTTTCGTCATAGTTGGGTACCACTACTGAAAAGTGAATGAGGAGTATCCATGACTTCTGTTTATATTTTTTAATGAAAGTAGGTGCCACTCTAAAATTTTGAGACCAACCGCACCCTCCTGCGATGAATAGTTATTTTTCTATGAGCTTTCACAGGTTCGGCAACGTCACACTTGCGCTGCTGGGCAAGGGCCCTCCCAGGCGGGAGGGGTGCAATGACGTCACTCGTTGCCGAAACTTTGGAATCTCATAGAAAAAGAACTAGTTATCGTAGGAGAGTGCGGTTGGTCTCAAAATTCTAGAATGTAATCTACTTTCATTTGAAAATGGGAATGTAATATTAACAGAAGTCACGGGTAGGTACTCCTCATTCTCCTCAACAAGGTTAGTGACGGCGTAACTGCAAGGCAAAGCCCGAAAACTCCAAAATTTGAAAATTTTGTAGGTACATAGGTATCGTATTTCACTGATGTTTATGAATTTAAGAATCAGACAGGAAGCCCCGAGGTATCTACATGTTGGTTTGCCAAGAGAAAGGGTTCAAAGGTCACAAGATCTCTACATCACCAGATCAAGGTAGAGCATAAGACGAAAAGCTTTCAGTCAGGTGTACAAGTGAGAGGAGTCAGATTAGTTATAACTTACCCAAAACCTTATACGTCGCTCTGAAATTACCATCCGCGAAATATAGAAAGTGAACTGGTGATTGTTCACCTTTCGAAACCCCTTCTAAAGCACTGGGGTCTTCCAGTTAACACTTCCTGATAGAGTTCCATGCCCTCAAGGCTCGACGGGTATAATGTTTTATAGTACAGTAGTATCTTTGCAATGTTTGAATTTTGTAGTTCGGTCGAAAAAAATCAAGTTAAGTAAGAGGTTATCTTCATCTGAGACCTGGGTAGGACTGAAGATTGTTGGAAGCCCAAACCACCCATTACTGCTGGGGGAAGGACCCGAGGCGTTACTGATAACTCTACTTTCCCTATGTGCATGATTTGTCCGCTACTATCGTGTTAAATTTGGATTATTATAATTTTTAGTTCATTTTCTCCCATTTAATTAACTTACTGAGTGGAGAACGCTGCAAATAAACGGTCTATACCCCTTAGGTAAAGTTGAATAAATTCTGTCATTAATTTTATACGTTGACTTCAATAGAGAGATTGTACACCATTATGTTGGTTGAAAACCTGTGGTCACCAGCGCGAGACCGAAGTTGAAAGTCCGGAGGGACATGTGACCTAAACCTTTATCAAAATAGGTACCTACCACAATACTTACTGCTCATCAGGTACCATACATCATGAGGCTATATGTATCTACGATCCATAGTAACATAGATGTGAGGAAGCTATAGAAAAATTATACAAGTAACAAGGTGAAGAAGTAGCCTCTTCACCCACCTGGCAGAAGTTTTTCTGATATCCAGAATGTACTTAGATACTATTTTAAACCACCTAGGTGAGTACTTCTATAATTCAGGGTATGAATTCAGAGTATGGGTCTAAAGAGTGCAATTTTAATTATTCTACTTACCACAAAAATATGGTTGCCACGGAAGGGAGACATCCAATTCAGCATTCTTTAGCCTGAGCTGAATTGGCAAATTATAAAATGGCCTTTTTGGACCGAGTGCGTTTCTGGTAGTTACACGTCATCGTTGTACAAGACGTTTCATCACTGGAAATTTGAATTTTACTCGTCAATTACTTAGGTACGTCTACAGAGGTTCTCATTACATCATTCCATACTATGACTCGACTCAACCTTTAAAAATTTATAACCAATAAAAGGGAAAAACACGAGTCTGGAAGTCACCTGAAGCGTAATATATTTGCATAACCTCATGGTATGTCTTGTTCACGCCCTAACAGCATGGCAATTAACCCTCCCAGAAAATACGACTCATTGGTCGGGAGTGGAAAGTGAAGATTCGCAGTCTAATGTGTTGATTGCCGTAATCGAGAGTTAATCGACCATAGGTGAGACCAACAAAGGTTCTGGACATTAATTTGCTGGGTCAACATATACATTACTGTACCCATTTGCACTCTCGCACTAGGCAAGTGGGTATTTTGGCCGAATTCCATGATCTCTCCGCTGCAATAGTGGTTCAGAAAAGGGCGTTCTACTATCGACTTCTTATTGACTCTCGAATCGTAGGTAACTATGTTAAAAATGCCTTCATCCAAAACCAAGAAGTAGAACCAGTCCTTTTCTACACGAAAAATATACGTACTCCAAACACTGTGCCACTGTTCATACAAAATCAACCAATCAGAGCTGCTGTAACTCTCCGATAGTTGGGAATGGAGATAGGTCGCAAACTGTCATGGGGTCCGCACATCCAAAAACTGAGGGACAAATCCATGAAAGATCTTAATCTGCTCAAGATTTAGCAAATCTCCCGGGGTTGTGATCATATGTTATTATTCCCGGAGGCTGCAAACTTGTCGTTTAGTTTCAATTTCGAAATTATTAGAGAAGGAAGGTTGCGGCCCATGAGATTCAAGAGTACCAGGACCCATGAAGATTACAATGTTTTCTCTCAGCATCGTCTTGAATTTAAACAAATCTTTGAGTGGACGACTGTATAAGCTGTACATTGGTACACTGAAGAGGTATCATCGACCGAGATAAATATTAAAGCTTTCTGGAATCATCTATGTCAGGCCTTACCGAGGGGCATACATTTTGAATCACGCACGGCTGGCTAGTAATCCTCAAAAAGTCACTAAACTCTTCGCAGAATAGTAATTCTCTTCGGTTTACACTTCGTCGTCTTCCCACCTGCACCAGATTAGCGTTCTCTCTGTCAGCATTATAAGGATTATGGGGAATAATAATACTGTGACACACATGATTGTTTAAATGATCACTCTGTATTTTCGTTCCTATAATTTTGCCTAAAACACTCGAAGAGCGTTGAGATTCTTACAACATGGTTATAGAGCCAACTGCTTCAAGTTATTCGTTGAGATGGCATTCCAGATTTTGAATGCCATAAGATGTTTTTGTAAAACATTTTTCATCATTAAATCAGGGGATTACTGAAGAAATAAGGGATTTGTATCTTTGCTTAAAATGGCAAAAACTGTATTCAGATCAGTGGTTGGGTCATAGACCCATTGTCCCAACGAATCATATTTTTTCAGCTTTAATCTTAGAAATAACTCGAGGTAGGTTCTGACGAATTAACAATATCTTTCGCATGGTTTGCATTGCCATCCGTTTAATATAAAATAGCAGTTTATCGTGATGTGCTATCGACTGTCTGAAACAATACCAGCTTGTTTCCCACTGAAACTCCATCCGTAAGCAATCGACGGAACCTGAACACTTGAGGATGAACAAAAGCTGATAAATTCTGCATCCCCCCCACCCGCACCTTTTATTCCGATTAAAAACGGAAGAATGAATCTGTACCTGAGTGACTTCGCTGGAGAATATGAGAACTGAAGGGAAAAAACGCCGACAGAATACGTGGAGTCCCCGCGGCTTGAGATGGCGAGGATGATTAAATGGGCCTTTCTATGGTTTTCTCGTGGGACAAAAAAATGGAGCATCGAAGAGGAAGTAGATGGTTATCGGAAGTGGATTACAAAAGACTTGTAGTCGGTTTGATAGGAAGCTGAGGAACCAGTTTGTTCTTGTGTTTCCGTTTTTTTCTCGCACAACGCGTTTTGAAAAATCTCTCAAGCCTCCTTATTTTGGCGTAATGTACCAAAACGACATATCCTCAGTGATGGCAACTTTTGTTAAAGTAGGTATAGACAGTGCTCCAGAACCCAACTACCACGCTCTGCGAAACCTTTCCAATCCATTAGATAGTATCATCCTACATTGTCAGTCCCAAAATTTAAGCAGCATCTACTAATTTTCTAACAACTCAATAATTTGACCTAAACCGACTATGATCCCCGTTGTGACATCGTCTCATGCATCAAAGACGAAGATCAATCAATCACTGCCCAACTACAAGTTGATTTTGTCCATCCGAAATAGCTCATTTTAGTTTCGTTGGTTGTTTCGCTATAGGCTTATAGCCACAATTTTCAACACTCAATACGATTTTACAGAGTTCTTTTGTTAGAAGCTAAGTTGCTATTCGGTGATTTCATGACGACGATGAATACTAAAGCATCCTCTTTGCACCCCCTGGAGAATTTGGACTACGAAGAATTCGACGGGGTCTAAAGCTCCGACTGTTGGTGTTAGGTGATGAAATTTTGTAGTGATAAAAAAGTGTCTTAGGTACCTGCTTTGAGAATAAGGAGTTGATTTCGAAAGGGCCTTTTTCTGAGACTTGGAGAACGGAACTACATATTATTATTAGTTCAAAGTAAGAAAGAGAGAGACAAAATGAAAATAAATGCGTAAACGAAAAAATAATGTGCATTTTCGAACGACAAATTGGAGGCATCTGCGAGACGGCAGAGCGGTAATTATAGAGTAGGAAGTTCCAGGTGGGGAGAAGAAAAGCACTTTTCAACGAAATAAAATACAGGTGAGGTAAGGTACATAAGTAGCCAGGTACATTATTCCAGAAATCCCGCCCATCGATGCATCCTTCTACTGACCTTCTACTGACATGTTGTATCCCTTCCCGTCAGAACCTACCTTCCGGTCAAAATCAAAACTAGTAGGTACCTAGTACCTATTATGGAAGAAGTTAGTTCACTTCTCTTGGTACTAGATACCAAGTTATTAGTCTCTAAGCCATCGAATTAATTTGAATTCGACGCTCTAATCTTCCTCGAAAAAGGTACTACGAAATAATTTAGTTTATAAATGTTAGTTCATCCAATTATGACGAGCTATGCAGCTGAAATTTAATTTACATTTATTTCCTCCCTGATCCAATATTTTCGCTTTTTTCTGTCTGCTCGTGTTTCTGTAATTTATAATCAGGGATATAAAACGTTAATGGTTTATGAATTCAATTAATATCAGTTTAATAATGCGCAGAAGTTATGGAGATGGAACCTTAAATGTGCATTGCTACAATCTCTTGACGACACTTCGATGCTAATTAGGTGCAGTTAGGTAGGTATACCATAGTTCTATAACTACTCTCGCGCCGTTTTTATTGCGAGTGCCGGTTTAATGAAGTTCGAGGGGTAATGCCAAGTTTTCCAACCTTTTTTCGCCGCTAAAGTGCATTTTTAGATAGGGATGTGTACCTAAATAACGTACATTTGTCTTTTGTCGGTTGAATATTGTATTAGGTACCAATCATTGTATTAAACAAGTAGTTATTAAATTTGTAGTAGTTAAATATTTTTCTATGGTTTATTTGTACAGTCTTACGACGTTACAGTGGAAGAAGTAAATATTGAATTTGGTAAGTACCAGTGAAAACTTGGAATTTTATCGAAAATATACAACTCCTCCTCTCGGATGATTGTTCATGGTAGACACAGTTTGAAAGTTCACCCATCGAAAATAGGGGACGAATATTTTTATCGCTCATTCCATCGACGCGCTTTCACGTGGGTTTCTCGAATAATAATATTAATCATTATCAGCCTCGTGAGGATAGTGATAGGTTCCATAATGGAAGTTACCTAATAAAATCAGAATCAGTAGGTAGATACAACGGGTATGTGGGTACACGTTATGAATATGTCGTAGGCATCAACCTACCTACTTGATGTGTGTGTTTGCTATGCAGCACAGGGCGTAGGTATGCTATGGACAGTAAAAGGATAAGGATTTTCTTCAGTTTCGGGTTCTGATAAGAAGAAAAGATCTTGAAGTACATGTGTCACACACAAATAAATGCAAATACCTGTAGTATTAATGGTATCTTACGAAGATTATATATTATTATATGTTCGTCAGATTTGAGTTGATAAGATACTTTTCTGTATAGATACGTGATAAACTTTAGACAAGAATTCCAAACTTTTTGGTTCTTTCACAAATATTTCCTTCGTTATCTCATAGACAGCAAATGGGGCCAGATTAATGAGTGGATCCCTGATTTTCTTTTTGATAAGTGAACCTGGTTTCTGGAATTTGGTTGATAATGGAATCATCCGGACTGGGGCCGTTGTGGCCATAGAAGAAGGACAGTATTGTCGAAGAAATGAAAAAATTATTATAAACCGAATCATTTATTAATAAACATTCTTAATTAATAAAAATATTCAAATAAACACGAAACATTAATTAATAAACGGTCAAAAATACTCCAAATTGAGCGTTAGGTATCATTCATTAGTCATTACTCTTGAATTGTCTGACACCATGTTTCACCTCAAACTTAGTTCGATCCAAGAATATCAACTGGGAAAGCTTGTTGCTTCTGTTGGGAAAACCTGTATCTCAACCAGAAACCGCTGCACCATAATAATCGAGCTCGCTCACTGGACGGCTTGAAAATTAAAGCCAATATGCCGCCGTTAAGCTTCAAAGTCAAGTAGGTACCTACCAGAACATCTTGTTACTGAACTTAACGGCCTCATCAGGACTCGGATGGAGGGAATGCAATAGATCGAGTTTTCCTTTCCAAGGCCGTCCGCGGGACGCGCTCTGATTTCTCTTTCGGATCATCCAAGATGATCTGCTGACGATGAGCGAAGATTCGTTCCGTCAGTTAGCCAGTGAGTGGCGGTCTTTAGTGAGTCCGGTCATTTTTAATGGGATTTCGTCGACGGTACAAGTGTGGCGGTACAAGTGCCAAGGGTCGCCCCACAAAGCTGCCGAATCTATCAAACCTACTGGGAGACTAGTAGATCTGATGGATTTCCTCTTCATATGGGTTATGGATTATATTCAGTAACGAACCATGGAAATCAATCACCCTCCTCATGTGGTATGTTTTCAATTTATTCATCCCAACAAAATAATTACCAGTGGACTTTGGTGGAGAGTTGTTGCGGAGGATTTGCCTGACGATGCTGCTGTGAAGTGCGGCTGTGGTTGTTGAACAAACATTGTGGAGATGGGGCCCTTGGCCTGGTCCTGGTATAGTACCGGAGTTCCACAAAAGTAGTACCTACCTGACCGTTCCGCACTTCCGAGTTGGTAGGCTAAACTTACCTACCCTATAATATTACTACATAATGTATTATATAATTACGTGTATATTAGGAATTACTTTCATGAAAAATTCATCAAACTGATATGAATTAAACATTTGAAGGAAGTACACCTACTTACCTATAAAAGCTTGACTACTGAAGATGTTTGGTTCTCTGATGTTAACACTGAATCATAGACAACCAAGAAACAACTTTTATTTCTTCTCTTTCATCTTCCTCCATAGTAATTTTTCATGGTTGGTCCGGAGTCCACATGAGTAGGTACCTGCCAGTGCATGAACAAAACGCTTTACTACTTAACGAGAACTAAGTAGCCAGGTAGAAAGCGATGCCTGGGTGCTTCTCCGAAACTTTTCATATTCTTCAGACCTCTATTTTTTTAAATTTCTTGTGCACTTTTTTTTATGGTGCAGTTCCATTTGTTTGATGTTCATCGTGAAGCATTGTAAAGGGTCCCAAGTAGAAATTCATATTTCACCAGAAAAATCAAATTTGTAATGGGTTGAGTGAGGGATGTAGTTGTGGGATTGATAAAATTTAAGGGACTGTTGGATGAGAAGGGGCGGGAGGGGTCGGTATTTTAATATGTAGAAAAGGACCTATTCTAACTCTATTTCAAAAATTGACTTCATTCATTCGGAAATTATTCTTTTTTCTTGAAAATTATGAAATCTTTAAGTAAACAGGTATACTAATACAAAAATAAAGTTAAAACTTGAACATTTAGGTTGACTAAAGGTAACAGTGATACTGCTTAATACTGCTTGATACTGATTAATTTTGTAAATAACATGTATGACCTAATCGCTAATGAAATTCCCACGCCCCTCTCAAAGTAGAGAGCTATAATTATGACATAATGGCGCATTTCTCAGCTTCACGGGGGTAAATGACTTCAAGCCTCTTGTCGGACTCATCAGACTCTGGTCTGAGGCATGCGAGGGTCTGCGAATCCGAAATTTTGAAAGGATTTTACATTTTAGAAATATAATCAACATGACTGGGGAGATATTAACTGTAAGAAATTATTCGCCAAGCCAAGCCTAATATTGCGAGAAAAAAACAATCTGAAAATAGAAAATTTCATGAGCCAAAACGTGGCTCGGACAGGAATATAATATATGAAGTTTTGGCGTCCGTGGGTGTCGTGGCAGTCTCTATGCATCACGAGTCCTATTTATGTTTTACATTTTGTGAACGGAAGATCGAACATCTTGTTGAGTAGAACAATCACAGGAGACACCCAGCACGGACTGGACTGTAAAATTTTTGATATTATACAACGCTTTGAACCAATGAAATTCCTTTGTTGGTAGGTCTCGATTACGACGCTCAATAACTACTAAGAAAGGTATAAAATGAAAGGAGTTTACTGTTTTTTGTACCTACGAACATTCGTGGGTTAATATTTTCAGAAGAATGTTTATTATCTACTGAAAAAGGATGAAAACTAGCAAAATAAAAGGTTGAATTTCAGCTCTATATAATAATACATTCTACGATATAGGTGCGCACCTATAATTGTAGAACAAATCTACCAAGTTATGAGCACTTTCGATTTTGGGAAAATTGTTCTGGGATGCAAAATGGCACCGAACTTTAAAAAGGACCCATCAATACTGCTAAAATTACTAGCAGGATGAATATGTGGACGTGAAACTTGAAATGCATTGGATGGTTTTTCACATAATGGAGCACAGTACCTACCTTATTCATGGAATAGCATCGACCTAATGAAAATGATTAGTGAACAAATCGCGGACAAATCTGACTTTAAACGGATGGATTTGAGAAATGAATATTATTGGCATTCCGGATTACGCAAAAGCGGCTCTTGGTACGGAAGATAAAGCAATAGCCGAACATACCTGATAATTATATAATGGCTCTGCACTCATTCAATTTTATTAGCGCTAGTGTCTTTCAATGGTACTTATCGGTTAACGGGAGGCCACTCATTTAACGATTTAAAATTATTTAAATTATTATTTTCTGAATTATTAGTTATCGCTTTCGTTCGTTGTCTGGATGTGTTTTCAGTCAGTGTCGAATGATGGCAAACGTGGAACGTGTGGCAGGCGGTACCAAGTTGGGTAAAGACGCGATTTTTTACAATTCTTTCAAATTTGTTTTACAAAAAAAGCTGAAGGTTGTTTGGGACTTCTGAATGCATTGTCAAGCGATCTGGATGCTCGCTGGCGCTCGCATCTCAAAAAAGATAAACAATCCCAGAAACTATCCCGTGAATGAGCAGGTTGTTTGGGACTTCTGAATAGATGAGTGGCCTCCCGTTAACCGATAAGTACCCTTTCAATCAATATCGCTGGAAATTATATATTCATACATTAATGTTGTTTGGATGTAATAAAACGTAGCAATGACCATCTGGAAGTAATGGCTATCAAATAACCATAAAATCTTTAAAAGAGCAAATGGATATCAACTCAAAGGCCAGGTTTCGCCAACCCAATTAATTAACTAAGAAGTACTAACATGGGGATTGTCGTGGTATCCTCCCAGAACCACAACCTTACTATGTGAAATTAAGATCTCGCTAAATAAACCTAGAAGTGGGGACGGAAGACGCAGGAGAGCCAAGGGACAGCCTGGGAATCCCCACCATCCTCCACTAGCTGGAGGATGGAGGGAGACGGCTCCCAAGCCTATAAAAACTCGCCTTTCTAGCCATTCTAAGCTCTCCTCTAGTCGCTGACTACTCTCTCTCTCTCCTAGCTCCTCATCTCTCTCCTAACCTAAAAGATCCTGGGAATGGTGGTGGTCCGCCCATAACCAAACCAGGCAACGCTCCTAAAAGATTCCGAGCATGGTGGTGGTTCGCCCATAACCAAATCGGACACACACATCCAAAAAGATCCTGGGTATGGTGTTGGTCCGCCCATAACCAAACCAGGCAACGCTCCCGAAAAAACCACAGTCATGCAGCATGGCTATAAGAGCGAATTTTCGAAGAAATAACCACGTTCCTTAATCTTTAAAGTGCTCCAGTTTGAGAACGGAATGAGATATCGCAATTCTGATTTCACCATCGTGTTCAGCGTACAAAAACCTTTAAAATGAGGGGTCACTTGTTAGAAAATAACATTTTGCGGATTTTTGGGTAATTTTTGCGCACTTTAAATGCTCTAATTTGAGAACGGATCAAGATATCTAAAATCCGATTCCACCATCGTGTTCAGCGTGCAAAAACCTTTAAAATGAGGGGTCACTTGTTGGAAAATAACATTTTGGGGATTTTTGGGTAATTTTTGCGCACTTTAAATGCGCCAAAACCCTCCTTAGAGTAGGCCAATTTCGCCCATCTTCGAACTTAGCCTTTCGATTGCCAAGATAGATTTTTTGTGCAAATTTGAGCTGTTTATCTCAATTCTATCGAGAGTTATCGTCTGGAGTGACACATATATATATATATACATATAAAAAAGTGTTAAATTTCAGGAATCGTTTTAGAATGGTCTGAAACGGATTTCTATGAAGAAAATTTCCAAAAATTTATATTATTTAAATTTCGAAGCCATTGCAATAGCTTCATTTTCTTTGAAAATTCGCTAAAAAAGATTCCGCGCATGGTGGTGGTACGCCCATAACCAAAACGGACACATCCAAAAAGATCCCGGGCATGGTGGTGGTCCGCCCATAACCAAACCGGGCACATCCTCCCTCACACCTCTCATGGTGGATGTGCGCTCCTATACATCCGTCACAGGGATAAAGATACTCATAGTTAAATTCACTCAAGTTTCACTGGCAAGTTTCCTCCAATATTCATATAATGGTGGTCTGGTACGTAAGAGGGAATTTGTATCTTTTATACGTTAGAAGTATCTTAGTACGTTCAATTTAGTGTGAGAGCACATATAAACAAACGACAATATATCACCCCTATCACCCGTGTAGGGATGCGGGGTTCCCTACCATACAAGCATATCTAAATCCCTTCCACGACTGACAAATTATTGAAATTGCAGTTCTGAGACAACTTGTAAAAAGTGGTTCTTTTAAAACTGGGGAGGGGACCGCCCGTGTTAACGTCAAAAACATTTCATATGTAGTAGGAACTATATCCCGAAGATAGAACTGATGAATTTTTTGGTGTATTGCCTCTCGATCTAAAGAATCGACCGAATCATCTATTTTTGGGGTAGGCTCTGGTCTTCTTTAGTGAACAAAAGCAGCGGTTTTCTCTATGTTCTTTTAGCACCCGGTAAATTGAGGACATATCGGATAGATCGGTCTCGATAAATTTCACGCATATGCTTGTACACGTTCATTTACAGTGATTTTGTCGTTTTTAGTGATATAGTTGTCAACCTTACGTCTCTTAGGCGGAGAAATACCTACCGAGCTGGCTGTGTTGGTTTCCGACCTTGACATCTCTATAATATTTTGCTTTCGAAAACGGCGAACTTTGAATGAAAATAAAACTGATGAATTGCAACTATGGATGGCTTGAAGCTATTGGAGCCAATATCTCTCCCATGAAGCATTTTCGGCAATATTAAAGTCAAAGGTCCCCATAAGTAAATATGCGATTGGGGTATACTAACCCGCAACGCCATGGTGCTTTGATGGTTTCGCATTCTGTTTACATGCTCTCACTTTAAATTGTATGGACTATATACACTATTAGTAATATGGTGTGTTGTTTCAGTGGAAACTCGGAGATTGCCATGTCTGACATAAAAGCTGAATGTTGATGTAATTTCATGTGAATGTAAATTGCTCCTGTCCACCAGAGCATCACAAAGAATACCACACAGATTAATATGTTCTAGGACGAAACGTCGTGGGCTTCAAAACTATACATAATTTGGTCCTGGAACTATAGTTTGGTTTTGGATTAAAACTAGTTTGACTCCTGAATTCCTACGGTTTCACTTGTCACCAATAACCCAAAACGTATTCGTAGACGCCTATGCACTACCTAGAGGTTAATGAATAATAAGTAATTATCAGTGTTCCAGTAACATCGTAACAACTTCATTGCGCCCTTCTCCTCATGAACGACAAAATAATAGCCTTTCCTCCTGTAAACCTCACATACATCTGCTCAGAGATCTCATAAATATAAATACCAGGAGTTATCTAATGTTCTTCATGTGGAATTCGCCCTACAAGTTAGTTGCGAGTCTGTCGTTAATTGAGGCAACTGACCAAGATACGACACGCGGTCTTTTTATTTTGACTCTTTTGCCCTCACCGCGCCTTGTTCCCGCAGTCGTGTCCCGCCCTTTTAGACCGCATGTTCCTACATACCCACTAATTTTTATATTTCTGAATCGTTTCTTTTAAAATGTTATTTGTATATACATCCTTGTATATAACTTTTTCGTGTGATCATTTCGCTCCCGATAACTGTAGTTTGATACAGTTTCTAGAAAAGTGAAAATAGTTGCAGAACGCGAACCTCGTGAATTCCTACAGTTTGACCGTACCTAGTTATGTACCGATATCACAAGATCGTCTCCAAGCGAAATTATTTTCAAATTGAGCAGACACTTTTATCAGGTAAGAACATTATTATTTATGTTGAGGAAATTCGTCTCCCCAGTTTATTTATTATAGATGTACACAGTTACTATACATTATTATACTATGTACAAAAAATACAACGTTAATGCTTTACAGTAGATATTAGTCACCAGCCTGTGCATAGTTTGTATCCATGGAAAACCACAACCATGGATTCCACAACTTTGTTGAAGATTGAAAACGCTTCTCATCTTTTCCGTGAAAATACTCGTAGGCATCTAATCTAATAAAGTTAGGTATATAATTTCCATCAATGTGAGTTTCGATTGGTTCAATCCGATTTGGCTGAGCAGTTGCTTGGGTACATAGACGATGACCACATATTCTACTTTTTACCAGATAATTAAATATTTTGAACATACGTTTAGGGTCACATATAGACACCTACCTATGTTTGGAATCTGATAGATGGATGACTATTTCACCCCACAGATGTGTTTCAACAGTCTCACTGCTCCATAAAACATAACATCATTGTTAACCGATTGTTGCTTGTTATATATGCTATAAATATCGATAAACAAAATTCAGTGTTTCAGAGCCATATCATAACCATTGTTTTCGTGTAAATTTCAGTTTCGGAGGTAAATAATTGAAGGTAGGTATCGACCGTATCAGTAAAAACAGTGAAAATTATTCATCAGTCACTAATCAATAGCCAATGCATATTTTGTTCGGATTTACAACTATTCAATTTGCAATCAAGATAGAGGCTTCGAAATAGACTTTAGTTCTGATGGGCGGAAACATTTTCCGCCCTGTCCACTAGGAATAGTTTCGCCCATTACCAAGTTTGTTCCCATGAATGTAATTGCAGTAACGTGCCCCAAACTCGGCCAATTATGGTTGTCAGGTACCTACGTCTGATCAGTTATACCTGACGATTATGACTGGCATTCTGGACCTGACGTGTAAACATTCAGGTATGACACCAGTCACCTTCTGTCTTCTGTTTTGTGATATGTTTTGGTTTATTATTATCAATAATCAACCTTTGGAATCGGGCATGAACCCCCCCCCCCCCCCCTCAAAA
This sequence comes from Leptopterna dolabrata, assembly GCA_954871275.1. NCBI lineage: Eukaryota > Metazoa > Arthropoda > Insecta > Hemiptera > Miridae > Leptopterna > Leptopterna dolabrata. The sequence continues at coordinate 26,444,063 of OX940984.1, forward strand.
TTTGATGGTTTACGTTTCAAGGTATGTAGGATCCGAAAATAGAATAAAAAACTTCTGTCCGTGAGCCGTCCACCGTACGTCGCACTTTTCATAGTTACCATGAACCGTAACTAATGAAATTTGGTTTGTACGTCCCGTTTGGGGTCTAGTTGGTCCGCGGAGCTCGGCGTTACTGTCTGTCATCTCTAAGAGGTGAAAAATAGGGGTTGAAATTTTCAGAACGCCGTAGCTTGAAAACTTTCAACGGAAGGGTATAGTTTTTTTAACGTTTTTAAACTGATCTTGAACTAAAGCAATTTTTGAGACCACCCAGAGCATTGTACGACCAGCCGTTCGTTTGCACCGAAAAGCTTCGTCAACATGATCGTGAACCAAACGGTATAAATCCGGCCCAGATATTATTGCTAGGGAGCATCTGATTATAATCACGGATGGCTGTAGGAAGTAGAGTTGGTTGTTCTGTGATATTATTTCATTTGAAAAATGGTGGATCTTTTGGATTTGGTTGATAGGTAGGTACTTTTGCAACTTTAACAAACGAAGTATTATTGGGTAAATTATTAAACGACGGTAAATTATTACACAACGGTTTATTATACTGTAGAAGGGGCATCTATACAGGTAAATTCAATCGAAAGTTTTCGAGATACGGCGTTCTGAAAATTTCAACCCCTATTTTGAACCCCTTGGAGATGACTGACAGTAACGTCGAGCTTCGAGGACCAACTAGACCCCGAACGGAACCTATAACCCGAATTTCATCAATTTTTATTCATGGTAACTAAGAAAAGTGGCCAGTACGGCGGACAGACAGAAATATTTTTATTCCAGTTTTGGATTCTACATACCTTGAAACGTAAACCATCAAATTTTGAGGGGGGGGTAGGAATTTTTTTTTTCTTGCTCGATTCCAATGGTTCATTATTGAAAATAATAAACCAAAATAGGATAAGATGTGGGTTTGACATCCACACCATCAGTTTTCTCGGAAAGTGCCGTCAGGCGTCAGGTATAATATCCTCTCGACATTTCGTCTCCCATCCACACGATCAATTACCTGAAGAGTGCAACTCTTTACATAATATTATGTAGTACCTACAAAGAGGAAGCTATGCGCCACACGTTGACAGACCTACATCCCTACCTACCTCACTCATTCTCTGATTAGATAAAGTATTATCAGGATTCATATCCAGGGACTCAGAATCGACTACCTACATTTGGCGGTATGAAATTAAAAATGCGGTGCAGTGGTGAGTGGGGAACAGGGATTGAAGTGATCTGTCAGGGTGATAGCTGCCTGCAGATCGGTGCATAGACTAAACCCTCAACATTTAGCTGTTTCGCTAAGTTGCATACTTTGATGCTTTCGGCTGTATGAAGTCCACCTTGGTCTTAAGGCCGGTTTACACGCTCCAATAAATTGGAGCAATTTATCGTAGCAATCGAGTTGTTACAATAAATCGTTAGGTGTAAATGGGACATCGTAGCGATTTATTGGAGTTGGAGTTGGATTGGATGGTTGATCCCGGCCGGGATCAATTTCCGCGAATCGTAGCGACATGTTGGAGCGTGTAAACGAGGGGAACGCATTTCTCGCTACGATTTCTCTCAGTTTGCAATCTTGTAGTGCGACAGGTACCACTACCTTCCTTGTCTCAACGATTTCGTGCATTTTTCTTGTCTATATGGCAGATCATATATCAAAACAGACTCCTCGCGAGTTTCTAACGGAGTTCATTGAACTATACAGAAGTTTTCCTTGCTTGTGGCTCGTCAAGAGCAAGGAATACTCCGACAGAAACAAAAAAGACTTAGCTTATATAAGAAAAAAATATATAGCTTAGAGGAGAAACTAAGCTGAGCAGCTCAAGATATGTCCCCTCGTCCATCCTCAAATAATTTCGCCAATCATTTGGCTCAGTCCGCGTCTCCTTTAATAATTTCACATGAGACAATTCTCTCTTCTTCAATAACCACTCGCGGCTCCACTTAGGGTACAAGTATGTTATAGCCCCGCCAATATCGATTGTATCGATTATCTCAAATACATCGATCCTTGTGGTATCGATGACGTGTATCAGACAAGACGGTGGGTGTACAAGAAGTTTAGTTCCCATTCCGCCGCTCGCATTGTCAAGCGATCTGGATGCTCGCTGGCGCTCGCATCTCAAAAAAGATAAACAATCCCAGAAACTATCCCGTGAATGAGCAGGTTGTTTGGGACTTCTGAATAGATGGTACAAGTATGTTATAGTCACTCTTATTTTTTGGTGTCCTTACAATGGTCTTCCCGTATTCATTTTGAAAGTTGATATCGGCACCCTGTAGGCATCGGGACGCCATATTGAGCCGTCATCGATACCACAAGGATCGATGTATTTGAGATAATCGATACAATCGATATTGGCGGGGCTATAACATACTTGTACCCCACTTAGATATAGGTTTTCGCGATCTTTCCGTTTTTTGGCTAAACATCCGATCATCAAACTCAACAACACTACTTCGTCCATGGCTTCGTCCAACACTACTTCGTCCAGCTTTTCAAAATTCTTTTTTAAATGGGGTCGATAGCTGGAGACGAGAAGAAATCGTTACAATTGATTGGAGCGTGTAAATGACTCTCCACTCTTCAATTTATTGGAGCAATTCACAGCTCAATCTTGACGTCGAGAAATCGCTACGATATATCGTAGCGTGTAAACGTCCGTTCGTCGTTCACACAAGACCCAACTCACTCATATTATCACTAGCCACTGGTTGGTTATCCAGGGTCCACACGCTACATAATTCTTTCTTTTTTTAAAAAACCATTCGAGGGTTCACGAGGGTAGGTATATAATTAGGTAGGTACCTACTTAAATCAGTGTTTTGCCTACAACCCCTGATTTTATTCATTAAAATCAACCCCTGTACCTATGTGTGATTTCAATAGGCTCTCATTACCATACTTTATCATTCAAGAAGGCCTCGGTAATTATTATAGAGGAAAAATTCAATATTGCCATCCTTAAACTACCTAATCAAAATGTTTGCTGATCTCTTCCAGCCCAAAAGATTCATAGTAATGTAAAGAAGATACTACATTCATACTACACATGTAAGGACAACGAACAATAATTTTCCGATCCAATAGGTACTAGCAGAGTAGGTACCTACCTACCTACATATTCCTTAATCTTGATATTTTCGTATTGCAAAAATGGCCAATCATTGCATGAAATGGCAGCTCCCTTGCATGCCAAACTGAATGGTTCGGTACTTAATTATAGTGTGTCTCCATTAGCTTACCTATTTACTTATGGATTCGTGTCACGTTTTATCCGCCATGTCTGCCCAGAATAATGCTATGACCCGTGTAGCTGACTGGGCCGACATTAACTCTTTGGGTCTCTTGGACTCTTAACTGAAATATTTTATGCCAAACCGTAGGATTCCTTCGTTTTCACCGTATCGAAGTACACACGAGCTACAACAGTTTCTGTTTTGTGTTTCGGATAGAATACGGCTGTAATCACCTCCGTTATTTACGGCAAGGCCTGGCAAGATGTTAAAGTAAGCTGTACTGTAACCATCTATAAGATATGGAATATAATTCCATATTTGCCTTTTTAGGATATGTTTTACCATGAGGCCAAATATCCCTATGAGGGGCAACAACAACCTTTTATCAGCGACAACCTTTTATCAGCGATCCCATATCTAGGCAATGACCTAGTAAAATGGCTATGAGGAGGATTTTCCGTAGATAATGCCACCCTAAACCGATTTTTTACCCTTCACTTCATACTACCCTTTATCATTGCCGCGATAGTAATAATCCATCTATTATTCCTCCACCAAACCGGCTATTAACATGAAGTGAGCCTCGAAAAAATTGCGATACGATCAAAATTCCTAGAGGTAACGAGGGAAGGTAAAATCCGTATGCATTTTGGGATTGCGAGACCTGTCGTATTAGTGGCAATTATCCAGGGTCCATGACATGGAATGCCTGTGTCTGTGTATAGCACATACACAGCTACGTCATGCGTATTGCGTATTCTCCTGTCAGTTGTCCTGAAGAACATATTTTTTTAAAAATTATAAATAATAATCATTGGATTGATTGGAGAAAATGCAACGGTTAGCATAATATAGGTGCACAGGAGGCCACTCTCCCTTTTCAAGCAAATGTCGGCAAATTAACTGTAGACCTCGGAGCATGAACTTTTACGAGAGCATCGGGAGTAAACTATCATTCAGTGTTACGAATGCATGGAAACCGAAAACGCTGCAAATTAACTCAGGGGTTTATTATTTCGTGTATCATAGACGCCCCTTCTGCATAGATCACTGTTTTCTGTGGTCATTGCCTACCCTCGTGCTTCCCACAGGAGGCGCCTAAAATCATTGGAGCCAGCCAGGCAGTCACAATTCATGAATGCGCGGTGCAACCAAGAATTCTATCATTAATTATGATAGAACATGTTATGATTAACATGAGTGATGCAAAACCTCTCTCCCACGTGTTCTGCATCTAATTTCCGACCAAAAGTGTCCTATAACTTTTTTTTTACTCCGCTTAAAACCCCACTTTTTTCACTTTTAAGATTTTTTTCGAATTTCCGACCTCGTCTCACTAAAGCAGCTATAATTTCCTTAATTTAAAGAGTAAATTCAAATTTGAAGATACCGTTGGAAAGAGCGTTAAATTTCCTGTCTCTCTAATGCCTAACAAAAATTTTCCGGTAAAATAGACGGTATTCATTCAGGAGTTGGAACTTTTCGGATCTTCTTCAGTCAAGAACTTTTTTCCTTCATTTCTAAACGTCTCAGGAAGGTTGCGTAACCACCTTTCATTACCTACAACTAACTTGACGCTCCTTATTGGCAGAAGACTGATTAGTAAACCAACATTCAATGCATTTTGCCGTAAAACTAGGAATGCTGAGGATAGTTTGTTTCCAAATGAAAGTCTAGTATCACTCCAGTGGTTGACGTCCCTGACGACGCAAAGGAGTTGTCTCTCATCTCACAAGGCCAAGCATCATGCTCGTCTCGAGAACGACGAACATTCGTATGACCACAAGGAATAAGTGGAGAACGGATGTTGTGAATCACTGAGAAACTCCTTCCAATTCGGAGAGCCGTGAAGCCGAATGTGTGGGTGGGGCTGATGCTCGCTACTTGGCGAATATTCGTCTCCTTTAGCCGGGTTTGCACAGAAACGAGCATCGCTCAGAGCCCTGTTCGTTCGCGCTCGGGCGTGTTCGGATCGGTAACATCAAAGGGATTCGCGCGAACATCAGTGTTCGCCGTGCGTCCTGTGTGAACAGGCCTCCACGTTCGCCGCCGAATCCTTCACCAAATCTTTTCACCCTTCACCTATTCCACCGAGCAATAATTATTGCTGTCAGTTAAAGTTGTTAGTTTTTGTTGCAGTTTATCTGTGGGTACTTTTATTGAATCTTTTTCATTGTTTTCGATGTTTGGTATTGTTATTGAATTGTTTTGATAATACTGGTGCCATGACGGACTCCCGGAACCTCGCCGAATGCTTGAGAACTACTGCTTGTTCGGGTGCGCTCGTTTCTGTAAAGCCGCATTTACACTGCCCGAACATCCTCGAGCATCGAGCATCGAGCATTTGCGATCGTTGTTCGCCGGTTTTCAACGAGCACGAACGTTGAAAATGAAGTGGGTTCCCCACTGTTCACACTGCCCGAGCATTTCTGACGATCAGTTGTTCGTGAGCATTCGCTGTGAACAGATGGCACCCGGGTTGTCGAGAGTTGCGGTTACCGCTGCGTCAGTTCTGATTTTAGATCATCTAGAAAAGGAAAAGCGCGAAAGAAAAAGGCGCCGCATGTGGGAGTCATAGTTTCTGTGGGAAAGAAATTATTCCTCATTGCTGAAGGATTTGAAGGAGGATGACTGTGGGCTCTTCAGCAATTCTAGTCGTATGTCGCATGAAGATTTCACCTTCATATTGCACAAAATAGAAGGAAACATCTCCAAAACCGACACCAACTTCCGCGAGAGCGTTCCTGCAGCAGTTCGGTTGGCAATAACGCTTCGATTTTTAGCGACTGGTGACTCGTATGGCAGCCTCATGTTCCTCTTCAGGGTTTCAAAGCCTACAATTTCGCTACTTGTTCCTGAAGTCTGTAAGGCCATCGTAGAAGCACTATCGGAGAATGTTAAGGTATGAACAAATTTTAAATTTCATTTTTGGAAATAAATATATATTTTGAATAAGTAAGTAGTATGAAAAGATTAATGAAATTATTGAATAAATTGAAACTGCGAACGTGTTAATGTTTAACTTTGGAACGAGGAAAAGTAGGTTCCTGCTTCCGAGGATAAGGCAATTCCTGGGTCCAAGTCAATCATGGCGACGAGTGAGTTTTCATCATCAGCTGAAGCATCAGTACTTGATTGTTTAGAATTATTAGTGGTAGGGGATTGAGGTTTTACATGCTGGTAATTAGGACGAGAGGACAGAGGTAAAGAATAGTTCAGCGTATTCTGTTGTTGACGAGGGGAAATAGCCGGAGAAGGTGGGGCAGAATCGGTTTTCGAAAACGTTTGCTGATGTGGAGGACGAGGGGAAATAGCAGGGGAAGGAGGGGCTGAATAAGTTGGCGAATTCGAACGAGCATCCCTTTGATGATTCGCCGGAAAACCGACATCGGGTGGATCAGCCCCGAGCACCAACGAGCCTTCGCGCGAACCTTGTTCGGCCCGATGCGACTGTTTAGGTTTAGACTGTCCGAGCCTCGAACGAATGCTCACTCGAAACCCCTGTACGCGACAAATGCTCGGGCAGTGTAAATGGGCCTTAAAGGCGGCTTTTCTTGCGCTCGCGAATGTTAAACTGGCGAATGTTTGTTAACGAAGGCTCGTTTTTGTGTAAACCTGACTTTTCATGTAGGCAGTCGGAGCACCCGAGCGTTGCATACTCGATATTTTTGGCGAACAGCGATCTTCCGTCCACACTACTCGTTGTTCGGCGAACATCTGCTCGGTGCCCGGCGACTACCGCACGAGTGGAGGCGGCTTTGCGAAATGAAGAGGTCCTGCGATGATAGTCCTTCATCCTCTTGGTTCTCAGGGCCTCCTTCAGAGAGCGTCCCGGGTAGGTTCTCGCGACAGTTCTGCCGAATGCCCGCGGCGCCGCGCTCCCGTCGCCCCCTTTTCAAATCATTATCACTGGTACCTTTCAGTGACCGCCGAGTCTGCTTCGCGGGGTGTTGGCCATGTCCCAGGCGTCTGGGCAACCACCCAGTCCGTGACAATAAGCTCAAAAAGGAGGAGCTTCAATACAATACCTTAAACAACTAAAAAGACGTAGATGAAATGTCAGTCTAGTCATACTCAGTACCGTTGTAGATTATACCGCGTTATTTAAGGGAAACTATTGTTTGTTTTTTTCTTGTACTCGCGAACTGTGATAATGGCGTACCGTGTGACTGGCGAGGGATACTCTGCCTTCTTCAGGGAACAGGAGGACGGGAGGGACGGCCAAGAAGCGGACGTCGACGATGGTTACACATGTCTCCTATGCAACACCAGTTACGAAAAAGGTATTCAATAAAATTTTGTTGAATTTCACCACGTTTAACGCAGAAATGACTATGCAAATAAGTGATAAAGCCAGAGGGAGGCGTAGGTTGGGTTTCGCAATCAGCTTTATTGATTAGAGACGCAGGCTCCCCACTCTGGCGGCAGGTGGCATCAACCTTGTCCTCTCCACCCCCAACCTTGCGGTTACAATACAAATTGCGTTTCTGAATTTCGAATTCAGTTTCTAACTTTTGAACATAAAGATTTAAATTAGTAGCAAGGGGCCACGTATTTCTGACTGGATACCGTCCTAGACTCTTGAATTTTGAGCGTCTAGTAATTTGAACAGTTCTAACGGGTTTGTTTAGTTAGATTTGGAAAGCACTTAAATTCCGTTTCAGCTAATGGAAATCAACTTGTTATTGATTTCCAGTCAAGAATGTTTTGCTTAATGATTTGATGACTTGGTGGTGATTTGTAACGCAAAACGTAAGTGAGGTAGACTGGCACACATTGCATTCACATAGCGTGTCTACCTACTACTTGTAACACAATGGCAGGAGCCTAATCAGTTAGGACAATTTGTAATAACGAAATCTTGACAAAAGCTAACAATTTTCCATCAACTGACGTCAGACAATAAATACGGTTGTGTTCAGATACCATAGGAAAAGTTATATTAGACTAGCCTGACCGCTCGCTTCGCTCGCTATCCGAGATTCGCTGTACGCAGTATCGTGGAACCAACAAACGACGGAAAAATCCCATAGCCTACCGGGTATTTGTGCCCAATTTTATCAAAATCCGTCAAGCCATTCAGGAGTTGACCATGGTCGACCATATTTCCGCTATGGTCAGGGAATTAAAAATGCGCCTACGTTCAACTTGGGAGGCTACCGGATATTGGTGCCAAATTTGGTCGATATCCGTTGAGCAATTCGGGATTCGACCATGGAGGGCCCATGGATGCGCTATGGTCGACCGCGGGGGTAGTCCGAAGGGTCGATCGTGAATAGAATTTCACGTAGCTTACGAATCCGCGATAAAAAATAGGGGTTACCAATTTCAATTAACGAAGTTGACCATGGTCGACCATAGTTCCGCTATGGTGAGGGAATTAAAAATGCGACGTTGCACAACTTGGGAGCCTACTGGATATTCGTGCCAACTTTGGTCGATATCCGTTGAGCAATTCGGGATTCGACCATGGAGGGGCCCATGGATGCGCTATGGTCGACCGCGGGGGTAGTCCGAAGGGTCGATCGTAGATAGAATTTCACGTAGATTACGAATCCGCGATAAAAAATAGGGGTTACCATTTCAATTAACGAAGTTGACCATGGTCGACCATAGTTCCGCTATGGTGAGGGAATTAAAAATGCGACGTTGCACAACTTGGGAGCCTACTGGATATTCGTGCCAAATTTGGTCGATATCCGTTGAGCAATTCGGGATTCGACCATGGAGGGGCCCATGGATGCGCTATGGTCGACCGCGGGGGTAGTCCGAAGGGTCGATCGTAGATAGAATTTCACGTAGATTACGAATCCGCGATAAAAAATAGGGGTTACCATTTCAATTAACGAAGTTGACCATGGTCGACCATAGTTCCGCTATGGTGAGGGAATTAAAAATGCGACGTTGCACAACTTGGGAGCCTACTGGATATTCGTGCCAAATTTGGTCGATATCCGTTGAGCAATTCGGGATTCGACCATGGAGGGGCCCATGGATGCGCTACGGTCGACCGCGGGGGTAGTCCGAAGGGTCGATCGTAGATAGAATTTCACGTAGATTACGAATACGCGATAAAAAATAGGGGTTGCCATTTCAATTAACGAAGTTGACCATGGTCGACCATAGTTCCGCTATGGTCAGGGAATTAAAAATGCGACGTTGCACAACTTGGGAGCCTACTGGATATTCGTGCCAAATTTGGTCGATATCCGTCGAGCCGTTTGGCCGTGCATAGAAGGACAGACAGACACACAGACAGAGATTCGAACTTATAATATACTAGCCTGACCGCTCGCTTCGCTCGCTATCCGAGATTCGCTGTACGCAGTATCGTGGAACCAACAAACGACGGAAAAATCCCATACCCTACCGGGTATTTGTGCCCAATTTTATCAAAATCCGTCAAGCCATTCAGGAGTTGACCATGGTCGACCATATTTCCGCTATGGTCAGGGAATTAAAAATGCGCCTACGTTCAACTTGGGAGGCTACCGGATATTGGTGCCAAATTTGGTCGATATCCGTTGAGCAATTCGGGATTCGACCATGGAGGGGCCCATGGATGCGCTATGGTCGACCGCGGGGGTAGTCCGAAGGGTCGATCGTGAATAGAATTTCACGTAGCTTACGAATCCGCGATAAAAAATAGGGGTTACCAATTTCAATTAACGAAGTTGACCATGGTCGACCATAGTTCCGCTATGGTGAGGGAATTAAAAATGCGACGTTGCACAACTTGGGAGCCTACTGGATATTCGTGCCAACTTTGGTCGATATCCGTTGAGCAATTCGGGATTCGACCATGGAGGGGCCCATGGATGCGCCATGGTCGACCGCGGGGGTAGTCCGAAGGGTCGATCGTAGATAGAATTTCACGTAGATTACGAATACGCGATAAAAAATAGGGGTTGCCATTTCAATTAACGAAGTTGACCATGGTCGACCATAGTTCCGCAATGGTCAGGGAATTAAAAATGCGACGTTGCACAACTTGGGAGCCTACTGGATAATCGTGCCAAATTTGGTCGATATCCGTCAAGCCATTCAGGAGTTGACCATGGTCGACCATAGTTCCGCTATGGTCAGGGAATTAAAAATGCGACGTTGCACAACTTGGGAGCCTACTGGATATTCGTGCCAAATTTGGTCGATATCCATCAAGCCATTCAGGAGTTGACCATGGTCGACCATAGTTCCGCTATGGTGAGGGAATTAAAAATGCGACGTTGCACAACTTGGGAGCCTACTGGATATTCGTGCCAAATTTGGTCGATATCCGTTGAGCAATTCGGGATTCGACCATGGAGGGGCCCATGGATGCGCTATGGTCGACCGCGGGGGTAGTCCGAAGGGTCGATCGTAGATAGAATTTCACGTAGATTACGAATACGCGATAAAAAATAAGGGTTACCATTTCAATTAACGAAGTTGACCATGGTCGACCATATTTCTGCTATGGTCAGGGAATTAAAAATGCGCCTACGTTCAACTTGGGAGGCTACCGGATATTCGTGCCAAATTTGGTCGATATCCGTTGAGCAATTCGGGATTCGACCATGGAGGGGCCCATGGATGCGCTAAGGTCGACCGTGGGGGTAGTCCGAAGGGTCGATCGTAGATAGAATTTCACGTAGATTACGAATACGCGATAAAAAATAGGGGTTACCATTTCAATTAACGAAGTTGACCATGGTCGACCATAGTTCCGCTATGGTCAGGGAATTAAAAATGCGACGTTGCACAACTTGGGAGCCTACTGGATAATCGTGCCAAATTTGGTCGATATCCGTCAAGCCATTCAGGAGTTGACCATGGTCGACCATAGTTCCGCTATGGTCAGGGAATTAAAAATGCGACGTTGCACAACTTGGGAGCCTACTGGATATTCGTGCCGAATTTGGTCGATATCCGTTGAGCAATTCGGGATTCGACCATGGAGGGGCCCATGGATGCGCTATGGTCGACCGCGGGGGTAGTCCGAAGGGTCGATCGTAGATAGAATTTCACGTAGATTACGAATACGCGATAAAAAATAGGGGTTACCATTTCAATTAACGAAGTTGACCATGGTCCACCATAGTTCCGCTATGGTCAGGGAATTAAAAATGCGACGTTGCACAACTTGGGAGCCTACTGGATATTCGTGCCAAATTTGGTCGATATCCGTCGAGCCGTTTGGCCGTGCATAGAAAGACAGACAGACTCACTCACAGAGATCCGTTTTTATAATATAGTAGGGATAGAGATAGAGATAGAGATCATGACCACTAGCGTCTCTTCTGAATAACTGACTACAGGCTTACTCTCCACAGCTGACTGCTGAGTTAATTGGTCCGCACAGCTGAATATTATGCTAATGCTAATTAGGGTTTCTAAATCGCCTCCACCCCCCAGACACATTCAACTGAAAAAATCATATTCCACTGCTCTGATTCAGTCATCATTGGCGCCTAGGTGAAACCACACACGCCGAGGAACATTCATGTTAATTGCTTATTTACTTATGAGTTGTATTTATATTACGTAGTTATCCAAAATAGGTAATGAATGAAAACTATATGAACCTATTTTTAAAAAAACCTTATTTGATTCATGAAGAAAAACTATGTACTTTTTCATTTTTTCTAGTGATTTGTAATCTATGATTTCCAGTACCAACTCGATTATTTTGAGTAGTTTGATAGCAGTTTTTGTATTGTTTGCACCGCTAATTTTAAATACGTAACAACCATAAGCAAGGTTGAATAGGAATATTTGCCAGAAATATTTCGTTTTTGGTCAGCAGAATTTGTATTGTTGGATGGTGAATTCAGGTCCATCATTCACGTATTCATTACTGTGCCGTATGGATTCTGAACACAAACCACTACAGCCCTGTCAAATCACCTAGAAATACCGTACTTAATGCTTCAGTTCCAGAGGAAAAACGCTGCAAAGTCCTTGTCACATGGGTTTATTATTCTACTGGACATACCTACAGAAATGCTGGCTGTTCATTTATTGTTTACTAGCATGACCGCTCGCTTCGCTCGCTATCCGAGATTCGCTGTACGCAGTATCGTACTTAATTCCGACGTTGCACAACTTGGGAGCCCACTGGATATTGGTGCCAAATTTGGTCGATATCCGTCGAGCCATTCAGGAGTTGACCATGGTCGACCATATTTCCGCTATGATCAGGGAATTAAAAATGCGCCTACGTTCAACTTAGGAGGCTACCGGATATTGGTGCCAAATTTGGTCGATATCCGTTGAGCAATATCGGGATTCGACCATGGAGGGGCCCATGGATGCGCTATGGTCGACCGTGGGGGTAGTCCGAAGGGTCGATCGTAGATAGAATTTCACGTAGATTACGAATACGCGATAAAAAATAGGGGTTACCATTTCAATTAACGAAGTTGACCATGGTCGACCATAGTTCCGCTATGGTGAGGGAATTAAAAATGCGACGTTGCACAACTTGGGAGCCTACTGGATATTCGTGCCAAATTTGGTCGATATCCGTCAAGCCATTCAGGAGTTGACCATGGTCGACCATAGTTCCGCTATGGTCAGGGAATTAAAAATGCGACGTTGCACAATTTGGGAGCCTACTGGATATCCGTGCCAAATTTGGTCGATATCCGTCAAGCCATTCAGGAGTTGACCATGGTCGACCATAGTTCCGCTATGGTCAGGGAATTAAAAATGCGACGTTGCACAACTTGAGAGCCTACTGGATATTCGTGCCAAATTTGGTCGATATCCGTCAAGCCATTCAGGAGTTGACCATGGTCGACCATAGTTCCGCTATGGTCAGGGTATTAAAAATGCGACGTTGCACAACTTGGGAGCCTACTGGATATTCGTGCCAAATTTGGTCGATATCCGTCAAGCCATTCAGGAGTTGACCATGGTCGACCATAGTTCCGCTATGGTCAGGGAATTAAAAATGCGACGTTGCACAACTTGGGAGCCTACTGGATATTCGTGCCAAATTTGGTCGATATCCGTCGAGCCGTTTGGCCGTGCATAGAAGGACACACAGACAGAGATTCGTTTTTATAATATAGTAGAGATTTCATGTGAAATAATTGAAATAGCTATTTCTGATGGTTTCCACCAATTTTGGCCCCCAAAACACAAATTAGGTCGGTACACTCCTTTTTTTTCCAAATTATCTTTGATCATTGGTAGTGCCATCTAATCATCTTGATCCACGTGTTGACGCTTTTGGTTTATTATTCTGTGAATAATACACCTATGTATTCGCTCAGCAAAAAATTTCTATAACACCCCCTCAAAATTTTTTCTTTTCCGTTTCAAGGTGCGTAGATTCAAAAACATGGAAAACGATACCTCAAAAGCTCATTTTACTAACATGTTGCTAAAACGCAAAAAGTACCTATTTTTACACACATTTTCACTCATAACACCCCTGGGTATATTCCGATCGGGCTGAAAAGTTTCGGGACACAACTAGGGCCCAAATGGAGCATGTGTGCGAAAGAACGACTCTTTTAGATCTAAAATGAAGCCTGTACACGTGATACGGCGTACGGCGGACGGCGGACGGACATTGCATTTTTGGAATCTACGCACCTTGAAACGGAAAAGAAAAAAGTTTGAGGGGGTGTTATAAAAATTTTTTGCTGAGCGAATACATAGGTGTATTATTCACAGAATAATAAACCAAAATGCAATGTCCGTCCGCCGTACGCCGTATCACGTCTACAGGCTTCATTTTCGGTCTAAAAAAATCGTTCTTTCGCACACATGCTCTATTTGGGCCCTAGTTGTGTCCCGAAACTTTTCAGCCCGATCGGAATATACCCAGGGGTGTTATGAATGAAAATGTGTGTAAAAATAGGTACTTTTTGCGTTTTAGTAACATGTTGGTAACATGAGCTTCTGAGTTATCATTTTCCATGTTTTCGGTTCGTAACTTATCCAGACAATTAAAGAAATGTCTAGGTAAGGTAGGTAGGTATGTCTACGTGGCATGGGCTGTGCCACCAGAGGATCGATTCTCCTGATTCAGACAGGTACTCCGAACGATGAGAACACCGTATAGGTCCCTTATCAGTAGTTGTTGGAAATTCAAGATCGTGTTAATCACGAAGTTCAATCAAACTCGGCGCTGCGCGCCTCGCCAGGGGGCAAGCCCCCTGGACCCCCGGGTGCTTACTGCTAAAATCCAAGAAACATGGAACATGCTTTAGCCGCACTGTTATGATTTCACTTCGTCACCAGGATACAACCAAGTGACAACCAAACAAGCGTCACTGTTTACTATCCATTTATAACATCCATTTATATAGTTATAGTATGAAACTACGAAATAAATACCAAGAACAAATACGAAATAAATTCGTGATAAATCAAGAGCTTTCCAACGAATGGAAAACGATTTTTGTCCGATGAAAATGAAAGAAGTTTCATTTCCCTAGCAACTACTCGGTTGTACGTGAAAATCATCGTTAAAATTCCGTGACACTTCCGCGTGACATTTTTCGGCTAGTTAGTCCAAGGCTAAAGCATGTTCCATGCTAATAGGTTGAAACTGCCAAGCAGATACCTAAATTCGTGATTTTACTACACTCACGTTTATAGTTATAAGGAAATATTACTTACAATCAAGGGAAGTAACAAAGTTGTACTTACCTTTAGTAGCGGATGATCCGTGAATGAAGGTGGTAGAACCCAAATCGCAGCACTAATAATCAAAAACACTGATCAATTAATACGGGCCAACCAGAAAGTATCAGCATGGTGGGCCTTGGTAGGTTTTTACTTCATATTTTCCCTTTTCATCTGGGGGCCTATTCACCAAAATAGATAGTGGAAAGAGATTATCTATTTTGAAAATCTCCCGCGAGAGATAGTCTCCCCTGGGAGACAGTCTCTTCCAATGTCTCCCGGGTTCGTCTATTTTACTGAATAGCTCCAGACACCTTGAGAAGGAGATATGGATCCTAATATACGAAAATGCCATAGTATCCATGAAGTGCGAGATGTTTGTGCCCCCGGGAGTTCAATTCCTTAATAATGAACGCATTTCTTAGTAATACCTATTCAATGGGTACCTACCTACCTCAATCCATACTTGGACGTTTTTACTCACGAATCGGATAAAAGTTTAAATGAAATTCGAATTATGGGGCTTAATGCTTAAGTATTATTATCTACAACTAATGAACGGCCACTCTTAGGTAGGTAGGTAGGTACCTACCTCAACCCGTACTTGGACGTTTTTACTCATGAATCAATAATTATGAATATATTTTTAATTAAAATAGAAATGAAAAAATTTAATCTTTATGAAATGAAAAACTTTATGATGAAAAACTTTATGAAATGAAAAAAATACACGATCAAAATTACCGATGTGGTTGCGGATGAACGAGGATATTACACGATCACTGTGAAACAAACGAGAAATAGACTCTCTTTCGAGGAAAGACACCTAATTAGCTGTCTCTCTGAAAGAGATCGAGAATGCCAAGATGACCGCCAACTCTCTCTTTTAAAATTTACTGAATAACCCTGTCATGGATACTATAAAAATCTATTTTGCCAAAAGAGAGAGTCGGACCTGAAAGAGATGTCTCTTTGGCTTAGTGAATAGGCCCTGTGATTCACACAGGTACTCCGAACGATGAGAACACCATCTAGATCCCTTATCAGTAGTTTTTGGAAATTCAAGATCGTGTTAACCACGAAGTTCAATCAAATATGTAGAACCTCCCAAGTAGATACCTAAATTCGTGATTTTACTACTCTCCTGTTCATAGTTACAGGGAAATACGACTTAAAATAAAGGGAAATAACAGAGTTGTACTTACCTTTAGTAGCGGATGATCCGTGAATGAAGGTGGTAGATTCCAAATCGCATCACTAATAATCAAAAACACTGATCAATACGGGCCAACCTGGGGGCCTATTCACTAAGCCAAAGAGACATCTCTTTCAGGTCCGACTCTCTCTTTGGGCCAAATAGATTTTTATAGTATCCATGACAGGGTTATTCAGTAACTTTTCAAAGAGAGAGTTGGCGGCCATCTTGGCATTCTCGATCTCTTTCAGAGAGACACCTAATTAGGTGTCTTCCCTCGAAAGAGAGAGTCTATTTCTCGTTTGTTTCACAGTGATCGTGTAATATCCTCCTTCATCCGTGTAATATCCTCCTTCATCCGCAACCACATCGGTACTTTTGATCGTGTATTCTTTCATTTCATAAAGGTAAGTCAATTTAAATTAAAAATATATACATAATTATTGATTCATGAGTAAAAACGTCCAAGTACGGGTTGAGGTAGGTACCTACCTACCTAAGAGGTTCATTAGGTGTAGATATAACACAAGCATTAAAAGCCCCCTAATTCGACTTTTTCTGTTTATAATTGAGACTTTTTTCAATTTCATTTAAACTTTTATCCGATTCGTGAGTAAAAACGTCCAAGTATGGATTGAGGTAGGTAGGTACCCATTGAATAGGTATTAAGAAATGCGTTCATTATTAAGGAATTGAACTCCCGGGGGCAGGAACATCTCTCACTTCATGGATACTATGGCATTTTCGTGTATTAGGATCCATATCTCTTTCTCAAGGTCTCTGGAGCTATTCTGTAAAATAGACGAACCCGGAGACGTTGGAAGAGACTGTCTTCCCGGGGGAGACTATCTCTCGCGGGAGATTTTCAAAATAGATAATCTCTTTCCACTATCTATTTTAGTGAATAGGCCCCCTGCACTCACGTAAGGTATCGGAGTGTCCATATCACTTCTCGCGGTTATTCGGCGGATAATACTGGGGCAATTCCAGGAGAAAACACACCAAAATTTATAATCTACCTAGTCCAGGAATTATTGTTTAAAGATGAATTTTGACGAAAAACTACCCCATACCAACCAGTTGCGAGCGATCTAGGTACTGACTTCAGAAAGTATCAGCAGAGTGGGCCTTGGTAGGTTTTTACTTCATATTTTCCCCTTTCATTTATCTGAATTCTCAATCTATTTTTCGGTTCGTAACTTATCCAGACAATTAGAGAAATGTCTAGGTAAGGTAGGTAGGTATGTCTACGTGGCATGGGCTGTGCCACCAGAGCATCGATTCTCCTGATTCAGGCAGGTAGGTACTCCGAACGATGAGAACACCGTATAGGTCCCTTATCAGTAGTTTTTGGAAATTCAAGATCGTGTTAACCACGAAGTTCAATCAAATATGTAGAACCTCCCAAGTAGATACCTGAATTCGTGATTTTGTTACAATCGCGTTTATAGTTATAGGGAAATATTACTTAAATCAAGGGAAATAACAAGAGTTGTACTTACCTGTAGTAGCGGATGATCCGTGAATGAAGGTGGTAGAACCCAAATCGCATCACTAATAATCAAAAACACTAGTCAATACGGGCCAACCTGCACTCACGTGAGGTATCGGAGTGTCCATATCACTTCTCGCGGTTATTCGGCGGATAATACCGAGACGATTCCAGGAGAAAGCACACCAAAAATAATTTATATATAATGTAATCCAGGAATAAAGACGCATTTTGACGGCCGCATACCAACCAGTAGCGGGTGATCAACGGACTGACTTCAGAAAGTATCAGCAGGGTGGGCCTTGGTAGGTATATTTACTTAATATTTTCTCCTTTCATTTATCTGAATACTCATTGTATTTTTCGGTTCGGAACTGCTCAAAACAGTTGAAGAAATGTGTATGTAAGGTAGGTAGGTATGTCTACGTGGCATGGGCTATGCCACCAGAGCGACGATTCTCCTGATTCACACAGGTACTCGGAACGATGAGAACACTAAAAACTCTTATAGATGGTTTTTGGAAATTCAAATCAAATGGGTCGAAACTTCCAAGTAGGTAGATAGGTACCTAAATTCATAATTACTATCCTCGACATGATAAATTATAAAGAAAGTATTACTTAGAATAAACCTAAATAACATAATTTTACGGTACCTTTAGTATTGGACGGTCGGAGAATGAAGGTGGTGGAATCCAAATCGCAGCACTGAACACAATCATCATCGGCGCGGGCCGACAATGCACCCACGTTGGTTTTCGAATTGCCCATATCACTTCTCCCGATTAAATCGGCGGATACCGAAGCGATTCGAGGAGAAAACTCACAATAACACAGTAAAATTTAGTCCAGGAATTATTCTTCTTTGATGAATTTGGAATAAAAACTACCACTTACCTACCATCCGTCGCGGGTGATCGGGCCAGACTGACTAATAGAGAGGGGTGGCAGCGTGGGGAAGGTGATGTGGCTGGGCGTGGTGGGGTAGGTAGGTATTCACTCGATTTTTATTTATTTATTTATTTATTCATTTATTTGTTTACCTGAATTTTCATTGTGTTTTTCTTTTCCTAACTGCTTCAAACAATCGAAGAAATAATATACAAGTAAGTTACTAATCTATGTGGCACTGGTTGTGCCACGAGGGCATCAGTTCACAACATGATTTAGTTACTTGGAACGATTAAAACACCAACTATACAACTATTGGTGGTTTATTGAAATTCAAGATCGCATTAATGACCAATTCCAATAAAATAGATGGAAAATTCCAAGTATTAACCTAAATCTGGAGAGTTTAAGCTCTGGCGGGCAGACCCAGTGCCACGTAGATTGGTAACTTCAATCATTTCGTGGAATTTTTTGGAAAAGGGTAAAAACAGGTAAAGACAATAAGTCGGGTAAAATGAAGGGAAAAATAATTAAATTTACAAGTACCTAAGTGCCTACTTTCCCCTCCCCACCCCCTTCCCCACCTTGCCACCCCTCTCTATTAGTCAGTCCCTCGATCACCCGCGACGGATGGTAGGTTTGTTGTAGTTTTTCGTCAAAATTCATCTTTAAACAATAATTCCTGGACTAGATTATTGTGTTTTTGTGTTTTTTCTCGAATCGCCTCGGAATGATCCGCCGATTGACCGCGAAGTGGTATGGGCAATCCGATGAATAACGTGTGTGCACTGATTGGCCCGCGTTGATCAGTGGTTGTGTATGCGGTTAGTGCTACGAACTGGATTCTACCTTCATTCTCGGATTGTACACACTACTAAAGGTACGTGCGACTTTGTTATTTTGATTTATTGTAAGTAATATTTCCTTAAATAACTACAAAGTCGAGGGTAATCATCATTAAACATACAGGTAATTATGAAACATTTTAGGTAGCAAAACTACTTATAGCAACGCAGGGGTAGGTGCATTTAAAAAAAACTAAATAGCTATTAATTTATTATCTTGTTGCAAACTGATGAGATACGCACTTTCTCCTAGGTTTAAGCCATAGCAAATGGTAGGATGTGGAGGTGAAACTGGAGAATCCAAGTCAGGAGATCCGACTTTGGTGGCACAAGTAGTTCCAAACTGTGCATTTTCATGATTATTTGGAAATGGTACGAAGATGAACAGGAAAATACTATGAGAAGTCAGGTCAAATGAAACGGAAAATTTCGTTCCTGCCTACCAACTCAATCAATGGTTGTGTGTTGTGATTTGGTTTTGTACCACCTTCATTCAAGATTCTACCACTGCTAAAGCTCCGTACTATGTTATTCGGTTTTATTGTAATATTTTCGATTATTTTTATTGTAATATGTGTCGAGTTGACGTCTTCTTACGTTCATCGCTTAGTGGCCAGTTACGGTATTTTTTCCCTTCTCCGCGCCCTAATTGTCGGACTGGAGTCATATTTCGTACATGCCCTTTCTAGAACCCAAGCCCAAGTCCTATCTGCCCCCGAAACTCAAACCCTTTCTGAGCCCATGAAGAGAGAAATTCGGCATATTCCCATACCTGTATACTTCACCAATAAAAAACTAGGTTTGTACTTGAGATTAAGGAGATTGAACTAATCTACATCAAAAAAATATCATTACACTTTTACCGTATAGTTTTTTTAAATTTTTGGTTTATTATTTTCAATAATGAACCATTGGAATCGAGCATGAAAAAAAAAAAAAAAAAAATTCTAACCCCCCCTCAAAATTTGATGGTTTACGTTTCAAGGTACGTAGAATCCGAAAATGCAATAAAAATATTTCTGTCTGTCCGCCGTACGCGTACTGCTCTACGTTACTGTCAGTCATCTCTAAGGGGTTCAAAATAGGGGTTGAAATTTTCAGAACGCCGTAGCTCGAAAACTTCCGATAGAAGGGTATGGTTTTTTTTACGTTATTAAATTTGTCTTGAGCTAAACAATTTTTTGAGACCACCCGAAGCATCGTACGTCCAGCCGTTCGTGAGCACCAAAAAGCTTCGTCAACACGATCGTGAATCAAACGGTAGAAATCCGGCCCGGATATCATAACTACGGAGCATCTAATTATAATCAAGGATGGCTGTATGAAGTCGAGTTGGTTGTTCTGCGATATTATTTCATTTGATAAGTGATGGACTATTGGATTTTGTTGGTAGGTACTTGTGAAACTTGAACAAACGTTGAAGTATTATTGATGGGTAAATTAATACACAATGGCATATTATTACACAACGGCAAATTATTACACAACGGTAAATTATTGAACAACGGCAAATTATTACACAACGGTTCATCTACTGAGAAGGGGCTGGATTTTGTTGATCGGTACTTTTGCAACTTGACCAACCGTTGAAGTATTATTGATGGGCAAGTTATTACACAACGGCTCATTATACTTGACCACGAGGGTAGGTATTGACCACAGAAAACAGTGATCTACGCAGAAGGGGCATCTATTTCACTCTACATCAACAATTTTCCTTTAGAACTTCATTATTGCGTTTCTTTTTGCCGTTTTAGTTACTTTTTGTCATCGACAGAATTATTTTAGTAACATTTAACTCGTGATTTAGGTAGGTACCTACCTAGTAACGAGTACGGGGTTAGGTACTAACCTACGGAGGGTCTGCGATCTGCATAATATGTATAGAATAGTAGGTACATATATTATATGAAGGGTTATCTATACAGAGAGCTGTGATCTGTAACAGAAGGGTATTCTGTACAAAATAATAAACCGTTTTGCAGGGATTTGCAGCGTTTTTGTGTTTTAGTAACATGTTAGTAACATGAGCTTTTGAGGTATCGTTTTCCATGTTTTCGGGGACAAGGAGATCGAATATGAAGTCGATTTTGACCAAGGAGTGTAAAATTGAGGTTGTACCAGATGTTCAGCTCCCAAAATTGATTTTTTATGAGTAAAAAACCTGCGAAATCGGCTGAAATCACCATCAAGTTGTAGAATAACACTAGGAAAAGTGTCAACACGTGGATCATGACGATTAAATGGCACTACCAATGATCAGAGATAATTTGAAAAAAAAAAAAAAAAGGAGCGTACCTACCTAATTCAAGTTTTGGTGGCCAAAATTGGTGGAAACCACCAGAAATGGCTATTTAAATTATTTTACATGAAAGCAACAATAAATGTACAGCCAGCATTTCTGTAGGTATGTCTAGTAGAATAATAAACCCATGTGACAAGGACTTTGCAGCGTTTTTTGAATCTACGCACCTTCAAACGGAAAAGAAAAAATTTTGAGGGGGTGTTGTAAAAATTTTTTGCTGACCGAATACATAGGTGTATTATTCACAGAATAATAAACAAAAAGGGCCATAGCATATAGCTTTGCCGGAAATCCCGGATATTTTCATTTCCAGCCTTATGTGCACCTAAATTAACTGAGAACAATCATTTCTGCAAGACTTCTCCACTGGCAACCTTGTATTATGTTCATGTATATTATACATGAACATAATACATGTATAATATAATAAAATGCATGTATAATAATGCATGAGTGTATGTATGTACATTAACTAGGTAGTTACTTAAATTATCAAAATCAGGTATGGGGAGTGCTTTAAAATTCCATTTTCCAAACATTCTAAGGTTCGCTGAGCGGTCGTTCATGAGTTAACAACCCTGATATCAATAAAATGGTTCACATTTCTATTTTGTAGTAGGTACCAGTAGTAAGAACATTGCCGCGAAATTGCGTGTCATAAAAGTCGTTCAGGTTGTACAATTCAGTGGGGTTAGGACAGTTTGAATGCATCAAAAAAGCTCTATGGATTCGGAAAGGCAGCTGCCCCCACTCGCCAAAATAGGTCATAAACAGTATAAATAGGAGTCATGAAAAATTGGGCAGGTGCGCATTGGTTCTGAAACTGAATTTTATGGACCAAACTACGTAAATCCCCGGTGTTTTAGGGCATCTGTCGTTGATTTAAAAAAAACGCTGCAAATCCCTGCACAACGGTTTATTATTTTGTATAGAATACCCTTCTGTTACAGATCACAGCTCTATGTAAAGATAACCCGTCTATATAATATAATATGTACTATTCTATGCATATTTATGTAGATCGCAGACCCTCCGTAGGTTAGTACCTAACCCCGTACTCGTTACTAGGTACCTACCTAAATCACGAGTTAAATGTTGCTAAAATAATTCTGCCGATGACAAACAGTACCTAACAAAAAGAAACACACATAATGAAGTTCTGAAAAGAAATTGTTGATTAGGAGTGAAAAAAGTTGCAAAAGTACCTACCAACAAACTCCAGCCCCTTCTACGTAGATGGTATAATGAACCGTTGTGTAATAATTTACCGTTGAGTAATGATTTACCGTAGTAATAATTTACCCATCAATAATACTTCAACGTTTGTTCAAGTTTCACTACCTACCAACAAACTCCAAAAGAGCCATCATTTTTCAAACGAAAAAATATCACAGAACAACCAACTCGACTTCATACTCCGCCAATATAATCAGGTGATCCCTACCAATGATTGGCCGTATTCACAAATTCCTATTGTGGGCGCGTCTCTGGTTACGAGATTTGGTTTGAATTGTATACAATTTCATTCACACTGGAGTCGAAAATGCCTGTCGGTGCAAACTTCGGGGCCTTACTGTGAACGAACGGCTGGACGTACGATGCTCCGGATGGTCTTAAAAAACTCGCAAGTTCAAGAACTATTTAAAACCGTAAAAATATTTACGTAAAAAAATGGTATAGGCGTTTTGAAAATTTCAACCCCTATTTTGAACCCCTTAGAGATGACTCACAGTAACGTCGAGCTTCGAGGACCAACTAGACGCCGAACGGAACCTATAACCCGAATTTCATCAATTTTTTTTCATGGTAACTAAGAAAAGTGGCCCGTACGGCGTACGGCGTACGGTGTACGGCGTACGGCGTACGGCGGACAGACAGAAATATTTTTATTGCAGTTTTGGATTCTACATACCTTGAAACGTAAACCATCAAATTTTGAGGGGGGGTAAGAATTTTTTTTTTCATGCTCGATTCCAATGGTTCATTATTGAAAATAATAAACCAATATAGCCCATGTTCCAATAAACTACATGAAATAGCGTACGTATTACGAGCTCGTAGCTGCAACATCCTCAGAAAATCTCGAAACTTCGTTTTTCGACCTTTGTGACCAGCCAACCTTGTAATCCAGACCGTATTTTCCTAACCGACCAAAATAACAGCCTACTATTTCAGAAATTTTTTTGTAGACAACCAAATTCTTATCGATTAGAAACAGTGCTCCAAGTCATGATTTTTCGCAGTTTTACTACCTACCACGTTTTTCTGAGGATATTTTAGCCAATAACCCCCAAGTTTAGGTGCATAGGGTAGGTATATCGGAATCGGCGAAAAACTGCCTATAATATAGCATTTTTCAGTCAAATTAATATTGTTCCAACTAAATTAATATTCGTTCCAACCAAATTAATAATCGTTGCAACCAATTTAATAATCGTCCCCACCAATTTAATAACTGGTCCAACCAATTTAATAATCGTGCCTTTCAGTTTAATATCCGTCCCTTTCATTTTACTTTACTAATCGTCCCTTTCAGTTCAATAATCGTTCCAGCCAATTTAATAATCCGCAATTTCGAGATCAAGGAATCAGAGCAGGTGAAGAGGCACCCAAAAACGTCGTTTCGCAGGGTTTTTTCTATGTTAAGTAATAATGTTATAATATTAATTCCTGAAACAGAATATAACAACTTCTGTCACGTACCTACCTACTTAAATACAAAAAATATTTTACTATGCTATAGTTTTTAGGTGTTCAAAGTTCTTTCAATTAATTGCCTAATATATTTATATAATGTATATGTATGTGAACAAAAACAATTCCAGATGAAAAACGGTAGATACATAATTATGCTATTATTTTATAATGAATGCATGAATGATTGTTATTTTATTACATAGGTAATTAGAAATATACACTGAAGAAAATTTGAGAACGAATGAACGCAACGGAGAAACATTAAACATGTTGATTGATTTAATGCAAGGGAATTCCGGCTGCGGCCGAAGGCAGTTTCAACAAAATATCCATTACATAGTTAGAACAATATAAACTGTTGGCTGTGATTGTGCTTACATTGCAGCTTACGATTTCGGCCATTTCATGGATACGAGTATTATCTGCAAGCATTCTTCTAGCGGACGCCTTGACTTTCGAGAAACTATATTCAGCGGGGTGCAGTGTAGGGGAGTACGGTGGGAGATATTTAGTGTGATGGGAAAACGATGCTACTAATTCCTTCACCTTCCTTGTCTTGTGGATGTTAGCGTTGTCCACGACCAAGTATGCATTCTGAAGAGACACTTCGTTCAGGTTTGTACACAAACCTCTCAAAAAATCACAAAACAAAGTGCTGTTGCTAGTTTGTGTGGTTATCACATCAAAATGAATCACCTGTTGATTGTTAAGAGCCAACACAAGCTTAATAACGTTGCGTCTACGAACGGTGGCACAGTGACGACTGCCCTGGTATTCACTCATGACCTTGCTTGTGTACGTTGTAAACGAAAGTTGAAACCCGATTCGTCAATAAATATGAGTTTTGAGCGATTTTGTGGTACCCAACTGTCGAACCTCAGTGCGAATTCCCTTCATGGTTGGATGTACCTCTCACAGTTCATATTGTCGAGTTCCCTTGAAGCTTTTTTCAAAGTTATTTTCAGAGAGCTAAGTCCACGATGAATTGTAACTCTAGACAAAAATGTATATTGCGTTCTGAGAGTCGGGCCTTCATTTGTGTGATGGTGAGAGATGGATTGCTTTCGACAATTTCCTCAATAGCAGCAAGAGTGCCTGGTGTTAATTTTTTGTCGAAGTCCACCTCAATTTGGAACACTCAGCGTACAATCATTCCTTGTGTATTTACGATAAATGCTGTAGCCCGTTTGTGGTTTGAAACCTGCTCTCAATGACGCATCTTTTATGGTTTCCCCCTCTTCCACTAATCGTTTAAACAATGATCTTTGGTGCAGCGAAATAGAGGCTCTTTCACGCCTCCGCCGATGGTTTGCGGAAGCCTCAGTCGATGCTACTGAACCACTACTCACTTCAAATTCATCGATCAATGTGGAACCGCTACTCATTACGAAACAAAAGAAAAGTACAGGAAACTCAAATATATAACTAGGTGCACCAGTTGAATTTGAATTGAGATCAAGTTTACTTCACAGTGAAACAGAACTTTCAGCCTTCAAAAGATGCATGTATAGTAGTTACACGTATTATATATTGCAAGAGGAAGGTATTCATACGGAAGGTACCTACCTATACTCTAATTTCCCTGTAAACTGCTATCAACCAATCTGTAGTTTACATTGCAGCCCTCGAAAGTACCTACGAACTATTAATTTGGTTGGAACGATTATTACATTAAAAGGAACGACTATTAAATTGGCTGAAAAGATTATTAAAATAAAAGGGACGGATATTAAATTGAAAGGGACGATTATTAATTTGGTTGGGACGATTATTAATTTGGTTAGGACAATTATTAATTTGGTTGGAATAATTATTAATTTGACTGAAAAATGCTGTAATGGAGGGTTGCTGTATGGAGGCTTTGTCCATTTTGGAACGACTAAGAGCTCTGTAAAATGTTACATTCTTTCATACAGTATGGTTAGCTACCTCTCACAAATTCGTTGCAGATCACATTACATTGATACAATGAATAATGGGATAATATAGTTAAGTCAAGTACGCAATTTTTCTTAGCTTCCAGGTAGGTATTTATAGTAGGTAAGATGTCTGTCTCCAACCAGTGGCGGATCCAGCCCCCCCCCCCCCCCCCAGGTGTGGCTTGCACTAGATATTTTGATGAATTTTCTCCAATACCGTCCCCCTCCTACCACTTAATGCCTGTTGACGTGATTGAGTTTACTATGATGTAGGTGCTATTGGTGATACTGGCTGTACCTAACTGATATGTTTATTGCGATACTAGTATTAGGTTGTGCGTCTGTCTGTTTTTAAGTTATTTTAAATGATGTTATCTTAATTTATTTATTTTGAATTATGTATGTTTTGTATTATCAGTTTCTAGTCTCCTGCTATGTTCTTCCTGTTGTATTATTTCTAGGTCATTGTTTTGTTATTTGGAGCGTCCTGCCCACCAAGCAACCGAAAAACTCGAGGAGACCAAGACACGACAGAACAAGTAGTGTTTTTAACCCCCTTCAACTCGGCCCCCTGGGGGCCCACTGGTGTTGATTTTTCGTAAGCCCATTCTCGAGGGGCCCCTGAGGACGTGTACTGGATTTCAACCTTCGGGACCATCAGGGGCCGGAGTTATGGGAGTTTGAAAATTGCTGTTTTTGAAGTTGTTCGACAGTGTTGTTCTCATTGTTCTTTGACAGGGCTACAGCCTCACAGACGTAACGGGTCGAGAATGCACACGCATTCTTTATGCTCCAACAGAGTGCCTTTTAGACAATTTGTCCCCCCTTTACGGGGGGGAGGGGGGTTTAGAGAGGGTTTTTTAAGAGCTGAATTTTTTTCAAGGGCTTCAGAGGAAAAACCCGGAAGGAAACAACGGCTTAGGAAAAACCGGAGAGCTTCAAAGATTTTACTAACGAATCTCCCAGCCTAGTAGCGTTTTGAAAGCCATGCTACGTCTATAAATGTAATTTATTTGATGATTGTGGTTGAATGATGATGCCTGATCTCGTGGTATAATGGGAAGACACCGATTTATTGTAACTACGAATAAGTAATAATTTGAATTGTTGTTTCTATTCTAAGTAGATGGGTTGTAGGGGGGGGGGCTAATGAATCTACTACCTACGTAATAATTTTGGTGATATGCAGCATAAGTATTATATTATCATACTCGTAATGTGAACATACCTATGCATAATTGTGTGAATAACGTCAGTTACATAATAATATTATATTTATGAATATTCCTATAGATTCAAAATTCGAAGGTTTTATTTATATGGGTAAATAATATTATGTAGTCTCGTTGCCCCCCCCCCCCCCCCCCCTCGGCGAACTTCTGGATCCGCCACTGTCTCCAACACGCAAGTTGAAGAAGCAGGTGGCCCCATGTGAGTCACTTCTCGCTTCCCAATTCTCGGTCCCAAGTTATCGATTTAGCCCTTTTGGAACTACCTTCGCCTCCCACAGCCGTTGTCGTCAATGGCTTTCTTCTCGTTCATTCGACACACTCAGGACTACCGTTCTCAGTTGCATAGCACTGGTCTACCACAGTGCTACCCAACTCCCCAGAAGCTAGAATTTGATAAATTTTACCCAATTTAGGAACAGGTCGATTTTCCTGGAAATTGGAAGCAAGTTGGTATTAGTATGAATTTTTCTTCGGCTTATTAAAAGTTGGTCCAGATTTTTCATCGATGATTGAACCATTCTTGAATGGTTGTTTGTGGAACGATTGTTTGGGCTGTTCCCCAAATTTTGTGTACCTACCTACCTACCATTAAAAAATAATAATGATAATAATAACAATAATATAATAATAATTTACCTAATACACAGAAATATATACATGCATACATGTATTATATTATAATAATAAAATAATTAGGTATTATATTATTATACCTTTTTGGTTTATTATTTTCAGTAATAAACCTTTGGAATGGAGCATTGAAAAAAAAAGCTTAACCCCCCCCCCCCCCCCCCCTCAAAATTTGATGGTTTACGTTTCAAGGTATGAAGAATCCGAAAATGCAATAAAAAAATTCTGTCTGTACGCCGTACTTAGCACTTTTCTTAGTCACCATGAACCAAAATTGATGAAATTTGGTTTGCAGGTCCCGTTTGGGGTCTAGTTGGTCCTCGAAGCTCGGCGTTACTGTCAGTTGTCTCTAAGGGGTGAAAAATAGGGGTTGAAAATTTCAGGACGCCGTAGCTGGAAAACTTTCAGTAGAAGGGTATGGGTTTTTTTACGTTTTTAAATTGATCTTGAACTAAAGAATTTTTTGAGACCGCCCGGAGTATTGTACGACCAGCCGTTCGTTTGCATCGAAAAGCTGCGTCAACATGATCGTGAATCAAACGGTATAAATTCAGCCCAGATATCATCGCTAGGGAGCACCTGATTATAATCACGGATGGCTGTATGAAGTCGAGTTGGTTGTTCTGTGATATTATTTTATTTGAAAAATGGTGGATCTTTTGGATTTTGTTGGTAGGTCCTTTTGCAACTTGAACAAACGTTGAAGTACTATTGGGTAAATTATTACACAACGGTTTATTATACTGTCCACGCAGAAGGGGTATCTATACAGGTAAATTATTACACAACGGTTTATTGTTCACCTTATGCTTCAAAAATAACTACAAAAATATTAATGATTGAATTATTGAATCCCGCGCATTTGTATGAAACTTTAAATCTGTGGTCGGCTCCAGTACTCGATTTAGGGCTTTCCTGGGGGGAGCTCGAGGGTATGGACCACAGAAAACAGTGATCTGCGCAGAAGGGGCATCTGTACAGGTAAATAATAAACCGTTATGTAGTAATTTGCAGCGTTTTTGTTGATATAACAATCCTGTTAATTTTTCTTGTGAACAAACGGAAAAAAGTAGGTTCGAAATTCAAACGTTGTACCGTTAATATAATTATAAATATTATCTAAATAGTGGAACCATGCGCAACCTTTGTTTGATAAATTAATTGGTTTTGGTGTTGTGGACTAGAGAAACCCCCATATTTTTCACCACCATCCTCTTGTTTCTCCACAGGAGTGTTCCGCCGAGAGGAGCTTCATCGAAAGTTTTGAAATCGAGTTCGTTGAACGGCTGACTGGGGCGTGTAGGACAAGAGAAAATGATTTTTACCGTAGCTTTTTCTTTTTTTCGCTACCTTCCCCTTCTCATTTTCTCGGGTGACAGTGGCCGCTGTCCTACTTGTAACAATGACCACTTGACTATGTTTTTAAACTCTCGTATGACAAACACGTCTAGCCCAGTGTATTTTTGTTAGCATAATGTAATTTTTCACAGTATGTGAAGAAAATCAGTGGGATTTGCTAGTGTTCTGTTCGGGGACAAATTGATATAGAAGTACCATTTCTCCATTTCTACGTAGGATTGCATCCCACGGGGTTTCAAGTAGGATTGGCATCCCTGCTAAAACAGAAGGTTGCCAATGTTTCTTTGTTAGCGGTAGTGTAGCAGAGACACTATTCCGATTAGTGTGGCATAGGTAATACTTATCATTGTCTATTAGAGACACTAATAGACAATTCCAAACACCACTAATACCACTTCTAATAGGCACTTTCGCTTTTGATTATAACACAACGTGCAAATTAACAATTTTTATTATTATAGTATTAACATGGATATGTTTTTGGGATGGGGGACAATCTAAAATTTCCGACCGACTCCAAGAAGTGTGTGACAGATTATATCAGTGGGGGTGGGTCCTCGAGGGTCCCCCTCCTAGACCAGCGAGATTATCACCGGTTAAGAAGGGATATCGATTAGGCTTCCCCAAACCGATCCCGTATCCACCGGAAGAAAAAATGTATTGTTACACTCCTCCCCACATGACATAATTCTGGGTAGCAGAAGTATGAGGGGGAAAAGTAGTATGAAGTTCTGGTTCAGGAAAAGACATCTGAACAACTTCAAGGTGACTAACCTCCATCGTAATGGTACTAACTCATTAATATTTTACTGGTGGAGAACAAAGCTCCTACATACGAGTATTGGCGGATAATGTTGTCATAGGTTGTTGTCCAGTGAATTGTGCTCATCTGGGCAAACCTCTAGGTGATCAACCTCCATCGTTGGGATGGAACAACTATGGGACTTGTCAATTGGGACATGGCATCAATCGCCTTCTAATGAGCTCAGTATATTTTAATTATACTGACACTAAATGGTGGAAAGGGGGTGGGAAAGCCAGTAGATGTATGTATTATCAAAGGGACAGGTTGTTAATAAAGGAATCCTTCTGGGAAACCTTTGAGTGGACGGAGTATGGTGAAGTGCTCAGCGCATTCTACCGAACCCCATGACCACCATGTGACAGATTGTAACAATGGGGGTGGACCCTCGAGAGTCCCCCTCGTAGACAAGCGCAATTTATCACCGGTTAAGAAGGGATATCGATTAGGCTTCCCCAAGCGACCCCGTCTCCACCGGAAGAAAAATTGTATCGAGAACAGCCCACACGTTACAAGTGTAACTACCGATAAACAAAACCGGTTTCCATACACCTGATGTTCTAGAACCCAAGGTAGTTGTTTCAAGCGGAACTGAAGGCGATTACAAAAATATATGGTAGTTACTATAAAAAAGTATATTTAAAAAGTAAAAAAAGTATATTTATATAAAAGTATATTTAAGTATATTTTTTTATAGATTAACCGGGAGGCTAATTTCATTCCTGTTTGACCTACAACGATGAAATTAAAAGTGGAGCTTCTGTAGGACTAATGTGTGAGAATGACAAGTTGAGGGCCCTTCCTAATCAGCTGAGTGAGCCCAGAGGCTAATTTCATTCCTCTTGTCCCGCAAGGATGAAATTCGAAATGGAGCCTCTGTATGAGCCTCTTCAGTCCCCAAATTTCTCCGTTTACAAAAAACAAAAAAATATAAAAAATTGTGCCTAATTTCCCGTTTTTTCAGAGAAAAAACACAGAACATGCGTCAAAAAAGAAAGAAAGAAAAAGCGTGTCCATGATTCAATTTTTTCCGCAAAAACTGAGAAAATGTTGTTTAAATTGATCTCGAATTTGTTTAATAAAGACCTTTGGAACCTATAGATCAAACTAATTGTGCAACTCTCCCCTCAGAATATAATTTTTTTTGTTACAGTGATACGGTTTATGTAGGTACCTAAATAGGCAATAAATTACGTGGTAATAATAAATTAATGGTAAATATCAAAAAATCCAGGTAGGTAATATGTATGCAGGTGGTAACGTTGGTCCTGATACTCGTATTGTCCTGATACTCGTATTTGGTTACGGTAATATTATACTGGCAGTACCGGGTGACAGAGCAATGGCTTATTCATAAAAGGAATGGAGTACGGTAATTACCGTTGTTTTAGGTATTTCTATTGAATATAATATCGGTTTCATGTTTTTGTGCGGCGAATTCAGTGGAAATTGAAATGTGGAAGGATGAAATAGATATGGCAGTTGATTCAGGTGAGGAGCCCGAGGTTCGTTATAGTTTCCCAACAACTTCTTTTTTTCTTTTTTTTTTGGAACAATATAGATATTTAAAGATTAGGTACCTGCTTGAGTTATCTTGCTTTCTTTAAATCTGTATTGTGGTGAACAGTATAGAGCTAATATTAACATTTTTAATATGGATTTATGTACATTCTTGGGCAGAAGTTATGCCACTCTTCGTCGTAAATCTATTCTTGTTTGTTTACTTAGAAAACCTATTGCAATGAAGGCTGTTAATTGTCAACTGACGGCGGGAGTTCTGAGTGATAATTATTAGCCTGTTATATGGGTTCGATGACGCCACTCCCAAGCCCCCAACCCCGCCGTTAATTAACTATTGCCATTTTTAGACTTTTTCTCTTTTTTGTCTGATAGGCCATTCAAATTAAACTTTCCAGTCCAAGTTTCTTGCCATTGGGAGATAGCTCTACTCAATAGCTCTACTCATTTCCATGACCGAGTTTTATCGTCCCACTGGGACAGGGGGGCAGAAGTTTTTCTCGAAAATAGTTTTCTAAGATGTTATAGATCTTATTAGAAATTCTGTGCTGTTCAAAAATACCTACTATACAAGTTCATTCGGAGTTGTATTTGTTGAACAGTTATGTTTTTTAACAGTCGCTTTTAGTAGGTAGGTAAGGTTTTAGTAGGTAGTTTAGTAGGTAGGTGTAGAATACAGACCAAAAAGTCTTAACTCATAGATCAGATCAGTTGCAGAAAATGAAATTTGGCTTCCAATAAATCCAACACTAGCAGCTGTCCAGATCATGTCGTGAGTCCTCTATACCGGTAAAACAGAAAATGTGTTTATCAGTTTGTTAGTATCGTTCGGCACAGTTATTCATTTCTGCTAAAACTCGTATTATTATTTTATCTAATGATAGTAGTAATTTAGCCTTCCATCAATTATAGACCTATCTGCCGACAAGAAATGACTATGTATGTCATCTTGAGATATCAAGATGAAAAACAGAGCGTAAATTCATGGACAGGTGAATTTTTCGAGTTCAGGGTTGAAAACTGAGGTGTATTTTTCTTTCCAGAAGAGCGGTTTCGGGCTCAGTCAGATTTACCGAGTTCCCCCTGACCTCTTCTCGGCCTCAGCTTCGTAACTGGAGAAATAATGATGCTGAGTTGCGAACACGATGGTCCAGATGAAATCTCCGCTTGTATAGTAGGCCGGCTTCAGTAAAGTGCAGGTTCCGTGTGTCAAAACACTCTTGAAAGTCACAACTTGAATCCTGCCTGTAACGAACCTACTTATGCAGTCCTGCTAAAAACACGAGTGAGCTCTCTTCAGATTTAGGTACCTTGGTACTTCCCATACCAACAGTGGCATAGTTGCAGCAGATCATAGCATAGTTTCAAAACTTTGTGGGGCGTTGAAAGTACAGTTTTAAATTTTTGGGTTGTGCAGTTCGAGTTTTCTATAGTCTGTGTGTGCTTGCGCGCGTGTGTGTGTACATTCACATCAGATAACGACAGTCACAGAGTCTTACAGTATCATACTTTTACCACCACCAGTAGCAGAAGTACAATCACGTAGATATAAGAAATAGCCGGTACCTACCTACCAAAATGTATGGTAATTGTACAAAATGAAGAAAGCGTGATAAGACAGCATACTCTCAGTTCGAATGTATGTGATCAGGTCTATGCATTCACAAAGTAGATATTTATGTTTGAATAACATTGATTGATGAGGACAACGTTCGAGCACCACGCCACTTAATAACAAAATCAAATCAGTATGTTTCGGTCCACATTGGTACGAGTTAATTCTACGTGCATACACGTAGTAGGATTGCAGTCTCGGTGACGCTGAAACCAAACAGTTTGCAAAATACCCCAACTCTTCTTCATGTTATTGCTAGTAGCTAAAGTTGGTAGGTACCACATCGGTATTTAGACACCTTTTAAATCGAATAAATGTTGTACAATCGCATAAATAATTAATAGGTACCTACGGTTTTGTATTCATTCAAATGAAATTAATGAGGCAGGTGACACTTATCATTATGGAGCGCAGTGGAGTAAATTATGTTGAAGTCAAACATGGCATAAGACACATTTAAATCAACAGGTTACCTGTACCTCACATTTTCTTAAAATCCCAACGAGGGTTGTCGTTCGTTAAATACCTACGACCTTAGTAATTACTGAAAGTAAATCCTTTGTACTTACTTTGAAGTATACTTACTTCAAGTTGAGCTAGTAGTAACCGTGCATCATCTTTACTGTTATAGACGAGTGAGCCTCTAGTGCGTGTAATAAGTAGAATAATCTAATTCCTAGGAATGTGGGTGTTTGCTGTTGTTTCCTAATTTGTTTTTCAAATGTATGTGTATGTAGGACGAGAGGAGGAGACCGAATATGAAGTCGATTTTGACCAGAGAGTGAAAATATGAGGTTCTGACGAAGTTTTAGCCTTAAATTTACCTTAAATTTCGGTCCAAAATCGTCATTCTTCCGTCATTTGGGAACACATTTGGGCCCCAGTCGTTCTGCAAAGCTAGGCAGCCCGATCGGAATACACCCAGGGGTGATGGGGGGAAAATAGGGTTTTTCGAGGTTTCTTTTTTTAAAGGGGTTTAGTGAACATGAGCTTCTGAGGTATCGTTTCCATGATTTCTAGGGCAAGAAGACCGAATATGAAGTTGATTTTGACCAAAAAGAATTGAGGTAACGAAAGTTCCGCTCCAAAAATTATTTTTTTTTTTAGTCAAAAACCTGGGAAATTATCTGAAATTACCATAAATTTGTATAATAACACTAGAAGTAGTATCGCAGGTAAATCAAGACAATTAAATGGCACTATCAGTGATCAGAGATCAAACTCTGCCTGATCAAAGATCGTTAAAAAAAATAAATAAATAAATGAATAAAATGAGTTCGATTTGTGTTTTTGGGGGCCAGAATTGGTGGAAACCGTCAAAAATAGCTATTTCAATTATTGCATATAAAAGAAACAATAAGTGAACAGCCAACATTCAACATTTCTGTAGGTAGGTATGTAATAGAATAATAAACCCATGTGGCTTGCAGCGTTTTTAATACGGCCATCAACTCCACGGAGCCCAAGGTGCCATGGCCTTCCCACGGGCGACCAGCCGGTTTTATTGAATTTATCATCCGATTCTGAAGATTAAAAAAAGTAATAGGCCCACTAATGACGTATTAGAAGGACAAATTCGCGTTTAGGGAAGTGCGAGCATTTTCGACTTCCTCCACGACCAACTGAGTCCTTGGTTTTTATACTACGCGAGATATCGCTCCTTCAATTCTATAGGTGCCTAGGTATACGTGCTAATGTTCGATGGCATTGCCTGCTATGGTATTTCACCGAGTAGAAGCATTGTATGAACTTACGAGTAGATAATATTGAAAAGTCCAAGCCCCAGTAGAAAGATTCCGGTGTTGAATTAGAAGTCAGGACAAATGTTGTCCTCGAGGCATGTGAATATAAACAACTTTTACCACCTGTACTACAAACCTGAATTATGTTTCATATCTTGACCTAAAGTTTTCCTAAAGGTAAGATGAAAATGAAACCTTCCATGCTCTATAGAAATTCCGTTTTAACAACACCAGCCATCATGTCCTTCACCTCGTGTTCTTGGGAAAAAGCCAGGAGAGACTCGACCAGGCTAGTAGGTACCTGTGTAATTTATATTGGAGACCTCGGGTGGACTGGCGTGACATTGAGAAACTTTCTACATTACCTACTGCTCTTTTCATGGTAGGTTGTGTATTTAAAAAGTTAATTATGGGGAATACCGGTGCAGTACATTTGCATACACTGGTCTTAGTAACTGCGTTTTCTGCATAGTGATATTGAGTTAAGTATAATGTTTGGATACCGCGAAACTATTTTTTTTTTTTTTTTTAAATAGTCGATGACTGGGTTCGTTATGAAATGAATAATATTTTAATTCGTGAGGGCCTCCTAATCTGTTGGTCTCCACTGACATTTTTATCAGATTAAACGAATCATGCCGTCTCAACACCGATTTTCAGCTATTTTTATCTGTCCGATTGTTTTGTGTTTCTCCATTGGTGCGTAGGAGGATTCGGGAATCGGGGCCAAAAAGCAGTGACGATTTGATAGCCTTTTGGGGACGTGCAGTCCGAGATTTAATGCAGGTACCATTGGGAAACCCGAGTAACTCAGATTGAGGACGATTGGAGAACGGCAAAAAGGGTTGACATTTGTGTTTGGCATGGGAAATTTTCGTGGGTATTAGTAGTAATTAGTAGTAGGGCTATTATTAGTAGTAGTAGTAGTAATTTATCTCCTTTTTTGCCAAATTCTGTTCAGTAACTGACATTAACACTTATTGACCACATAATGAGGTGTTTATATCAGAAAGTCTGGGCAGAAAACGAGTGTGAAATTTGAATTGGGATATATTTAACTGCACGGTATTTTCCCTTCTGCGAATCTCCATCTAAAAAGATTATCTTCACTTCAGAAAAAGTAAAACTCCCAGCATAAAGTTAACGTCAATATTGACTCCAATCACGGCTAAATAGGTGATCAATACCAGCGTATTATTCAATCACACATCAGAAAAGGGGTTGGCACAGCAAAAAGGGGGTTTGCACAGCAAAAAAGGGGTTTTGCACAGCTATTTCAAGTTGAAGGAGCGCGCGTTACCTCAGTGTTGCCAGGGAATCCTTCTTCTGCCGTTATAATCAATTTCTGGAAGGGCAATAACAAATTTGAACGTTGAATCACCTTATTAGACGGGCGTCTCCCAAATTAGCCGTGCGACTCCCAAATTAGCCGTGCGATTCCCTTTTTTGATGTGCGAAGTATTTTTTGGACGTGTGTTTGAATTAAAAGATGTTATGCCCGCCTTTTATGTAGGGAGTAACCTCTATTTTGCCGGGCCGATAAATCACACCCATTTGAATTTCTGATTTCCCGCTAGAAATGACGTATCAGGTAAATTGCCAAGTAGTTCAACGCAAATCCCGCTTAGAGCGCTAGTGCATCACTTTGAACGATGTACAGAACCGCAGTGAATGGATGGGTGGAACCGCAAATTTATAAATACATTTAAAAAACACGTCCTTAAAATTAAACCGATGGAAAGATCACGTCAAAGGTTCTTGAGGGTTGCCAGGAAAGTTTGCCATTTCTAATGTTGGGTTGTTGGCAGTACTGAGAACCTTCGCCTCCGCCTCCTATAGCCAGTCAGATTACTTCATTTCTTGACTCATTTTTACTGTTCATCTGTTCATCACCCTCATTTTAAAAAATACCACTTATTTTTGAAAACGGCTTCAAACTACCATTTTCCAGGAGTTCTCATCTGAATATTTGTTTCCAAAAAAAAATGTTTGACTAAAATTCCACATCATCATGTCAAATTAATACTAATAATAATAATTACCTAATCATTTATTTAAAACATTCGCAATTTGTATATTTACGCACTCGTCCACTGAAGAAATATTACATGGAGAGAAAAAAAAGGTTCCAGGCATTCAGCAAGACCATATTTATGCGCGAATTAAAAAAAAATCACGTGCAGGTACATAGACTCCGTAACTAATGATCAAACAGCGTTTCAATTTCAATAGTATTGACTTGTTTCCCGGCCCCAGGCCCAGCTAACCGGTTTCTCCAATTGTACTGTGCCGCCTGATTGTGCTCGCACACCCTCACCGTGGTTCATACCTCAAGTAAACATTTTCTATTCATACACTATACAGCCAAGCCAAGTACCTGTACTATAGTTACTATTTCATAGGTTTTACTATTAATACTGTTTGTAACGTATGTATAGGTTGTGTGTAAATTAATACAGACCTACAACTGCATGTCCACATTTATTAATCGTGAAATATTATTTCTGTTTCAGGTAAAGATGGTCTGACTGAACCCTACTGTCCCAGGGCTCTAATCCCTATTTTGGACTTCCTGTGAGTAAATTCTCACAGACTGAAAATCCCAATTCCATTCTGTGATCGCACTACCCCAGCTTTTCTTGCTTGCCTACTCAAATCGCACTGCCTTACGTTAGAAGTTGAGTTTTTATTGTAATAATATATTTTAAAAGGTTTTTTGAGGCGTTGTATATTAAAGCGA
The DNA here is from genome assembly GCA_954871275.1 of Leptopterna dolabrata. Classification (NCBI taxonomy): domain Eukaryota; kingdom Metazoa; phylum Arthropoda; class Insecta; order Hemiptera; family Miridae; genus Leptopterna; species Leptopterna dolabrata. The sequence goes on from OX940984.1 coordinate 26,481,955, forward strand.
ATTTTTCATGGGACTGGGCATACATATGTCAAGGCTTGTGATAGAGCTGATGGCTGAATTCTACACCTACACGGAGATTTGGGGAGTTTAGAGAATAAAAATACTAGAATTGAGTATTTATGAATATGATCATTTCTCAAGAGAACAAGCTATAGGTATCTATAAATCGAGACTAATGCAGTAAGTATAATGAATACGGGATATCTAGGTCGATCAGTCCAGTAAGAGTGACAGGAGCGAAATAAGTGAGTATGCTGCTGTGACGACTCAAGTTGGTTATAATGTATTATTATTTATTACATTTATATGAAATGCTTGTAATACCTAATACACGCACTATACGAGATTATGGGACGAAATTTAACGCAGGTGAGTGAGTTCGTCTGACTCATTGAACAAGTTGAAATACCTACAGAGAATACCTACCTACACACTATGTTGGTATTACTTGCTTCAGGGTGTACCTTCCCACCTGGGAAACAGGGTGTGCTCGTGTTTCCCTCTTTCTCTGCCATTCAAATTATAAGTAGGCACCTGGCAACACCTGTACGTATGATATTGATACGCCTACCTACCGAATTTCCCGCTCTGGTGAGCTTGGGTTGAAGGCATCGTGGAAGAACCAGTGTCTCGAACAATGGTGTTGACGTCAGGCGAACCCAGACGGCATCCAAGACTTGGGGTCTTCTTTTCAATTAGGAATCCCATACCTCAAGACGGTAACGTCTATCTCATTGTCTTCCTGCACGCACGGTTTCCTTCCACTCCGGTTACTGTCAAGTAATATTGCATTAATATTATTAATTTTATTAATAATATTAAAGTATTATTTTTTAAATATTATTATTAATTTTATTAAATTAATAGCAAAATTCAGTTCAATAAGAGTGATGGCCTAGACCTACAGTTTTGATTGCCGCAAATGAACAATACACAGAAACAAATACAGATAATAGATAAAATTAAGTTGGCAGGTAGGTCCTAACTTCTCAGGGGACCACCTCAAAAGTTATGGTGGAAAAAATAGCTTGGTAGATATAAGATAGGAAATGTGGTTGCTCAATGAAGAAGCTGTGTTAGGATTGATGGAACATACAAAATACGAAATTATACAGGGTTTATTGCATCGAAGTTCTACGGGTAGGTGCTAATTTTCTTTGGTCCTTAATAACGCCTGTGTCCCTAAAGTGGTGATGCAGCCACCAGTCGGACGTGCTTTCAGTCGTCGTTGAGTGTGAAGTTTTCCAAAAAATGCTAGGTATAGATATTTGGAGAAAAACTAATAATTAGCAATAAAACTGGAAATATAACACGGAAATTGAGAAAAACTTCGAGAAATCATTCAAACATTTACCTTCCTTGCCTACTTTTCTCTTATCCTGAATTTTGCGGATCATGGTTGTCGAGAAAAAATGAAGAACCTAGGTACCTGTCGGGGAACGAAATTGTCGTCTTGGCTAAAGATTCAGGTGACATGCAATGAGGAAACCACCTTTTCATGCCTATTTTGGTTTATTATTTTTTTGAATAATAAACCTTCGGAATCGAGCGTGAAAAAAATGTAACCCCTTCAGAATTTGATTGTTTCCGTTTCAAGGTACGTAGAATCCGAAAATGGAATTTAAAAAAAATTTCTGTCCGTCCGCCGCACTTAGCACATTTCTTAATTACCATGAACCATAATTAATGAAATTCAGTTTGTCGGTTTGTAGGTCCCATTTGGGGTCCAGTTGATCCGCGAAGGTCGGCCTTACTGTCAGTCACACCTAAGGGGTGATAAGTAGGGGTTGAAAATTCCCGAACGCCTTAGCTCGAAAACTTTCAATAGAAGGGTATAGTTTTCTTTGCGTTTATAAACTGATGTCTAACTTGAGAATTTGTTGAGGCCACCCGGTGCATTGTACAACCAGCCGTTTGATTGCACCAAAAAGCTTCGTCAACATGATCGTGAATGAAACCGTAAAAATCCGGCCCAGATATCAGTGCTAGGGAACACCTGCGTTATAATCACGCATGGCTGAGTGAAATCCAGTTGTTTATTCCCTGATATGATTTCATTTGAAGAATGATGGTTTTTTTGGATTTTGTTAGCAACTTGAGCAAGTGTTATGCTTCATGAATAACAACAATAATAATAAATGATCGAATTGTTGAATCCACCGAATATTTTTATGAAACCGTCATTCCCCGGCCGGCTCCAATACTCGATTTTGGACTTCCCTGGGGGATCACGAGGGTGGGTATTGACCATAGAAAACAGTGATATACGCAGAAGGGGCATCTATAGATAAATGATAAACCGTTGTGTAATAATTTGCAGTGTTTTTTGTTTATATGGAAATGCATGCCTCGTTTAGAAATATACTCGTAGCGATATAGCCATCGTATGAATCCCGTCATGGCCCAATTTTTTTATGTGTCTCAAGAGTTCTTTTTTGTTACCAAATTTTGCTACTTGCTAAACTTGGTATTATAGATAGGTAGACGTACATTCATCAATATCCGTCGGAAAACTCCCTCTAATATTCGGTAATTTTGCACCATTTCTGCTTCCCCCGGGTGAGTAGTTCTGCCCGTGAAACCGATGTTATTGAGACTTCCATTCATGGACATCCAAAAAACGGTTCCGGTAATTAACGGTTAGTGCTCACGACCTTGTCTCAAGCCTGACCATCAACTCGTGATGACCCGTGTCTGGTGGGCCGATCAGTAAGCTCGGCTAGGAGGTGCAGCCTTCTCAAAAAGAAATGTACTGCTTGGATTTTTTACCTTCTGGCTCACGACAGTCATTACCTCTCTCTCCGTTGTTATTCACAAGAAAAAAATTGGAGCGCTGGCGAAAATCACGATCGTTTCCGAAGAAAAAATTGAGTGATTACCATCGTGGACAGCTTCGCACACCAATATTACGGGCGGATAATATTGTAGGTACGAGATGGGCGGAAGATGGACATGCTCCTGTCGTTAAATTGTACGTATAGTTAGGTAAGAGTAGGTACCGAAGGCCTTCGTTTCAAGAACCTACTGAAGCCATGCGATACTTGGCCAATAGAAGGAACACAGTTTGGGTTGTCGAATACAAAGTCGGCTTTCTCTTTAGTAGGTAGTTTGCATCACTGTATCTTTTTGCCTTCTAGCCTCATCATGTACCTACCTATACAGGGTGTCTCACTTATGATCCGAAAATTTTTAACCACGTGTTCTACAACCAATTTCCAACAAAAAGTGTCCCTTAAAGTTTTTTTTAAAACCACTAAAAACCTGAGTTTTTTCAATGTTAAGATTTTTTTCGTGTTTTCGACCTTTGGTCACTGAAAAGGTCATAACTCCCTTAATATGAAAAGTAAAACCAAATCTAAGTAAACCGTTGGAAAGAGCGTTAAATTTCCCGTCTTTTGAGCCTCTAACAATAATTTTTTGAAGGGAACTTGAGAGTGAAAAATGAGCCTGAAAAGTTAATTTCGTCAACTCTTGAAAACTGCCTGTTTTTCAAACGATCATTAGCCCCCATAATTCTGGTGATTGGTCATAGCCTGTAAGCCTAAAAAATGCGCAAAAGCCTCAGCTTTCCAACGGTATAGTCAGTTTTTATTTATAGAGGGAACGTTTTTGAGAAAATTGAGTTTTTATGCGAAAAAACGTGTGTTTTCAGGCACATTTGAGGGTTTTTCCTCGGGGAAAAAAGTACTGCATGACTAACCACTGATGACTTTGGAGGCGGATTTACGTATTTTTTTACGCTGAATCTAATGGTGCCATACCCAGAGATTTCAAAACACAAAAACGAACACCTTTTGATATGGTGAAGTGCATTTACCCTACTGAAGGTTTCTCTGTAAGGAGGATGTCTGTTGGGGAAACGCCGCGCGTACTCTCTTCCCGCTGCTGATGCGTTTCCGTGCGTAACCATATACGAAAATCATGTCGACGCACTCTTTGACGGTATAGGTGAATGGAGCCATAGTGGAAAGAAAAACTTCGAAAATTTTCAACACAGGAAACTGGATCGAACGCAACGGAAGAACGGATTGAACGTGATGGTGAACTCGGTCGAATAGAGAGACTTTGTACGTAGATGTTTTCCTCATGACGATTTTCTTATCAATGCTAAGAAGAGGGCATCACAACAAACAACAGAAACAAACCTCACTCTGTTTAACACACGTTTTTTCGCATACAATCCCACCGACAGACGGGCGGCATTGCTAGGAAGCTCTGGGTATGGCACCATTAGATTCAGCGTAAAAAAATACGTAAATCCGCCTCCAAAGTCATCAGTGGTTAGTCATGCAGTACTTTTTTCCCCAAGGAAAAACCCTCAAATGTGCCTGAAAACACACGTTTTTTCGCATAAAAACTCAATTTTCTCAAAAACGTTCCCTCTAAAAAATAAAAACTGACTATACCGTTGGAAAGCTGAGGCTTTTGCGCATTTTTTAGGCTTACAGGCTATGACCAATCACCAGAATTATGGGGCCTAATGATCGTTTGAAAAACAGGCAGTTTTCAAGAATTGACGAAATTAACTTTTCAGGCTCATTTTTCACTCTCAAGTTCCCTTCAAAAAATTATTGTTAGAGGCTCAAAAGACGGGAAATTTAACGCTCTTTCCAACGCTTTACTTAGATTTGGTTTTACTTTTCATATTAAGGGAGTTATGACCTTTTCAGTGACCAAAGGTCGAAAACACGAAAAAAATCTTAACATTGAAAAAACTCAGGTTTTTAGTGGTTTAAAAAAAAACTTCAAGGGACACTTTTTGTTGGAAATTGGTTGTAGAACACGTGGTTAAAAATTTTCGGATCATAAGTGAGACACCCTGTATAATGGTGGGAGTACATGAAAACTAGGAAATTATATTACCGTTCTGCACGCTGCATGGTCAGCGCAATTCTGCACAAGACTCTTCAACTGTAGGTGTAGCTGTTGCTGCTAGCTATCATGAATATGAGGAACTGCCACTCTCATTAGCGAACATTCTGCTTTCAACGATTATGCAAGTAAAATTGCATTCTAAACAACTCCATAAATGCAAACCAAATAGGGAATTAACTTGGTTTCCATTATTCATGGGCAACTCAAGGCAATTTATTGTTGGGGGGTCGTGATTTTTGATCCCCCACCCATTTGCCTGGAGTTGGATGTCTGGGAGTTGCCTGGCGTGGCGGGCTGATCGATACGATCCGCGTCGAAGTCCTCCTTTTACACAAGGTTCATCTCATATCCCAAGCTATATTTCACATTGCAATCTGGAATCATGTAATATTCATATTTCATGTAAGGGTGTGCACATAATTTCCCATTTCAGCCAAATGTGTTGTTTTGTTCTTGAGAAAGAGAGCTACTACCTACACCTAATTATGTATTTACTTATATATGGGTGGGCCCGTGACATGTGCTAGAAAAGAGATAGGAGATAAGATGTTTTGTTATTCACTATTATATTGTACGTTTCATTTTTATAGTACTTAGGTGCGTTCTATTTGAGAAAAAACCTTCAACTGCCTCCTAAAAAAGACTATATCGGTAGGCTTTTTTGGTGGCATTTTGAGGACAAGAATGCCAAGAATCCATCTTTAGTTATTTTTAGGTAGGTAAATCCATCCGTATCCTACCTGTCCGTTGACCTATTTATCTGTCTGAAAATAGCTCCTTCCTGCGCGACCTTGCCCGACAGGTATCCCCGAGCACTCCCCACTCGCCGGTTACGCCTCAAAGGGGTCTCCTCTCAGCTGTTTTGTAATCGGCTGCTAAGGTAAACGAGTCCAACGCACTCTCCTCTCCAGCTCGCCCTTCAGCTTTACCCACCCCGACATAGGTACCACTGTTTTCCTGAAAGCCCCTCGCTGTACTCCTGAATTCATTGAGAAAAATCTTAGTTGGATTTCAGAGTGTCCGCAATTACCTACGATCTACTCGCATCTGAAAAACTAGCTGTAGGCCCTACCTATCAGTATTTCAAAGGATATAAGATGGCATTGGTTTATTATTTTCAATAATGAACCTTTGGAATCGAGCATGGGGAAAAAACGGTGCAACGTCCTTGTCACATGGGTTTATTATTCTGGTGAACATACCTACCTACAGAAATGATGGCTGTTCATTTATTGTTTCTTTCGTGTGCACTAGTTGAAATGGCTATTTTTGATGGTTTCCACCAATTTTGGCCCCCTACAACACGAATTAGGCTCCTGTTTTTGTCAGTTGGTAATATTGATAGTGCCATTTAATTGTCTTGATTCACCTAGAACGAAGTTTAACGTAAATTTAAGGCTAAAACTTCGTTAGAACCTCAATTTTCCACTGTTTGATCAAAGTCGACTTCATATTCGGTCTCCTTATCCTAAAAAAATATGGAAAACGATACCTCACTAGCTCATGTTACTAAAACACCAAAAACCCTATTTTTACACCCATTTTTCACCCAAAACACCCTTGGGTATATTCCGATCGGGCTGCAGATTTTCGGAACGCAACTAGGGCCCGAATGCAGCCTTGTTGCAATGTGCGAAAGAACGAATTTTTTAGACCGAAAAAGTAGATATGGATGATACGGAGGACGGACATTGCGTTTTTGGAACGTACGCACCTTGAAACGTAAAAGAAAAATTTTTGAGGGTTCGTTATAACTATTTTTGATGATTGAATACAGAGGTGTATTATTCACAGAATAGTAAAACAATAAACACAGAAGTTAACCCCCCTCTCCCATTATTTGATGGTTTCAGTTTCATATGTAGAATACGAAAATGGAATATAAATCTGCGTCGATCACTTTTTTCTGTGGTAAATACCAACTACCCTCTAGCTCTCGCCAGGAAAGCCCTAAATCGAGTACTGCAGCCAGGCTACAGGTTCATAAAAATGCGTAGAATTCAGTAATTCGGTCATTAATTATTTGTTGTTATTCATGAAGCAATACGTATGTTAAGGTTACAAAAGTGCCTATCAACAAAATCCAAAAGAGCCATTATTCTTCAAATGAAATAATATCACAGAACAACCAACTCAACTTCATACAGCCCGTGATTATAACCAGGTGTTCCCGTCGAATTATACTAATTATACTGTAACCCCGAGCTTCGCGGACCAACTATACCCCAAATGGGGGAAATTTCATTAATTTTGGTTCATGGTAGGTAACTAAGAAAAGTGTAAACTACGGCGGACGGACAGAAGGTAGTATTGTAACGAAATAAAAAACTACTTTCAACGCTTTATTGCATTTATTTTATTTTTTTTATTTTATTTTTTTTTTATAGCAGCGATGCTTGCTAATTAATGTGCTGCGTGAAGCAAGGTACGATCCATTGGCCGCCCTTCTTCAGTAACTATAAAATAATATTGTTATTAGTTCAGATCATCTTGTATTCATTCTTCGCTCCTTCAGTCGAAGAAATTCTTAAGAGAGCGAGCATGTTCAGCTGTGGCAGCGGCAGGGTTTCTGTGGTAGCTGCCTAACCACATCTGAAACTTTGTATATGAAACACAAAATATTAACACCTAAATGCTGAATATATGTGTGGTATTAATCACATACCATGGTGCTCTAGAGGTTAATCTAGTTACCATCTCATTTTTTCTGAAGGTAGGACAGACTAAATGAAAGGTGGGACTTAATGTACCTAAGACATGTAGATACCACAAAACCACCAACCAAACTTTGTTGTTGGTGATGTTCATAATTAGAAAAATAAAATTCAAGCTTTTTCTCCCTTCAGCCGTAAAGATTCGAACATGTAAACATCACACAATACAAACACTCGGGAAGCATTGGGGTTAGACGTACCAACCAGTAAAGCAAATCGTTGAATGTTTTAGGAAAACAGTATTATGGTACGTTTGAAAATAAAATTAATTTTTGTTGGGTGGAAAACTAAGAATTCAGTCCTAGAGAAAGTTTCAGTCCAATACATTACCGTCCTCACTCATCAGGTCTGAAACACCATAACAAATCCAAAAAAAAAACGCTGCAAATCCCTGCACAACGGTTTATTATTTTGTATAGAATACCCTCCTGTTACAGATCACAGCTCTATGTATAGATAACCCTTCTATATAATATGATATGTACTATTCTATTATATACATATCGCACACCTACTTCAATAGTGTCACAACTAAAAAATCCTCTTTTTTCAGGAAACGCGAAAAACTGTTTCCGCCGCTGATATCATTATTCTGGGCTTGAAAGTCATGGTAAAATGTGAGATAGTCCTTTAAAATCGAATTTTAGACGTTATTTGGTATCCTTCCCTATTTGATATTTCTTAATCGTGAAAATTAGCTAATTTTCCAAGTTATAACGGTTTTCATGATTAACCCATGCATTGGACGCGTCAATATTTTGAGTTGTTACGGTATTGATGGAAATAATTTGACATGTCACTCTCTTGATGACAACAACAACAACCACAAGCTGCAGTGAGTACTACGTTTTATTTTGAGTTGATACCTTATTGTAGATTCGTTCTTGCTTCACAATAAATAAAAAAGTGAAAAATTGGTAGAAAAGAAGAAAATTTTCAAACGTAAAAAACTTTTGTTTAATAACGGAAATTATACCTTCTTGTATTTAATAAGTAAGTAAATCACAATATTGTAAAATACCTTTTTTAAGGTTATTAGAGGCAAGACTATCCCAGATTTATAATCTGATCTCAAAAATCACAGATAAATTCAAATAGAAGTAGGTATGAGCAAACTTTAAGCATAAGTAGGAACTAATTACCAACAGTACTTTATCACGTTCAAAAGTCTTAGTGAAAAATAACCTTATTTGACATTTCTCAGACTTAACTCTTATCTCACATAGTTATTTGGGAATATTTGAACAAACGAAAGTGAAAAAACAACCTTAATTGTTTTTCGTCCTCTATTGAGGTAGGTAGCAAATACAAGAAATTTACAAAAATGAGAACCAACTGAACTTCAAATTAGGAATAACTAGAATGAACATGAACTAAGGTTGTAAGTAAGTTTACAAAAATCTCATTGAATATAATCTCTTGAGGAGTGAAAACATACCAATTCTGACTTACAGATCCAAAATATTTTTGTAAAAAGAATCATAGTAATACCTGAGGGATAATTCTTCTCTGAATTAAATCTTTTATGTCTTTTTTTTTATTTTCTGCTAAAGGAATTTTTTCCGAATAAGCTAGTACTAGCTTGCTTGGGATCTGTGATGGCATAGATGTTCTGGGACGACTTCTCTTGTTTCCTCTGACGTCAATCTCCTTGAATTCTTCATTTTCGTAGGATGTCTTGTAGAAGAAGGAATTTGCGTGCTGTTTCTCTACACGAATAATTTTGATGTCATGCCAATTAACCTTAGATCTGTCGGTGTTCACATTGAAATTGCTTCCCAAACTCTCAGCAAGGACTTTAAGATCGTAAAATGTTTCGTGGTTAAGAACGTGCACTTTGTAGGGAAGGCCTGTTTTCTTCGCCGATTGAATCAGGGTCACGTATTGGTCTGGAACGTAGATCGGTGATGCACGTAAATGTCTGGAAATTTGTTTTTCGATTACACTGTGCACGTTGTCTCCTTCATTTTGGGAATGCCCACGAATGAGGAATTTGTGTGTGATGCTGCGGATATCCAATTCATGAATGGCGTTCAGGTACAAACTAACCAAGTATTTATTTTTTTGTTGGCCACAACAATTATCAGAATAGAATATAACATCCAGTTCAGCATCAGGGCGTTGTTCCTTGAGGTCCTTGAGGTAGAGGTAGACGCAGCTTCCGATTTCGTTGGCTCCTCGCTTTGCCTCTGTTTCATTCCAAAAATAGCAATTTACGTTTCTAGCATGCAAATCACTGATGGTGAAGTTAAAGCAATTGAGTTTGCTTTTGTAATAAAAGGATGAGACGAGCCCCCTTGGTGATGGCATGACAGCTTGTAGATCGTAGACTGCGACAATAGCTCCGTATGGGTTATCCTTGTCCCTTCCTTTTTCTGCTCGTGACAGCTCTGTCTCCTTCTTGTGTTTTTCGAATGTAGCTCTCATGCTCTCCTTTTCTTCATCATTGGCATTACTGTAAGATTCACAGACATCACATTGATCTTTTTTCGGTATAAAAAAGGAAATGTTAAATTCTGAATTAAATATTCTATTGAACATGACAGAATTTGCTGGGGGCAACTCTTTTTGCTCTCGACTTGCTTTATAGTCCCTGAATAGGTCTGCTAGGCTCTTGCCACCTTCGATAAACTCTCTGGAGGTCTGAGCCCTCAAATAGTGGGATTCGATGCGAGGGATCGAATTTATGAATTGGCGGACACTTTCCTTGATTTCTGGGTCAACTGTTGGATGATTATTGTGTTTCCCGCGTCGATCTTCGGCAACGAATCCTGTAGAGGATTTTTTTGAGAATGCAGTCTGTATTGTTCGAGCATTTATGTCAAGAGTGGCCATGAAAAATTTTTTGCAAACTCTCATGCGGACGTTATGCACGTCGAAATAGAAGGCTCTGTTCATGGCACGGAAGTTTTGAGTGCTGGAGTATCTGTATTTTGGTTTTATTTCGTCACTGTATGATACAATGAACTCCCTCTGCCGCTGGACATCGACTAAACTCCAAAATCCAGAAAATAGCTGTTGACGAACTTCTTCCTCGATTTTTTCCGAGCATTTTAAACGGCATTTTGATCTACAAGATTGTCGGATTTTCCTGGCGCTGACTGAACGTTTGGATTTGTAAGAGACGTATCCAAGACCGCTATTTCGAAGGGTTTTTGACGTGTTCATAATCCAGTTGTCTGGGTTGCATGGCCGTTTTTTTCCTTTCTTCTGGCTCATTTCATCTTCTTCATGGCTACAATTTTCAAGGGAAGCTGAATTAGGGTTTCTGGGAAATTCCAGAGGTGAAGAATGTCTTGAGTCTGAACTTTCAGCACCATTGTCGGATTCATGCCATTCACTGTCTTCACTGACGTTTGGGTTTTCATCATTAACCTGCTCGGCGTCACTGCTATCTGAAGCTGAAGGATCGTTTCCATCGTGATTGTGAATTTTAGTGAGGCGAATGATGGTTGGAGTTTCTTTGTCGTAAACCACTGAATAAGAAGGTCCTTCAATAGGGTCATAGTTTTTATCAGCAGTATCAAGAACAGTCCCACCTGTAGAGTACCCTTCACCTTCAACAAGTTCTGGATCAAATACTACATCCGTGTTTATAACGAATTCTGCTTGTTGTATGAGGTCTTCAAATGATGGGTTTACATTTGAAGCAGTAGTGGTTGGCAGAGTCTGAATTTTTTCTTCTGGAAACTGAGGAAAATCATGCAGCTCCTGAACAAGGCGTCCGGCCTCGTGGACGAGTGGGCTGAAAGAGAGGACGTCATCGTTGTTGGAGAAAACAGGAATCTTATCTGAAGGTAAGGACTCTGGAGGTGGTGGGGAAAAGTTGGCTGTATCCACTACATTTCCTTCCCCTTCCCGAACAAGAGGCATTTTCTGTTCAAGGAGGCCTAATATTTTTGCTGCTCGTGTGTTGAGATTCATTCTGAAAAATCGTCAATAGTGCAACATTTCGACTTGGCTGGATGAAAAGCTGCTTTCTCAATCACCAATAGTGTAACATTTCGACTTACCTGGATGAAAATCTGCTTTTTCAATCACCAATAGTGTTACAACTAGAAATAACGTATCGAAAATTAGGAACTTTAGTCATCAAGAACGTTACAACTCAAAATAACACATCAACTGAGCAAATCGATGCGCGTTATCTCATCGAGATCTATGTCACAACTGAAGATGTGACTCTACAGACGAGTGGTGGGGATAGCAAGTGAATCGTCTACACCGATTCAACTGCTATCTGGCGCCCACTGAATTCCCTCAAGTTAGAACGGTTTTTTGAGATTGATAGAGCTTTTTTATCTGAATCCAGTGATACCAATAACTCAAAATCGTCATATTTTGAGTTGTAACACTATTGAAGCAAGGGTGCGATATTATGTAGTTCGCAGACCCTCCGTAGGTTAGTACCTAACCCCGTACTCGTTACTAGGTACCTACCTAAGTCACGAGTTAAATGTTGCTAAAATAATTCTGCCGATGACAAACAGTACCTAACAAAAAGAAACACACATAATGAAGTTCTGAAAAGAAATTGTTGATGAGGAGTGAAAAAAGTTGCAAAAGTACCTACCAACAAACTCCAGCCCCTTCTACGTAGATGAACCGTTGTGTAATAATTTACCGTTGAGTAATGATTTACCATAGTAATAATTTACCCATCAATAATACTTCAACGTTTGTTCAAGTTTCACTACCTACCAACAAACTCCAAAAGAGCCATCATTTTTCAAGCGAAATAATATCACAGAACAACCAACTCGACTTCATACTCCGCCAATATAATCAGGTGATCCCTACCAATGATTGGCCGTATTCACAAATTCCTATTGTGGGCGCGTCTCTGGTTACGAGATTTGGTTTGAATTGTATACAATTTCATTCACACTGGAGTCGAAAATGCCTGTCGGTGCAAACTTTGGGGCCTTACTGTGTACGAACGGCTGGACGTACGATGCTCCGGATGGTCTTAAAAAACTCGCAAGTTCAAGAACTATTTAAAACCGTAAAAATATTTACGTAAAAAAATGGTATAGGCGTTTTGAAAATTTCAACCCCTATTTTGAACCCCTTAGAGATGACTCACAGTAACGTCGAGCTTCGAGGACCAACTAGACGCCGAACGGAACCTATAACCCGAATTTCATCAATTTTTGTTCATGGTAACTAAGAAAAGTGGCCCGTACGGCGTACGGCGTACGGCGGACAGACAGAAATATTTTTATTGCAGTTTTGGATTCTACATACCTTGAAACGTAAACCATCAAATTTTGAGGGGGGGTAAGAATTTTTTTTTTCATGCTCGATTCCAATGGTTCATTATTGAAAATAATAAACCAAAATCAGTCAGAAGGAATGACAGCAAAGACTAGGTAATAGGAACTGCTGTTGCCTAGTATTCTTGTTTGATGAGTAACATAAGACGGCAAGGCAGGTAACTTACGGTTTGTTATGCAAGGGTGGTTTTGAGTTTGAAATAGTTAAGAATTTGAAAGGTTTTTCTGTAGATTGCTGCATTTTTCTAAAAACCCCTATTTTCATTTAATTCATATTATTTTGACTGTAGACCCAAAAAGTAGGACAAAATGGCACAACTTTTAAAAGGAGGGAGGACGGAAGAATAGGCCGTGAAATGTTGGGCATGTCCTCCAAACATCGTCGTGACTTGGATCTTCTTGAGATAGTAGAACTCACTGTATAACCCCTCAGCGCACAAGATTACAGCCAGATAGGTCGAATGAGGGATCCACCTGCATGTATCAGTTAAACAGTATTGGCAACTAGGTAAGTGAGTAGGTAGGTACATGCTTATCAAAATGTTAACCATATTTTTACCAACTAACTTGTTCAGTGAAACTAATATTCAGGCTGCAGTTAGAAATCGGAAAGTCGGCGGTAGAGACCTTGTGCAGTTTTGTCGTATACATAGATAATATATTTTTGTATACATAGGTATGTCGTATACATAGGTACAGGTACATCTCTGTGGTCGTGTACCACGACCACTTCAAATACAACTCGTATTGTTGACCACCTACTGTATTTTGGTATTGAGAGAATGATTTCCACTGATAGATCAGGAATCTAGAGTTGAAAACAATTCCTTACAGACCTCGTGATCATTCTTAGTTGACTTTGTGATTAATACCCAAATGTCAATTGTGTTTCAGACCTTCAACTGGCTGCAGAGCTCGGAAAAACCCTTCTGGAACGAAACAAAGAACTCGAATCTCAACTAAGACAACATCAAAATGTGGTCGAAGACCAGGCTCAAGAAATTGAGGTAGGGCTTGCCTATACAACAAAATATGTTATAATCAGTCATTGTGCCATATTTCTAAAATAATGGCAGTTTGTAGCTATTGCTCGTAGCTGTCATCGATATCTTGCCACTTGAAGAAGGCTATGACGTTGGGCTAACGTATGAACTACTGTTTATAACAACGTTAATAAATTCAAGGGTTTTCCGTGTTCTGTCTCCCGATACGGATCTTCTTCATTCTTGAAAAAGTCGTGATTTGTGGAATTTGAAACACCTCCGGCCTCCACGAGATCACCTGTTGATTCGCTAGGTCTATTTTTAGACGAGACCCAACCGCGTAGCAGCTGCGACCCGATTGTTGTGGAAATATTTCAGCTACATGTCACTTTTAGCGCTTTTCATTACTCGCGTAATGGAACTAGGGCAATCAACTTAGGTAATTCAGAAAAAAAAAGTTGAAAATGCCGAAGATGTTTGTTAAAGGCACCTATTCAGTTTTCACATATTTTTCAACTTCTTATTGACTTGTTATTTAAATATACCTACCTGCTGTCTATTCGTTTGGCAAAGTAGGTATATTCCTCGTTGTTTTCTGGCAAGAGGGTGTCAGGGTTGAAGGGGTTTGTCAAAGAATTATTGGAGTAAGTGGTTTCTCGATGGTTCGTTGGCGTTGCATTCAACAATTGCTCTATTATTTCTGCTGCGCTATCGGCTTGAAAATCGAATTAAGGCTGATATTAATTCGATTTTAAACTTCCGTATGTAGTTCTAATTATTATTAGGTATCGTTGATGTATTAAGGATGTACCTACGTGCTTTCCCCCCGGAAATTCTGCTAAACATCAGTAAACATTGATTGGTCAAATATATATATTATTTAGTCGCTTTAAGAATTCTAGTTTTTCGCCATTTTGAATTTTTTTCTTGTGTACCTAATGTGAAGCATTTCGAAGGAATTTTATGAAAAATCGAATGGTGAACACCAAAAATCAAAATATCCTCTTGCATTTTGAGTTTCAGCCCTGTTGTAAAGAAACTCCTTCCCTTTTTGTGTCCATAAACCCTTGAAGCGTATTCTGGTTCGAATGTTCCAATTTATTACATTTACAGTAGCCTGTTGGTCTTTACTTGCTCCCACATGAATATTTTTATGTTTATCCTCAGATGCCATCAGGGGTTTAGCCTTTGGTCCTTATCATCATGTTATGGTTTATTCGCCGTACCTACCTTTACTCTTATCAAGTAAAATCGCTCTGATAACCGAGATGCATTTTGGTTAGGTATAATGCATAAATAATACTTCTGTCCATTTTCCAATTCCTGAGAGGTCCAAAGGACCAGTCTTACTCCTCTCAATTATTGTTCCATCAAGAATTTTCCAAGCTCTAATTTACTTGTTTTAGTTAGTTTATAATATTTTTTTTATTTGTTTAACGGCCCACTGTATGGAAACAGTGGACTGTACCAGATAGAGGAGCTCGAGAACATTATTTACGTCGCCCATCATTACTAATTCAGAACGGGTTCCCTTAAAACGTACAAACGTTCGTCCGTTCATTGAAAAGCTCCAGACCGTTAGCGCAGACAGCCGGAATCCTTATCGGGACGCACACGGCATGGAATACTAAGATCGTTTAAACGCTTTTACGATGGCTCCTTTTGCTGAATCAAGATCGTAAATCGCGCATTCTGCAAACATTGAGTTGATAAGTAGCTACCTAGCGATCCGTAGTTACTGGGTGTATTCAACCTTTTCAAGTAGGTACCTCTACGGATTCTTCCATGCTTTCTTAATTGTTATATTGTCATGTTGTGATTCTAGCACCGTTCGTGCATGCATCTGCCCTTTGATGCCCGGAACCTGTCATCTATTTATAATATATCACACTTATACATTAGTAGATATGTCACACTTATACATTAGTAGCTTCTTCTTGTTACCTCTACCCCCGGTTGAGTTTTTATAATTTAATACCATACTTATTTCTGTTCTGTTGAACAGTACCTGAGGAAACAAACCGCGGCTCTTAGGGAGGTGAACGACTCTCGTCTTCGGATCTACGAGCAACTGGAGATTAGCATAGCTGAGCTGGAGACCAACAACCTCCGCCTCAACACCCAATCATCCAACGACAAAAAACACATTACCAGGTTGGTTATTGGTTTATCCTTTCTTCCTAATACTTGATGCGATGTACTATATCGCATCCTTGTGGTTAAAGGGAGAGGGGGATCCACAACACCGGCATCCAACATAGATCTACTGCATATTTGTATTGCATTTTGTAGTTTGTAGGTACCTCCCTAATTATACAGTTACACACAAATTTTCACATTAATAACTTTATAATATTGTTATTATGTAGGTTCTTATTTTATGAATACTCTTGTTGGAGTTATTTGCTAGAGACTCTCAAATAAAAATCATTTGCATAGAGAGGTTTGAAGCAGAGGAGATTCTGTATTCCTAATATATCCTTAATGACTTGTAATTATAATATTATTACCTGCCTACTGAGTTCTGAAAGCTTTGTACTTACGAGAACTTTCAAGTAGGTTCCTTAGTTCTAGGTATTAGTTGTCAATACCAGGAAATCCAACAGCAAGTTTTGCTAAACACGATCATTGTGAGTAGGTGACTTTGAATGAAATATTATAATACGTAAGACAACCCAATACGCTTGAGGTTTGTTACTTCTGGATAAGGGTGGACGCATTGGTTCTTACGTGAATATTTTTCAGTGGTCACTCGACCACAGTGGAGTATTTTCCAGACGTCTGCTGTTACAAGGGGCTCTTCTTCAGTTGAAAAAATTATGGTGTCCATCTGGTGTTTTCTCTTCAATCCTCGTTATTGTCATGGGAGATTACTTAGTCATGTCCAATCAAATTATAATCAAATCAATACTTTAATAATAATAATACCTTTATACTTTATACGTTATAATACCTTTGGATCTATGCCTTAATAATGGTAGGTAATTCCTCCTAAGAGGTCTTTAAAATAATAAAAGGCGACTTTGAGTAATCACCTTGGAGTCCATTTTTTAGTACAGGCTGTTTCATGCATTTAAGCGTAATGCGAACCAGTAGGTAATGTTGGGACAGGTCTGGCGGTCGTTGTGTCTGTCTTTACTTGCCATGAGTGACGGGTCAGACTTGGCTCACAGCCACAGTGTGCCCGAGATCTAACACAAAGCATCAGAATTCTTTAAACCTCTACAAACTTCTCCTGCCAATACTCCCCCCCCCCCCCCCCCCCCCCCCCCGGCTTGACCTTAGTCAACCAAGACTGGATTGAGTTGGGTGATAATAGTTAACTACGTTTTTCCAAGGTTTCCATGCTTCCATATGGGACACATGAAATTGTACAGAAACGAGGGTGACGGGACAAACCACCGATTTTGAGGCGGCAGTCGAACTATGGCACTGGTTCCCACAGAGTATTATAATGCCTAGGGTTGCTAATAATTACTTTTGGGCGGTAAGATAAAATTTAGGTAGGTACCAAGCACTGCAGACGTTTTCGCTTAACGTCTTTGTACGTCAGTGATAACGGCAACATTTAAATTCTTACCTTTGTTAATATTTTTGTAAATTTACAATAATTGTGAATGGTGTACTATTTAAGGGCTATTCGGCCTGAGTACAATAAACTTTTTTGATTCCTTACTATCTGCTTAATTACTCTACAAACCGCCGTTTTACTTGCCAAGGAATTCGATTTCATGTTACAGGTGCGTCTTAGTATTATTTTGTTGGGCTACCTCCATATGATTTAAAATGGAAAATCCTGTAGTTATTTATTTAGCGAACTTCGCGTTTGCCTTAAAACCTCTTAAATTTCGTTTGGAATACCTTGAAAATCTTAATTCGACTTGTAACACCTTGAAAAAATATTTAGTTTCACACCTAATAATTATGTACGAGATAGAAAATTCCAAAAATTCCCCAAAATTTAATGGTAAACCAGATGGGCAATTTTTGAGGAAAAAAAATCTAAACCAGTATCTGTTGAGTGCTGATTCCAAGCCATCTTAATGCACGTCAGCCACGTGTCACCTCATCAGAAAAGGTCCTGTGTGTGGCATACTCTGTCAGTCTTGTAATACCAAATTTGGTTGTTTCTACTTCAAAACACTTAATATGAATGATTTAATTGTGAATGCCGCATTCAGCCTCGAAAGCCAGATAGAGAAGTTGGAAGGACGATGCGAGGAGCTGCTGAGGAAAGTAGAGGATCACGAAAGGGCGCGGCAGGACATGAAGGGTTCGGCCACTCCAGGGAAGAGGGACGCTGCAGAGATGTCCGCACTCAAGGAACAACTCTCCGAGCTGAGGACACAGAATTCCAGACAGGCGGCCAAACTTCAAGAATACCAGAGCACTATTGACACTGTAACTCAAGTAAGTCAGGTATTAAATTATAAATTAGTAGCAGGGAACATGCTTACTGCTTTTACTATAACCATCTTATCAAAAAAGACCCCTGCACAGTGTAACAAAAGTTGTTTCGAAAGTAGCGCACAAAGAGTTGTCTGCACCTCATATGTCTAGGTCTATTCAACCTTTTGTTTTATTATTCTCTAAATAGTACACCTATGTATTCGGTTCAGAAATTTTTTTTTTTGGAGTTCCCTCTCAAAATTTTTCTTTTACTTTTCAAGGTGTGTATATTCCAAAAATGCTATGTCCGTCCACCGTCCGCCGTATCATCGATATCTACCTTAATTTTCTGTCTAATAAAAATCGTTCTTCCGCACACAGGCTCCATTTGGGCCATAATTGTGCCCCCTATCTCGGCAGCCCGATCGGAAAACGCCCAGGAGTCTTACGGGTGAATAATGGTTGCAAAATTAGATATTTTTGAGGTTTTAGTCAACTTGGGCTTGTGAGGTATCGTTTACCATATTTTTCAGGGTGAGGAGACCAAATATGAAGTTGATTTTGACCACTGAGTGAAGGATTGGGGTTCTAACGAAGTTTTAACTCTCAAAATTCAATATTTATGGGTCGAATCCCTGTGAAAATGGCTGTAATCACCTGAAATTTGTATAGTAACACAGTAGGTAGTATTAACAGGTGAATCAAGAAATTCAGTGACACTCCCACTTACCTACCGAAAATAATTTGGGAGAAATAGCAACCTAATATTCGAGTTTAAAGTCGTCTAATTAGCTTTGTGGGTCTCTTCTCTGAGGTTCCAATCGTGCCTGCCGTATTCAGTCGAGAATAATAAACCCATGTGACAAGGGTTTATTTATCTTAGGCAAGCACCTAAGATGCTGGATGTTGAAGTATACTAGTTTTTCCCTCGAAGGGAATAAAAGCAATTCGGTATTTCGCACAGCTTGACCCACATGAGAACCACATATCCCCAAACTGGAAGCTGATGGCAGAAACTGGAGTAACTTCACTGTTTGGCCGTCCTGTAACTTTTAGTGGTAATTGTGTCGTGAGGTCCGCCAGATGCAATCGCAGGTGTACAACTATTGGAGGAGCTAATGCACGGGCCTTGAGGTCCGCCCGCCAGAACGTTAAACTATAAAATCCGGTGGCCGATGTCTTTGAAAGTTTGTAGGGTGGCAGAGGCGGATAATCCTCGTTTTCTTGTTAAAGCCGATCGAGTGTCGGGAAACACTAGCGGTTGGAAAGAAACTAACTTTTTCAGCAAATCCTCGTCATACAGATGGGTAGTGGACAGAGGAATGATTGAAGTTGGCGTTTTCTTGAGGAGATTGCTGGCTCCACAGCTTTTCTGCGATCTGCGATAACTTCCACCCTTTTCCCACAGACAAATTGAAGTAGAGCGTCTAAATGGGAGCGAAGGTCTGAGTTATCCAGGATGAAAAAACTGCTCAACAAGATACATTGTCCCTGACGAAGATCAGTCTGCTGTTATTTCTTCCCGAAAATCGGGTGTTGTGAGAGATCTTGTACTGTTCCAGTCGAGTTTGAATAAAAATGAGTAGGGATTACTATTACTAGGGATTTCTAACTACCACAGTAAAACAGTTAGTATTTGGATTTTCATGCTGCATGATTGGTACTTCTGTTCACAGGAAAATTTGAGGCTGGAGGAGACAGTTTTGAACTTGCAGAGGAAGGAAGACGAAATGTCCGTAATCGATCAGATGAGGTAAACACGGATTTATTAGTAGCTGGAAATGACGTCGGTAATAATAATTGTACATCCATAAGAATGTTTCAGGAGGGAGAGGTCCTTATGTATATTGCTTCTTCTTTCATCCCGTTCTTCAATGATTTTCTTAATGTTTTCAGACACGGGGAAATTTGCAGCAGGTGCTTGAGGGCAGCTGACGACATGACTTCATTCACTGCCGATGACGACGACGTTTCGATCATAGACTCCCTCATCAATGACGACAGTTATCAATCGATCCTTAGAGTAAGCCTTACACACGCAAATGCTTATTTTAGTTCTGGTCCATCTGTAAGTGCGAATAAGTAGGTGCACTTTCGTTGCATGGCTGGTTCCCAAATGTTGGATGGCTAATAAACTCAGTGGTCGGTGGAATTTGCAGGAATCGTTGGCAGATCTGGGGGAGAACAATCCTTACAGGACCTTGGTAGAAAAGTACGAAGCTCTCCTCAAGGTACAGGCGGCTGGGAAAGTTCCGGCGATCCTTCGGCCAGCCTATGTCACTCACGAATCATCAAAATGCCTGTCACTGCAAGAAGAACTTGCTATGTCAGGGGTGAGAAAGTCTACAGTCATCAAGAATGTGAAACTTGCTTGGTTGTTTCAATTGAAAAACTTGATTGGAGCTTTATTAACGGTTGCAATGGTATCTTTTGCGCAAAAATGACCTGAAACAATGTTCAAATTTTTGCCTGACTCGTTCAATGAAAGAATGAGCTCATTCATTTGTAGACATGGAGATGGAACTCTTCTCCCTTGATGGTTATGGTAGGTCACATTTCTGAATTACAAGAACCAGGCGCTGCGTGTTAATTTCCCAATATTAATAATGTAGATTATAATTCATTAGTGTAATCAGTTAAGTGTGTTATCTAGTTCTCATCATTCCATCGTGAAGAGGATGACGGGGAGTTCGAGGTGTCTCAGGTCCAGCAAGTGACCAAGTCAACACCAGATTTCTCTGAAACCGAAACGTCTTCTTCAGGTTTTGCAGATGAAACCATGAATAAGGTTTGTTGAATTACATTCTAGAATTGTTGTTCCTATTGCACATTCGCGAATGAGAAGGTGATAACTTTCCTATTCTATGTGACGTCCTCGCGCTCTGTCGGTGGGCCGGGGCGACGCTTGCTCCACTAGGGTAACTGTAGATTAAAGTATACAGCCACTTCGTTCCTCCATTCACCTACCCTGCAGGCCCTTTTCGCGAATTCTGTCGGAAGTCTCCATCTGTTTCACTAACCAGACATAATTTTAAACTTCGTCAAATTAAGATATCTAGTAAGGAAGACAGAAGAAGAATAAGTTGATTGTGTTGACCTGTTGACAAGTTCCTTGGTTGAGTGGTGTGTGATGGTGATGTCAGACATCATTATTAAAAACGCCTTTTTTCCGATTAATTTGCCTGTTTTGGCTAGTGCGCAAGCTAAGGTAAATGGACGACAATTATTCAAAGCGGGTCACATTTTTCCTGCAAAGAACGGGACCGACTGACCGACCGCAGAGAAAGGACTCAATACATTGGTAGGTACTTTGGCGAACGTCAGTCACTGGAGCCCCTGTTTCCTTGAAGACTGCTGTGATTACTGTAATATTATTACTACCTACTTACTTTAATTTGTTCACCAATTCGAATTTAAGGTACTTTTGCCATTCTTCGATTTCTAGAGGCTGATGTAGCTGCGCCGTAATACTATCCAAAACTCTATCGATTCTAATCTGTTTGAGTACAGAAATTTGTTGTTGGCTATCTGATTTATCATAAAACCGTACTTTTGTTCGTCAATTCAAGTTTCCCAAAAACATAAGTACCTGACCAGTGAACTTTCTGTCCAATCACAGGGACGGATTGATTGCTAGTGGCCATTATCACATTTTCAGCTGTACCCTTAGGTCTGATAGACCTACTACCTACCTAACTAGACCTAGACCTACTTGTAATTATTTTTTAATGCAAGTATATATATTCCGTCTTGAGATTTTTGGCACCAACCGCTCTGTCCTACGTTTAGTTTCATACAGTAGGTCGTCACAAACTTCCATCAGGACTAAAGAAGCCGACCATCGGGCCGGCACATGATTAGCAGTTACATGAATAAATCGTGCGATAATGTTAATGTAGGTACCTTACGTAAATAGGTATGTTGAGCACGACCAAAAAAACTCACGGAAATTATTATTATAGACAATCCATTTATATTTTACTGTGAGTGTGGACTTAATTTTGGTTTATTATTTTCAATAATGAACGGTTGGACTCGAGCATGTGTAACAACCCCCCCCCCCCCCTCGAAATTTGAGGGTTTCCGTTTCAAGTTACATAGAATCCATAGAATCCGAAATTGGAATAAAAAAATGCTGTCCGTACGCCTTACTTCGCACTTTCCTTAGCTACCATGAACCATAATTAATAAAATTTGGTTTGTTCGTCCCATTTGGAGTCTAGTTGGTCCGCCAAGCTCGGTGTTACTGTCATCTCTAAGGGGCCAAAAATAGAGGTTGCAATTTTCAGAACGCCATAGCTCGAAAATTTTCAATAAAAGGGTATGGTTTTTTTAACGTTTTTAAATTGATCTTGAACTAAAGAATTTTTTGAGACCACCCGGAGCATTGTACGACCAGCCGTTCGTTTGCACCGAAAAGCTTCGTCAACATGATCGTGAATCAAACGGTATAAATCTGGCCAGATATCTGCTAGGGAGCACCTGTACTGATTATAATCGCGGATGGCTGTGTGAAGTCGAGTTGGTTTTTCTGTGATATTATTATTTGAATAATTGGAAGAATTGATGGCTCTTTTGGATTTTGTTGATAGGTACTTTTGTAACGTGAAGAAACGTTATGCTTCATGAATAACAGCTAATAATATTGTTGTGATCGGCTGCTCCTCCACAACTCTTGTTATGCAGTAACATGAAGTATCTCAGAGTGGGGACCCCCCGACCCCCCTCTGATCTTGTCAAGGGGATATAAAAGAGCCAGGGGCCAACAATAAAATAACCATTCTCAATCAAGCGATCGACTCGTCTATCGAACTCCTCAACACCGCCAGCGCCCGCCGTTTGACAGCGTCGCAGCACCGCCTCCGCTTCAACGAGCCCCACCACGCGCGGCCCCCACCGACGCCACAGCGGCGCCCCACTCCGACGCCCGCCTCGACGGCTATCGCAGCGCCTCCCGCTACTTCGCCCCACCATCTCCGATCCTTATATAAGGAAACGGACGCCGGCGCCGAGCACACTTCCTGCTGACACCTCAACGGACTGGCACCTACGAAGAAAACGAAGATGACCGAGCAGAAACCGCAAAAGACACCCGAAGCGAGCGCTCCTTCAATTCTCAAGCTTCAGCCGTTTGACCCCGCATTTCCGCACGTCTGGTTCGCCCAACTCGAGATCATCCTCGCACACGAAGGCCTCACGACGCCACATGCGAAATTCGCCCGAGCCTTCCTCGCCCTCGAACCTCGACAAGCGGATCTATGCGCCGACATCAACCCCTCGAACACCAGTAGTTACCAGACGCTCAAAACACGCCTTCTAGCGACACACGCACCTTCAGATGGTTCACGGCTCACCGCCCTCCTCCAGCCGACATCCGACGACGAACTACCGTCGATCCTCGCTCGCCGACTCACCCGAGCACTCCCGGCTGACACAACCGCGCCGCTCGTTCGACAGCTCTTCCTCCGCGCCCTACCCGAGAGCATACGTCTACACATAGCGGCAAATGACGAACCCAACATAGTGAAACTCGCTGCGCTCGCCGATCGCCTCCTACCATTCGCCCCGCCTCCTCGGGTGGCTACCGTCTCCGAAGAGGTAGAAGTGATCAACAATAGACGACAACGGCGCTCGCCGACGCAGCCGACAACGAACACACGCCGCCCGCCGACCACCCTATGTTTCTACCTTCGCACATGGGGCCCCCGAGCACAGAAATGCCGCAGCCCCTGCACCTGGCGCCCGAAACCATCGGGAAACGACAACGCACGGCCCGACCAGCCGTAACGGCCGTGCGCAATCCACCAACATCTCGGCTCTTCATCCGCTGCAAACGAACCGCCCTACACTTCCTCGTGGACACCGGCTCTGACGTCTCGATCGTCCCGAACACCCTGCTCAACCAAAAAACAACACGTCCAAGCGCTCTACGTGCCGCAAACGGCACCGAGATCAAGATGTACGGCACACACTCCGCATCAGTACACCTACCGGATCTCCCTCCGTACGAGTGGACCTTCACAGTCGCCGACGTATCAACTCCGATCCTCGGCTCCGACTTCTTGACGTACCACGGCCTACTCGTTGACCTACCCAACGCCCGACTCATCAACACGGCCACGCACCGGGACAGTAGACCTCGTACCTCCGAGCCAGTCCATCTGCACGACGACAGCAAACGAGCCTCGATTTCAAGCCCTCCTCGACGCCTACAAACCTTCACAGACACCATGCGATGCTCCTGTCGAACATCACATCGTCACGAAGGGACCCCCGTGCACGCGAAACTTCGCCGATTATCCCCGGACCTATACGCAAAAGCGAAGGCCCATTTCGGCGAATTACTAGCGGCGGGGGTCATCGAACCTTCGGAAGCGCCGTGGTCCAGCCCGCTCCACATCGTCCCGAAACCCGACGGTGACATTCGCCCCGTCGGTGACTACAGAGCGCTGAACAAACTCACTATACCGGATCGCTACACCGTCCCACACCTACACGACTTCACAACGGCCCTGTACGGGACTACAGTGTACAGCACATTCGACCTCGCACGCGCATTCTTCCACTGCAAGATCAGCGAACGCGACGTACCAAAGACAACGATCCTCACACCTTTCGGCGCCTATCAATTCAAGAGAATGAATTTCGGCTTACGAAACGCAGCGCAGACGTGGCAGCGCTACATGGACCACGTCCTACGAAACCTGCCCTTCGTGTATTGTTACCTAGATGACATACTGGTCGCCTCGGCCACCCCGTCAGAACACTACACCCACGTACACACGCTCCTCGAGACCCTCGCTAAATACGGCCTCCAAATCAACACAGCAAAATGCCAGCTCGCACGGCCCTCAGTCAAATTTCTCGGCCACAACGTTTCAGCCGACGGGATAACACCCCTACCGGAACTCATTAAGAAATTCCCACGACCCACTACCGTGCACGAGCTTCGAACATTCCTCGGCCTCATCAATTTCTATCACCGAGCGATACCACGAGCCACACCTACTCTCCGCCCCCTAGTGGAAATGATACCACCCGACGCGAAGAAAAAGGACAACCGCACGCTCACGTGGACCACCGACGCAGCTGACGCATTCGACCGCGCAAAACGCTTACTTGAAACCTCCGTCACACTCGCCCATCCGGCCCCGACCCAACCGCTCGTCCTACACACGGACTCATCGGATTTCGCCGTCGGCGCAGCGCTGCATTTCATCGACAATACATACTTACGCCCGCTAGGTTTCTTCTCACGCACCCTCAACCCGGCTCAACGTAACTACAGCGCATTCGACCGCGAACTACTGGCTATATACCTCGCCATCGTACATTTTCGCCAACAAATCGAAGGGCGCCCACTTACCGTATACACGGACCACAAGCCCCTAACGACCTCCCTAGCGACTCAGTCAAACACGGCCCCGCCGACGAGGCTCCGGCACCTTCGATTTATATCCGAATTCACAAC
This sequence comes from Leptopterna dolabrata, assembly GCA_954871275.1. NCBI lineage: Eukaryota > Metazoa > Arthropoda > Insecta > Hemiptera > Miridae > Leptopterna > Leptopterna dolabrata. Next base: position 26,507,663 of record OX940984.1, read on the forward strand.
GGACATCAGGTACGCCGAGGGCCCAAAGAACATCGTCGCCGACTACCTCTCGCGACTCCCACCAACAGCCAACACGGCCCACGCAGTCACGGATCACGGCGCCCCCTTCGCGCTACAACAACTAGTCGACGCACAGGCCGCCGATGATCACATCGCCACCATGACTCTCACAACGCACAAGGCCACGAAATCATGTGCGAAAACACCGACGCCTCGCCTCGCCCCTACATCCCCACGCCGGTACGACTCGCAGTTTTCAGACACATACACGGGATGACACACCCGGGGATTAAGGCCACCACAGCCCTCATCCGCGCTCGATACTATTGGCCAAACATGACCTCATCGATACGGCTATTCACCCGCGCCTGCCCGAGCTGCAACCGAGCCAAAATAACTCGGCACATCAGGGCCCCCCTCGGCGAGTTTCCCGACGCAGCGCCGCTCGAGCACCTACATATCGACCTCTTCGGCCCGCTACCACCGTCGGCATCGAAAAAATACATATTATCGATGATCGACCGCGCCACTGGCTGGTTCGAATGCGCACCCCTCTCGACCATTTCCGCCGACGCAGTAATCACGGCCCTACACACACACTGGATCGCCCGCTACGGCTCCCCGGCACACCTAACCACCGACCAGGGCACCCAGTTCACCTCCGCCGAATTTAACAAATACTGTACGTCCATGGGCACGGAGGTACATCATACAAACACATACCACCCCCAAGCCAACGGCCTCGTCGAACGACTGCACAGAGTCCTAAAAGACGCAATCCTCGCCACAGCCACGTCCCGCACGTGGGCCACGCACCTCAGCGGCCTCCTCCTCGGCCTACGGAACCGCCCGGGCCCCGACGGCTACTCACCGGCCCAACGCCTCTTCTCGGCCACACCACGCCTCCCAGGGGATCTGTTCACTCAACCGCCGCCAACAACTGTACCCCTACGCACCAACGAATCGTACCGCCACTACACACAGTCCTACATGCCAACAACCATGCGCACAGCGACCCATGTGTACGTCCGCGTAGACACACCGAGGGGTAAACTCGAGCCACCTTACACCGGCCCCCATCAAGTACTGACAAACGATGGAAAAACAGTCACGTATCTCACCGACGACCGCCGTACCCCATCTGTGTCCATTGACAGATGCAAGCCGGCACCCCCACCCACGCACACGGTGAACACCCCCGACATGCCAACCGCCACCCCCCACCCCACGGCCGCGACTATAAAGACGAGCACCAACGATATACATCAACCACAATCACGCTATGTCGCCGAAGCCTCCAACCGCCTCACAGCTCCTCCGAGACCTCGCCGTCACGCCGTCGCCTCCAGCTCCAGCAAAGCGCAAGCCGACCCAGCCACAGCCGCCAGGAAGGTATGGCCCCATCCCCATCCGCCAGGCCATGGCCATATCAAAGGCCGGCGCGATGCCCATCCACGCGCGGCCCCGGGACAGCACGACGCAGCAGCGCGCACCACCCACGCGACAGCCGCCGCCAGGTATCCGCCCACTCACACCGCGGCCGTCCACTACAACGCCAGGTACGCCGGTCATGACGGTAACCACCCCGCCGAACACCACCGTCACACTGCAGCTCCCGCCTTACGCTGGCACGTGCACGGACTGCTGCCTCCACGGGCTACAGCGCCCCCAGCAACACACTGCAGGAGTCCAAGCCTCGCCCGACGTTACCACCAAGGCCACGTACGCCCGCAGCATCACAAAGGCCCTCCTCGCCACAACGGAGCGGGCCACTCAAACCCCAACCCTCGGCACGTCCACCTTCGCCACGCCTCCGGCACGGCCGACGTCGCCCAAGCCGGCACCACCGCCAACGCCGCAACGCCCCCGACAACAGCGCCCGAGCTACCGCACGGCCCACATCCGACACCGGCGGGACATCTCGCGCCCACACCGGCGCCCACGCCACTAATCGGCCACGCCCCATCGCCACCCCACGACAACGACCACTGCAACCACCCGGACAGCCCACTCAGAACCAACACACGCACCTCCAACGCCCGGCAACAGCCACAGCGACAAGAAGAAAATTTAAATAATACATACTTAAATTCTGGGGGGAGCAGTGTTGTGATCGGCTGCTCCTCCACAACTCTTGTTATGCAGTAACATGAAGTATCTCAGAGTGGGGACCCCCCGACCCCCCTCTGATCTTGTCAAGGGGATATAAAAGAGCCAGGGGCCAACAATAAAATAACCATTCTCAATCAAGCGATCGACTCGTCTATCGAACTCCTCAATCACTACAAATATTAATTAACTAATTATTAAATCCCGCGCATTATTATGAAACTGGGCCGGTTCCACTATTCGATTTAGGGCTTTCCTGGGGGAGCTCGAGTGTACCCAGGGGTGGGAAATAGGCTGATTTTTGTCCTGCTGCTGGTTTTAACGCCCGTTAAGCCCACGTCCACGTTTCAATCCAATTAATAAAATCGTTCCCGGCTTATTAATAACTGTCTACAATAAACCTGGGACTGTTAATAATTTGCGTGGATCAGTTATTCGTTTATTATGAACGATTACTAATTAAATTGAAAGGATTTAACTGAGAAATTCTGAGCTCAGAAATAATTTACTAGTATAAGGGCGAACATAAATTAGACATGTGATACCTTAGTAATGATAAATTCCATTCGATGTATCCTGTAATTCAGTAGGGATTTATGTTCTGTTCAATTCCAGGGAACTCAAACGGAGGCTACGGTACCTGGCGCATTCCTATGCTCCATCACTGACGGAGACGACTGTAAATTCAGCATTTATGACGAGGCCAGTCCTATTGAAACGCGGTTCAGGAAGACCCCGGAGTACAAAAAGCTCTTCAGAGAGATATTTGACGTGCTGAAGAGAGCTGCTGAAGCCAAAGATGAAGGTAAAAAGAGCACTTCTAAACTGGTCTCTTCTTTTGCTACTGCTGGTACCTACTGTATTCTAATAAAGTACCTACTCTCTATTCCTGCTGCCTGTTCAGTTTTTCAAATTGCCAGCACCTATTTTTGTTCTCATTCTGAGTGATCAAAACACCTCTGCTTTGGTAGTCTGTTGCCAGTGGCGTGGCTGCTGTAGTTGGCTCGAGAACAAATACCACTTAATTTATCACGAATTAAAGTTAAATTTTCAAGAATGATAACAATCACAAATGTAACAGAAACAAATACAACAGATTGAACGGTAAATCAAACATGAATTATCATTAAATAGTATTACGTTTACCTATTTGATTACAAACGAGCTATGTGAAATTTTCCGAGCAAGTAGTGGAGATGGGTTGGATGGGGTGAGACGAGTTGTGTAGAAGGTTCCCATAAACTTCGCTTCACACTAGACCGGCCCATCACCGTCACGTGACTCCAGCGGCCGAAATCGGTCGGTGAGGTCCGTGATTCCTATTCACATCGGACGCAGTTTCATCCGTCGAAGAACAGTGCAAAGAGTTAGTCGTTTGGGAAGTGAGAACTGTGCAGATAATAATGTAATATCTAATTTAAAAATATACACCCTATTTATAGCGAGAAACCATACCACTTTTCTTAAAATTATACCGTGTTCACCGATTTTTGGCCCTTATAAAGTCAAACTTGACCCACTCTTTTTTTTTTTGAGAAAATAAGTTCATCACCCAAATAGTCCCTCTTCCTGTCATGAATCACCATCCGACTCAACGTCAGGTGACTTGTTGATTTTAGCCCTTAATACCAATTTTTGATCCCTATTCTGTATGAAAAACAACTGAAATGGTATTTTCTGTCTTTACTCACTCTTCCGTATCACCTTCAGTGATTCATATCAACTGCTCGCGATTTTAGCAGTTTTTAACCAATTTTTGACCACTAAAAACTCAAATTTGACCCCCTTTAATTTTTGAAAATTGCTCATCTTCGAACTCATCCTTTCTTTGCAACACGAACATTTTGGCGAAATTTGGAACTTGTTATGTACCTACCCAAGGAATTTTTGTGACAAGGAAATACAAACGTTTTGGCGAAATTTGGAATTATCATGTACGTGTACCCAAGGAATTTTGTGACACAAGGAAATTTTTGTGACACGCAAATCGGGATGAAATCAGGGTGCTCTGAAACGGATTTGCCGATTAAAAAATTTTCAAAACTTCGTGTTCTGAAAATTGGGGACCCATTGCAATAGCTTCATTTTCTTTGAAAATTTTCCAACATTGTTACCGGGTAAATATGTTTTATCAGTTAATGTTACTTAACGTTACCTTCCTGTAACATTTAGGGTTATGTTAAATTTAAATTCAGCTTTGTTTGCAAAGTCAAACCTAACATGTTCTATTTCCAATACCCCCCAACTATCCTGGCTACGCCACTGTCTCTTGCGCTTCAGTTTTCTTGTTTTGTTTTTGTTTTTTTTTTTCTTTTTCTGCTTTTGCTCGCATTTTCATTACTGATTTTGACTGCTTGCCGACTCAGGCTTATGGAATACATTTCCATACCCTGTAATGATTTCAGGAGAAAATCTTCCGCTCCTCGAAGACCAGACGCCCATGTGCGAGGCGGCGCCCAAAGTCCCTCCGGTGACGCCGGCCGTGGAAGACGTCCCAGAGCTCCCCGAACCCGAAGACACGGCTTCCAGCGTCACGTCTGAACAGCCATCGAGCAGCGCCGCGGCGGCTGCCAAACGAGATATTTTGGACTCCTTGGCTCAAGGCGTTGGAGGTGAGTCTTGCATAGTTACATAAACTTCCTACGAGTACGTACCAACCTGGTTACCTCCCTCTGCTACTTATCCGCAAACTACGGCATGTCGATATTTACCTACCTCTTACGCAAAATTAAAACCAAGCAGGCAGGATATAAAAAATCACTGATCGCATCATAGTTAGCATTTTTGTGGGAGATTGATTGCTTTTTGCTTATCTTTGTTTTTGCTTATCTTAAACAAGCGATTCTTCTTATTTCTGGATTTGTTCAACGCCTGGCTCGAACTTATCCGTGGATCAGGGTCGGCTGTGGCTGTGGTCGGATCGCTGAATGTTTTTAGAAAAAAAAAGAAACTTATTGCGTACAATCATTTACAGGAATGTTGGGTAGCGAATACAAAATGTTTGAAGGAATAATAATGTAAAAATATAAAACTTTATATTACTCGCTGATGTTTGCTGAAAATAATCTGAAGAAAGAGGAGGCAAACATTAAGAAACAGACGAATGAAGAGAGGATGGAAGGTGGAATTTTGAGAAATGGAAGAATGAAGGGAGGATGGAAGAAAATGAGAGAAAGGGGGTACAGCTAGTTTAAAACCCACTCTGTTCAACATATTAGTGGCATCTTTGATGTCTATTCGTGGGTTCCTAACCCACTAAATTTATACCTGCTTAATATATATTTTCCTCAATTATACCTAATTATTATGTCTTGGGAAGGAGATGGCCAAAGTAAGGGAGTCTGATTCTCTATCCAATGAGTCATCGGAGTTGGTTGGGAAACTTTTGATCGTCATGAATATTGTTGTAATTTTGATGAGCTTTGCAATTTCGCACAAATGTCCTTATGAAAACCGCTCTGAGATCTAGAACAACTAAGCCAAAAACCATTGGAAAACTAAGTCAAATGGGTGTATAGGTAATATCTTCTTTTGTCATCCGCTTACAAGTAGGTAGGAACTAACAGCTACCTAGATGCCTACCTACCTAGTTGGTGCATCAGGTGAGTTGGGTACCTTCAGATGAACAGCATAAAGGATGGGAAACATATTGTGTGTAATGGTGAAACATTTTTCTTACTCATACCACTTTTTTTCTCTTTTAAAAAATGTAGATAAATTCGGGTGGTCCGCCTACTTATGGATGGCTGTTAGGCTAACTTTAGGGCCACATTATGATACACTAATCCCACGCACAGTTTCCCCATATTCGTGTCGTGTTAATTTTCCCATTCAAGGCACCTTCGCTATTCATGAAACTTGAAACAAACATTTATGGGGAGAAAAAATATGGTACCTACATACTCATCACTCGAATATTTTTCATATTTGGGTAGTTCTTGTCGAAATCAACAGTTGTTACGTTCCACATTTTAACCTAAAACGCTTGCCGTAGTCCATCACACTTCAGACTATTTGCTAGCTAGGCCTGCATATCTGTCTAGTTATGATATTATTTACACAGTATAATACAATAATATTTTTCTCCATCACATCTCTTGATTATTTTACATCAATGGAGGTTTGACCATCAACATGACATGACCATAAAGGTGAAAAAACGCCTGTAAAATAAGAAGTTAGTTGGGTAAAACCCAGTCAACTTTGACTCAAACCTTACTTGATACTAACAATATACCTAACTTTATAGTTTACCAATACAACGTCTCTTAAACCCTTTTTATGCAGCGAGGAGAAGGGGTATGAAGTTTGTCTAGCACTCACACTACCACAACATATATAATATATATATGTTATATTTTTTTCTTTTCTAATTCTTCTCTACAATTCGTGAAAATGCTATAAATAATTTTAGATTATAGAAGCACGATTTAATTGGTGTTATTATGCATAAGAACGTATTATTTTCTTTATTTGTCAACCGATGACAAGTTTATTGTGCTCATCTTCACGAGGGTCCTCTCATGGGGTCCGAAAATGGCTGATTTCTTCAACACACTTTTCACGGTGTCGTCCGATGACGAAATTCTGATTAGTCGAGAGAAATAACGTACCTACTCCATTATTTACTTGGTTTCCTAAATTACTTCCTGACTTTCGGAAGCCATCACACAGAAGTTCTTCCTCGACGCGCCGCTCGAGAATGGAAAAAAGTTCCGCTCACCACACCCCCTAAATATTGCGAAATGTATCTATACTCGGCACAGAAACACCTACAGAAAAGATTTATAGGAATTTCTATGGGAAACATTAACAATTCAAGCGTTACCTGCAGAAAAGATTTATAGGCATTTCTATGGGATTTTTAGGCGTTTAAAGTTGATATGAAATATATACATGATAGTTCTCTTTAGGGTTCATACATACCTACCTAACCCAAATTCTTTCGGCGTAGGAAAAACAGAAACCTGATAGTTCTGAGTATTTAATAAAAATTATTATTGCTCGGCTAATTATAGTTTCTATTATAATTTCGGGGAGTCAGTCCGAAAAATAATAATTTTTAATTTTTTTAGTGTCATATTATTCTATACTCAATTCTGAAAAGTTTGGTATACAGTATTTGATAGTTCAGAGTATGGAACCCTAAGAAAATGGAGTTCAAAGTTGAACATCTCATGGGTGTGCTCCTCCCAGTCTAGAGAACAGATGGGGACCAATTGCAGACGCCGACGAACGGGATGAAGAAGGAGAATGAGTCCCAATACTCAATGTATTTCCATTGAAAATAATTTTCCTTTTCCCAGCGTTCAATCTCTTTTTAAAAACCTGCTGGGAACAACCCATATCCCGAGGTACACTTCAGTTCAATTCACACAATGCAAAAGTGGAAATTCGCACTTGAAAATACCAAAAAAATGATGATGAAATTGATTCGGAAGCAGTTAAACAACTAAGTATAACCTTGGAAAACTTTCCTTTATAAAAGTGTGGTTTGAAAAATGTCAGCTACCAAAAACCCGAATTTTTATTTCATGGAAAAGTCTGTCGTTAGCCCTACGTGAGGTAAATTTAAAAAACTCAATTCGGGCGAGCAGCAGTTACGGAGAAAAAGGTCCAGAAACACGAAAAAGTACCTAAATTTGGGTGCTCTTAGCGACGTACCTGAATGATCAACTTTGATTTTTGTTGTTCTGTTTTGTTTACTAACATCTGGATTATCAATATATTAGCCAATTTTAATTTTCTGCTGCGTTTTAAGCATGGCAGAGGGTTTGAAAAACACTGTTTTTCGGACTGACTCCCCTTAACTCTAATGAACTCTTAGTGAAAACAGTTTTTTAGTGAGGATAGTTCATTGAAAACTTGTGATAGTCATTGAAAGTGATTTTACGCTAGTTTTGGTAGAGCTAGGAAAGGAACTTGGGTGGGCATGCCTGAATGATGTTCGATTTTCTATCATTTTTCTTCTCCGTGTGGTAACTGTACTAGGTTTGCATGTCAATCACATGTAAAAACCAATGGATCTTACTGAATTCCTCTCCATTTCGCCTCGCAGGTCACAAGAAGTCGCGGTCCAGGAGGCGATCCGGGGCGGCTTCTGGCGATCATTCGCCGGTTGTGAACGGAGGAGTTGTCGTGAGCACCAAAGTGACGAGGAGAAAGAACAGGGACTGCCGGCAGCGGTCAACTGATTCTGGTGGGTTTCCACAGCCACGAATCCGAGGATGAACCCAATCAACACAGATTTCAAATTCTCCCACTAAAATTTTCCAAAACGCCTGGCTCTCTCGAACCTTTTGATATTCCCTACGGATTTGACTAGTTTTCGCGTCCTCAAGATGATCTCTGTATTAAGTTTTATGCGGAGTCTTGTTGAGTCTAGAGTTCTTGCAAGGATTCTTTGTATTCTTGCAAGAAACGAAAAAAAAAACAAGTTTGCCGAGTAGGTGAATATAATAGGTAACCACATAAATATATAGTTTTTAGTGAAGGGGAACTGTTGATAGTTTTTGATGATACTGTCACAATCGAAACAAACGAAAAATCATTTAAGAAATCAGACAAAAATAGAAACCCTAAAAAAATCAAATCAAATTTATTATTTCCCAAACTAATTTTAAAAAATATTACAAGAAAAATTAAATGGAGTAAATAGATGAAAAAATGCTCCTATGGTTCTCTTCGAAACCCACATTTAATGATCATCTCAGCTTGAGATTGAGGTGAATTGTCACTACACAGCGTGAAAAAATGTAATGGACCAGTATGTAATGGAATGGACTTTGTGATTTTTTCCGTAGAATTCGAATATTACACTTTCGCGCACGTGCAGAATGTGGTTTTGTGTTATAGGAACCCCCACTTTGTTATTGCGGATTCGGATTCTGCGTGAAGTTTCACAACAAATGTACCGGCATTTCCTAATAGGTACCTTCATACCTACAGCTAAAATTTGGAGACAATAATATACACGGTGACAAAAATTCAATGGACCAGCACTTTATTTCTCTCTATTAAAAAACTACTGGGGAAAAATCGGACCAACAATAATTTTTTTCCGTAGAATTCGGATATTACGCTTTTGCACACGTGCGTAATGCGCTAAAATGTGGTTTTGTGTTCTAGGATCCCCCATTTTGTTATTGCAGATTCGAATTCTACATGAAGTTTCACAACAAACCTACCCCCCTAAAAGCCTTTATTGGTGCGTAAAAACGTGCGTAAATGAGCGCAAACGCGAAAAATGGAGATTTAGCGGATGTATTCAGCTGGCATTCGACTCGTGGTTGTCAGGTATTTTTCAACGCTGAATCACTTGGTGTTATTCGTTTTTTATTTCGACGCAATTCGATGGGGATTATTGCAGAAAACAGGCATTTTCAGGGGAAAATCAGTTTATTGGTGAAATAATAAATCAAGGACTAGAAAATACAAAATGAGTTTTTGTTGAATTGACATTTTAATGTAAGGCTGAAGAAAACTTGGTTTCACATGATGATTGAGAATAGTGGGACTGTTTTGCTATTTATTATTATCTCTGTCTTGTTATAAACGAGGTACATTTTAGACTAGACAACCAGCCTAAACTTGTTCGAAAGGAGGAGACGTGAACTTGAATCTAAAGAAATTTGCAGATGTTTTTCTGCAATAATTCCCATCAAATTGAGTCGAAAACAAAAACAAACAACACACGTGATTCAGCGTTAAAAAATATTCGTACCTACCTGAAAAGGATGTGTCGGAAGTGGCCATTGATTACATTCGCAAAATCTCACTCTCTCACCCAAACGCCTTTATTGATGCGTAAAAACGTGAGCAAACGAGCGCGAACGCGAAAAAGTGAGATTTTGCGAATGTAGTCAATGGCCACTTCCGACACATCCTTTTCAGGTAGGTACGAATATTTTTTTTAAACTCTGAATCACGTGTGTTGTTTGTTTTTGTTTTCGACTCAATTTGATGGGAATTATTGCAGAAAAACAGGCATAAAGTACAAAAAATGAATTTTTGTTGAATGAAGAAAATTATAGGAAGTTTGTAATATCATCTGTAAATTTCTTTAGAACTGTAAAGTTCACCTCTCCTCCTTTCAAATAAGTTTAGGCTGATTTTCCGGTCTAAAATGTACCTCGTTTATAACAAGACAAAGATAATAATAAATAGCAAAACAGTCCCACTATTCTCAATCATCATGTGAAACCAAGTTTTCTTCAGCCTTACATTAAAATGTCAATACAACAAAAACTCATTTTGTATTTTCTAGTCGTTGATTTATTCTTTCACCAATAAACTGACTTTCCCCTGAAAATACCTGTTTCCGCAATAATCCCCATCGAATTGCGTCGAAATAAAAAACGAACAACACCAAGTGATTCAGCGTTAAAAAATACCTCTGACAGTCATGTGTCGGAAATGGCAGCTGAATACATCAGCTAAATCTCCATTTTTCGCGTTTGCGCTCATTTACGGCTTTTTTACTTTGGAGGGCAGAGTTATGGTCATAATACAGGGTTACTGTTACAATATCCTTTGCACACTGCTAGCAAACATGAAACATCACCGTGACTTTCCAGGTCGCTCGACACCTTCAGAAGCCAAGCGTGCCACCTGGTGCGGTGACGGGGCGCCGTCTTTCGTGACGCCCACCCAACCGCCTCACGTCTCCTCTGCGTCACACGAGGTCGCTCGTCTGAAACAACTGGAAAAATCCTACGCCGAAGTCCTCCGTCTCGGTCGGCAGCACGCCAACCGCAAATGAGCCCCACGTCCATCCCAATCTCGTTTTCGTCCCCCTTTACGATTATTATTTCATGTGTCAAGGTTTAACAAAAATTTTATTTACAACATTGCGTTTTCAAAATGGTGTGCGAGCGTCATTGCACGGGATACATCCATTCGTAACAACGTAAAGCTTGCAACAATTCATCCGTAGCAGCAACCATGAAACCGCTGCTTACATACTCGTACAATGCTTTCAGTATGATCACATTAGGCCACGCACCAGCCGGTGTTATGTAAACGAATCAATTATTTTTCCTCATGAGTATCAATAATAAATCAATAGAGTTTCCTCATAAATTATTAATCATACAAATAATGCAAACCCCTTGCATTACAATTAGCCGAAAACAACCTAAATCTATGATGAAACACTGAGTCTTGCAGTCTCACAGAAAGTAAATTGAATAAAATTCTGTTGATTACTGCGTGGTCCTTGTTAAAGACTGAAAAATTGTAAACTCGAGATGGATTTCGTGTGCGATGAGTGAAGACTCTTTTTGTTTTTCCAAATATGTTCAATTTGAATACCACTGCTCATCCTTCGTTTTCAAAAACCCTGCACCACTTTTTTCCTCGTAATTTTAGTTTATATCGTCCTCACTTGTAAAATATACGTTTCCTTATTTTTACTTTTGTAAAGCTTTGTAAATTCATTTCACCAACCCATTTTTATTTAGATTTTAAGTTCCTCGAACGAAAAAATGTCATTTCTCACTATTTTCCCTTAAATGAGCGAGATAATAATTTTTTCGCCACCATTGTTCGTGTCTTACCATTTTTCTTAGTAGGTATACAGTTTTATGTATATGTTTTTTAAACGTTTGGTATGATTTGGAACAAGTCTTGTACGCATTTCGATGGCACTCATCTGGATGTGGTTTTTCCTTGGCAAATGAAAATGAATTAAACTTACCGAGCATTATAAACCAGATTATTTATAGTTAGAAAATTACAATTTTAAACAAAATAGCCGCCATTTTGGTTTTGGAATTTAGATCTTATATCAATTACATTACTGAACATTTTCTAGGCCTATACGAACTACAATGCAGACTGTTTTCCTTCAGAATGGCTACTCTTCAAGTTATATAAAATGTTTATTGTATAATGAGTATAAGATTTTATGGAGAATAAAAGCCAAGACAACAGCCATAATTAACGGAAAGCCTTATTGATTGAATTGTGCCATTCATTGTTATGTGTATATTCTCGTAATAAGTATTGTCCTTCAAACAATAATATTACACAATAATGACAAATAGCGTTGTTTCATATTGCTTTATCCGTAACCTTCGTCCAAAGGAAAGGAATACAGGGGGTTGAGGGCATTAAGAAGAAAACTGCTATAGAACAAGACTAATATACAGGAAACTTCTATTCATCCATAAATACGTAAAGCTTATCTCAAATATACAGTGGTTATAAAAATCAGCTCTATTTTTATACTGCAGATAGAAAAAAATGAAATTAATAATGAAAAATATATACAAGATGAAGTTGTTCGTGTAATACAGTTTTTCTACGAAAACGAAATTGAAAGAAAATTAAAATCGATTGTTCAGAAATACAATGGATCATCTCGAGCTGAAGATGCCTCTCCTCCGTACCATTCTAGCTGCCACTGAAAAATCAGAGAGAAAAAAACTGGCATCTGTCAAGTGTTTTTAATAGGTGGGTACCGCAATCGCCCTTGAAAAAAAAAACGCTGCAACTATTACACAACGGTTTATTATAATTACCCGTATAGATGCCCCTTCTGCTTTGATTGTATAATAAACTGTTGCGTAATCATTTACCGTTGTGTAATAATTTACTGATGTGTAATAATTTACCTATGTGTAATCGTTTTTTCAAGTTGCAAAAGTACCTACCTATCAACAAAATCCAAAATCCAACTCGACTTCATACAGCCATCCGTGATTATAAACAGGTGCTCCTTAGCGATGAAATCTGTGCCGGATTTACCTATACCGTCTGATTCACGATCATGTTTGACGAAGCTTTTCGGTGCAACCGAACGGCTGGTTGGTGCTCCGGGTGGTCTCAAAAAATTCTTTAGTTCAAGATCAATTTAAAAACGTAAAAAACCATGCCCTTCTACTGAAAGTTTCCGAGCTACGGCGTTCTGAAAATGTCAGCCCCTATTTTTCACCCCTTGAAGATGAATAACGCTTAGCTTCGAGGACCAACTAGACCCCAAATTTCATTAATTTTGGTTCATGGCAACTAAGATAAGTGGGAAGTACGGCGGACAGACAGAAATTTTTTAATTCGATTTTCGAATTCTACATGCCATCAAATCCAACCATCAACCATCAAATTTTGAGGGGAGGGGGGGGGGGGGGTCATGCTCGATTCCAAAGGTTCATTATTGAAAATAATAAACCAAAATTCTAAAACTAACCCAGTTTATGGGTGTCCATCCAAACTGACACCATATTATCTAAATGTTTTAGACATATGAGGGTACTTATGTAACCCGTGTACTAAAGCCTTCCACTGTAATATTGCCTGCCGAGGAAGCTTTTTGCTGGAGGATTCCCAACTACTTATCAGTCATTATCAGCTGAAGTTTCCCTTTTTCCCCCGTCAAATGGCACACTACCAAATGTAGTGTAGGTAACATTACTATCACACAGTCAAAGTGATTTTTGAGGAAATAAATGAGAAATAATGCTATACAAAATTATGGTCGCCAAATCTTTCTCAACAATTTCTCACCTCGAGAATCGGCAGAGCAGCCAACTTCGCAATACGGATTTCCCTTGGGAGGGATTCCCAACAGCTGGAATTAAGGATGCCTTAATCCCAGTTTCCGATTTTTCCCTGGGGCCCGTTCCTAAAGACTTTCACTCTTCACTCTGCATTCTTCAAATCCACATTCTGCACTTCGCGAACGGATTTCCGTTCCTAAACAACGCTCTTGACTGAATTGCAGAGTTTTACCCGGTTTTGCAAAGTTCAGTTTCTAAAGGTTATCTTTCACGAAGTGCAAAGTGAAGAGTGCGTTTCAAATGAAAAGTGTACTACATTTTTGCAGAGTCCCAAATACTCTTTGGTAGAATGACATACTTTTCAAATCGGTTTTTACGTTTCATTTCTTCGTTAAATTCAGTGTTTGGTAGTACCAAGAAAAAGAAGGGAATTCAATCTTTCGATCAGGTGTAAAGGTGTCCAAATAGTGTGAGGGCGAGCATAATGGAAGTTAGCTCCACTGAGGCCATCAAAATACTCAACATTTGGGAGGAAGGAAAGGTTAGGAAGCACAGGCTGTTGTTGTTAGAGGATTGTGTTTTTATGGAAATTTTCCGATACTTTTCTCCAGAGGATGATGATGATGATGAGGATGTTGATCGTGCTCGACACTCCTAACGCCGCATTCATCAAGCGCGAACTAATTTCGTCGTCAGTGAGAACTTTCGTCGCGAGTGATTTAGTTCGTTTCAGGGAGTAACCAAATCCCAAGTAAGTTAGTTAACTTATAGAAAGACGGAAGACTTGATGAAATCGGATTCGGAATAAAGCTAGGTTCACATGAGACGCAATTCCGGACGGTAGCCCGGCACGGCTATGCGTTCTGCAATGCTATTGGCCAACGCAAAATGGATTATTTCAACGCAGTGCCTTGGATACTATATCAAAATCTCCAGATATTTTCCGCAGTCGGATGCGTTGCCGGATCTGCGCGGAGGTACTGCGCACACCTCTCTTGTTTGGTTGTTCAGCCATATTGAAATTCGACATTTATGTGGTTGATATTGCGGTTTCGAGTTCGAGCAATTGTTTGTTTTTTGCGATTGCATTTTGTTATGACTCCGCTGCCATGTGAACGCCTCTGCGGCAAAAATTCCGGCAAATGCGTTGCTGTGCCGGATTGCCGTCCGGAATTGCGTCTCCATGTGAACCTAGCTTCAAACTATCGGAACATCCAACAATAAACTGTAACAGTTATTGGAGGATACTCCACAAAACGAAGGTCATTCTTTGTTTCGTGTAGAGCTGCTGAGTGGGAGCGCGAAGTCTTTAGGAACAGGAAGTTCTCCTACTTTTCATAATTCGCAAAGTGAAGAGTAGGTACTAATGAAGACTTGCAAAGTGAAAGCTGAGTTGTATTGCCGTCCTGGTTGGACAGCAATATTCTAGTGGGAGGGCTATAGACGCCGGCCTTGCTCAACACCTTATTCTGATTTCGAGGCTCGATTTCCATTCACCCAAGGAAGCTCCTGTGCAGCTTCCAAGGTCTATAATTAAGTGAATATATAAAAACAACAAAATTATGGTTTTCACATTTTGACCCCCCCCCCCCCCCACAACCTTCAAAATCTTGATAAAATTCCCATGAAGCACTTACTTTTGTTCTAAACACTCACATGAATTCAATAAAATTGGTTCAAGTCAAAGGCGCTGAAGGTTGTATATTATTTTAATCCAAAAAATATTGAAAAGCGTGGATTTTTCTAGTTTTTTGAGGAAAAAACTGTAGAAGAGCTATTTTAGGTGTAGAACATGTAATAGTCGGAATTTGTGCAAAACTTCCAATAACGGTCTATAAAATATACTTTTTTACCCATAGTTTGTTACCACAGAAATAACAGCTACTCACTAGACATATCCTGGGGAGTCGGCTGTGTTTCAATCACCGAAGTGATGGCCTGTATCCAAGCGTCTCTGTCAGCAGAGGCTTCGGCAGAGAAGTAGAACCACCTTTCCGGCGTGCGGAGGGTGAAGGAATATTTTTGGTCCCGGACGCCCGCTGGGACTCCAACGCGGACGGCGTAACCTTCCATCATATGGCCGAGGAACACTTCGTTTTTCGGGTGAGCAGACTGCAACAAGAATGGTTAGATAGGCGCAGGTGAGATTCTACATTTTTTATTTGTACATTCTACATTTTTACATATTCATAACAAAATAAAGATCTCTAAAGGCCGATGTGACCACTGGCTTCCTTGAACCTCTTTCCCGTTCTATGGCCTGCGTCCTCCACATACCTATAAATCAGAAATCGATCACGACCTCACCTAACCAATGACCTGGGTCGCCCCTTTCTTCTTTGCGTATCCATACTCCAGCTCAGCAAGTTTTCACGACCTTGATCCTACCTCATACGGTCTATGCGTACCAACAGTAGATTCATCCCACTTCAATAAATATCTTCATTACCAAGAATCATCTCAATCTCCCTGTTCTTATTATCCTCCATCCAGAGCTGTAAACCCTCCGTATGACTTTCCTCATAAAGAACGCAGCCTACATTCATCCTCGGCCTCGAGAGTCCATAAGCCTGTTTACATCCCAACCACTCTCTAGGTCCACGAAGCTCCGCTCTGCATAAGACTCGCTCGTTTGCCCTGTCATAATGATTTGGATATATTATATAAAATATATATATTTGTATATATTCAGGGACGTGGCGTCCACAAGGCCATTTGGGCCACCGCCCCGCCACCCAAAAAACAGTAGGAGTAAAAAAAAACTCCAACCATTGTTCAGTTGGCATTTGAATTTCCCTCCTTACACTGTACCTAGAATTTCACAAAGTTCAACAACGACTCGCCAGATTTCTCTGGCTATGGATAGTCAATATTCTAGTAGAGCATCCATGGCAGATCCTTCATGTTAGCTCCATAGACTAAGCATGTTATCGGAATAAAGGGACAGTAATCGATGCCCTGCAATCGAAATCTTGGCTCCTGAAATTGGCAGGTAGGTCCTGGGACCTATTGTTCCCATGGCAACCGAGAAAAGTGGCCCGTTTGCGCAAAGTAAAAATGTTGTTTGCCATGCCCACTTTGGGCCTGTTCCCAGAATCTTATTTCCATCCAAAAATCGTTCCTTTTCACAATCGATTCGATCCCTTCGATTCAATTTGTCATCTCGATACGAGATGCTTCTGTCTTCTGATTTGTTTTGCTGTCATGTGAAACACATTCGCTATCTCTGTTGAGTCTGTTGTCAGTTTTCAATTTTTTGTGTCGAATTTTGTGCGTTTTGCGTTTGGTCCGGTTCCAGCGACAGATTTGTATTTGTGGTACCTACGTGCGTTTTGTCCTGTTTGCTGTTTGTGGATTGATCGGCGTCGTAACACACAGATAACTACCAACTTCATCATTATTCAAGTAGTTACCGGCTTTCGGGTCATTGTTTTGTTGTATTTTACTTTACTATGTTTTGTAACACATCAATTCGGTGGCTAATTTGCAGTAGAAATTGTGCAGTAGAAGTGTTGTTGAAAGGACGACAGAATGTTGATTAAAAGAGATAGGCTTTGCTAATATCATTCTATCAGTAAATAAGGGAAGGGTGCCTTGGGGTATTTTGTAGACAAATCTGTTGGCTTGGTTTTGTGTTCTGGTATGGTGCCCCACCGTTATCAGAGCCGACGCAGCTACTGGATATATCATATCCAAATCGCTATGACAGGGCGAACAAACGAGTCTTATGCAAGCGGAGTTTCATGTACTTAGAGAGCTGGGATGTAAACAGGCTTCCGACCATTGGCCTTGCTTTTATTGTATGGCCAAGGAACACTTCGTTTTTCGTTTCTTTTCCGTTTCAGAGCATTCTGAATCCATCCCAGGATTTTAACGAATTTCATATGAAAATATGAAAGTACCTATGTTTGTGTCATTCCAGATGATATAATAACCTCAGCTGCGAGATGAAAGACTCGACACGTCACCAAAGTATTAGTAATTGCAAACAAAATGATGATTTCAAAAATAGCCAATTTTTTCCAAATTGCTTCCCAATTACATTCATACATACAATGCAGTTCAACAAAAACTCACCAGGGGCTCTTCGTGGTACATGAGTTTGCGCTGATCGAGAGTGAACCAACGCTTCCTGTATGCATCAGTCGGACGAGGTCCAGTCTTCCAGAGCCAGCCCTCATGGATGAAGTCTTTGGTTAGGAGGTTTACAAGCTGAAAACACCAAGAAGCATTCAAAACGGACGTTAAGGTGCGTTTTCCTAGGCGTGTCACAACGTTCATCACTGAGCGATCATCGCTTGGCGCTTTGGCTCAGCGTTTGACGCTGCGGTGGTGTTTTCCTAGAAGCAATTTTTTTTCTCAGTTGCGTGTTCAGCCATTTCTATAAGTTGCTAGTGTTCTGTTTAAACGTGAGTAATAGTGAATTGCTTGCTGAGTGAGGAAAGAAGAGGATGAAATCACTCTGTACGATTATTTGTTCAATAGGAGCACAGAAAATAGCATTTACAGGAATCGGGCGCAAGAGGGTTGCATCAATCATCTTATCAGAAACCATCTGTGAGATGACGCGGAAAAGTTTAGACAATATTTTTGGTTGAACCCAATGCAGTTTGACTGTGTTTTGAGAATGGCGAGTGAAAACTTGAACAAGATTCCCTACAACAGAATTCTCCACCCTGATCCACAGCTGGGTGCTCACGAACTTTTTCTATGAGTTTTTCATATTCTTCCAAGGAAGAAAGAAATTTCTGAGACATTTTGGGCCTCAACAGAACACGACAGACAACAAATATAAGAAAAAACCAAGTGAACTGGGGCCTTTGATCAGTTCAGACACGAGCGACTCCGTCAGTCTGCCCTCAGACACTAGCGATGATTGCGTCTAGCATTACTTTCCCAATGAAAAACAGATGGAGGCAGTTGTGTAGATCACTAAACGATGAACGCTAGAGACGCGCCCAGAATAACCTACCTTTAGGCTAATGAATTTGTTCGATAGGAGCGTCACTAGTGTAGCTACCCCATCGATCGTACTACTAAATTCTGGGTAGCCAAAGGGCCCAACCTGGCTCTGTGCAAGGCCCAAGCCATCAACTTTCACACTCCTCCTCCAGTGACTGCCAAGAACCGCCTCCTAACACAGCAGCCACCCAGTTCTCAGATTTTGCTTGTACTGAAGAACTCTTTTCTTTTGATAATCTACGATATTTCCACAATCGTTCATATGAACAAAATTTCATTTCACAATCATGGTGAAGCCTTGTTTTAATTTCAACAACACGAATCGGCGAGGATGACATTACATGTGAGGTATGTACCCTTTGCTGACGATTCAAATTAACTTTATAACAGGTACATGCCTTAATGAAACAGTCGAAACTGTCAGCAAGGCCAACTCTGAATAGGGCGAATCTTTGACTGACGTAGGGGAAAAACTCTGTAAATTATTACACAACGGTTTATTCTTTTCCTGGACGACTAGATCATGATTACGGCCACAGCGCTTGCATAAACACGAGTACGAGGTATTCTCACGAATACATGGCCCAATTTTGCTCAAATGCGGGTAGTTGGGTGTATGTAGCTCCCAGATGCCCCCCTACGAATTTCAGATCACTGGTATGGCCACTGCGCACTTGCAAACGCGAAATCCGTGGTAATCAACTTCTTAGGAACCAAAGGCCCGATTTTGATCAACTTTGGAGGGTAGTTGGGGGGGTGTAGCTGCTCCCGCATGATTTTCATCACGATCGGATGATTGGTGTAACCACTGCGCATGCGCGGAGATGATCAATTTGTCACGAGCCCGATTTTGATGAATTTTTCTTCAAACTACGAGGAAAAACTTTTCTTAAAAATATACGTCATACTTCATGCATAACAATAACAAAGTAATAATTATAGATAGAATTCAAGAATCCACCCTAATCTGTAAATGATTACGTATTTATCGTGTTACCTATAAAGAAGCATTGTACCGATTTGCAAACCACAGAAAAAAGTGTTCTACGCAGAAAGGGTATCTATACAGGAAAATAACAAATCGCAGAGTAATAATTTGCAGCGTTTTTTAAAATAATCATTATCATAAAACAGGCAGTCTTTCTGCCACCCTCTCTCTTATCGTTCGCTTCTATGAACTTCATATATATATTTACTACGTCTATAGTGTTTTTCTGCAGTAGTCATAGTACTTGCAGATCAAAATTCTGACTGATACGCTATACATCAGATACGCAGATACGCAGATGATACGCTGATACAACAGATAAGCTATCACCATACCAGGGGAAATCGAATTCCGTTCAGTTTAAAGGGAATCTGTAGTATCCATGTACTTCATGTTAAGTGCTAGTAACCATGGGTGCGTGTCAGTTGGTACCACTGGGAATTGATATAAAAGTAATTGCAGGATTGAATAAATCTCTCTCTCCGCTCCCAATTGTGATCGGAGTACTTTATTTAGCAAACCCTTAAGAACACCAGAATCATTTCCCTTGAAGAAGCATTTCCTTCCAAGAAGACCATGCAGGATTCTACATGGTCTTCTTGTAAGGAAATGCTTCTTGCCAGTCACTGGTGGGGGAAGCCTAACTGACGGGAGTTTTTGTATTGCAACCAAAGGTGAGTGTTTGCCGGGGCCATTACAGGTTACTACAGTTAAATTCAGTATCTACCACATAACTCTTACATTTGGCTTGCCAAATAATTTTCCATCTAATATACAATACATATATGTAAAGATGTGAACTCATCTTTAGACCTTACCTAAAATAGCGAACTTCTGGATTATGACGAGTTGGCCAGGAGGACAGAGTTTGGTTAATGACTGGAGGGATTGATAATATTGTGATGGGAGAAGTTGTTGTGGTGGGGTCAAGATGTGAGGTTTGTCGTCGGGTGACGACAGTAGTCAGTTGGACGATAGCCGCGGTATCAGCAAGTTCTGTTATTATTGAGAGGCATGCGTATTTTTGTCATTTTGTTATTAATTGTTAATCCCGGATTCGAAACTTTTGTTTTCGATTTCTTTTGGTTTAAATAAAAAGGCAATCGAAACTTGTGTCCTGTTTTTGAACTTCAAAAGGAAACCCACTTAAAGAGGAACTTATAAATCGAAAACAAAAGTTTCGAACATCTGGGCGCGATGAAGATTAAAGTGATTCTGGTTACCGAAGCAGCTCTCAATGATTCAAAGACAACGGTCTTAAACGTTAAAGGTATACAGCGGAGCGATGAGCCCGAAATTTATGGTATACCGCCCGACTACCAGCACGTGAGCAAACACGCCGAGTTGGGTAAGTTGGTACCGATTAAAAATGCGATCTCATCTATGAAGCAACGACACCTAAAGCGTATAGTTCGGGTCACGTTAGACGACAGTACAAAAAAAGTTTACTTCGATGAGGATGAAAACCTGTGGTTCAATGGAATTTATTTAAACGTTGATGCACCCGCGCGCGATGTGCTCGAGAAACCCATTGCCGCCTCAAAAGCTATCGAACAGAAGCGTCGAACCCTTCATTCAATCGCTAAGGAAGTCGTACTGGATAAATTTACCGGAAAAAATCAGAATGCGGGCGTATGGATTGATACATTCGAAACCGAATGTACACGAGTCGAAGTCGAGGAGGGCCAATTCAGTGATGTTCTGCGGCTGTTCATGGAAGGTGTCCCTTTGGAATGGTACAACGCGACGAGGAAAATCATCGGAGCGGCCGACTGGAAGACATGGAGACAGGAATTCATCGAATCGTACAGCAATAAAGGCTGGGACGAGGTACAGTTTGCATATCATTATAGGTATGTCGGCGGTGCGTTGGTTGATTATGCAATTAAGAAATTAAATTTTTTGTTAGACGCGGATCCATTATTGGTAGAAAAATCGCGTGTGAATTTAATAGTGGTTGGACTACCATCATTTATTCAGTCAAAAATTAGTAGGGCCAATACCGACACTTTCAAGAAACTTTTAACAGAATTAAATCAGTTAGAATCAACGGTCGCAAACTTTAAAAAGAAGCAAAACCAGGTTGGTGGAAAATTTGGAGAGAAGATTCCTGGAGATAGGAGAGGCAGTACTTCGAAATATGAACCCTGCTCGTTTTGTAAAAAAAGAGGAAAAGGAGGGATGATGCACCCGGAAGCCGCTTGCTATTTCAACCCGAACAGAACAAACGGGAATAATGATAGAAAAACGCCAGGGAACGTGAAAATTGCAAATAATACGGAGTTGGAAAGAATAATTAACGAGGAGACTGATTCAAAAAACTAGTATTACCCCCCCTCATTCAACTGAAAGCGCACGTGGAAGGCAAAAAAGCTCGCTGTTTATATGATTCGGGAGCGAACGTAACAATAATTTCTTACAAATATTTCAAAACACTTGAGAAAAAAATGTACAATGCCAAAAACTTGTGTTTCAAAACAATGTCGGGGGAAGATAAAATAATGGGAACAGCATTCCTCACTGTCAAATTGCTTGCAATTGAAAAAAAAATAAGACTCTTTGTAGTCGACAGAACAGACTTTAAGTACGATTTGCTAATCGGTCTCGATGCGATCCTACAGTTCAGATTGGCCCAGGATCACTTGGGGAGGATTTCACAGGTACCTGTAGAGAGAGGAAGAGAAAAAACGAACAAAATAAGACAAAGTATGGAAAACAAACAGAAAACGGGAGGAGAATTGGAAATCAATTGGAATGAATTTATACCAATCGAAAACTTCGAGGCAAAAACACAGCACTTAGACAAGGAAAAACAAAAGATGATTTTTGATCTGGTGGATGAATATGGATCGGTTTTCGCAAAACATCCATTCGATATTGGTACAGTCACGGATTATGAGGCATGTATAAGACTCACGGAGAATAGATATATTGCGAAGAAACCGTATCGCTGTTCTATTGAGGACCAGAAGGAAATCGAAAGACAGGTAGCCGAATTGTTACAATACGGTTGTATTGAAGAGTCGTGTTCCCCATTCGCCGCCCCTGTAACATTAGCTTACAAAAAGACAGGAGAAGGTGGTCAAAAGGAAAAAACGAGAATGTGCATAGACTTCAGGAATCTAAATAAATTGCTAATACCTGAAAGTCAGCCCTTCCCAGTTATAAATGACATAATAACAAAAACTCGAAATTGCTCTTGGTTTTCGGCCTTGGACATTAATTCCGCTTTTTGGACTATACCTATCAGAAAGAAGGATAGGTACAAAACGGGGTTCGTCACGCAGCACGGGCATTGGCAATGGGTCTCGCTTCCATTTGGGTTGAAGACCGCCCCTGCCATTTTCCAGCGAATTTTATCAGGGATTATTCGCAGAAATAATTTGGGCGATTTTTGCTGCAATTATATAGATGACGTTTTGATTTTCTCCAGGTCCTTTGAGGAACATTTGGGTCATTTGAAGGCGTTGATGGATGCGCTCATGAGGGAGGGCTTTCGCCTAAAATTTGTAAAATGCAGTTTTGCACAAGATTGGGTACAATATTTGGGCCACATAATAAAAGGAAACTCAGTTCAACCACTAAAAGATAATTTAATTGCCATAAAAAATTTCCCAACGCCAAAAACACGTAAGAATGTACGCCAATTTTTGGGGAAAATAAATTTCTATCATAAATACATCCCTCAGGCCACTAAAACGTTGGAACCCTTCCATAGGTTATTAAGAAAGAATTCCGATTTTGTATGGACAGAGGAGTGTCAGCAGGTGTTCCAGAAATTAAAGCGTTATTTAATTTCGGCTCCTGCTTTGGAAATTTTTGATCCAGATCTTCCCATTCATGTGTACACTGATGCGAGTATTGAAGGAATGGGAGCGATTTTGAAACAAGTACAGCCAGACAATGAAGAAAAAACGGTGGCATATTTTTCAAAAAAATTAAGCGAAGGCCAGAAGAAAAAAAAAGCAATTTACATAGAAAGTTTGGCAATCATGGAAGCGGTGAAGTACTGGAGATACTGGTTAATTGGAAGAAAATTTAAGGTAATCACTGATCATAAGCCTTTAGCAAACATGAATCTGAAAGCAAGAACGGATGAAGAGTTGGGAGACATATCGAATTACCTGTTGCAGTACGATTTTGAGATAGAGTACCGACCCGGTAAATCGAACGCAGAAGCGGATTGTCTGTCCCGAAATCCAGTTTTGGATGGTGACGAAGAGGATCAGGATACGGAACCAATAAGGACAGTAAATGTACTGAATTTAAACGAAATTAAGGACGGACAGGACGGAATGCGATTGGGCAAGAATGAAGAAATCAGAAATGGTGTGATATTGCGCAGGATAAAAAATAAAAAAAGAATAGTGTTGAACAAAGAAGCAGCGAATGAATTAATACATCGAATACATCATGCATTTGGTCATATCGGAGCCACGCAAATGACAAACTTATTAGTGGAAAAGTATTATTTTAAAAATATGCATAGACAGGTTACCGAATACTGTTCCTCGTGCGAGGTCTGTGTCAAGAACAAAAGCCGTAGAGGAAGACGCTACGGATATATGGGACACCTCGGTCCGGCGTCTCGACCCTTTCAGATTATGTCTCTCGATACTATTGGTGGTTTTGGTGGGAAACGTTCTACAAAAAAGTATTTGCATTTACTGGTGGACCATTTTACGCGATACATTTATATTCTAGCTTCAAAGTATCAAACTGGGAGTGAGTTCATCAGGCTTATAAAAGGAATACAGAAGGAGCACCAAATCGAGACACTCTTGACAGATCAATACGGCGGCTTGACTTCAGGGGAATTCCAGGAATACTTGAGAACACAAAATATAGAACATATATTTACAGCCATAGACAGCGCATCATCAAATGGGCTAAATGAACGCACCGGTCAGACTATGGTGAACAGGATAAGATGCAGGCAGAATGAACAGGAGAATAGGATGGCGTGGGCTACAACAGCCGCTCAATGCGCGAGAGAATACAACGCCACGACTCATTCATCGACAGGATTCGCACCAAATTATCTGATGAATGGGATTACTTCGGAAATCGTACCAGCAGAGTTCGTAGACTCGAGGAATTATTTGGAAGACAGAAGAAAAGCACTGGAGCACTCGAACAGATCACATGAGAAAAATAAGATGATGTATGATAGGAATAGAATAGATATGGTGTTTGAGATCGGCGATAAAATTTATGTGGAGAATGGCAATAAATTGAATAGGCACAAGTTGGATGAGATTCGTGTGGGACCCTACAGTATCGTCAGCAAAATCTCAAACACTGTGTATGAGGTAGAAACAGGGAAGAGAGGACACGACAGGAGGTTCTACCACATCAGCAAGATGATCAAAGCACCGGAGGATGGTTCGCCGTCCAGCAAATTTGGTCGTTATCCCACGCCACATTTGCTCACTGGAGGGGGGGGATGTAAAGATGTGAACTCATCTTTAGACCTTACCTAAAATAGCGAACTTCTGGATTATGACGAGTTGGCCAGGAGGACAGAGTTTGGTTAATGACTGGAGGGATTGATAATATTGTGATGGGAGAAGTTGTTGTGGTGGGGTCAAGATGTGAGGTTTGTCGTCGGGTGACGACAGTAGTCAGTTGGACGATAGCCGCGGTATCAGCAAGTTCTGTTATTATTGAGAGGCATGCGTATTTTTGTCATTTTGTTATTAATTGTTAATCCCGGATTCGAAACTTTTGTTTTCGATTTCTTTTGGTTTAAATAAAAAGGCAATCGAAACTTGTGTCCTGTTTTTGAACTTCAAAAGGAAACCCACTTAAAGAGGAACTTATATATATACATATAAATTTATGTTAAAATCTACGGACGAATATCACCGGTTTTATTTTTGTAACTAAAAGATCTCAGCGAATGCTTTCGGAAACGTGCTATATGAGGGGTATCCGATGATCAAAAGTGGGCGATAAACCAGTGGAAAGAAAGTGAAATGACGTCATAGGTAAAGGCCCTGACGCCCGCATCCGCCTAGGGGGAACCCACGCGCCATACAATTATGATGTCATTTCGTTTTCTTTCTATCTGTTTGTTGCCCAAGCTACACAGAGTTTTAAGACAAAAATTGGCAGTGGGGTTTTTCAAGGGTGCTAAATCCGATTCTGAGATCAAAAATAAAAAATTCCTACCCACAAAAATTGCCCATTCAGGATGCTCGGAAACGGATTTACCTATAAAAAAATTTCAAAAATGCATGTTCTGAAACTGTGGACCCATTGCAATAGCTTAATTTTCTTGAAAATTCACTAGCATATTCAACATTCAACAAAATAGACTGGTGCTCCTATTAGATCTGCTAAGGTCCACTTTGCAGGATTACCAGTGTTCCTTATCATAGGAATGGGCAGCAATGGGACATTTTGATGGCAAATTTGATACTTGAAAAACCAAAGAAACGGGCTTTTCTAACCTGGGCTTGACTGACAGTAGGATAGGCGATCTGAAGACGATGGAGTTTGGTACAGCGGATGGCGTTGTACCAGTTCACTATTGTCTGGGGGTCGTCGTGATAAACGAACAAATGCCTCGTCAGCCCCGCAGTGTTGACAAAACTGATCTGAAACGAGCTTTTCTTCTCCATCTTGGGAGGAGCAAACGAGACATTGATTTCCGAAACCTTTATCGAAGCCTTTGGATCTTTTTTCTGTAAAAATATCAAACATTTTAAATAACAATGTTTTTCATATTTTATAAACACTATAAAACTACCTACTAAACATGACAAATGATGACAATATGATCCGTAATGATGTCTATCAAGTTAGTTTATCACTCACATCGTCGACGTAGTACCTCAGCGTGTCATTGGCTTCGGAAAGGACGAATTTGCGGGGGTAATATCGAGGATCTTCCTTTCCCCTCTTCATGAGGTATCCCTCCATGTGACCAGCCATGAACGGCTGCCTCTCCATGCGGCAAAATTCTTCTCTTTGGTATTTAGCACAGATCCACTCTTCAAGAAGAGCACTGTGCACAAAGAGTTTGCGAAATTGTCAATGTTATTCAATGGATGGACAGTTGACAACGTCAAACATTGATGAGCGAGAAAATAAAAGCTCACCTTCAATGAAACAGATCTCTCGGAAGGAACCACCTACAGCTTCATCCCATGGAGAACTACCTATCTGTGGTGTCGAAATCCTCACAGCCCTTATATTTTTTACATTGAATATAATACAGTACATCTATCTCTACACATTACATATTTATAATAGCAGAGATGTACAAATATATAGAAAACTTGACCAAAAATTAAAGATGACAACAAATCATCACTTTTGCTTTGAAACTGAGGCAGTTGTGTGAGAAGCAAGGTATCAGAGGAATCAGTCATGAAAAAGCTCTTAAAGAGGTTAGTTAATAGGAGAACAAAAATCGGTAGGAACTTTAAGTAGATTTTAAGACCTCAGAATTCAGCATCTCCTAAGGCCCCTTTCACATGGGGAGCCTCACGGCTCGCGCTCGCGAACAGGCGGAAGGCGCGTGAGACTGAAATGCATTGAGTGCAATGGAGCTTTCACATGAGGAGCGAGAGCTCTTAGAGAGCTTTTAGGGCTCGCGAGCCGCGAGTGATCACGGCTCTGCACTTCGAGCCACGCGCCTACGGCTCTTCCACGAAATGCAAAGGAGGGGTGCCGGTATTCACATGAAGAGCGAAAACGGCTCTCGCTCCTCAGTTTATTGCTACCTGTTGTGGCGAATTTAGATTTGAATACACCGCGACGCGTTTAGGCCGAAACAATGGACCTTTTTGATTGGCTTGCATCAGCTGTATCTTCGAGTTGAATACGACTCTTCACCTTGCTGAGGAACTCATCAAATGACGCCACTGACATCCGAAAATAGTTGAAAAATTTGTTACCATCCTGTCGAAGTTGCTGGTAAAGCATGGCGAAAACTCCTGCTTCATCCCGCTGTTGGTTTATAGGATGGACCCAACACCGTCTGGTACTTCGGCGTTTTTGGCGTCGAAGACGGTGGCGACGATGAAGAATGTAAATGGTCAAAGCACGCATGCGATCCATACTGGGCGGAACTAGGGACTGAGCGCTCGAGCGCTCTCAAATGAGGCCCGTGTGAAAGGTGGGAGTCAAGAGCGAAAAAGGCTCTTGACTGCGAGCCACGAGCCGTGCGGCTCCCCGTTTGAAAGAAGGCTAAGGCCCCCTTCACACGAGGAGCTCCAAGTCTCGTGCTCGCGAGCGAGAACTTTTTCCGCTCTTCCGCACAGGGAGCCTTTTGGCTGCAGCAAGGCGCTTTCGCGTCGCGTCAGTCGCAATGGATCGTAGGCGGGCTATGGCCATTTACCTTTTTCGAAGACGAAACGCTGAAGTTCCAGAAAGTATTGAGTACGTCTTATTAACCAAAGGCGCGATGAAGCGGGAGTTTTTGCCACGCTTAATCAAGAACTTCGACAGGATGGCAACAAGTTTTTCAATTACTTTTGAATGTCATTGGCCTCACTGGATGAGCTCCTCAGGGTTGGTTACACACTTAATTTATTAATAGCTTCATATCCACCTACATCTTCACATGTTGCAGATGCGACCCGACCCCTTTTGAGATGTACGAGCCTTGCGGGCTCTCACTCTCGAGCCCCGAAGTCTCATGTTCCCCACGTGAAAGCTCAATTGTACTCCGTGCATTCAGTCTTCTGCGCCTTCCTCCCACTCGTGAGCACGAGTGTTGCGGCTCCCCGTGTGAAAGAGGCCTAAAGGTGTGGTGACACTGCCACTGGACCTCATTTGACTCAATAACCTATCACAGCAACTATTAACCTACAACACCCTTAACATGAATTTATTTATCCGTATAACGGCTTCTAGCAGAAAATACTGCTATGCATATGCATATCCACTCCACAAATAACAAGACATAAACGGATAACAGAAGACTCACTCGCAATCAGTTTCATTCGGTATTCTGTAGCAGGGCGGTACCCTCTTCTCATATTTAGCTTTGGCGACAGTGTTGCCGATCTCACAAATCCTATGCACCTGGGACTCCTCCCACCGGTCGTGGCGGATGTGTTTCACTTTGGAAATGTGCGAGCCCATTCCCCTGTGCGTTTCGGCACACCTCGCACAAACGAAGATACCGATGTTGTACGACGCCCATTCTGGATCTGAAAATGACGTTAACACCAACTAGATTACGAAATGTAGAAAACACTGATGACTAGATATAAATTGTAATTCTAAGGAGTTTCATCATGGAATAAAGATTAATTTACCCACAGTGAGAAACATTCGACAGTTTTGGAAAAAATTCAATAGGTTTATTCGCAGTGGCTATCTTACAGTTAACTGACCGTTAGAAAGGCATTTTTTGCTGTTTGCAGAGATGCTCGGACTCTTTTCGAACTGTATAGTAGTACTGTATAGTACAAGTTTTCTGATTCCAGCACACAGAAAATAGGGTGGACGAGAAGCTGACCACGCACTCACTGCCTTCTCGATTCCCAGCCATTACCAAACTCAAACCCTTCTCAAATGCTTATCAAGGTGGTATCAGATCATGGATGTTTCCTGCGGTTTTCTTGGAGTCGCCTAACCTTCAGAAAAAGCCAGTGCGAACAAACCTATGGATCCATCGTATGACACCATCCCACGCACGGTGCATGGATTACCAGGCTAGACCTCCAGTTATTTCACAAGACCCTGTATAATAGATGCATCCTGTATAATTTTATCAGAGTTTTGGAGGAGGGGGTTTCCAGAATTTTTCTGGAGCTTCGGATGAACTTTGAGATGCAGAAGAAATAATGTAAGCAAAACATTTTTATAACACCCCCTCAAAATTTTTTCTTTTCCGTTTCAAGGTGCGTAGATTCCAAAAATGCAATGTCCGTCCGTCATATCATGCATACGGGCTTCATTTCGGTCTAAAAAATTCGTTCTTTCGCACACATGCTCCATTTGGGACCTAGTTGTGTCCCGAAACTTTGCAGCCCGATCGGAATATACCCAAGGGTGTTATGAGTGAAAAATGGGTACAAAAACAGGTATTTTTTGTGTTTTAGTAACACGAGCTTTTGAGGTATCATTTTCCATGTTGTGGTTTTTGGGACGAGAAGATCGACTATGAAGTTGATTTTGCCCAAAGAGTGGAAAAATTGAGGTTATAACGAAGTTTCACCCTTAAATTTACGTTAAATTTTGATCTAAAATCGTCGCTCTTCCGCAAACAGTTTGGGTCCCTATTTGAGAACACATTCGGGGTGCTCCGAAGCTCGGCAGCCCGATCGGTATACACCCAGGGGTGTTATGGGCGAAAAATCCGGGTTTTCGAGGGATTTTTGAGGTTTTAGTGAACATGAGCTTTTGAGGTATCGTTCTCCATGTATTTTAGGACGAGAAGACCGGATTTTAAGTTGATTGTGACTGAAGAGTAAAGAATTGAGGTTGTAACGAAGGTTAAGCTCCCGAAATTCATTTTGTATGAGTCAAAAACCTAGGAAATTGTCTGAAATCACCATGAATTTGTATAATAACACTAGAAGTAATATTAGTAGGTGCCATTAGGGTACCATTTATTTAAAAAATAAATGGTTAAATAATTAAAATAAATTAAGTTGATAATTACAGAGATGACAATCAGCCACTTTCTTTTGATTTTCTACCATACTTTTCTTATGAGGCGTTTCTTAACCAAGTTACTTAACCGATTAGGCACGACAAATTAGGAAGGACTGGAACAAAAACTTTTCTCATGCACAGATAAAGAAAATTCTAGTGCCCTTACTCTTTTGCCCTACTAATGCAAAGGCCAAAAAAAATCTTTTTTAATAGAAATTATCTTGTACTGATGTTCACCATGACCAGTTTCTACGGTCTGTAAAAGGGACAAGATCATACACTCACCATAAGTATCAACTCCTGGACGAGCTATACATCGAACTTGAAGTAATTAGATTTCAGTCAACTGTCTATCTAGAGAGAGGTAATGGTAGAATTATTCTTAGGAATATGCGTTGTGCGCCAAAATGTCAAACCACAATAACTGAAGGATACGCGATCAGATTATTGAACCCGTCTCGACACATCTGTCACCTTTGCGTTCCATTTTTGCTTTTTGTTTTCTATATTATAACTGTACAAATAATATTGTTCATGTGCTTTCACTCTTTGTGTAATATATAAAGTCCTGACAGTTTGCAGAATACCCCATCGGCAGCAACGTCAAAAAGCTATGTGTAGGTATATACCCAGGTATTCAACCTGGCAAAAGGTCACAGTTTTTGCCCTCGCCCAAGTTTGAATTACAAATCTACTAGTAGGCACTTATAATCGGAAACAAGTTACAGAAATTAAGGCATCATCCTAATTGCATACTAATGAAACCTTGGAAAAGTAGAAATTAATAGCTACGTAATCTTCGTATCAGCAGAAACCTAAGTGATGAGTTCTTCAGGAACCTATACCAAGTTCATCAGAAACCTATACCAATAAACCCAGTAGACACAGCTAAATTAAGGAACGTAGAACCTATCAAGGTCCGATAGCGATGGTTGCTGAACCCCACACACGCCCGTCATCATCTATCAAAATAAATCGGAAAGGCCGGATCTTTGTATTGCAATCAACGTTTATGACTTTATAAATATTGGCAACATTGTCAGCGAAAGATTCGACGAACAATTCAACTCGGAATTGTACGATGGATATACCAGATACCAGATTTTTTACTGCATGTAACTTCGCTTACCTCTGGCGGAGCAATCGGCACAAATATCGTTCCCGGGTCGGCGTGAAAGCTCTAAAACTCCTCGAGTGTTTGCGTCAAACATCGCGTCATTCCAACAGACGAAACCAGAACTGCGGAAAAATAATTCGAAGCGACGAATATAAAAATATTGTCCTAGTTGTTTGCTAGGTGAATGATAACGCGGAAAGGGGCCACAATGCCGAATACCACTGTAAGAAAATCGCCCATTCACTACTAAAGTATGCGTGTGTAAATCTTTTCACCGATGACTAATTCCGGAACTGATAACGCTCAGCAGAATGAACTTCAACGAATGAACACGAAAATGCGATAGCTGAAAAGGAAAAGCTAAGATTTCTAATTCCCAGACACCCAAATCTAACAAAACAGTTAACGACCAAATTACCAAAAAACCTCAACTGCTGTTTAGTGTTTATTTTTTCATCCTTCCTCAACTTGAAGTGTTGTCCGGGGAGCGGGCTCTCGTGTAGCTAGTGGTTGTGTAGCAATGGCTCATCTAACCTCCTGCATGATTCGGGCATTTATCAAGTTAGTACAACAGTAATTTAAACGTGATGTTACTTCCAACTTTCATACGAATAATGTTATAATTAAACGAACTCAGAAGTACAATTACATGCCCAATCCGACGACGCCAATACCATTATGTACCTAAGTTCAGTTCACCAACAGCCAAGAACCCAACATTGGCGCATCAGCAGCTTAGTAACGGAGTATCCAGAAATACCAACTTTTCAGTGTTTCCAAAGAGGCCGTCAGAGCGCACTGCGCGACGTTCGGGTGTTTCCGCCACTCGATCATAGCGACAGGAACCAGTATAGCGAACTATACTACTATACGTAGTATAGTACCTAGTGTTTTCTGTGCAGTGCCTCCTGTTCTGTGCAGTCAGGGTTCGTCAGATCTCCGCTCTGGGAAGCCCTTGTCACACGGATTTATATTCTGTTGGACATTCGTACAGAAATGCTGGCTGTTTATTCACTGTTTCTTTCATGTAAAATAATTGAAATATTCTGGTGGTGTCCTCCAATTTTGGCCCCCAAAACTTGAATTAGGTAGGTATGCTCTTTTTTTCAAATTATCTTTGATCATTGATAAGTAGTACAATTTAATGGTCTTGAACCATGTGTTGACACTTTTTCTAGTGTTATTCTACAAATTGATGGTGATTTCGCAGGTTTTTGACTCATAAAAAATGAATTTTGGGAGCTGAACATCTGGTACAACCTCAATTTTCCTCTCCTTGGTCAAAATCGACTTCATATTCGGTCTTCTCGTCCCCAAAAACATGGAAAACGATACCTCAAAAGCTCATTTTACTAACATGTAACATGTTACACCCCTGGATATATTCCGATCGGGCTGAAAAGTTTCGGGACACAACTAGGGCCCAAATGGAGCATGTGTGCGAAAGAACGAATTTTTTAGGCCGAAAATGAAGCCGGTACACGTGATATGGCGGACGGACATTGCATTTTTCTAATCTACGCACCTTGAAGCGGAAAAGAAGAAATTTTGAGGGGGGTGCTATACAAATTTTTTGCTGAGCGAATACATAGGTGTATTTTTCACAGAATAATAAACCAAAACAGCGCTGTTCACTAGGGGCCGAGCCCGCTGAATTTAATTCAAACCACGCCTGTTTCCTACCTACCTATTATTACAGTATTAAAAGAGGTACATTCAGACAATATCAATTTGACATCTTTCGAAAATCTCTCTACAGTGCATCTCGTTGATCTGTCAGGTACCTACCTACCTATAATCTCTGGTGGACAAATACTCAAATTTTGTTTGGGTAATTGATTTTGCGGCAACAGTTTTTCCATGGTTTTCACTTGGATACAACCATTAGTAGCTATATTTGTAGATATGTACAACTTCGTTGGTTTTTTATCACCCAGAAATTGTTCACACCTCACTGGAGAGATATCAGATAGCATAGTGGATAGATCACCGATAAGCCGAGGAGAAGCTCCTAGCAATACCTACCTATAATATTACAGTATTGATAGGTACATACAGATATTCTCACGTCTGTCTCTCGAAATCTCTCTCAGATGCAAGTTATTGATATGTCCTGTACCTACCTATAATCTGGCGGACAAATACTCGAATTTAGTTTGGGTAATCAACTTTGCAGCAACAGTTTTCTAATGGTTTTCACTTGGATGTAACTACCTATAGTTGCTATATTCTAGGTACGTACAACTACGTTCGTTATTATCGCCCAGAAATCGTCCACAACTCGTTGTAGAGATGTCAGGTAACAGATTAGACCTATCGCTACCTACCTATAATGACAATGACAGTGTTAATAGGTAGGTATCGGTTTCCATGTTTTTGTGGGACGAGAAGACGAATTTGAAGTCGATTTGGACCTGAGTGGAAAATTGAGGTTCTACCAAAGGATCCCTAAATTTTTTTTTCCAGCCATTTCGTTTTATTTTTCATTTTAATTTTTTTTTTTTTTTTAGAATCAAAATTTTTTATTAACAAACAAATCTCAGCCATCTTCCATCAAGTAGCAACGCCTGGAAGCCAGAGTAGCAGTGGGAAGAATCAACGGAAGGGAGGAACCTGCTAGCTTACCCTAGGTAGGGCAGCTCTATCCTCCATCCCCAACCGGTTCACCCCACCAGGGGGCAAGCCCTTGACAGGCCGCCTAGTCCCTCTGAGACGCAATGACACCGCTCGAATGACGGAGAACTGCGTCTTCACTCGGACCCAACCCAGGATGTGAGATAGTGGTCTTGACCACCTGTCCGCAAGTCTTGTAGCCAGTCTTTCCACGAACATCTCATATTCCCTGTGCAGGACACCCTCGCACGACACAATGAGTGGAGTGAAGGAGCCCCGAAGGTCTTCTGCAGCTCGGTCATATTTTCCATGCTTCTCTCTCTAGGCTCTGTGGGAGACTGCACTCCAATCCAGGGAGCGATAGGATGGGGCGTCAGCGTTTACAACGCGGGTATCAAAAAACGCGGTCCGTTCACTACCCCAAACCCCCTGAATCCTTATGTCAGCCACCAACGCTGACAAGTCATCCGAAGCTTCTCGCAGCACAGGCTCAACGGATACCCCATTCCAAGCAAGCGAGGCAAGACGAGCGCAGTCATCACGGATGTGGTCATGCCCATGCTTGACTAAGCCGCCCTTTTTGCAATTCAGCACGTGGTTGGTGTCCATTGGGCCATTGCAGCCGTCGCAAGTAGCTGGCAAGCCATCAAGGCCGTGACCATATCGGAGAGCCAAGGCATCTCTGAACTGGCTTGCCGAGAGATCAAAGAAATCCGAGGCCAGAGGAACTACAGTAAGCCAGTGCGACGCTCTCCCCTCGACTACCCTTTCAACTGTGCGTCTTTGGGCTGGTGGCAGTCTAGTCAAGCATTCCTTGCTTGACCTTGAGTCCCTTTCCTGATTTTTCTTGCGAGCCTCCAGCTGAACCTTTTGCGCATGTGTCCTGTGTCCCTGCAGATCGAGGCTGGTTCCTTCACATATAGCTGATGTCAGTTTTTCTGTTGCCGCAACTGATGTGTCCCAGGCCCCCTCAGCAGTCAAGACTGGGTTCCTTATCCCTAATCCCCCAACCCGTGCTGGCAGCTCAAGCAATGGTGCTTCCCCTAATGGCACCTCACGCCCCATGATAGCAGGAGTCAGTTCTCCCCGGATGATTTCCAAAAGTGGCTGGAACTCTTCACAGCATCCGTCAACCACCCTCTGCACGAACCCCCACTCATGTTGCAGTGACTTTGTGAAGGCAGCATGGGCAGCCTGAGGGCTCTTCTTGGCAGCAATGGCGAACTGTCGGACACAATTGACCCACTCCCTCACTTTTTCCTCCACATATTCCCGCTGGGCTTGTGGCAAAGAGCCACCAATAACTCCCCCAAGAAAACGATGGGCGTGGGAAATTTTTATGCGCATGTCCCCAAACAGCTGTTGGGCCTCTTGTTCCTTACCGGGTTTCACTATAAGGACGCTTTTGGCTGGTTCTGGAAAGTAACCCCATTTAGGCCCTTCATTCCTTAGCTTGTCGAACCATGCTCTGATTGCATGCAATGACCCCACACAAGCAGAGTCATCAGCATACCAATTCTGATGACAAGTCTGCACCTTCATACTTCGGATCAGTGGAAGCGTCCCTACTGCATACATCAACATCCCGAGCGGGTCGCCTTGAGTTGTCCCCTCTTTACTGAGGATTTGGGAGTTGCTTCGTCGGAATAAAATGAGTGCATACCCTCAGTAGGTGTTAAAAAGGAAACGAGCACATCTGGGCCATAAAATTCGTGCATTCCATAGAGCTAGCGGTCTACTCATAGCATTGAATGCGTTGGTGGCGTCCACAAGCAGCGCGCCTTCTTTGTCGCCTTCTTGAAAAAGTGCAGTCATGGCGTGAATGGCTCCTTCAACCCCTCCGCCTGTTCCTGCACAGAGCTGATCCGCTCCACATTCTTCCTGCAGGTGCTACGGTGATCCCTAAATTGATTTTTTATGAGCCAAAAACCTGGGAAACTGTCTGATATCACAATCAGTTTGTATTATAACACTAGAAAAAGTGTCAACAGGTGAATCAAGACAATTAATGGCACTACCAATGATCAAAGATAATTAGAAAAAAAGGAGCGTAGGTACCTAATTTGTGTTTTGGGGGCCAAAATTGGTGGAAACAATCAGAAATGGCTATTTCAATTATTTCACATTAAAGAAACAATAAATGAACAGCCAACATTTCTGTAGAATGATAAACCCATGTGACAAAGACTATGTTTATCAATTTCCTTTGCATTTTGTAAATGTTCACTCTTCGAATTAATCCTCACGTGAGCCGGGAGTTTGCCATAGAGTTTGATAGTCCCTTAACAATTGTTCCGAACGTTTCCAATTTGCTCATTATTGACTAACTTTGTGACTTTGCCTACTAATAACATTCTACCTGACCAAAAGTATGATAAAACCCAATAATTAAGTATTTCCTTTTTCAAAGACCAGTACATCTCATGACCATGTTGGTAGTTGATTCCACTGAAAAGGCAAACCAAGGAACTACAGTGTAGGCCGCCGCCTTCCCGCGGCAGCGCCACCGTCCGGCCTCGGGCTTTTGAGGGACTATTTCCTATCACCCGGTCGTCCCCACTCGCAAACGAGGGTGTGTAGTCCTCCGCGCTGGCCCGGAGTGGAGGGGAGACACCCCAGCTCAGGGCGTCCGTCCCCCTACTCCTGGCCAGTCGTCTTTCTGCCAGCGAAGTGTTCAGTTGTTCTCAGACCGAAGTATTTTTGTCACGAGTGAGAGTTGTAGGCTTCTATGCCCTGTGCGAACGATAGTAGTAACGCGTTTCCGAATTGTTGGAGTAACGGAGTGTGTGTTTATCCCGAAACTGCAGTTATACCAGTTTCCCATTCCCCCCGAGACAGAGACTCATTATTAAATCTTAGCAAGTCTTACCTTCGGGCGACCTCTGCGAAAACCCCCCTGGTGAACTACGTAGTGACGCGCAGTAACGCCATTCAAGACGCCATCGACGCCAACAGGTCACAATCCTTTGTTTAGTAACGCATTTTCACTTATGTATGTTTTCGATCCGTACTCAGCAAATTCTTTCCTTTTATTATTCTTTTTGTATCATACTTGTACATATTACCTCGTAACGAGTCTATAACTATACCGTAACACTAAGTGAATTACGTCAATATCTCTTACCTTGCCTTACCTATTTCATTAGTATTATTATCTATTTCTCATTGTATATATGTGTATGAAGTAACGTCCCTCCCAGGCCTTCAGCACCCTTATCTTGTGAAGTAACGAATAACGTAACGTAACGTAACGTCTTTGCCATCAGCCTTTGTTTATCCTCGAATAGTAACTAGTAACGTCGCTTGGCCTTCAGCATTCGAAAACGAGCACCTTCAGTGAACCCCACTTCAAGTTGTATTGATGGTAACGTTTCCATTCTGCTTCCTTTTAATTATACTTAATTACGTAACTCAACTGTACCTACGTGTTCTCTGTTATCCCGATTCCCTTCAACATAAGGTGGTCTCTGTGTATTTTGATAAACCCCCGAAACGATCGTACTGGTGCCTCCGTAATTTCAGGCCATCAGCCCTACCAAAAAGCCAGTAACGTTTCGTATCAACAGAGGGGGCTTACAAAATTGGTGGCAGCAAGTGGGATTATTGTGCGGTTCGCCCCACACGTATCCACACGTAAATAATAACGCACGGAACCACAGTTGAAGAGGGTCGGTAACGAAAGAGTAACGTTACGATAAGCCCACAACACAAAAACCTCAGGTGCACGTACATAGTAAGGGTCTTCAACCCAGATTTTGAAACGCATTTTCGTAACCCGTAACGGTCATAATGGCGGAAAAAACGGAGGGCGTTTGTGGGATGATGGAGCAATTGGAGGTGTTGTTGAGATCATTCAACGATCTCAGCATGGAACGGGACCGAAACAGGGGCACGGAACCGGACGTTCCGCGTTCTATGTTTTTGGAAGTAGAGTCGTGGGATCCCGATGAACCAGGTGCCATAACGGTGTCGGCATTCTTCCATTTTTTCGAGGACGTCGCTCGAACGTTATCTCAACAGAAACGAATGAGGCTTTTGCGCGCCAAAGTGAGAGGAACAGCAAAACAATTCCTCATAGATAACGCGCAACTAAACGAAAGCGAAACGCCTTACGATGACGTCAAAAAAGCCATGTTGACATGGTTTGAACGTGAAAACCCGTCGAAGGCCCCTGCACTCCTGTGGTCGGTCAGGAAAAACGCGAACGAAACGCTTCGCCAGTTTGCGGAACGGATTCACCGTTTAGCGCAATCTGCCGCACACGAGGAGGGTACAGAACTAACACAAGAACAGAAGCGTAATTGGGTGAAACGAAGAGTACTGAAAGCCTTCGTAGGTGGCATACCTAAAGAACTACGATCACACCTGATCAATAACGCACCCGACACGATTGAGGACGCTCTAAAGCGAGCTGAAGAACTCGAGGAAACGCTCGAAACGTCCGAAGAACCTGAAGCGAAATGGGACCTTGCCGCCGTAACAGCAACAGAGGGACGATGTTACGAGTGCGGGGTGACCGGACACTATGCAGCCAGATGTCCACGGAGGAACGGTCGTAACACCCCCGTAACGACTAAGGTGTTTTCACGCCCAAGCCCCCGTTACCCTTGCATGTTCTGCGCGGCAGCGACACATTTCCCAGTCGACTGTCCCCAGAACCCTCAGAAAACAATATTCTGCGACTACTGCGGAGTAAGAGAGCACCTCGAAACGGACTGCCACAAGAAAAAGCTGTTGACTCCGGTTTCCCACCCAAACGGAAACAAGATGATAACGCAGTCCACTGAGATCGAGTTGCGATCTCCAATGGGGCACTTGCCGATAGTGGATTACCGCCTACAGAGACCGATGCGAATCCCAGCGAAACTAAACGGCGTAACGCGTGATCTAATACTAGACACAGGAGCAGCTGTGTCGGTATTGACAACGCCTATCCCTGGCACGCCCCTACGTACAACCAATGCTGAAGCATGGGGCGCGGACGGCTATCCGTTGCGAT
Organism: Leptopterna dolabrata; assembly: GCA_954871275.1. Classification (NCBI taxonomy): domain Eukaryota; kingdom Metazoa; phylum Arthropoda; class Insecta; order Hemiptera; family Miridae; genus Leptopterna; species Leptopterna dolabrata. Next base: position 26,546,569 of record OX940984.1, read on the forward strand.
TTCGTGGTGAACAAGAGGTGTTGTTGGAGATACCAGGAGCTGCGGTACGACACACCTTCTTGGTATTTGAACGGGAAGGGACTGGACTCGATTTGTTTGGTCTCGACCTTATGAAAAAAATACCCCTTATCATACGCACGGATAAACGCGAAGCCGTACTGCAACTCGAAGGGACAAAGCAATGCATCGTAGTCAACCGAATCACTACGGAACCACACGAGAACGCCAACGAAGCTCACGAGCAACAACCTCCGACCTCTGCAGTAACGCTCCCCCGTAACGAAGTTGAATTTTCTCCCAGTAATAATAGAGTCATACCCCCCAGTAACGGTTCAGTAACGCTCCCCCGTAACGAAGTTGAATTTTCTCCCAGTAATAATAGAGTCATACCCCCCAGTAACGGTTCAGTAACGCTCCCCCGTAACGAAGTTGAATTTTCCCCCAGTAATAATAGAGTCATACCCCCCAGTAACGGTTCAGTAACGCTCCCCCGTAACGAAGTTGAATTTTCTCCCAGTAATAATAGAGTCATACCCCCCAGTAACGGTGCAGTAACGCTCCACCGTAATGAATTCGAAATTTTCCCAAATGACAGTACAGTGACTAACCTTGACTTAACGAACACGCATGATCGCGTCGCCGCAACCATCAACCTCGCCGTACCCAGGAGCACCACCGAAGAAGAGTCCCCATCAGATGAAACCGTTCCACTACCGGGCGCGTTGCCCGTGTGGACGGATGACGGCCTGGACGACAGAGAGCTCACTCCTTCTGAGGGATGGCCGCGGGTACCTCCCGATATCTGCGACGCCCTGGAGGAAAAGACGGTCCACCTCCCTCACCCGGAGCGCCGCCGCCTTATGGAGCTCCTGGCAACGTATCCGGATGTGTTTAACCCACCGGATGAACGAGGATGCGACCTGGAAGTGACACACGAGATCGAGACCGGTGATGCAGACCCTATAAACCAAAGACCCTATCCGATTCCACATGCACTGAGAGAAGAAGTAGAGAAACAGCTACTCAACATGTTGGAGGACGGAATTATTGAACCCTCGGAGAGCCCGTGGAGTGCTCCGGTTGTGCTGGTAAAAAAGAAGACCCCCGAAGGCGAACCCCAGAAATGGAGGTTTTGCACAAATGAACGACCCGACATGGACCATCATTTAGCTCTGCTGGAGAGGGCCCGGCGACTCGCCGCCCGTCAGCTGGAGAAACGATGGAAGCAACAGCACGACCGCATCAACAAGCGACGGACACCCCGAAGCTTTGAGGTGGGGGAACGTGTCTACCTCAGGGCCATGCAACTCCCTGAGGGAGTCTGCAAAAAGTTTTGGAGCCCCTGGACTGGGCCATGGACGATAGTCCAACGATTGACCGATGTAACGTATCGCATTCACGATGCCCTACAGCGACGACCCCAGGTGGTTCATATCAATAGGTTGAAACCCGCTTCCGTTAACGGAATACCGGACGACGCCTTCGCAGAACCTCAAAAACAGGATCCACCACCAACACGACTCGTGCCGCCCGCTCCCTCAGTGCCAAACGACGACGACGGCTGGAGTACGGACGAGGATGAGGCGCCACCCGTAACGCAACCCATGTCAACACCTGCACCACCCGAACCCGAAACCCCGGGTGAAACAGAAACAATAGCGCCTCCGACGGCTCCGTACAGCCTACGCCCACGTCCTCCGCGCGATTACCGCAAGTTGCATCGCAAGGGTTTTGTAGCTAGGATCGGTGCGTGCACCAGGGTTGGGTCCAAAAGGAAACTGTAAAAAAAAAAAAAAAAAAAAAAAAAAAAAAAAAAAAAAAAAAAAAAAAAAAAAAAAAAAAAAAAAATCTATATATAATGTTAATGTTTTCATGTATGTAAATAAAGTACTTTAGTTAAATTGTTCCTTTGTTCAAATGTAGACCAGAAATACTAAGACTGAGTACGGACGATAGGTAGGTAGAACCCAATGTACACTTTTACCTGTTGTGACCAAATTCGACATGTTGGCTAACATCATTATACTTCAACCAACAGGCCATGGCGATGCGTCGGTCACCTGTCAACGAGAACCCCGTTATGGAAGAGGAGGTCGAATGCCCGTACGTGACGAGAATTCGCAAGCGATACGCAGAGGCAACCGGCGTACTCCTGGAGCAGGCAGCTATTCCCGGGAACGTTGGCCCCAAGCACCCCGAACGCAAGGCACTTTTTTTATTGGAGGGTGTGGCAGAGATGCTCCACAACGCCGAAAGAGCATCCACCCTGCCTTGCCGAAGATTGATATGTAACGGCGCTGTAACATTGGCGGAGCAGCTGGCGGACCTCCTGCCGGAAATGTTACGCCTCCGTCTGGAATGCGAAAAACTTGCCCAGGAGCGTGACCAGGCACAACAAATCATTGCCCAAACCGAAGCGGAGTGCGAGCGATTTAAGTACCTCGCCAGAGAACTACAGAAAGCCCGCATGGACGAGCAGTTGAAGTCCCGAGTGCGAGTGCGCCTTAGCGAATCTGTCAGTCCGGAGAAGATTCGCCGCAAAGTCCCGACTCCGGCTCGCTCTCCGACGCAGCCTATCTCCGTCAACGCCTCAAGTGACTCCGATTCAGAGCTGGAGATGGAGGAAGACGCGCCTACTCCTCCTCGACCACGTCCTCCTCCCCATGTGGCCCCGTTGAAAATAGTAGCAAACCACTCGACCACCCGGACACGCCAGGTGATGCATACACAATCCACCTTGGAGTTACAAACCGTGGGAACTCCTACAACTCAAGACGACCAACCCACACCGCCGAAGCCGCAGCAAGTCTGTCCGGTCTGCCAACGCCCCGCCCAGCGACTCCAGCACTTTCGCTGTTCCTCGTGCAAGGAGTTTTGGGCTCGGCTGATCAAGAAGTACAAGAATGGAAAGTTGAGAACCTCCTGCAACGGACCTCACCTGGACGACGACCCCGCCTGCATTCATTGCCGAAGAAGACAGTACGAGTTGCATCTAACAGTGGCATACCCGACGAAGCCACTCCCCATCCCCAGTCTCTTCGGGTGGAGTCCCGCCGCCGAGGACGACGGCTTTCAGGAGGGGGAAGGGTGTAGGCCGCCGCCTTCCCGCGGCAGCGCCACCGTCCGGCCTCGGGCTTTTGAGGGACTATTTCCTATCACCCGGTCGTCCCCACTCGCAAACGAGGGTGTGTAGTCCTCCGCGCTGGCCCGGAGTGGAGGGGAGACACCCCAGCTCAGGGCGTCCGTCCCCCTACTCCTGGCCAGTCGTCTTTCTGCCAGCGAAGTGTTCAGTTGTTCTCAGACCGAAGTATTTTTGTCACGAGTGAGAGTTGTAGGCTTCTATGCCCTGTGCGAACGATAGTAGTAACGCGTTTCCGAATTGTTGGAGTAACGGAGTGTGTGTTTATCCCGAAACTGCAGTTATACCAGTTTCCCATTCCCCCCGAGACAGAGACTCATTATTAAATCTTAGCAAGTCTTACCTTCGGGCGACCTCTGCGAAAACCCCCCTGGTGAACTACGTAGTGACGCGCAGTAACGCCATTCAAGACGCCATCGACGCCAACAGGTCACAATCCTTTGTTTAGTAACGCATTTTCACTTATGTATGTTTTCGATCCGTACTCAGCAAATTCTTTCCTTTTATTATTCTTTTTGTATCATACTTGTACATATTACCTCGTAACGAGTCTATAACTATACCGTAACACTAAGTGAATTACGTCAATATCTCTTACCTTGCCTTACCTATTTCATTAGTATTATTATCTATTTCTCATTGTATATATGTGTATGAAGTAACGTCCCTCCCAGGCCTTCAGCACCCTTATCTTGTGAAGTAACGAATAACGTAACGTAACGTAACGTCTTTGCCATCAGCCTTTGTTTATCCTCGAATAGTAACTAGTAACGTCGCTTGGCCTTCAGCATTCGAAAACGAGCACCTTCAGTGAACCCCACTTCAAGTTGTATTGATGGTAACGTTTCCATTCTGCTTCCTTTTAATTATACTTAATTACGTAACTCAACTGTACCTACGTGTTCTCTGTTATCCCGATTCCCTTCAACATAAGGTGGTCTCTGTGTATTTTGATAAACCCCCGAAACGATCGTACTGGTGCCTCCGTAATTTCAGGCCATCAGCCCTACCAAAAAGCCAGTAACGTTTCGTATCAACAGAGGGGGCTTACAACAGTAAAAACGTAATTTATATTTAAAAGGATAAGTGAAAAAGTTAAAAGAGGGAGTAAAAACACAAGGGAAGAAGGAGTGAACAGAAGGGAGGAGTAATACAGAAGGGAAAGGGAGAAGTAAACGCACGTCAACACACCTAAACGAGCACCATGTGTATAACACTATAACAGAAATGTTTTCAAAATAAAACAAACGTTACTTGCTCCGCTGTGTTTACTTGTCCTGATACAGGGAGGACATCGGCGTACAAAACAACGGAAAACCCAAAAACACACACCAGAGAGTTGGGACAAATTTTGACTTAAATAAAGATTTTTCTGTGAACAGAAACATAATTATGAAAGCCTGAAGGGCAAAACTATTCGTACTATTAATTTGTACATAACACAGCTTAAAAGCTGGATAGTTGATTTGAGACTACCATGGCTGCAGCCTAGTCGGATCACAGAAAACTCTATATACTACGTATAGTAGTGTCGGCTGTCGGATACAGAAGAAGGCCTTGAGGTGCTGTATCTCTTATCTCTTATCTAGGTTTTTTCTTATCAACTCTCTCCGCTGCGGTTGCAGATTGGAGGTGGTATTTCATAAAATCATTTGGTGATATTTTATCTTATCAAACAGCGGTCAATTTGGTTAATTCATCGTCGCATTTTCACCCCAGTTCTTCCTCAAACACCAGAGAAGTTTTCATGTCCCAAATTAGCTCTTGCTCCAGCTCGGTTTTGTAATGGCTTCTAAAGTATTCAAAGTCGCTCTGGCGCAGATGGCAGTAGGTCCAAACAAAGTGGAAAACATAGCCAGAGCCGTTAAAATCATCAGGGACGCCAAACAGAACGGTTCCAGCCTAGTTGTGTTGCCCGAGTGTTTCAATAGCCCCTACGGCACCAAGTTTTTCAAGGAATATGCGGAGGAGGTACCTGTGGGTCCCACCAGCCAGGCACTCAGTAGAGGTATGATTGTTCTTCGTTGCAACAGCAAAAGTGGTATTAATATTTTTGTTCGCATTTTATTAAGTAGAATGAAATATCATTACTTATAAATTCGACTGACCACACCAAACCGGTTGTTTCATTTTTCATCGCAAGGTAAAATTATTAGAAAAACGTGAACCACAAATGGAGAAGTTCAAGGAAACTAATAATGTGGTGGGAAGAAAGAAAATAGTCTAATAAAGCCTATAATTCCTGTAAAAGGTTTACTTCATCAAGATTTATTCACTTTGAAAAATGGAGCGCTATCTCAAACCTCATAGATTTGAAATTATATATTATCCAACCTCGCTGAGTGCTGCAAACGGCTGGTCCTTCTGGTTCAAGCCGTTCGAAAATGTTCTTCATATTGGACAGTAGTGATGGGCTAAAGCGTTATTTTCTGATAACGCGTTCGCTAACAGTTATCGGACAGTAACTGGTTCCGATAACCGGTTATTTTTATATCTGGTTGCCAGTTTACTGATGGGGGTAGAGAGACAAACATTAAGCAGGGTTCACATCCATCCGGAGCCGTCTGGAAATACGGATAGGGGAAGCTAGTGAAAAGCAGTGGAAGGGATGGAGGGGAATCGCGGAAGTTGGGAAGGCGTTCATAACCATCCGGAATTTTGGCTGACAACTCGTTTCCCGCGCTTCCTCCCACAGCTGTTTCGGTTGCCGACACCATTCCGTATGCGCAGTAGTGAACTGCGCAAATGCGGAGCGGAAAATATCTGAAAAATCTGATGCGTACAGTTCGCTTCAAAAGTGCTTCTCCGGAAAGAATATTCCCCCCTCCCCAGCTGATGTCCAACCAATCAGCTGCTCGTACGCACTTTCCGGATAGCTTTCCGGATGGATGTGAACCCTGCTTGAATGTTCACCTGACAGCTGATGATGAAGAGTTCGTCCCATGATACCTACCTATTGCTTCATCTTGTGAATCTGTCACACTGATGGGGCTTGCATACAAATTCTGAACATAAATATAATAGAAATAAATTTTTGATAGAGGAATGAAATTCTTGGAATTTCACAATCTCAAAAAAAAAAACAATTCGTGCCCCCCCGGGATCCCATAAAATTGAGTTTAGTAGGTCGGTTACTATGGGTGGGTACCTACCTATAGTTAATGTGATATGTAGATAAAATTTTGAATTAATTATCGGTAATATGTTTTAGAACTTCCCAGTTCCCATCACAACAAACTGGATTGCGAAACATTATGGGATTAGTTTTTAGGCCCTTCAACATTTTTAACGTTATTACTAGATAACTAGAACTGAACTGAGGGAATAAGGAAAAACTCTTAATTTTTTGAAGGGCACCAAGCTGAGGGATACCATCCTAAAATAGGTAGGTAACCTGTTGTGTACGGAGCAAAGGGTAAAGAGTGATAGCTACAGGTACACTGCGTCCTACAGCGTACCTACAATACCGTCTCAAGACAAAGGGAAGCGAAAGGTCCTAAGCTGATGGATAACTGTCAGGAAGTTGGTAACCGGTTGCGTGGTAAAGCGTTATCGGTGGCAGGTAGTTACTGAGTACCATCCCCACATCAAAGGGTGCGAGAGCGAGACAGTTACCCGTGTGTGGTCATTCACACAATAGGTATTGGATAGTGAAGGCAACCCCCCTCCCTTGCCAGGAGAAACGAAGTAGTTATACCAATAACGTAGGTTTTCCGGTAACCGGTTATTTCAATAACCGGTTCTTGGTCGATAACCGGTTATTCTAAGTGGTTCCGTTATTCAATGCCCATCACTATTGGACAGGGATAACCTTGATGAAGACACCTTTTGATGTATATATCAGGTCCCATGAGATATTTGTGTACTTCCACGTTAGTGACAGTGCCAGTAAGTAAATTATTTACAGAGGCTGAAATAATTCTTAATGCCTTGTATGCCAAACCGAATGGGTCCATAAGACATGTGGAAGAGTCTGTTGATCAGTACTTTCAGGCTTTTCAAACGCTCAGCAAATGTTGTGGCTTCACAGATTTAACTGAAGAAGAGCACTGGAAACTTAGTATGAGGGCTTTAATTAGTGGCGTTCAAGCTGCCAATATATACTAAGTCAACGGTTTCTTGAAAATACAAGTTCACTGGATGTGGCTATACCTAGCGCTAACCCGTGCTCCATAGAGGCCGCACTTCGTGCAGTCAGCTAGATGTTTTATCATAGATTCCCATGATTTGCACTGTCTGTATTTGTCAACCAAATTCTTGATTCATCGCTGATCCCCAGGTGGCAGCTTTTCCACCTTATCCTGTAGGTAGGACGTGATTGTTCTGTATGAAATGTAGACACTACCTACCAGAAAATTTGTTGGTCCAACAAGAGATCATCTGATCTAGCTGGAGCATTAGCCCCATTACAAAAAGCTGTTCCAGTAAGTATCTATCAGTCAGTTCCCGACTGATGCGAAAATTGACTTAGCATTGATAATTTCACCAGCAGCACAATTTTGCAGCATTTGTCATATAAAAATAACTATTCATCGTATCGGTACATCATCATATTCCTCAGCAATTGTCCGTTTCCCTGGCGTCTACTGATCACATTTCACCTATTTCGGATAACAGTGTGGCCACTGTTGGGATGATGTAGGTATACTTCATATGTGGTAGGTAACATAAATATTTCACATACATCTACTAAGCAATATTCACTCCATTCTACCATTTTCCAGCTGCGAAAGATAACAGTCTGTTTGTGGTTGGTGGATCGATTCCCGAGAGGTCTGAGGGTAGATTGTTCAACACCTGCACAGTCTGGGACCCACAGGGCTGCCTTGTTGCTTCCCATAGGTAAGTAAATATCTTCATTTGGGGTTTGTGCTTCACTCGACCCAGTTAATTTTTTTTAAATTAGCTATTCCGTGTATTTTGCATTCTTTCCTGCGCACTTCCCCCCTCCATCCGATTCCTCGATCATTTTTTCATGCTGTGCACGTGTGTGAAGTTTCCCTATCAAGTTGAGTTGCGCATACTCCTATGATAAATGAATGAGTCTCGTTTTAATATGCATTTTTTTTCTACCAGTTAATTCCTTCCAGGTTTAAGATCTAGGAGGCCCATATCACTTGGCCGGGGGCTGTATAATTCCTATAAGGCCAATAAGGCTCTAAAGGCCGATCTTGTAAGGGATTTCTTACATTAGTAGATTTGTGTGAAGGCTATACACTATTGTACACTATTGCTCCTGTACACTATAGAATAGTGCTATTCTACACTATAGAATAGTGCTATTCTACACTATAGAATAGTGCTATTCTACACTATAGAATAGTGCTATTCTACACTATAGAATAGTGCTATTCTAAAATATTACTCTTGTACACTATTGCTGTTGTACACTATTATGCTATTGCTCTTCTATTATGGCTACTGTACACTATTATTGCTACCTACTAGGAGTAGATAGCAATAATACATCTAAGTTCCCATGCAGCTTAATAAATATTGGATAGATAGTTCCGTCTACTGTGCAGATAAATATTACATATATGCCCAACCTACTCCCTTCACCTATTATATTGCAGAAAAGTTCATCTTTTCGATATCGACATCCCTGGGGGCATCACCTTCAAAGAATCAGACGTTCTCTCTCCAGGCAACAAATTGACTGTCGTTGACGTTGGGCCGTGCAAAGTGGGGATTGGCATCTGCTATGACGTCCGGTTCCAGGTAGGTGCTCGTCAAATATTCTTTTACCGGACAGTGATGATTTAGCAGTAAATGAAATCTATAGCTGTAACCCAGGTTTATTGCTGTGAGCTTTGCTAAAATATTCCGGAATCTAAGATGTACCAGGAAAATGATAATATGGAAGAAGAAAACTGCATTTTCTGTAGTGTTGCTGTTTCACCCCTTAATCAAGAGGAAAATTTGAATGATTGAATCCAAGTCACTCACATGTTGAGCAGCTACGAATCGATAGTCAACACTCGAAATTAGATTATTGGAGTTTTTGATAAATACGTAGGTACACTACTTTCTACTTATCAGCCAAAAATAGAAGACGATTCAAACGAAAGCCAAGTAAACGACGACGTGGTTAATACGGTTAAAAAATAATGCTCGGTATATATATGTAGGTACCAACCTACCTTCCAAGTAAATTAAGAAATGATACTAAACAGTCTATGGAAATGCAAATGTTTATCTAATAAACTCATGTGCTACAATTCTTTCTCTAGAAATCATTGATTGTCTAAAATTTCGTTCTTTAGGAAATGGCTGCAATATACAGATCAAAAGATGTTGATTTGGTACTTTACCCGGGAGCCTTCAACATGAAAACTGGGCCTCTTCATTGGGAACTGCTGCTCCGAGCCAGAGCTGTTGACAATCAGGTTTGTGGAATTCCCTTGACCTCTGTAAACATTATTAAACGGTTTATGTGCATTCCAGTACACTGCTGGCTTGCCTATCTGAAATCTTCATCTTTGAAGAAATGCAAGATGGTTTGTATTTGTTTGATAGTCATAAATATGTAGGTTCTCAACTCCTTTTTCAGTACTGAAAATGTACATTATTCTTGCCTTGGTTTGAAAGTATCATCTCGCTTAGAATGAGTTTGAAAATGTTCGCTTGATTTATTTTAAAGAAATGAATTTATGTATTCGATGTATTGTCTGAGTTATTATTTGGGTTAGTGGCATATTGTAATGCCACAGCAATAAGAACGGAACAAAAAATACCTGTTCCTGACCTCGCCTAATCCTAGATCACAGGCAATGTGGAGACTAAAGCTGGAACGAAATAGAAATAACAGGAAAATTTCTGTGGGAAGGACAAGGGAAGTAGAGATAAATGAGAAATATGTGGCAGCATTCAGTCGAGATAGGCAAAAGTTTTGTGGTGAAACAAAAGTGTGTCACCAAACCGCATCCTGGAACTTTCCAGTGCTGAGATACCCCAGTTCCTATTTTAACATTTTTTGTATTGATCTCAGTTCTTGAGTAATTAATGTTGCGTACCACAATGTTGCCTCGTTCTCTGTGTTCTGAGGTATGTATTGGGACAGGTAGTGGCTCCTGTTAAGATCTCCAGAAGAAAACCTGAGAGTCAACATTTGATTTGAAATGGTGTTCCCCTGCAAAGCTGTCAGTAAATACTTGCTGAAGTCCACACCATCGGGATAACAATTTAGCAGAGTACGGAAGGTTTGTTACCTATGATTGTCGAAAAATGTTACGTGTTCCTACCTCTAAGTCACGCACATCCTGTGAAAGCCTTTGTCCTATTGGCTATTAGTAGGGAAGCAAAAGAGCAGAACTCGTACGAACCCTTATGAGGAGAAGAAGGCTGTGTTGGGCGATTCTGAATAAATTTAAGAATCGAATACCGACTGTTCGAATGAATTGTATAATCGAATGATTTTGTACTTGGTTCAGCAATGGCCACATTTAGCAATTGCAATTTTCTTAACTCATAATACATGCTCCCTCCTCACCCTCTCCAGACATCATCCCGTTTTTTTTTAAAATACACCAGACCCCACAGATCTAACTGAAAGCGTCAATATAGTACGACGTCAAAGTAAGCATCAAATAAGTAAACATAGGTATTCGTTTATGAAAAAACTCACATGATTGTCGATGGTATGAAATGTAATAATTTTCATTAGAATCGAAGTCAGTCGATTCGGCTATTTACCTACCACTGTAATAACCACTGAGCCTCTGTCCTTTGAGAAACTTCTGAACTCATAATACTTATTTCCCTGTAATGCTTCAACGCTGATATTATCCCCCCCCCCCTCACCATCACAGTCGATTACTTTGAGGGCCAACTGTGTTTGTCCAACTTCATATTCTGTCCGAGAAACGAGAAAACACCCTCTGCCAAGTTGGGTGGGCAGTTAGCTTCCTGACTTATTGTAACATGGACGTGTAGAATCATTTGGTAAAAGAAATGATGCGTCAAAATGATCGAGTAGCAGTAAATAGAGTAGTAATAAATTACCTAACATGCGTAATAGGATCAAGCATTTCAACATTTCACGTTCATGCATGTGCAGACAAAAGTTACTGTACGATTCCAATGAAATCCACAGGACAGTCAAAGTACTGTTCCTGATCAGCCCTCCAAGTTTGAACTCGATTCAACGATATTTAAGGTAGTCCACGTTTGCGCATGCGCAGACAAAAGTTACAGTACAATTCCAGTGAAATTCGTGCTGAACTATCAAAGTATTATTCCTGATGACCCTCCATGTTCGAACTCATTTCAACGATATTTAAGGTAATTAAATCAAGAGAACCTGGTAACCCTGAGGTTACAAGAGGGTTTCAAGAAATGTGCGTTGCACAAAAAGCAATAATCGATTTTTCTATCGATAATTACAATGTTTACCCTCTTGTGTGGGAGGTTGCCCTCCCGTTCCCCACACTAAGTTCTACCTATCTAATATTTATATTATAGGTGTGGATATTTCTGCAAGTAGGTAGGTAGTCTACTTCACTGCACTTGGCCAATGAAAAATACAAATGAATTGAGAATACGGCTTTATTGAGAATTTTTTAACAGTTAGCTTACTGGACATCGCTTAACAATGAAAACAGTGAAAATAGCGAGAAAAATGGAAACTGAGCAGACAGCACACCACACCACAAGTGAAATAGAAAGATTATCTGGTTATCATCGATTGAACATGGGGAGAATAAGCGATCTAACACAAACAGTGTTGCCAAAAAAAGGCACGATAAATCTAAAACTGAGGAAGTATCCATAACCAAAACCAAATTCTCGGGGTCACATTGATGTAACCTCAAATAATCGATTATACGGGTTACCCAACCTAATATCGACTTTGTCGAACGCACTTTTGGGTTACCTCAAAATCGAAGGTTGCGAGGGTTCAGGGTTACCGTAACCACAGGGTTACTCATTCCTCTGGAACTAAGGGCAATTCAAGTATTTCACATTTGCGCATGTGCAGACGAAATTTACAGTACGTTGTCGATGATTTTGGTATGGGACCATCTGTTACCCAGCCCGCACCTACCCTCCAAATTTCAGCCCGTTTCGACCATTATTTTGGGTAGTTATGGGCGTTACAAGGAATTACCACAGACAGGGAACCAAAAAATATTTGAATACTTGACAAACATACCACTAGATGTCTCTTCGAAACGAATGATTCAGTTGAATATCTGAAGTAATGTATTCGAATACTACGAATGAATTCAATAAATAATCGAATACCGCATTTATTTTTTAATGAAAGTAAATTCAATACAGCGAATTTTGACCCAACGCACTTGCCTACGATAAGCACTGTCTCTATGATTTTTAGAAGTTTTCCCCACCAGTGCCGTCACACTGGGCAAGGGGCCCACCGAGGTGACCCTGCCCTGCAGTGGCGTCACTAGTGTACGAAGTTAGAAAAATCGTAGAATAAAAACTACTTAACTATCTTAGGAAAGTGCGGTTGGTGTCAAACTTCTTAGAATAGAAACTGCTTTCATAAAAAATATGCTTTATATATATACATACATATATGAACATGCGGATAATGCTCATGCTTCCACTGTCTTGCTGTCAGATAGGTAATAGGAATTTAGGCTGGATCATTCTTATATCCTTGGTGTGGTGTTATCAGTGGTTTGGTTCTAGGTCTTTGTGGCTGGAGTATGCGGATCCCGGGACACGACAGCAGACTATATCGCATGGGGCCACACAATGCTTGTCGACCCCTGGGGGAAAATACTTGTACAGGCTGAGGACCAGGAGACTGTCCTCTACGCAGACGTCGACCTCAAAGTTTGCAATGACATCCGAGAACAAATTCCCATCAGCAAGCAGCGCCGCAGTGATCTTTATGAAGTAAAATCCAAAATCTGACCCCAACTTGAACCTGAAAGTAATATTGAGAAAACTCCTTTCTTCTCTTCAGTAAGTAGTTACGTATCGAGTTCTTGTCCCATTGAAAAGGGTTGATGGTTACATTTTTCGTTAAGGCAAAATAAAATGAACGCACGGTAGTCATTTATCGCATTATTCAGAACAAACTAAAGGAAGGTGACACAAATTGGGTGCGGCTGAACGTTCGGGACGATGTTTTTGTGTTTTGTAATCAGGTAGATAATCCAAACTAAAAGTGATACTAGTGAGGCTGATTGATATCTTGGAACATTAACTTTGTGTCAACAAGTAAACATGACAACTGAACATCCCTGTCAGACCCAGTTGTTACCTAGTGATCTGTCAGCTCCTTTGTTCGTGATGGCATCCTTTACTGAAGATTTGTACGAATCTGGCAGCGAATCTGATGGTAATTGTTTCATGATTCAATGAGCCCAGTGAAATAAATAGATACATGAATACCTAGATACATTTACAGATATATTTTATTTATACATTACATTTTTTTAAATATACATTATATTTTTATTTACTATTTATAGATCGCGAACCGAAACGGAAAAGGCGACCCTGTTGTAAGTGGAGGAAAGTCAATAGAGAGTTTTTGCAAAAGTTTGGCCACTAGGTCGTTGACGGACTAAGGATCTCCGGGGGGAAAAAACCGGATGCTAACCATGTAAATAGCTGTTAATTCTGCGTGGAAGATGGAGCTAATGTTGTTCAGTCTAGTACCTGAACCGTAGCTGTGCATTTCACAAAATATACCGGAACCCGCATTTCCATTCTCTAGTTTTGAGCCATCTGTGTATACTCTTCTAATAAATGTTGCGATGAGGTTTCCTTGGTGGAAGGTTAGTACGGGAAACAGCCCATACGACCTAGTGCTAGGTCGTTTACGTAGAACGGTGGCTTCCATTGTTGATGAGCTAAGTTAGGTCGTTCCTACCCAAACGCGTGCATGCGCAGTTCGCACTTTCCTTCGTACGTAGGCCTTAGCCCGTCAACGGGCTAGTAGCCACACCTTTGCGAAAACTCTCTAATGGGTTCGTCACCTCTTGCGGCGGAAGAAGCTGCGCAGGCCAAGAAAATTTGGGGAAAAAATGTTCAAGCAGTCACGTAACTGACGGACATAAAATTGGATACCGGTACAGCAGGGGCTTTCAGGGTCAACGATTGTTCAGCTGGTGTCTATTTGTTATACCATGCTGACAGTACAAAAAACGTGCTGTCATCAGGAACTCAATTAGGTCATGATGCTCCAAAAAGAGGTTTGTCCTTCGAAATGAAGATGTTCATTTGGGAAAAGTTTGACGAAGGAATCAGAAAACCGAACGCTCTTTTGGACTCCATGAGACAAAACAATAAAAGAGCCTCTAAAATCTCAACCACTTTCCTAAGGCAGTTGAGACAAGAGAAATGCGGTCGTCTCCTACAGTCTCTGCAGCGGAAATTAACGAATGGTGCAATAAGAGTACAAATGATCCTGAGACCAAGACGAACCATTCGTATTGCGCCATTACGTACAGCAGAATCCCGGAATGTAGATGAGCAAGATCTCAAGATCGTTATGTCGACACGTAGATTATTGGGTCTCATGAAGAAATCAGACATGGTACAGATTGATGCGACGTGTACCCTCTTCTGGCAAGGATACCAATTGTGCAGTGGTGTGTGGCACTAGTGATCAGGCCAGTTTTCCATCCATTCGCAGTAGGCGTATGCAAAGGTGAACGACGATTTCACATTCATATTTGATGCTCTCTGTACATCCAACTAGGAGTGGCCACTCCCACTTCTTATGGCAGATGGAAGTGACCCTGTAACAGCAGCTTTTGAACAGACCTTTGGTGAACCCATGGTATGACTGATGTGCTACTTGCACGTCTTAAAATACATGGAAAAGTAATTGAAGGTTCTTACAAAAACTGGGAAATTTGAGGAGCTTAAGGACGACATCAACACGCTACAACAATGTCAAGACCACAAGATGTTTTCCAGAGCTTCAACACTATTTCTCAAGAGGTGGCGCACCACGGAAAATTCCCAGATCACATACTACTTAAAATAACAGTGGCTAAGTGCAAGTACTGGTATGAAGGTGCTGCTCCTGGCTATCCGTCGACCAATAATGGAGTTGAGGCTACCAATGCTATCATTAAAAGGAACACACTTAGGGAACGACTTCCTGTTGGTCAGTTTTTGGGTCAAATCGGAGACCTCCTCGTCAAATGGTCCAAGTCCAGGGACCCTGATTCACCAAACTGCATACCATTTTGCACAGTCCCTTTGATTCCACTGTGATAATGGACCAAGGCATACCAGTGGGCCTGCGAGAATAAGGAAGTGCTACAACAACAGTGGTTGTTCTACACTTCCTCCACAGCATCCGACGAAACCATTACCCAGAGACTGCTCAGTAATTTTGCCAAGATGGCTGGAAAATGGAAAACGTTTGATGACTTCAAGCAGCACAGTTACAGTGTCTGGATCATCGAGATTGACGAAATCTGCTTGGCCTATTCACAGTGTTCATGCCCAACTTTCTTCAAGTTATTCTTGCAAACATATTTTGGGCCTACAAACCAGGCAAAAATTAGTGTCAGTCCCAGGAGAAGCCAAATCATTGCCATTAGGACAAAACGCAAGCGGGGCCCTCCATCCAAGGCCAAGCAAGCCCTCTTGGTACAGTGATAGCGCTGTGGAAATGAACTCTTGATGTGCTTCGTTTTATGGGCTTAAGTTTTTAATTACCGTTAAAACTATTTGATTGCTGTAAATTTATTCGTTGACCGTTCAACGTTTTGTTTACCGTGCAATGTTTTTTTGTATCGTGGATTTTTCTTTCCCAAAAATTTACTGTGCATTCATTCTATTTTGCCCTAACATTATAATTTCCCCATTATCTACCTACCGACCTGATATCTAGATTCGGTCTGCATGTTGGTACTTGATTACTCCAATTCTCGATTTTTCGTTTTCTGAATTCTGAAGGACCAGTAGTAAGTACCATGTTAAAAAGTATATATTAACAGCAATTGTGACAAACAAAATCAAATTATGAAGAAATGATTACATCAATATTCAAGTATGCTACATTCTAGTAAGACTGTCACGTGGTTCTCATAACTAACTACTTGTTATTGTTTGCTTGTGTTATAAAAGTCGATCTATTTTTCGTCATCCATTTGTTTTCACCTCTAACCTTGATTACACAGTTTCTCTTGATGTTGGCTTAAATCCCAGTTATGGATCTTTCTTATTTCCAATCTAGATAGCTCATGCACACTTCTGTTTGCAGTTGACGCTTGGGCAACATCGAATTCATTTTCCGAACACTAGCTACACATAAATGAAAGTAACTAAGAATTGATTGATTGGAGGGGACTCCATTTTCTGCTTTTAGAAGTGTAATGATTGTTGTGTATCGATTGTAACATCGAGTCTTCTGGGCATGCGCAGGAGATGCTCCTTTTGGAGGGGCTTCCCAAGTTCGCCATCACGCGACTAGGCTTGTGCCAGTGTTATTGCATGGCTTGTTCTCTCCTGAAATAAACCCGTTTTGTACAAGTGACGAGTAGTCCAGTTTATTGAGTGCTAACCCTCGGAAACACAACAATTGGCGACGAGTTTCTCACGTGTGCGGAATTTAAAGTGTTCCATTCGTTCATTTTCCGAGTCTGGCGAACGTGTACTTTTTTCACCGACCATGCTGGGTAATTCCGATAAGAAGACGGATGATTCCCCAGTTGACAAGCCTTTCCAGGGATTCGACGACGAAAACAACGATGATGAAGGAGCTGGAGTCGTTCGTGGTCATCGATTTGCATCAGGAAGTCCCGTAACGTCTTACGCGCCCGATTCCCGTCGAGCTGGTTTGCTAGGGCACATCGACCCTTACGTGCCATCGTTGGAACCTTTTTCGAACTACCTGGAGCGCCTCGACGCGTTTTTTGAGGTGAATGGAAATGGAACGTCCGATTCTGAGAAAGTTAGTTCTCTTATTGTTCTTATTGGACCTGAAATGTACTCTGTCTTGAAAAACCTCGTTGCTCCCGAAAAACCTAAGAACAAATCTTTCGATAGCTTGTTAACCATTTTAACACAGCATTATGCCCCGGAAGGGATCGAAGTTGCAGAAAGATTCAAGTTTCATTGTCGTAATCAAAAAGTAGGAGAACCCGTCAAGGATTTCGTTGTTGGATTGAAGGAATTGTCGTCAAAATGTAATTTCAACGAATTCCTCAACGACGCCTTGCGCGATCAGTTTGTGTTCGGTTTAAGGGATGCGGTAGCCAAGAAAAGATTGCTCTCGGAAAAGAAATTGACTTTCGAAAGTGCGGTCAAAATCGTCTCGGAAGTTGAAATGGTCCTCCAGCAAGCCAACGCTATGTCTTTAGAGTTCAAAGATGATAGCGAAATAGATGTCCACTTTGTAAACAAGAAGAAGTTCAGTGATGCCACCACCGCGATGCAGAAAACTCCGAAGCAAGGAAGTAGTGCCAACTTCTCGTATCAAAAACAGCCAGCTGGTAGCAGTGATAAGAAAACAAACAAACGGAAATGTTCACGTTGCGCCCGATTCCATTCTAATGATTTCGAATGTCCTGTGAAAGATTGGCAATGTTTTGTTTGTAATCAGAAAGGTCATGTTGCTAAATGTTGTCCTAGTAAATATTCTGATACCAATCTTGTCGAAATTGCGCATTATGTAGATGTGAGTAGTTCAAAACCGGTGTTTCGTCAGTTGAACGTCAATGGATCGGATATTTTTTTTGAAATTGATTCTGGCTCTCCTTTTACGTTGTTACCCAAGTTTGTATACAGCAAGTTTTTCCGTTCTGTGCCTTTGTCTAGTAGTCATGTCAAGTTAAATACGGCAAATGGTGAACCGTTGAATGTTCTAGGTACTATGTCAGTTTGGGTTAAGTATCGCGGTAATGTTTTTTATGATATGACTGTTATTGTTGTAGACAAGTTTTTGAAAAGAAGTCTGCTCGGTCGTGACTGGTTGTCAGTGTTGAATCCAGATTGGAGGAGCCTACTGCTGGGTATGGTTGAAGTTGAGGCCACTCAGAACTCGTTCGTAAGTGGATTGCACCAAGTAAGTGATTCGTCTGTTTATGTTGACGTCAATTCTGTTGGCTCCATTCTCGAGAAAACCTACGGGAAACGTTTCCCCAACATTTTTCCTGATAGCAACAGTGATCCAATCAAGACGTTTGTGGCTTCTATTGTCATGAAAGACAATGCTAGCCCAGTGTTTCATAAAGGTTATAACGTGCCATACGCCCTTCGTGATAAAGTTGCTGCAGAGTTGGATTCATTGGTAAAGAAAAACATAGTCGAACCTGTTAGGCATAGTAGTTGGGCATCTCCCATTGTGACCGTCATGCGCAAAAACGGTAGTATCCGTATTTGTGCAGATTTCAAAGCTACCTTGAATCGTTTTGTTGATATTGACCATTATCCTTTACCAAGGGTTGACGAGATCTTCCACAATTTAGTGAATTGCAAGTTTTTCTGTGAGATTGATCTCAGCAATGCATTTCTACAACTTGAGGTTAGTGAACAGTGCAAAGAATATTTAACCATTAATAGTTTCGCTGGGTTGTTTAGGTTTAATCGTCTCCCGATGGGTTTGAACGTATCTCCAGCCTTGTTTCAATCCGTGATGGATTCGATTTTGAAAGGAATTGCTGGGGTACAGTGCTATATTGACAACGTAATAATCTCTGCCAAATCGAAAGAGGAATGTCGGGAAATCTTAGAGGCTGTTTTGGGTAGGTTAAATGAGTACAATGTTAAGGTTAATCCAGACAAGTGCAAATTGTTTGAGACTTCGATTGATTTGTTAGGGTATTGTGTGGACGATAAAGGTTTACATCCGTCCCAAGAAAAAGTTAAAGCCATAAAATTAGCAAGGGCTCCTAACAACATCACTGAATTGAAGTCATTCTTAGGTCTCATCAATTTTTATAATCAGTTTGTGCCCATGAGTGCACATATGTTAGAACCTTTGTATTCTCTCACAAGAAAAGGTGTTCCTTGGGGTTGGAGTATAGAATGTGAAAACGCGTTCACTAAGGCGAAAACTGCTATTTCAGACAAGAGTTTGTTAGTACTATACGATCCCAGTAAACCTTTAATTCTCACCTCGGACAGTAGCTCATATGGCGTTGGTGCGACTTTGTCTCATCTGATTGAGGGAGTCGAACACCCGATTTCGTTTGCGTCGTCAACTCTATCGCCAGCAGAAAGAAATTATAGTAGTCTGGATCGTGAAGGCTTGGCATGTATTTTTGCAGTAAAGCATTTCCATAAATTTCTAGCAGGCCGTCGGTTTACTTTGGTAACCGATCACCAGCCGTTACAGGCAATATTCAATCCAAGGAAAGGCATTCCCCAAGTAGCTAGTGCACGTTTGCAACGGTGGTCGTTAATACTATCGGCATATGATTATGACATAAAGTATAGGAAGGGATCTAGCATTGGAAATGCTGACGCCTTGTCGAGGTTGCCCTTGAATGAACCTACTGATGTTGCTGAGTGCTTGGCCATAGTTGAGGGGTTTGAGGATAGTGTTTTGACCTTTAGGGAAGTGGCTGAGGAAACAGCTCGGGATCAGGTTTTGTCCCAGGTAATGTTGTGGGTTCGTGACGGCTGGCCACAATCTGTAGGGGTTGATTACAGTAAATTTTTTAAGGTTCGTTTGGCCCTGTCAGTTCAAGAAAATTGTGTTCTTTTTGGTTCAAGGGTAGTCATTCCCTTAGTTTTACAACATAAAGTGTTGGAGGTACTGCACAGTTCGCATGCCGGAATAGTTAGAACAAAGATGTTGGCCCGTAAGTTTGTTTGGTGGACTACCATGGAAAATGACATAGAACAAAAAGTAAAATGTTGTCAAGCATGCCAGTTAACCCAGAATGACAATGTTCCCAAAGTCTTTGTTCCCTTGCAAAAACCAAATTCCTCATGGCAACGTTTGCACATGGATTTTCTTGATACGTTCAAGTGTAAATTGTTTTTGTTAGTCGACTCCTACTCCAAATGGCTGGAATGTTTTGTTTTACCTAACGGGTCTACAGCATCTCATGTGATAGCTATCTTGACTGATGTGTTTGCTAGGTTTGGCTATCCACAAGAAATTTGGAGTGACAATGGACCACCGTTCAGCAGTCATGAACTAAAACATTTTTTTTCTCGGACTAACGTCAAGTTTATGTTTTCTCCAGCCTATAATCCGTCTTCAAACGGACAAGCGGAACGTATGGTCCAAGAAATCAAGAAAATGATTTTGAGAGATGTCATTTCCTCGAAAACTAGTAGTGCTGGTAGTGTTTCTCTGACAGAACGTCTCACCAAATGTTTGTTTTCGTACCGAAATACGCCAAGTAGTGTTACTCATCAGACACCTGCCGAAATGTTATTGAGGTTTTCCCCCAGAACGTTACTTTCTATGTTGTCTCCCAAAGACATACCTACACACATGCCTGCCAGCCCAAATGTACAAGTTCGCGAGTATGAAGTAAACCAAAAAGTTCTTGTTAGAAACCCCCACAAAGGTTTACATAAATGGGTCCCAGCCCGCGTTATGGAACGAATTGGCACTGTGGTCTATCTGGTTAAGTTGAGCCATGGAGCCATCAGGAGGTGTCACCATAACCAGTTGAAGGTAAGCCCATTGCCCGATGCCTCACATCCTTTGGGTCGTAATTTGGATTGTTGGCAACCATCTTCGAATTGTGGAGGGGGTGATCGGGTTCCAGGCGTTGAACCTCATGTTGAGCCGCCTGCACAGCAGTCGGTTGTTCTTACTGGAGATGGTTCTGGTGGGAGTACCACCAGTGTTAATGATAGACCAGTTAGGAAAACAGCTGGGATACCACCAGTTCGATATTCACCTTCCCTGTTCTGAATATAGTTGGTATACAGTCAGGAAAGTTATGTACAGAGATTTTATTGTTTTTATTTTATTGTTCTGTCTTATATCAAGGAAGGGGAAGTGTTGTGTATCGATTGTAACATCGAGTCTTCTGGGCATGCGCAGGAGATGCTCCTTTTGGAGGGGCTTCCCAAGTTCGCCATCACGCGACTAGGCTTGTGCCAGTGTTATTGCATGGCTTGTTCTCTCCTGAAATAAACCCGTTTTGTACAAGTGACGAGTAGTCCAGTTTATTGAGTGCTAACCCTCGGAAACACAACAATGATAAGAACATGAATAAACTGTTTGTAAAGCTGGGTTCACATTGACGCGTAGTCGACGTAAAAAGCAAAGGCCATAAAGGTGCACGTCAAACCGTTCACGTGGACAACGCTAGTTACAGACACAAAGCCCGTGATCGTCGAGATATAGCCCGTGCTCCGCCTGCGCAGAACCCCACGCCAGATCTGTAGAGCATAAATATATAAATATCCATATTTTTTAACATGTATCATGTTTTAGCCCTGGCGTACTAGCATTTTTTGCGAGTCGATTTTGCGCGTCAATTTTGAGCGTCAAATTTTTTCGCGCACAATGCATAGTGGTTTTCACGTACAACCGAGTAGTTGCTAGGGAAATGAAACTTCTTTCATTTTCATCGGACAAAAATCGTTTTCCATTCGTTGGGAAGCTCTTGATTTATCACGAATTTATTTCGTATTTGTTCTTGGTATTTATTTCCTAGTTTCATACTATAACTATATAAATGAATGTTATAAATGGATAGTAAACAATGACGCTTGTTTGGTTGTCACGTTTTAACATGTATCATCTATGGTGCTCAAGAAATGTAGACAAGACATCGTCAGAAGAAACGAGCACATACGTTTCAAGTAGTAGGTTTCTACCTAGCCTTCACTTTTCGAGTTAGTAACATGATACATGGTTGCAATTTTTGGTTCTTAAACATAAATAAATTTCCTCCCTTGCTGTTGATGGGTAAATTATTAATAACAGAATAATTCAGAAAGGTATGAGATATACATAGATTTCATGCGATTTTGTTAAGTAGGTTTTCGGTGGAGTACCTACCTAACTTCATTAACCGTTTTATGAAGTAGGTACCTATATGAAAGATTACATTTTATCTTGTACACTGGTTCAAAAGTCGTCGCGCGAACAGGGCATTCAGTGATTATTCAAGGTTTAGGTTTATTCTAGGATATTCCCTGGGCAACTTCCTAAATTTGATCTTTCGGTCGCGTTTCCTCGTGTTATAATTCAAGCTGCCATCCAAACTGTGCTGCCAAGAAATTGGTCATTCGATTATTAGAGCACCAGTAATATTACACGAATCAGGTGATTTATACGTTACCAGCTGTAGCATCACTTCCTAGCCACGACCCTCCCTCCTTCCTTTTCTGTGGGTCAATTTTGGTCGCAACAGCCTAAGGCTTAGATGCCATATATCAACAGGCCCTGTTGCTTGAATCGTTGCAGACAGACTCACAGAAACCTGACTTCCTTTACACCGTCTCGTGATCTTCTTCAACCACTACAACCTGATCAGATTCCAACAGCTTTGGAAAGGGCTTTTTGTGGTTACTATCTCTTCACTCCAGGTATGTCTGCCATGCAAGGTTTTTTTGTCTACACTGGCCAGATCCAAGGTGTAGTATAACGCACTAGGCAAGCTATTACTTTTACGGAATTTAACGTGAACTGTGTGACAGAGTGAGAGGAGAGTGACAGTGGATCCTCGAGAATCCACCCCTCTAGACCAGCGAGATTATCACCGGTTAAGAAGGGATATCGATTAGGCTTCCCCAAACGACCCAACCTCTACCAGACCAAAAAACTCCTCGAGAACAGCCACACCGTCACACTCCTCCCCACATACTTCTGGGTAGCAGAAGTATGAGAGGGAAAATGGGGAATGAAAAGTAGTATGAAGTTCTGGTTCAGAAAACGACATCTGGACAACTTCAATGTGACTAACCTCCGTCCTAATGGTACTACCTAATTAATATTTTACTGGTGAAGAACAAAGCTCCTGCATACGAGTACTGGCAGAAAAAAAATGTTATCAGAGGTTGTTGTCCAGTGAATTGTACTCATCTGGGCAACCTCTAGGTATCAACCTCCATCATTAGGATGGAACAGCTATCGGGACTTGTTAATTGGGACACGGCATTTCTCACCGTCAAATGAGCTCAATATATTTTCATTATATTGACACTCGAAAGGGGGTGGGGAAGCCAACAGATGTTGTATTGGTTCGAACTAAATCACTCGCGACGAAATCGTGGAAACCCATTTCAAAGAAAAACGGAGTTATTGAAAAATAGTCTATTTCGTGTATTAGTGGAAATAGACTATTTTTCAATAACTCCGTTTTTCTTTGTATTGGTTGTCGCACTACAAAGGGACAGGATGTTTGTAAAGGAATCCTTCTAGAAACCAACCTTTGGGCTTACCCTTCTGGTAAGCCCACAAAAAGTGGATGGAGTATGGTGAACTGCTTAGCACATACTACCAAACCACGTTCTCCTATCATGTAACATAGTGAGAGGAGTGACGGTGGACCCTTGACAGTCACAGGCTGTTCTCTAGACCAGTGAAATTATCACCTGCTAAGAATGGATATCGATTAGGCTTCCCCAGATTACCCCGTCTCTATCAGAACAAAAAAGTCGAGAACAGCCACACCGTCAGCATATAATTCAACACAGAATAGAGAGTTTTTGCAACACACTCACGACGAAACGAACGAAACGAAAGCAGTGCTGCGCATGCGCACTTAAGACACCGAAAAGTTTGACGAACCGTGATGACGAAAAATACCGGGATCTCGCGGTGTCAGCTTTCGTCGTGTTGATATGACGAAACGTAATTTAACCTTACATCTGTATAACGCTACCTACCTTCTTCTGTTTTCCTTGGAAAATAAAAATGTTGAGCGTCGTATTCACAGCTGCTTCTTGGCGTCTTGGCAGACTTGACGCCATGTGTGGACATAGATTTGTATTAACCATGGAGTAAAATTGATGAAAGAGAGGTTGACATAACGTTAGCGTGACTCCACCAGCCGGTAGACGTCAAAGCTGAACAAAAACTGAACCGAAAAAGGTTAGCATCTGACTTCGGTCGCCCTATCCGCCATTTCTGTTTCGGTGTCGTTTTCCGTTTCGTTTCGTCACGAGTGTGTTGCAAAAACTCTCTAATGAGAATAATCCTGGACTACATTTGAAGTGGTTTACAAGGTTACCATGTAACCATTAGTGCTTGGTTGAAATAATAATAATTACTCAGCCTTTTGAGTGGGCGTTGAGCTTGCTTCCTCGTCTTAATACCTTCTACGTCCACAATGTAGGAATAAATTTCTTTTTATGAGCTCCGGCATGAATTTGTCGCTGTGGGGATCTTGTACCAATACTGCTTCCCCCTCCTCAAATGAACGATCTTTCACATGCTTATCGTGGTGAATTTCCTGCTGATCTAGCCCCTTGTCGATGTTCAGATCCACACTTGGCCGCAACATATCCAAGCGTACATGCTTTTTTTTTTATCAGACCCCATCCACTGCGATCCACAAGATCTATTGTGGTTTTTTCTCCCCCCAGGCTGCATTAGCCTTCCGGGAAGGGTTTATATCAACCCCCCACCCCCCCACTTTCTGACGAAGCGTAGGAGATGATCTTGGCATGTCACCCTAGGAATGACGTTTGGGTAGATTACATCAGTTCCAAGAATATTAAGTCTATGACGACCAAGTGCGTCACAGTAGCACATTGTGTTCTGCATCCTCTGTTTCCATTCACAGAACACACAGACGTCCGATGTTAGCTTGCCCATCTTCTTTAGGTGGTAGCGAAGTGGGCAGTGGCCATGTTAACAGGCCCACCAATATTCTAACTTCCGACGTAATTTTGAATCTTGTCCTCTTTTGAACTACAATTCTGAGGAACTTGGCAGTCGCTACCACCAGCTCCGGTTTCTTTGTTATCGTCAGCCGTTGAGGGATGGGAGTGTATTGCCACCAAATCTGGGTAACGTTCTTATTCCGCTGACGATTCCGTATTTATTCATAGTGAAATGGATCGCAACCTACAAGGAGGTATTATTGAGCCAACTCAAACACCCTGTAGAAGTCAAGGTCTTGTTACATCCAACGCTGATCATAACGGTTCCAATCATGCAGCATGACTATATGAGCGAATTTTCAACACAAGGTAGTAAGTAGGTACGTTAAAAAAAACATGTACCGGCAAATTCTAGCTATTTTAGGGAAAGACTATCTGTTGAAATAGGCTATTTCTATCTCGAGTCACCATCCTTTACCACTGTTCTCCAAAAATTCGCTTGAGGTAGGTACGTTACGCAGTAAGTGTTCGAAGTCAAGTCCACCTGATGAACCTTACAGATGCCTACTAAGGAAGAGTAAAAACCAAGCTGGAAAACTATAAACGGAGCTAAAATTGTATTTTAGCAAGACAAGATTTTGCACGCAAAGGAACACAAGACATGTCAAGGAAATTTCAATGACACATAAGTCGGGTGGTTTGACGTAATACGACAAAAAAATGTTATTACTAAAACATTTGGGCTTGGCATATCATTGTCAACTCTAGTGTTTGTTTCAAGACTCGAAAATGTCAAGGGATTTTTTTCATCAAGTTTTCCGTTAGAAGATAGGATACATCAACCAAACAAACGTACAGCTGGTATTCTTTTATTTCGAATCAAATAGACATGCCCAGAAATTTGTGCAGAGCAGTCCATTCGTTTATTTTTTGTTTTTTCCGTATTTTTAATTTTTTATGATTTTTTTCTTCTCTTTTACATATACTTAGGTATATTAGTGTTATTCCTATCACAATAAGGGTTTTGTACATTTTACGTGGTAAGAGCCCACTATAGAGCCTCAACACTGTCTATATACAGGCGTAAAAAATTACAGTGAATTATCGAGTTTTCTTCTGTTTTGGCTTACAAACTATAAGAACGTTAACACATAGACTAAATGGAAAAAAATAATAACAGTCATTGCGCTTGGAAAGAAAACAGAACGATTTAAAGACACAAACATTAGTTTTGTGTGTATGTGTGTGTGATGCATAATGTAAGGATACGAAAATTTGTCCTTTCTGGCATCTTGATGTTTGTTATAAAATATAAATTCAAGTACGACTACTTCCTATTATTGTCAAAAACAAAAATCATTGTTCCACGGGAAAAAAGTGGACGAGAAGCACAGAAAATAAGGTCATGATGAACAATGCTAAGTGGGAGAGTGAGAAAAAGAGCGAAACTCGAACATTGATTCAAATAACTTAGTTGAATCTTATAGATACACACGAAAAATTAAGCTTTTTTTTTTCTTTGGATATGGCTTTTTGTTCAAGCGGATCTCATTAGAATGGATTAGGTCCTCCTAAACGTCGCTGTGATCCATTCGTTAAAAATAACAACCACTAAAAAATAACGTCAACAATCGCACCTAATTATTGGTACCTAGGTATACATAAATTAAGATTTTCCTTTCTTCACAAATAAACAATGGGCGTTACTATCAATAACTTGGCCGATTTCTGAGAATAATTACCATCGCTCTACCATCAGGTAAGCCCTATGATAGGCTGATGAATACGATTTCAGATTAACTCATTATAACCAAGCCTCATTCGATGGAAATGGCAAAGCTGCCTTTTTTCATGTGCAAAATAAATATTGTTTCACGCGCCAAACAAAATTTTCACGAGTATGCATGAAAATAATATTGAAGATGGGGAACTACATTACAACTACTTCTGAGAAAATATTACCGTTAATTTCATCATGCAACTTAACCTTAAAAGAGCCTTTTTACTACTTAACTAGTTTCCCAAGTGTTCATGTTTTATTTAAGAGATCAAAACACGCAAGTTACGGAGAATACTTGGAAGGGAATAATATGTACATTAATTCATTAGATAATCACGAAGAATATTATTGCTACACAAAATAATGAATTCTACTAAGCCATTGAGATGCGCTTTCAACAGATTCCATCTCATTCGTTATTTTCAAAGTTAAGACTTTTTTGTTTTGCACTTTTAAAAAAATAATTGTATATACAAGGGTTTATTTCGCTCTAAAAGGAAAAATATTTTTCACTTCGATTCATTACTTGTATTTAGTTCAAGGGTAATAAAACGGTGTAGGAGTTAGCTAGGGAGATGCCATGCGTAACGAAATGACTACAGTGGACTCGTACAACGATTTTGAGAGGCGAAAAAGGGAGTGACATTATTAGTAGGTACCTACTGAGACTGTTCTGACTCTCCAAATGCCCTTTTTGTTTTGACGATTTGAACATCAAACCTCAACACATCAAATGTGAAAACAAGAAAATATCCTTTCCCGTACGAAGGAAGGATGAGCAAAACTACTTGATGGTGAAACGGAGAGGGAGGGGCGTCTCTCATTTTATCTGTTGATGCTCCAGCTGTTCTGGTGCGGCGGTTGTTGCTGGAAGCCGTTGGAGACTTGACCGGTGGATGCAGGGATGGTTTGGGGCATTTGCATCGTTTGTTTTGGGGAAGTCGAGAACCCTGAAATACAATAACAGGTCATTAGCTATATGAAACTCATAAGACACGAGAAAGTGAAGAAACTGAATGAATACAACACTGCTAGGGAAGAAGCTTGATCTTTGCGATCATTATGTACCATTATACTTGGCAGAATTCTTATTTCTTTTTCACAAATGCATGTATTCTAGATAATTGATTGCCATTTGTAAACGCTTTTATAATTATACTGAGCATCAGCCCTGAGGATGTTACCAAGTAATTATTTTAAAATAAATTAATGAACGAAAAAGTATGAGGCAGATTATTGTCTTGTTCCCGTTTAATTGGTGTGACTTTTAACTTCTTTCTAGCTTTCTATAATGCGATGATCTCCAAGAACCTAGCAGAGCCTTTCACAGTGTAAACAACCAAGTAACTGGTCCATTCATTTTTAAATTATTTAAACTTTGATCAAGTTATATAAAACACGGTCGTACCTAGAAATACTCCCCCCCCCCCCCCCCCACAGTGACAACCCCCTCAATAATTATCTACATGAAGTCGCTAAAAGGTCAGAAATCAAGAAGAGGTGGTAATTTATTTTTCTACCAAATTCTGTTTAATAACGGAAATTAACACAATTGTTGACCAATAATGTGGTGTTTGTCGGAAAGTCTAGGCAGAAAACGTGTGAGAAATTTGAATTTTTGAGTTCCTGCTAGAAATGACGTATCAGGTAAATCACTGAGTAGTTAATTCAAATTCAAATCCCACTTGGAGCACTAGTGCGTCACTTTGAACGATGTACAGAACCACAATGGATGGATGGATGGAACCGCAAATTTTTAAATAAATTTTTAAAAATCCTCAAAATCAAACCGAGAGGAGGTTCACAAAAAGTCACAGCAAAGGTTCTTGGAGGTGGCCACGAAGCTTTGCCATATATCTTATGATGGGCTGTTGGCAGCATTGAGAACATCCCCCCCTCCCACAGCTTCCGCCTCCTTGGGCCAGCAGCCTATCAGATGTAAACAGGCCTGATACGTCATTTCTTGCAGTATTTTAGCTTTTAATCACCTTCATTTAAAAAATACCACTTATTTTTGAAAACTGCCTCAAACTACCATTTTTCCAAGAGTTCTGAATATTTTTGTCCAAAAAGAACATTTGACGAAAATTTCCCATTATAACACGTCACTCCATAAAGACACAACTTTTTTTTTTTTTCTTCACTACTGCATTGAGGATCTTCTTCGGTGGGGTTAGGTCGGTTATGGGGGGTGTCAACATGAAGTGAATGCTTCTGGAAAAAGAGCAATTTCACCTGAACAAGCCATAACAATTATAATGTCTTCTTCCCCATACCCATTAAGGGGCCCAAGATCGAGCAAAAGCCTATGTCTGTAAAAATGATTTCCCATAGTTTCGTTTGCACTCGCGATTTCTTAAGGTTAGCTTACTCATGGAAAACAGCAAGAAACCATCCATGATCCGATACCATCTTGATAAGTGTTTGAGAAGGTTTTGAGTGGTAATGGTTCAGAATCGAGAAGGCAGTGCACGGTCAGTTTCTCCTCCACCCTATTTTCTCAATACTGGAATGACGATCAGAAACTGGCTTTGGATAGTCAGGAAAACACTACGAACAGCCCGTCACGGATACTATACAGTCAGAAAATAGTCCGAGAATCACTGCGAACGTTTTCTGACGGTGAGATAACCGTCAGATGATCACTGCGAACAAACCTCATGTTAGCAACGGGAATACAAATAACGAAACAACAAAAGAACCACCTACCACACTGAAATGTTGGCCCAGCACTTCCAACAAAATAAGTTGACAAAGGCAGAAAAATGGACGGCCGACTGGAAAATGCATGAATAATTCAAGGGGATTTTTATCGGGCTATGCAAATGAAACAGGATGCTCACTCAAAAGAGTGAAATACCCAGGACCTAGGTGGCAACATTTCAACTGTCCATCTCAAGATACCATGAGCCACATCACCTTGAGACGAATAAGATGCTACATAAATGAAAACCAAATGACGTTAACAACTTCAGAGCATGGGAACATTAATTGACCACTTGGTTGACACTCTTAAGAACACTCGATTTCTATTCTCAGGGCTGAAATTGTTGTAGGGGTGGTAGGTATATCAATGTAGGTACAAGAAAAGTAAACACTACTGTGTGAAAACCAGGACTTCCCTGATCGCTTAGCTATAAAAATACGAACAAAAATTTGGAAGCTCGAATGAGTGTAAAAAAATAAGTTAGAGATAGGTAATAAAATGCTGCAAATTATTACGCAAAGGTTTATTATTTAGGTACCTATATAGATGCCCCTTCCGTGTAGATCACTGTTCGCTGTGGTCAATAACTACCCTCGTATTGACACCCCCCCTTTACTTTCACTCGAACGTTACTTTTCTTCTTGAGTGATCGTTGGATCAATACCCCATTGAGAATAAACTGGACACCAATTATGTTATATTACGAGAATGATACTCGTAACATTACGAAGTTGTTGGATGAATTAAAATTATGTTCGAGGAATACCAGTTGTCACAGCCTCAAGATGTTTCATCAAGAATAAATCTCAAAAATTTGTACCAGATGGACGATAATATCTATATCACTACAGTGATTAGTTTTACCAGATATTAGGGCAGTTGATTTCTTTTTCTGGAAAGACAGGTAGAAGTTCAAAACAAACCGCGTCAACCGAAATAATGACTCGCTTACATAACCAATGTTAGGCTACAGACCAGTGAGAAGTCAATCATCCATAACAATGCCAATAAAACAACACACAAGTGGAAGGCTTCAGAACAGAAGAGATGAAAGTAGTAAACATGAACTTTCTTACTTTGGAATGATCAATGCCTATCGGTAATTTCCCATTTTCCCCAATATGGAATTGAGGAACCTGCATTGTTTTCAGAGGTTACGGCCGGGGAACCATGGCCACCATCAAATAAATAATGAAAAATAAATAATAACCTACCAGCGCTCCTTTTAATTTTGGTATTACATATCAGGCAAGGATCACACGGTGAAACAATACCACATAATGTGTCCCAACTCATACTGATTTGGGTGTAGCCATCGCTAATGTCGATCCGAATTAATGTATGTGCCGGATAGTAACGAATTTGCATTACCAGAAGAGAATTTTTTGAGAGCTGAGTAAACAAGTGATAGACACAGGACCCCTCACCCCAACAATATTAGGTTTGTTCGCTATGGGTTTTAAGGGTGACTTGAAACCCACTAGCAAACCGGTTTGAGAACCACCCAGTGAGCTTGCACGACTGACACTGCAATCATGTTGACGCTACTGCAGGACACTAACATAGGATGTGCTCTGCTGTATCCAATGCCTCAGTACGGAGGCGGCAGACATCAATCCTGGCTTTGCCAATGTTCTTAAGGTGGAACCTTAGAGAGCAATGGCTAGTGAGGAGACCCACGATGGTTAGGTCTTTACGCCTCACTGACAGGAGATACTGCACCCGCTTTTTGTCAAAGTTTATCAGCCATTTTGTGGCAAACGAGAGGTGTTGCTCCAATAATCGGCTTTTTCATTGTCCTCCCATTTCTTCACTTGTAGAGTGACAAAGCTCCTGGTGATCCCGAGCTGTGGTTCGGGACGACATGGGATAGAAGCCGATGCCTTTCTCCCGTGGCGATCAGCGGTTTCGTTGCCCTCGATTCCCTCATGACCAGGCACCCACAGCAATGCAAGTTTGTTGCCAGGAGCAGCCTCCTTGAGGGGAATTAGGCAGATCTAGGTCAACTCTGATGTTATTGAGAAGGATGAAATGGCCTTTAAAGCTGCCTGGCTGTCAGAGAGGATCCTTGCAGCTATGAGTCTTTTCCTGGCATCCTCTTCCACACATAGTTCTACAGCATGAGTTTCTGCTTGGTGCATTGTGGCTGTGCTGCTAATGGGTTTGGCCACGCTGAAATTCGACCCATGCACCCCGAGCCCAGCCTTGCCTCCATCACAGTCTGTGTACCAGACAAGTGAGCCTGGTTCAAATTGAGGCAGGCCACTTTTCCAGGTCTCACAATTATTTATCACCTTAAAGGGTAGGTCGAAGTTCTTTCTTTCTAACATGAAATCAGGAACTGACCGGGTCACCCGGTCTGTATTGATGATGTCCAGTATACTCTGGCGACTCTCTCTCTGTGTACAGGTGTCTTGATCCTCCCCAACTTCTTGTCACCCTTCCAAGTGGTTTGCGAGTGGCTTGTTTACCACAGCGAACAAACCTATTACCTGAACAATATAAATGTTTGTAGGCAATCGAGATATTGAAGAACTAACTAACCTGGATTGGATTTTTCACCTGTGGACATCCTAGAGAAAGCCATAAGCGCGTCAGGGAAATTGGGTGGCGTCGCTGGGGTATTGCAGGGCGTGCAGACCTATAACAAAAATCCCGAAAATTAAACTGTTACGCATATAAATCATGACAAACTGATATTGCAAAGAAATGCGGAAAATGGCTTACATGTAAAAGTTATACCTACGTAAATGCTATGTAAAAAGTTATACCTTGGTAATATAATGTTCCACTGTTAACATAAAATAATTATGATCTTGCCGAATTGAACCAATCACATTTTGTGTACATGAGTTGAGTTGCTGCGAATGTGCTAGTCAGTTATCCTAAACTGGAATCGCCATTTCAGTTCAGTACTAACATCGAAACTCCTGAAATCATATGCCACGCCATAGTTCCGAGCAGAATGGCTCCTCGGCGGCTGCTGGTGGAACGAACTCCCTCGAACCATAGGTGCACAATCCTGCCTCCCATTCATCGACCTTACGGAAACTGCGCTGTATTTCTTTTCTTTCTCTCTTTCGTTTTCATTTTTCTCCCTTCATTTCTTACTCTCGTGTTTTTCGTTTTCTCCTTATCCACTATTTTTCCTCGAACCAACCTGCCACCTCTCGCCACCTTATTTTTCAAATCTTGCAGTTAAAAAAAATATTATAAATTCATACGTCCGACATTCTGCTAGTTAATGTTTCAGATCTACACGTGGTGGGGCCTAGGTCCTTTTACAAAAAATAAATAATTAATGAAATAATATGGCACAAATTTCACAATTCATGGAGTTTTTGCACGAATAAGCTTGAAGTCCGAACAAAAACTGCGACGATCTAGTACTTGCAGCCTGGGCATCGCACACTAATTTCGTCACATGCACTCACACCTAAGTATGTTGTTTATTGTTTACAGATTTGGTTTTAGAATGATCTAAAACGGATTTGTTTGTGGTTATTTTAAAATGGATGTCTTACGGCAGGGGTTCAGCCTAGACTAGCTAATGATTCCCGACGACGAACACATAACATTAAAACCGAGTAAAAATTCACCGAATTTAAAGAAGGTGCAGTGGTAGGTTTGAAAGCCGAGCTTCATTTCGAGCCTACTAGATCAGCTAACGATTCCCGACGATCAGCACCCTGTTCCTCCCTAATACATGTACTGTAGTAGGTACCTAATAAATTTATTATATTTCTCAATCGCTATTATTTTATTGATGCTATTTTCCAAAATGAGAGATCAAGAGAGAAAATAAAGATAGGTAGTTACAGCAGGTGAGATGCAGAGGTAGAGGGACACAGCATCAGAGATTATAAACACTACAAGACAAGAAGATTAGACATACCCATGACTGAATATTTTTCCCGTAAGAGACAAATTTCCTCTTTCTTCAAAAATTCGCTAAATTTGATCGATGAATGTGTCATTCAAGAGGCAAACAAAATTGCTAATAACGGTACTCGAAAATTCTATAGCACTTCACTTGATGCCAACGGTCCTTTTTTCTCCAGGCTTTGGGTTGTCTCCCCCGTTAAAAAATTGGAAACAATAGGTTCTTCTTAAGGGGGCGCAGACCCTGTTTTTTGTCAGTTTCTTCACGTTTTCTCTGGCTGTGGTTAACTTACAGTTCTGGGGAAGGTCTTAATACGCATTATATTAATCCGTGAATAGAGTTAGGGTCATAGCTCTAAATGATTCCTGAAATTTCCGAAAATTCAAATTCAAAAATGTAGTTTAAAAAACTTTTTCTTGAATGTTTGTGTTTTACGACATTTTCGGAGAGATAATAAAGTTGATAATCCAAGAATCAAAATTTTGTTATGTAAAATAAGAAAGAAAACGTGAAGAAAAATTTTACGTATTTTGAAAAAAGGCTCGAGAAAGGGGGCGCCGCCTGTAGGCGCTCTCTGCGGGCAATGTGCCGAGTCTCTCCCCCTTCACACGCAGCCACCCTGCCCTGTCGCTTCGCTCGTCGTGTAGTCTAGTATAGTATCCATGGCATTATCAGTTCCAGCGGCTCTTTGCCTGGGAAGGAGGTAATTTTCAACGTTCTTGGTCGGAGGGGCAAGGGAGGAGGCGGTGTTGCCATATTCACCGAACGAATGGCATCGCTGTAACCCCCACAGTCTGCATCCCAGCTAAGCTTCAGAATATTAGTTCCCTGTTGAGCTGGCCTACCCTTCCACCCTTCCTTCCACATGCTCACCTACCTCAGCCTAATTACCGTCATAGTTTTCACATGATTGGATAAGTAATTTTTACAGCATTTTCCCAATTATGTTGGTTACCTACTTTCCTAATTAAAGCTACAATCCAATCAGCCATAATTTTATTATTCATAGTAGGTAGCTACCTACCTATTTACGGTATGTATTAATTACGTATATCAATTAAATGTTTCATAAACTGGATTAAATTTAGCAAAATCAATTTAAAAAAATAGGGGATGATTGTTTTAAGTGGGTAAACAATTGTTTGAGAAATAATCCGCTAGGTAGATCGAAAGTTGACGCCACAATCGCTAGGTGCATACCTGAATTCATTTGAGGAAGTATAGGCATGTACCTACTTAATTTTCTTATTTTTTAACTATTCTGCTCGAACTTCTTGTTCGTCACATAATATTATCTGAAAGCCTCGAAACTTACCTTGCCGGCTGAGTGGCGCAAGGTCAATCTCTGACCCATCCGGATTGTTGTAGGTACTATTATTTTTCTGTCTGGGGTACTTTTATGTTACGTAATAATTTAATTTTGAGAGGAGTTTTACTGGGCATTTATATATGTATGTAAATTTGACTGTTTATTTTTTATTTATGTAAATCAATGTGTGACCAATGAATGTATCGACTGGACACAGATCTGTGTGAGACAAATAACTTAGGTACTCCCACACAGTGTGAGATTTGTAATTTCATTTCATTTTTATTAATACTTATGTGTACTTCACTCAAAATTAGACATGACTTTTTTAAAGATTGATTACACACTGTCTAAAGTGTTCTACCTGTCATACTAATACAGAATCAATTCAAAGACAAATTATCCAACATGATTTCAAGTACCTACTTTTAATCATCATACCTTTCACTACCTACTTGAATTGAACGACAATAGGAAGAGGATTAGATAGTAACAAATAACTTTTCAGGTGTTTGTTTTATTCAATGACTGAAATGTAAACAAATAGAAAAGTAAATTGGAAAGCTCATGAATAATATTATACAGTTACACTGCTCACATTAGCTTTTATTTTATTTTATTGGACACTGAGTTAGTCTGGATCTAGGTAGGTATTCGGAAATCCATTTAGGTTCATGTTCATTTAAATCGGAGTTCAAACTCGCTTCTTGCTGTATATACGACTGGAGTTGTCAACTTCGGATATCTCGTCAATTCTGATCGTCTTCCTGAACAAAAATACACAGTAGCAAATTACAACAGGCATTTCTATAATATTAAATGTAAATGTAAATAAAGTGAATGTAATGTAAATAAAGTTTTCCTACATACACTTATTTCATGTATAGGTGCTATCTTCTATAATGTTAATAAATAATGTCAATGACCCCCGAAAATCCTAATTAGACCCCTGTTCTGTGTGAAAAGCAACTGAAATGGTATTTTTCTGCCTTCACTCACCCTTCCATGCCACTTTCAGTGATTTTATATAACAATTTTAGCAGTTTTTACCAATTTTTGACCCCTTAAAAACTCAAATTTGACCCCCTTCAAATTTTATAAAATTGCTTATCCTTTTGTTTGGCGATAAGAACATTTCGGCGAAATTTGGAATTTTTATCACGTAACCAAGGTCAGGTATCGTCTGGAGTGACACATAAATAAATGTATATAAATATAGGTATACATTTTTGTTAAAATCTAAGGATGAAATCAGGATGATCTGAAACGGATTCGTCTATAAAATAATTTCAAAAACTTATGTTCTGAAAATTTTGGACCCATTGCAATACCTTCATTTTCCTTAAAAATTCGCGAACATTGTTGTGTGTATTTCATCAGTTTATCTTACCTAATGTTATCTGTAACATTTAGTGCTTTGTTAAATTTAATTTAAATTCAGCTTTCTTTGTAATTTCAAACCTTATTACCGAATTTTCAAGCTATTGCTATGGGTAACATTTTCAGAACATGAATTTTTGAAATATTTTTATAGGCAAATCCGGTTCAGAGCATCCTAAGTTCATCCCTAGATTTTAGCAAAAATTTATTACGTAGATTTATGTGCCACTACAGATGATTTCTGTCCTTGGGTAGGCACATGGTAAAAATTCCAGATTTCTCCAAACCGCTTGTATTGCCAAACGAAAGGATGAGTTCGAAGATGAGCAATTTTCAAATTCCGAGGGAGTCAAATTGGAGTTTTTAGGGGCTAAATGTCGGCTAAAATTGCTATAAAAATCATTGGAAGTTGTACGGAAGGTTGAGTGAAGACAGAAAAATACCATTTCAGTTGTTTTTCACACAGAATAGGGGTCAGATTTTGATTTTTTGGGGTAAAAAATTGGTATTAATGGTAAAATCAATATTAATTCACCTGACGTTGTGTGGGGTGGTTAATGACGACGGAGGTACTACCTCGATGATAAAACTATTTTTCTCAAAAGCAAGTGGGTCAAATTTGACGTTATTAGGGTCAAACATCGGTAAAAATGGGTAAAATCACGAAAAGTTATAATTTTAAGAAAAGTGGTATGGATTCTCGCTATATTATCATCTTTTTACACAATATCAGGAATATTTCTTTGAAAATTCGCTCTTATAGCCATGCTACGTGAAAGGATGTTTTTTCTATTTCCGATAACCCCCCCCCCCTTTTCAACACTACGCCACTGCGTATTATAAATCTGTGCTGATCTGGCAAAACGTGGTAGGTAAGTCCAATACAGATGATTTTACAGGAGAGCGTGTCAAAGTTTTGCAGGTTCAGAGAAGCGCATGAAGAATCTGGGGAATGTGATATTACAGCGAAATATTTGATCTGCTTCTAATAATAAGAAGTATTACCTGATTTTTACTCAAAGAAAGACCATTTGGTGGGAGACATCACTGTCTGCCAGACTCTGGATCGGATGTTGTTTGGACATGAACTGAGAACAGAAAATAACATAAAATCAGTAAATTTGGGTATACTGATTGCAATGAATTAGAAATATCAATGAAAACCTTAGAAATACATTTTAATCTATCGAGTATCTGCTTGGTGTTTTGACTGATAGGTAGATGTGAAGAGTTGGGAATTTACAGTATTTCTTAGGTTTTTATTGAGGTTTCCTAATCTACAAAACCAAAAAACCTTGGAAACACATCCATCTATATTAACCATGGAAACATTCTTTTTTTTAAAACTTATTGCAATTCAATTTTGACGTTCAGAGTAGGGTAGGTAGCTACCTAAAGATTTTTTTATTCATTGCTCATCGCAGATTGTATCTGCTTGATATTTTGACTGATTGAATTGAAAGAAACAGTAAAGGAACAGCCAACATTTCTGTAGATGTCCAACGGAATCATAACTACGGAGATTTAGCCGCAGGATATTTTACAATAACTTTCCAACGAAGGTTAAAGATTTTCGTGGAATGCTGGGTTGAGTTTTACTCCCAAACTACGGAGAACGTAGGTACTAATTACGTGACAATCATTAGACTAACACAAAATCTGTATACTACTACTACTACATCTGAAAACTATTTCAATTTGTTGCTTTACACAGAAAACACTAAGGATTAATTAGGTACCTAATTATGTAAATCTGCGGTATCAACTTACTGTTCTGCGCCTCTTTTTTTCGGCTTTGTTACCGATGTTTCTCCTGGTCCACTTCTTCGGCGGTGGAGGCATACACTTTGATACACTCGACGGATATCACTACGAATGAACAATAGTATATACTGATACTAACGTGAATGAACCGCGTGAGAGAAGAAGGAGAACAAAGGAATGAACTAAAAACAACAGAGTATAACCTGTCGAGCGGAAAACTTGCAGAGGGAGAGGAGAAGCTCACGTACCTAATCACGAATGTTATAGTGTCCATAAGGCAATGGAATTGATAACTAAAAACTAACTGCGCACTTACAACAACCATCGAAATTCGGCAGGCGCCCCTACCGGTGGGCGCCAAATCTCCAAATCTCGCTGGGAATCTTCCCGCGGAAGCGATGTTCAGCGCACTCTCGTGGTTGGGGGTGCTACTGGCCTTCCCGTCCCGCGCCCCCTTAACTAGAACACTAGTTTCTGAAAAGGGTAGGCAGGTACCTTTCTTCCGCTCTATACTTTACCGCCGCTATACCTGAATCCTCACCAGATATTTATGGTGTGATTGTCCTTGTGTTTCTTCAAAATCCCTCAGTTTCACAGGAATAGCTCGGAAAATACATGTAAACGTGGGAGAGTCCAAGACATGGCCGTCTGTAAGTGGACTGGACAAATTAGCCAAAGCACATGGTAAGCTTGACGACATAAATTCCGAAATACGATTACTTGCC
The DNA here is from genome assembly GCA_954871275.1 of Leptopterna dolabrata. Classification (NCBI taxonomy): domain Eukaryota; kingdom Metazoa; phylum Arthropoda; class Insecta; order Hemiptera; family Miridae; genus Leptopterna; species Leptopterna dolabrata. The sequence continues at coordinate 26,584,946 of OX940984.1, forward strand.
ATGACTCCGATGTCAAACCGTGTTTAGGAACTTACAGAGGTTTTGGCGCGTTTTAAAATCCATCATTTTGGCCCGCGCGAAGTCTCACCCGAAAACAGGTTGCTGGCAGGGAACAACCGCCTCCTACTTATGCCCCCCTGAGGTTTCTGTTTCTGCTAGTCACATCAATCACACTCGGAGGAAATGTTAACTTCTACAACTTCATTTTTAGCGACGGACCAACGGAAGCGTCTCCCCACTATATATAACTACTTTGTGGTCTAACAAACCCCGAGATTCGGAACTCTGAAGAAACAAACTAGACCTGACTCGCCGCCGATCTCATCTGCGAAATCATCCGTGGGGTAAGTTCCGTTATATGCCCCCAATTCTTAAATTTGATATGCCCCCATTTTTTATATGCCCCCAATCAATTCTTTCAACAATTCTTTCAATTCTTCAACATTCAACATTCAACAATTCTTTCAAATTTGTTTTACAAAAAAGCTGAAGGTTGTTTGGGACTTCTGAATAGATTAGTGGAATGCATTGTCAAGCGATCTGGATGCTCGCTAGCGCTCGCATCTCAAAAAAGATAAACAATCCCAGAAACTACCCCGTGAATGAGCAGGTTGTTTGGGACTTCTGAATAGATGAGTGGCCTCCCGTTAACCGATAAGTACCAAGCCCTGAATTTTTAAAATGACAAATTGACTGTCCCCTTCTATTGGAATAAGTTCGGGTTTTCATTCATTTGCCTTTTGCTGACCCTGCAGGCAGGTATAAGGAGTCACACACTGTCTTCTGTCTCGGATATCCAAAACTAAAAACAGGCGGCAAAGGGGGCTTCCTGTGGATACTTGGAAGGCCGAGGGGCAGGCTTGTACTGAGCGTAGACCACGTGTTGTCGATTGTCCAATCAGAAGCTTCCTTCGTATGGCTTACAAGTGAATACAAGTGGAATACCTGTAAATCCTTGTTGATTGATGGAATGTTAGTTCAGTTACTCGACTACATCATTTTTATAAGGTTTAAAGTTAATAGAAAAATGTTTAAGAATTGGGGGCATATAACGGAACCTACCCCATCCGTGCATTAACATAAAACCCCTAGATCCTTCGGATTATTCGTTCATTATTATCTAGATCTTTTTATCTGTATTATTCGTAGCGCAGAAATCCTGAAAGAAGCGCTAGCACTCGAACCTAACCAGAATATTATTCAGTTATCCTTATCCCTTTACATTTTCCAAGGGCCCGGCCTGGATCAGACTACCCACAACGGGTTACTAGCGTACCTACTTCTTATAATTCTCATAATCGGTCGTATAAACACTAGTCCTTGATACAAGGATACACACGGTCCTTGTATCCATCACGACAATAATATCTTAATTGCAAGTTCGGCAAATTCTATTTAAGTTCACAACAGCTCCGTATTGTTAATCAGTGAGCCCAACAGTTACTAATAATGACGAAAATACCAAATATATGTGCTATGACACTATGTAAATTATTTCGGTCCAGAATTTCAAGAAGTTGCCTCACACTCACACCAAGAACTCTTCCTAGTAAGTTCTTACCAATTTAGTCAAGTGCAGAAAAGAACTAACGAAGGTTTTGCATACGCTCACACGTTTGTTTACTAACAATCTACGATATGGATGTTTCCATTCATCGTGAATAAAACAAAGTAAGGTAGAAGGCCAAAGATAACTTGGTAAGGGGCATACCACTGACGTAAAACGAGTAGATGCAAGTCAGATTTCTCGTTTTTCAAACGGCTGTCACCGTACTTTCGCTCGAGACGCGGCCTTGGCCAATAATCTCCGCACTTTCCACAGTCCACACGAAGCGTTCGTCGTTTCTCAAGAATTAATGCGAATCTAGTGAATCCCTAGAGCAACATCTTTCGTCAACTTCAGTAACTAGGTAGGTGTACATGATGTTGGAGGAAAATAAATATACATGTACCTACCTAAGCTCAATTCCCTCCCCGAGGAAGTAATATTAAAAATTTATACATACCTTCTCAATGTAACCGCAAACCATACATCTACTGAACTAGGTAGGTGTAAATGATGTTAGAGGAATATAAAAATGAACCCACCTCAGCTCAATTCCCTCCTCGAGGAAGTAATATTAAAAATGTATACAATCATACCTTCTCAATGTAACCGCAAACCATACATCTACTGAACTAGGTAGGTGTACATGATGTTAGAGGAATACAAAAATGAACCTACTTAAGCTCAATCCCCTCCTCGAGGAAGTAGTATGAAAAACTGATACGTACCTTCTGGATGTAATTGCAAACCACACATACCTATTGAACTAGGCGATGACGTCACATCAGAAGTGAACTTTTATTTTTTTAATCACTGTTTTCATTGTACGACTATAATCTCCATTTTGATCCGTAAACTATGGGCCTGAATGCTGCCTTTAACGGTTTTCCATACGCCAGCCTTTTTCTTTACATTTACCATCCGGATCATAAGAATTCCTGGATACCAACGTCGTTCACCTACCACCACACGAAAGTTTGACCCGTTCTCTCCTCTTCTCCCGATACTTTCGATGTAAGTACTCTAACATGAGTTGATAAATGATGATCGACCTCAGCCTACGCATTCGTCTATTGCGCCATATCCACATAATATAATAGGTAGTCATAGAATTCTCCCTCTCTCCTCGCAGTCGTCGCAAAAGAAGTGTTACCGCAGTCTATACCTCCTGGATTCAGCGTACCATACTTTGAGAGCGGCGGATCGAAATGGTCAGTCAGAACTGTCTCTGATTGCATACACAGATATATAGCATGCATAATACATCGAGGGGTAAAGGGGAAAAAAACTGAAAAAGTCGATATTTCCAACACAACGGCTAGAGGGATTTCGGAAATTCACACGCGTTACTCTCCGGGGGTACAAATTATATACCTACCCGGTAAAAAAAGGCACCAAAAAGGCCTCAAAACTTCGTTTAATAGCTATTTTACTCGATTCAATCAAGTAAAATGTTATGTGCTTCCAACAAGGATTTCCTTGGTTTTCTCGAAGGTAGAACAACTTAAGGCAATCTGTGAACGGTGATTTCGCATCTATTCAACTTTATAAAATAAAATAATTAAGCATGTCTCGCGCAAAACGGAAATAAGTAAAAGCTCATCGTGATCTCTACTTTTTTTTAAATCGGGGATACAGCTCTTATACGTAAGACATAATCACAACCCGGCTAAACACTTTGTGTGCAGATTTGAGTAGGTAGCTGTTCGATGAGTAAGTTTACCAAATTTTTGAAATACAATTTGGAACACTGACACAAAAATACTAGCTGGAAATCACCGATCCTTGAGCTTATAGCTGTTATTACCCCACTCATTTGTAGGAGAGCAGTAGGCATAGCTCGTAGGCTCGTCCAAAAACACCTAACACCTTCACTACCTAACCTATCCAAGGCCATAAAATATAGAACACACCTATACACAGTCACACACTCTTTTCTGTCAGGAAAGGCCAGATTCAGACAAACCCACGGTAGCCTCCTGTCGCTCATTGGAAACATTTGGGGACAAGGTCGCTAAGTCGCCGCCGCGTCTGGAATTCGAACCGCGACCTTCAATTAGCGACATAGAGACGATTATATTTGTAAAAAATGCAGTGTGTGGCAGTAACATTACGGATAAGACTCAGGAGTGAATGTGCGTCTGTGCTGCATTCAGGCACGAACGGCAACAGCTATTTTGATGCAGTTTTTTCCTAAACGATAGCAGTCTCTGACAATTATTATAGGCTTATATAATAATGCTCTAATCCTATTTGTTGGTTCATTATTCTGTGAATAATACACCTATGTATTCGCTCAGCAAAACATTTCATAACACCCCCTCGATTTTTTTTTGTTACGTTTCAAGGTGCGTAGATTCCAAAAAAGCTGCAAAAATCCTTGTCGCAGGGTTTATTATTATATTGGACATACCTACAGAAATCTTGGCTGTTGATTTATTGTTTCTCAGAAACACTAATTAGGCTCCTTTTTTTTTTTCTAGAAATTAACTTTCATCATTGATAGTGCCATTTAATTGCCTTGATTCACCTGCTAATGCTGCCTCTAGTGATATTATACAAATTTATGGTATTTCAGACAATTTCCCAGGGTTTTGACTCATAAAAAATGAATGTTGGGAGCTGAACCTTCGTTATAACCTGAATTCTTCACTCATTGGCAAAAACCTACTTCATATTCCGTCTTCTCGCCCTAAAAACATGGAAAACGCTATGTCACAACCTCACGTTCACTAGGAAAAAAAATGATAATAATAATTCGAAAAACCCAATTTTTTTTCGGAGCACAACTAGGACCCAAATGTGTTACCAAATGAAGACCCAAACTGTGCGCGGAAGAACGACGATTTTAGACCAAAACTTAATGTAAATTTTCCACCCTGGTCAAAATCGACTTCATATTCGGTCTCTTCGTCCTAAAAACAATGGAAAACGATGCGTCACAAGGTCATGTTACTACACCCATTTTTCACCCATAACACTCTTGGGTATATTCCGATCGGGGTGCAAAGTTTCGGGACACAACTAGGGCCCCAATGGAGCTTGTTTGCGAAAGAACGCATTTTTTATACCGAAAATGAAGTAGATACGGGCGATAAGGCGGATGGCGTACGGAGATTGCGTTTTTCGTATCTACGCACCTCGAAACGTAAAAGAAAAAAATTTGATGGGGGTATTATAAGAAAATGTTTGCTGAGCGAATACATCGGCGTATATTAACAGAATAATAAACCAAAATGCAATGTACGTCCGCCGTATCATCCCTATTTATTCCAGGTCTACAAAATTCGTATTTCGCAAACAGGCTGCATTTGGGCCCTAGCTTTGTGCCGAAACTTTGCAGCAATCGGAATACACCCAAGGGTGTTACGGGTGAAAAATGGGTGTAAAAATAGGGTTTTTTTGGTGTTTTAGTTTGTGCGCTATCGTTTTTCATATTGTTCTGGGGCGAGGAGACCGAATATGAAGTAGATTTTGAGTAACGAGCGAAGAATTGAGGTTCTAACAAAGTTTCAGCCTTAAATTTACCTTAAATTTGAGTCTTAAACCTTCGTTCTTCCACACACACAGTTTGGATCCCCATTTGGGTCCTAGCTGTGCTCAGTTCAGCAGCCCGATCGGAAAACACCCAGGGGTGATGTGGGGGGGAAACCGGTGTAAAAACAGGGTTTTTCGAATTACTATTATTGTTTTTTCGAGTGAACATGAGCTTGTGATGTATCGTTTTCCATGTTTTTCAGGGCGAGAAGACGGGGTACGAAGCTGATTTTGACTAAAGAGTAAAGCATTCAGGGGGTGGATCGTATTTCTGTAGACGTATGTCCAATAGAATAATAAAACATGTGACAAGGACTTCTCAACGTTTTCATTCAGAAATCAAGTCCATAACTAAAAACGCTGCAAAGTCCTTGTCACATGGGTTTATTATTCTATTGGACATACACCTACAGAGATTTTGGCTGTTTATTTATTGTTTCATTCATATAAAATAATTGAAATAGCTATCTCTGGTGGTTTCCACCAATTTTGGCTCCTAAAACTTGAATTAGGTACGCTCCTTATTTTCTTTTTTTTTCAAATTATCTTTGATCATTGATAGTACCATTTAATCGTCTTGATCCACCTGTTGACGCTTTTTCCAGTGTTATTCTACAAATTGATGGTGATTTCAGACGATTTCCCAGGTTTTTGACTCATAAAAAATCAATTTCGGGAGCTGAACATCTGGTAGAACCTCAATTTTCTATTCTTTGGTCGAAATCGACTTCATATTCGGTCTTCTCGTCCCCAAAAACATGAAAAACGATACCTTAAAAGCTCATGTTACCAACATGTCGCTAAAACGCAAAAAGTACCTATTTTTACACACATTTTCACTCATAAGACCCCTGGGTATATTCCGACCGGGCTGAAAAGTTTCGGGACACAACTAGGGCCCAAATGGAGCATGTGTGCGAAAGAACGATTTTTTTAGACCGAAAATGAAGCCTGTACACGTGATACGGCGGACGGCGTACGGCGGACGGCGGACGGACGTTGCATTTTGGTTTATTATTCTGTGAATAATACACCTATGTATTCGGTCAGCAAAAAATTTTTATAACACCCCCTCAAAATTTTTTGTTTTCCGTTTCAAGGTACGTAGATTCCAAAAATGCAATGTCCGTCCGCCGTATCACGTGTACCGGCTTCATTTTCGGTCTAAAAAAGTCGTTCATTCGCACACATGCTCCATTTGGGCCCTAGTTGTGTCCCGAAACTTTTCAGCCCGATCGGAATATACCCAGGGGTGTTATGAGTGAAAATGTGTGTAAAAATAGGTACTTTTTGTGTTTTAGCAACATGTTGGTAACACGAGCTTTTGAGTTATCGGTTTCCATGTTTTTTGGACGAGAAGACCGAATATAAAGTCGATTTTGACCAAAGAGGGGAAAATTGAGTTCTACCAAATGCTCAGCTCCCAAAATTGGTTTTTATGGGTGAAAAACCTGGGAAATCGTCTGAAATCACCATCTGTTTGTATAATAACCCTGGAAAAAGTGTCAACACGTGGATCAAGACGATTAAATGGCACTACCAATGATCAAAGATAGTTGAAAAAAAAAGAAGTACCTAATTTGTGTTTTAGGGGCCAAAATTAATGGAAACCATCAGAAATGGCTATTTCGATTATTACGCATGAAAGAAGCAATAAATGAACAGCCAACATTTCTGTAGCTATGTCCAATAGAATAATAAACCCATGTGACCTTGAAACGGAAAAGAAAATTTTTTGAGGGGGTGTTATAAAAATTTTTTGCTAAGCGAATACATAGGTGTATTATTCACAGAATAATAAACCAAAACATGTACACTACTTTGCACGTCAAATGGCAGTAAAGTGGGTAGGTATATTGGAAACATCGCTAACGACTCCCTGTTTTTTTTTTTTTTTTTTTTTTTTTTTTTTCATCGCCAGGTTAGAGGACATTTTTATCCCCCAACCTTCTGTAATGCAGTAAACATAATATATTATTATTACACCGCTGTAATCATATGTTGTGTACCTATTTATTAAGATGTTTTGTTAGTCAAAAACGCGGCTGTTGTTCCTCCGGGAATTTGCAAGTGGATCTGCTATCACCCTGTAAGTCACCCCCCGGATTCAATGTGCGAATATTACCGGAAAGTTACTTTGGTTTCTTCTCTCACTCTTTCTCTTTTTCACTCATCTTCTTTTTCTTTTTCTAGGGAGTCTCTCAACTGTAATGATGGGGGGGGAGGGGGGGGGGGGGTGTCTAGAATTTTCCCCACCATATCACTTGGATTTTGTAACCTACTGTGAGCTTATTAACGAAAATTAGGGAATAAAGGAGTGGGTTGGTCTCGATTTTTCACCCGGTATTCGGAGGGTTAAATGACACATTGTCCATCGTCATGGTTATATATTTCATGTTTCCTCGGCATCGTCTCAAAGACTTGATGGCGGCTATTATTGTATCATCAGTGTTTTGATAATCACATGGAAATGATATAAGAACACATTAGTGATCATCCAGGAGGCCGAGAAGCAATCTACGTCAAGTGACATTAAAAAACGCTGCAAAGTCCTTGTCACATGGGTTTATTATTCTATTGGACAACCTACAGAAATGCTGGCAGTTTATTTATTGTTTTCTTCAAGTAAAATGATTGAAATAGCTATTTCTGGTGGTTTCCACCATTTTTGGCCCCTAAAACACGAATTAGGTGGGTACGCTCCTGTTTTTTAGCGAATTTTCGAAGAAAAGGAAGCTATTGTTCTCGGTCCAAAATTTTTAAAACTCGAATTTCCGAAAGATTTTTATACCAAAATCCGTTTCAGACCATCCTGAATTCACTGCCGAAAGACACCAAAAATTATATGCATATATATTAATTGCTATGCAATTTTAACGCCGGGGGTCATGTGAAAAAAATGTCCTGTCACAATATCCTGTCACAAAAACGCGTCACGCAAAGAGGAATGTGATGAAGATGAGCACAAAGAGGAATGTGATAAAGATGAGCACAAAGAGGAATGTGATAAAGATGATCACAAAGAGGAACGTGATAAAGATGAGCACAAAGAGGAATGTGATAAAGATGAGCACAAAGAGGAATGTGATAAAGAATAATTTTTTTGTGTGTTGGTGGTGTGGGGGGGGGGGGGGGGGTAAATTGCATAGCAAATTCTCCTTTGTTATACGAAGTATAAGAACACATCCTTCGGGGGTGAGGAACGGCGAAGCCGTTCCGAGGGGGCGGAGCCCCCTTTGGGGGTCCAGGGGGCTTGCCCCCTGGCGAGGCCCGAAGGGCCGAGTTTATATATATATTTATATATTTATATATGTATGTGTCATTCCAGACGATAACTCTCGAAAGAATTGAGATAAAAAGTTCAAATTTGCACGAAAAATCTGTCTTGGCAATTGACAGGCTAAGTTCGAAGATGGGCAGAATCGGGTCACTCTAAGGGGGAGTTTTGGGGAATTTTAGGGGGGGGAAATTACCCATAAATTCCCAAAATGAAAAAGTCTGACAAGTGACACCTCATTTTAAAGGTTTTTGTACGCTGAACACGATGGTGAAATCAGAATTGCGATATCTCATTCCATTCTCAAACTGGAGCACTTTGAAGATGAAGGAACGTGGTTATTTCTTGAGATGTTCTTCCTGGTTCGTCTGCTCTAATCTGATAACGGAATGGGATATCGCAATTCTGACTTCACCATCGTGTTCAGCGTTGGAAAATCTACAAACCGAGGTGTTACTCGGCAAAAAATGGAACAAAAAATTTGTTACGTATCCAATACCTACTCTTCTGGTATTCAAAACATTTTTGATTTCCCCCTCCCCCTCCTTCCACCCCAAATTTTACTTTGCGTAAAACTACTCCTGTTTTAATTTTGTATGGTATCAAGTTGGGAAAACATTGGCCGAAAATTAATTTTCAGAAAATTTTAGGCGGAGGAGGAAGATGCCGAAAACTTCGAAAATTCGCTCTTATAGCCATGCTGCATGACTGTGGTTTTTTTTTTTTTTTTTTTCTTCAGTTTATCTTTGATCGTTGGTAGTGCCATTTAACCGTCATGATCCACGTGTTGATACTACTTCCAGGGTTATACAAATTGATGGTGATTTCAGACGATTTCCCAGGTTTTTGACTCATAAAAAATCAATTTTGGGAGCTGAACATTTGGTAGAACCTCGGTTTTCCACTCTTTGGTCTAAATCGACTTCATATTCGGTCTTCTCGTCCCCAAAAAACATGGAAAACGATACTTCAGAAGCTCATGTTACTAACACAAAAAGTACCTATTTTTGTGCACATTTTCACTCATAACATCCCTGGGTAGGTATATTCCGATCGGGCTGAAAAGTTTCGGGACACAACTAGGGCCCAAATGGAGCATGTGAGCGAAAGAACGAATTTTTTAGACCAAAAATGAAGCCGGTACACGTGATACGGCGGACGGCGGACGGACATTGCATTTTTGGAATCTACGCACCTTGAAACGGAAAAGAAAGAAGTTTGAGGGGGTGTTATAAAAATTTTTTGCTGACCGAATGCATAGGTGTATTATTCACAGAACAATAAACCAAAAAGCCATAGCTATTGCAGATTCTCGCAGTATTTGCTTTACTTTACTGTGACTGTATGCATTTTTGTACGGCTGCGTCCGACTCAACGTACTATGAACAATACCCTGTTCAATGAATATTAGTTTCTCTCTCCTCTCCTCTCCTCAATCCCTCCCTCTCCCCCTCAACACATTTAGTACAACATACTACATAAAATATACGGCCATATATTCTATATATACAATATACTAAATACAGCCATGGTTCTAGCGGGCTCAAATCAATTAAATGAACCTGGTTCACGCAGCCTTCAGCTGAATAGCCTTCGGGCCGCCCGGCAGATTACTGAGCATTGTTATCAACGGATGACAAGTGAAACTAATTCCGGACGAGAGGCGGCATGAAAACAAACGGACTGGCAACCAGGCTTCTATCACACCGTCGACAACAGACAGTAGGAAACTCGTGAGTCATATCTCAGCAAGTCCGTATAAAATAAGTTATCACTCAAACTATTGAATAGTATTTCGGCTTCTAACACTCCCTCTCCAACCCTCTCTCCATCAACCCCTAGAGTTGTTAGTTTCGTTCGTGTGGTTTGTTCATGTTAGTAAATGTTGATGTTTTTAAATGTTCAATAAGGGCGGCTCTAAGTTGAACTTACAAGGTGAGCTTAGCTAATTCGTTGAATACCGCCCCAGGTCTAACCGGCTCAAATCAATTGAACCTGGTTTGCGCAGGGGCTGCAGCTAGATGGCCTTCGGGCCGCTCGGCAGAAGCGCTGTCATCAACGGCCATGACGATTGAAACTAATTCCGAGAGACAGAGAGAGAGAAACACCGTATTATCAAAACAACGGACTGGCAGCCAGGCTTCTATCACACCGTGGAAAACAGACATAGCCGATTTGAATCGCGGTTAAACGACCCTAAGCACGATTTAGGTGCTTAGTAGAGTTGTTCGATTCCACCACATTGTGTTAGTTAAGCATGCCAGTTTTGGTCGATTAGCGTTCTTAACCGCAATTAGACAGCCAGTTTCGTGTATGTTATACATAGGAATCAATCACGAGTGATTTTGACATTATAAATACGTCTACGAAGCCTCGTGAATTATTGCGTGCTTTAGCATTTGCATTCCAAATAATGGATAAGGGAAAGGAATGAAGATGTTATCGAGTTGGATGAGACCGATTTTTCAATTCTGTACCAACTTTCAAAACATACTATTCTCCTGGAGTATACAGAAGGCCACCTAGAATAGCAGACTGACAGGTAAGTTACCTGAAGTAGGTACATTATAATAAATTCGCATGGACGTGCTTAGGGAATTACAAGATTAGTCCGCATGTTGTTTTTCAACGAAGGGACTATTCGCCTCGATTTTTGTTCAAAGGAATCACTGTATTTCCCCAATTAACCAATTGCTGTGCGCCCTTCGGTATTATGCAACGGGATACTTTCAAGCCACGGCAGGTGATCTGTGCGGCTTTAGCACTACGTCAGCATGCCATTGGGTCACTGCGCCACCACCACATATATGGTTTCTAGAAACCACTGAAGAAATCAGAAGAACTCAGCTTGAATTTTATCACACAGCGAGCTTCCCAAGTGTCATTGGTGCAACCGATTGCTCCCACATCAAGTTGTGACAGCCACTACAATGTCAGTAGCCACCAATGACAATCGCTACAATCTAAAAATGTGCAACCGCCACCAGTCCACTCCAGGCTGTGAATTACCGTAGCAATATATTTTCGCGTTAATTTCGATCTAAAGACAACTGCTCCATATGCTCGCATCTCCAAAAGGGGAAAAATATCCTTTATCGATCCTTGAGTGTGTAACTGTAGTTATGAACCCGACTGGTGGCGATTAGCAGGAAAACGACGTAATAGGTAACTCACAGTCATAAATCACAGTGATTCTGGATAAAATGGGTTACCAGGGAAACTACTGCCAAGATGCCTACAGTCATTTCCGCACCTGGAAGAGACTCGACAAGGAACAAGGTAATCTAAAGGGCTGACTTTCAACGTTATTTCAGCTGAATTTTACAGTATTCTATATGTTACACGCAAAAAACAGAAAAGGAAAAAAGCTTGATATCTTCAACGGAAACATGTTATGGACATTTAAGAAGCAAAAAAATTGTGAAAAGGCAGTCTTTTAGGTTTGAGCTGTAGGTAATGAGTAATGAGACAAAGGACCGGGAAGCATCAACCACGACCACACCATGTACAGTACAAATCAGTACCTAGATACCTCAGACATACAGTACCTACAGTTTACCCATGGATGAGTGAACTGAAACAAAATTATTGTCATATATTATGCCTACGCGCCGATTCTTTTGAAAAATAAAGAATTTTTTCTGACGGTAAAGTAGAATGCCAGAGTTCTTGGACCTGCGATCAGTATACAAAATAACTTTGATTGTAATCCTCAACAATGTGGTTCAAGTTCCGTTCAACAGCATGGTTTATAGCTGCATTTTCTAGTAATTCGACTATACTAGGCTTAGCTTAAATGGGCAATTTTCATTGATTTTAAATTTTTTTTTTTTTGAAAAGATAATGGCTTGAAAGAAACAATAATGAAGTCTTAGAACAAAAACAGTGTATCTATAATTTATTTTAGAAAATGTATGAAAATGTACTGAGATTTGTTCTTTGGCGGGAAAGAAGCGAAAAGGTGTTGTCTCTCATTAGCCAACCTGCACGGTGAGGCCAACCGAACAACACGCAAAACAAAGCCCGAAAAGTGCTGGAGTTGTAGTAATGTTCTTTTTTTAGGTTTTGTTACTCGTTTGCATTTCCGCGTCCGCCGACCATCCCCATCGTCTGCATCCACGATGCGTTTTGGTTCACATTTCGTGTTTTCACCCTTTTTACATTGTCATCACGATCACAGCGCAATCTCTTGCGGTTCTGTTCTTTTCATCTGACGTGGAAATGGGTTACTCCAGAGCCTTCAGAATGCCGCTTTTTATTCGAACAGCTGAGATTTTAGTCCTAGTACACTCCCGAACTATGTAATATTTTTTTATTCGATCGGAACGTGTTATTTTATTCCAAATAACAAAACAGAGAAAATTGTATTTTTTCATGCACGATAATTGGCCGCAAATTCAAAATTTATTAAGCTTCAATGATCTCCAATGATCGCATCAAACCATATATTTTTTGTAGAAGAAAACTAGAAAGGACAGAATTTCCATGAACTCGTATTTTTAGGCATCTTGTCCCAAACCCACTCGCAATAAATTAAAGTAATGGATCTATTAGTGCCTACTGTCAGAACTAATAATGCTGATAAACGTGCAATACCTTCTGTTTAAAAACTAGGTAAATAACGAAGTCACTCATGATAACTAGGTAGGATGAACGACATCATATAATATTGTCTCCTTGAGCATTCAATGTGGAATGCATTCGCACTGCAATACGAAAAATATTTCCCTAGTCAGCACTGAAGCCCGTTAGCAATCACTATGATTGTGATGTTATTCTAATAAATCGCCCGATCAAAAAGATATTCTTATTTTCTGATTAAAAGATGACTCCAGTTTCCCTTCATCTCCCTCTCACAGGGGACCTCGACACGTGGCTGAAATGTTTTTTATCTGCTGAACAGTATATGTCTTCGCCAGATGCCATTTCTTCCTTTCAGACATCGTGAAACGCAGTCTGTTTGGAGATTTATTAGCTTCGGCATTCTGTTCAGGAAATAGTTGACACTTGGTCTTGCAACGGGTCGACCGAGGTACATCCTAATAGGCTCTCAACCATGAACTACCCCAAGTGGGTATGTGCACGTATTTATTTCATTTTTAAGAATAGATTCCATCTTGAGAATTTTGACACCAAACGCACTGTCCTACGATAAGCATGTAGTTCTTTTTCTATGATTTTTCAAAGCTTCAACCGATGAGGAATCCCATGACTTCTGTTTATATTTTTATATAAAAGTCTGTTTTATAACCTACCAGTTTTATAAACCTTTTAAAATTTGATGAGAATTTTAAAACTAGATTAGAACACCACACACGCATACTCCCCATCCACTTGAGTCGTCAGTGCCTACCTATAATCCGCCCGCGAAGGGACGATTTTCTTTTGTCACGGCGGCATTTCCAAATGATTTTTTTGAAGCAAAAATCTCTAGTCCCAAGATATATATGATGAAGGAAACCAGTACTTATTCATTTAGAACTGAGGACAGGGGGATGCATCGTACTCAAAATTCGTCGTATCTAACGACCTTTTTATCAATAATGTAGAAACACCTGATATAGGTCTCGTAAAAGTGTCGACTCAACTGAACTCTATTCTGGATCCCAACAGAAAATAGCCTGATGGTAGATGGGGCCTACTATTGGATTATATGGATTAGTGGAGTAATTTTAAAATTTTTTAAACGAAATGAATATTTTGTAACCTGCTGAAACATTGTGCTGCTTGATCAATTGAATAACTACTAACTTTAAAACCTGTATAATGCTAATTCGGACGTTTAACAACGCGTTTTCGAAATTCATAACTACCTAGGGATTATTGACTCGTAATGTTCTACTGGCGGGAAAAGAATTCCCACTAGCGCCGCAGATGTAATTAAAAGATTTGGTATATCAGATGATACCACTAGTTTGATAACCTTGACGCGTCGGCGATCTTTTCAATGTGTCCAAGGGTTTCTTTGTCCAACTTCCAAAAGATATAAAAAATAGTGGAAATCTTTTCGTTTAAATACATTCGGCTTCATATCAAATAACAACACACAATTTAATCGTTCTACTATATCAATTCAATAGTGAATTCAATCAATATTCATAAACGAATAGTTGGTACGAATTTTCCAGAAGAGCTTGAGTAGACAACGCTACCTACTACTACTACCATGGTGCCTTTTTTTGGCTATCGCAACTTCAACTTCAGTTTTAATAGAAATTTAAGTTAGGCATAGATACATCTTTTGAACCAAATGAAAATTTTCTTCTGCTACCAGAATCTTATCTCTGTATTCTATTCTTTAAATTTTCAAGTTGCAGCAATTTATCGCGCTTATTTTGCTAATAAGCACGACTTATAAGCTAACTAAATAATCATGAAGCTGTATAGGTATTTTAAGTAGCTGCAATATTCCCTTATTGCAACCAAAATTACCAGATGTAGTTGAGTGTCTCAGAAAATCCGTCACACCGAAGTTCTACAGATGTTTCCAGAAGGTAAACAGCAAAAACCGCAGAAAATCAGTGAAAATTACAATCACTAGTACTCTATGGATAGGTAATCCAAACCCACGCTAGCAAAATCGATAAGCATCGTATGTACGAGTTGGCATATCTTACGACCTGGTGGGAGCAAGTTGGCGGCTGTTGACATAAAAGGTGGAGGATGGAAGACGCTGATCGATGTCAGGAGGGGGCACGAGGGGGCGATGAACTTGCCGGTCGACTGTTATTGAAAAGGGGGGCGTAAAAGGAGATAACGCCCTCGGGGCCGACGAGTCTGCTGAGTGTGGTACATGTGGGGGAGGGATACTGTCAAAGGAAACAAAGGGTAGACGGATAGCAGGGGGATGACGAGATTGTAACTTCGGGGCGTCGACAGTCAACCCGCCAAAATACGGGATATTGATACATCTAAAGTAATGATATGGTAAGGAGTTATGGAAAATGTAAGGCGCACACCCAAAAATACAGAAATGGAGAACACTGACGATTTTTTATGGACGTAGTACCAAGACTTGGAAAGCGCAATAATAAGTAAGTACCGAATCAATTTTACGGTGATCAAAATGTCAGCAACACGGGCGTAAAACACCAAATGAAATATTATATAAATATGAATTGGTGTGTTAGCTGCTGAGTGAGCTGAGATTATCAGACTAAAATTCGCCTCTTGCTTTCGAAAAGGGGAAGTGACGTAGACGAAATTTTGTTCTTGACAGGAAGAGCCAAGGTTCGAGAATTTTTGGCAAGTTCATCGTTCGTGAAAATAGCCAGCAACATGGGCGTGAAACACCATAACAAGAATTGAACAACATTGATGTGATTGATCTGACACGCATCTTCTCTTCGAAAAACCACTCAGTTGTTCATAACACAAAAACACACAGGCTCTTTCATTTCGAACAATAGACGGCAATATTACTGTGTTCTCATTGTCCACGCTCACCTTCAAACGAGCCAAATATATGACTGACAAATATAAAACTGTCCAGGTCTGTTACTGCTACCTAATTCCATGTGATTGTTGTTCTGTGACGCTAGAGAAGGATTAGACCTCAGGTCAGGGACAGGGCTCAAGGAATAAATAGCTTGTCAGAACAAGACTAACTGCATTGCCTTGTTGTGCTCGGACAACTAGAAAGTGACGGTTTCCTATTCCAAAGGAATAACTGGTTGATTAGGGAGCGCGGATTCGTATCGGGCTTGTGACAGGTTTTAATCTCAAATCGACGTAGGTAATGCCAGATCCTTGATACGGGCGTAAATTCTTGCTCTTTCAATACAGACAAAAATTATAATGGTTACTTTCTGGCATTTGCAGCAACGGCCTTTCAACAGATTTCTACAATGATGTACGTGACTTTATTTGGTCCGCACCTTGCACCATCTGATGGTGCAATAAAGATAACACACACATCGATGGTTTTTTTTAAACGGATTTGGATTCAGGATGTTCTGAAACGGATTTGAATGTGGTTCTTTCCATTCTCGGCTGTGAGTTGTCCTCTTCTCACCTTATCAAATACAAGGACGTCTCTTCGTACTGAGGGACGTCCTAAAAAGTAGAATAGTGGGTTGATCAAACTGAAAAGTAGATACGTATACCTATTTTGAATTATTCACCATCGTACCTACTTTGTCTTACTTGAATGCAACCCAACGGAATACCGGTCAAATTTCACATGTGAATTTCGTCCTACCATGATGAAGGTAGGTAAGTAATTGTGACGGACATGTCTCGAAGCTATCACTGTAATAAATTATCAGAATAGCGGCATGGTGGGGAAGTTTACGACATCAAGTGTTAAAACTTCGAGAAAACCCGTCGAAAAAATGGACTCTTCTCGACGATACGATATAGTTTTACGTCAACAATAACAGTCGTAGGTATGCTGAACGTCGAATCGAAACCATGTTTAAGTCTCTTATCACACAAAACGGCGAACAGACAACAGCTGATTCCATGATGCCGCGATTCCTCTGCGTTGTAAATAATGTACTAAAGAGTATTTTTTCTTCCGGAACTAAACAACACAGACATAGGTGAGTAGATAAATACCTAGCTACCTGCTCAAACAAACAGCATAACCTGCACAGTACCTACCTACCTAGTTACTTGTTGTAAATGTTGTGGATAAATAAATTTAAAAAACACGTCCTCAAAATCAAACCAAGGGAAAGGTCACGGCAAAGGTTCTGGAAGGTTGCCACAATGGTTTGTCATTAATGACGTTGGGTTGTTGACAGCATTGAGAACCTTCGCCTCAGACACTTCGCTCCACCTCTTTGGGCCAACAGCCAATTAGATGTCAATATACCTGATACGCCATTTTTTGCCGCATTTTAACTTCTAAACACCCTCATTTAAAAAATAACGGTTATGTTTGAAAACGGGCTTCAAACTAACATTTTTCCCCGAGTTCTGAATATTTAAAAATAAAATACACTGCCAAGGTGATGGCACAGGAGCTTCCTCGTCACAATCAGAGTGACCCATTATAAAATAGAACAGACTCGGAAGCAAAATAACATAACATTACATTACATTACATAACATTACATAACGTTAAATATACATATTACATAACATTACATTACATAACATAACATTACATAACATATACATATTATACATAACATGACTTCCATAATACATTACGTCCATTATACATAACTAGCCTGACCGCTCGCTTCGCTCGCTATCCGAGATTCGCTGTACGCAGTATCGTGGAACCAACAAACGACGGAAAAATCCCATAGCCTACGGGGTATTTGTGCCCAATTTTATCAAAATCCGTCAAGCCATTCAGGAGTTGACCATGGTCGACCATATTTCCGCTATGGTCAGGGAATTAAAAATGCGCCTACGTTCAACTTGGGAGGCTACCGGATATTGGCGCCAAATTTGGTCGATATCCGTTGAGTGATTCGGGATTCGACCATGGAGGGGCCCATGGATGCGCTATGGTCGACCGCGGGAGTAGTCCGAAGGGTCGATCGTAGATAGAATTTCACGTAGATTACGAATACGCGATAAAAAATAGGGGTTACAATTTCAATTAACGAAGTTGACCATGGTCGACCATAGTTCCGCCATGGTGAGGGAATTAAAAATGCGACGTTGCACAACTTGGGAGCCTACTGGATATTCGTGCCAAATTTGGTCGATATCCGTCAAGCCATTCAGGAGTTGACCATGGTCGCCCATAGTTCCGCTATGGTCAGGGAATTAAAAATGCGACGTCGCACAACTTGGGAGCCTACTGGATATTCGTGCCAAATTTGGTCGATATCCGTTGAGCAATTCGGGATTCGACCATGGAGGGGCCCATGGATGCGCTATGGTCGACCGCGGGGGTAGTCCGAAGGGTCGATCGTAGATAGAATTTCACGTAGATTACGAATACGCGATAAAAAATAGGGGTTACCATTTCAATTAACGAAGTTGACCATGGTCGACCATAGTTCCGCTATGGTAAGGGAATTAAAAATGCGACGTTGCACAACTTGGGAGCCTACTGGATATTCGTGCCGAATTTGGTCGATATCCGTTGAGCAATTCGGGATTCGACCATGGAGGGGCCCATGGATGCGCTATGGTCGACCGCGGGGGTAGTCCGAAGGGTCGACCGTAGATAGAATTTCACGTAGATTACGAATACGCGATAAAAAATAGGGGTTACCATTTCAATTAACGAAGTTGACCATGGTCGACCATAGTTCCGCTATGGTCAGGGAATTAAAAATGCGACGCTGCACAACTTGGGAGCCTACTGGATATTCGTGCCAAATTTGGTCGATATCCGTCAAGCCATTCAGGAGTTGACCATGGTCGACCATAGTTCCGCTATGGTCAGGGAATTAAAAATGCGACGTTGCACAACTTGGGAGCCTACTGGATATTCGTGCCAAATTTGGTCGATATCCGTCAAGCCATTCAGGAGTTGACCATGGTCGACCATAGTTCCGCTATGGTCAGGGAATGAAAATGCGACGTTGCACAACTTGGGAGCCTACTGGATATTCTTGCCAAATTTGGTCGATATCCGTCAAGCCATTCAGGAGTTGACCATGGTCGACCATAGTTCCGCTATGGTCAGGGAATTGAAAATGCGACGTTGCACAACTTGGGAGCCTACTGGATATTCGTGCCAAATTTGGTCGATATCCGTCAAGCCATTCAGGAGTTGACCATGGTCGACCATAGTTCCGCTATGGTCAGGGAATGAAAATGCGACGTTGCACAACTTGGGAGCCTACTGGATATTCTTGCCAAATTTGGTCGATATCCGTCAAGCCATTCAGGAGTTGACCATGGTCGACCATAGTTCCGCTATGGTCAGGGAATTGAAAATGCGACGTTGCACAACTTGGGAGCCTACTGGATATTCGTGCCAAATTTGGTCGATATCCGTCGAGCCGTTTGGCCGTGCATAGAAGGACAGACAGACAGACAGAGCGCATGCGCAGGGCGAACCGCTGGCTCTATCATGTTGAAATTTATATGGGACCTCAATGGGCCCTACCCGCTTAATCCCTGAGAATTACATTGAAATTGGGTGAAATCTTTGGTTACTACGGCTGTAACAAGGAAATTGAATCTATTTCACGCCAGCGCATGCGCAGAGCGCACCGAGGGTCCGATCATGCTGAAATTCATACTGGAACTCACTAGGCCTTGTCCAAACAACCCTTGAAAATTTGAGCGAAATTGAATCAAAATTGTGAAAGTTATGCGTGTTTGTTGAATTTAACGTTAGCGCATGCGCAGGGCGTACCGCTGGATCAATCATGTTGAAATTTGTATGGAACCTCAAGGGGCCTTATCCGCACCATCCCTCAAAATTTGAGCTGAATCAATTCAAAATCGTGGAAGTTATGGCTGTAACAAGGAAATGCGGACAGACTCACAGACTCACAGACCGACAGACACGGAACCAAATTTGTTCAGTAGGCTTTGAAACGCAAAATGCAAGTGGAAATTTTGATTTCTGAAGACAAAAATTTTTTGGCTCACGAAAGTGAACACAAGGCTTCCGCTGCTTCGCAGACTCGGAAGCAAAATTGAACAATCGACGAAATTCCCCATTTCAGCAAGATAGATAAATAAGTACCTAAGATCCGGGGTTTTCCTGCTGATTTGGCCCCACCAATCCCTCAGATGATCCACAAGACAGGGTGAACATGCAGTATTTTACAATCATTCCTTGGCTGATTGAATCTGCAACTAAACAAATTATTCTTGGTTGCCGAGCAGTTTAGAGAGTGACGGATTAATCTTGAATCAATCCAACTCAATATCCTGCTCCTCAGATAAGTTACATCACCAAACGATGTAGGTCGCAGCAATATCATCGCTCGTATCAACTGCATAATTTCTCAGAGATCTTTTGAATAGTTTGAAGTTATTTTCATTGCTATACTTGATGGGTGCCAATCAATTTTTCACTATAAAAACATGGAAAAACGATACATCACAAGCCCAAGTTCACTAAAACCTCAAAAATACCTAATTTTGCATCTATCTGATCGGGCTGCGAGGGGAACGACTTTTTTAGACCGAAAATGTCGATGACATGGAATCTACACACCTTGAAACGTAAAAGAAAAATTTTTGAGGGAGTGTTCTAAAAAAACTTTCCGAACCAAATGTGTATTATTCAGAGAATAATAAACCAAAAAAATAGAATCAAGAACAAAGTCGATATTTTATGGTCAATCAATGATATATACCTATGTTAGAAGAGCATACTCGTATTAAATGAGGTATTCAATTAATCAACCGAGTTACTCAAACAAATAAACGATTATACAAAAAAGTGGTGAAACTAAAATTTTGTGGTTAAAAAATTGCTAGTCATACCCAGTAGGTGGATGCAAGAAATAAGGCTGAACTTACGAGACCGTTAATGCACGTCAGATAATACAAGGTGCTGAAGAAAAAAATTTTTTATGACGTATCATAAAGAAAATTTGATGAGCCACATTACCTTTCTCAGTTAAATTGATGCTCAGATCCAAGACAAGTTGAATTGGTTTGTGGACCGTTTGACGTCACACGCCAAGAAAATGGAGGGGGAAGCCTGCTCATCTTCCCACCAGCAGCCGAAGTTTCACAGTCACGTTTAGCGCATGATAAAAATAACAATGGTGTGCTATTCCGGGGATGCGCAGAAGGCCCTCTGGAAATGTGACGCCAGTGCGAGTCACAACGCTCACCAACTACACAGGTTGCAATGTGGAGGTCGCGGTTTTCCGAAATTACCGTCATAATGAATGATATGATTGTCCTCTACAGTTTTCCCCTAAATCCACAAAATTTCAAGTAATGGGGCTGTCGTGAGTGGGTGTGTGGTGCTCACTTACGGTCGGATGGAGAGAAGGGGTCACCAGGGAGTCATGAGTGAATCACGATATTCAGGTAGGAGCGGAAGTAAGAGGGCGATGAGAAGAGAGAGAATGGATGTGGTAGGATGCGCTCCTAAGCAGTCTTTTGACTGACTCCCTGCGGTTTTCACAAACAGCAGGAGTTAGTTGGAAGGATGGCTAGTACCCCACGGTTTTCACCTACAGCAGACAATGGGAAGATGGAGACTAACACCCCGCGGTTATCACCAACAGCAGGTGTTAGGGGAGAGGAAAGTGTCCCACGGTTTTCACCAACAGCAGACACTGGAAAGATGGTGGCTAACACCCCCCGGTTTTCACCAACAGCAGGTGTTCGAGGGAGGTATCCTGCGATTTTCACCAACAGCAGATACCAGGAAGGAAGGCGCCCCGTGGTTTTCACCAACAGCAGGCGTTAGGAAGGGTAAGAGAGAGAGAGAAGGAGGACGAGGGAGGGATTCGACAAAGAGAGAAGTCGCAAGTCGGAGGTAGTCCGAGGTCGGATCGTCGAATGAAGAGCTGGACCAGAAGGGCTGTTTTTATAGGGATTTTTCCATCCCTCCCCCATCCAGAATCGGCCGTTTTGGCAGCTGAGGGTTGTTTGTCTGGAAAGGATCCTTTGCCTACTTTCCCTTGCGGTTGACCCAGCTCAGCGTTCGTAAAAATGCATTATTTGAGTAGTAGACATATCCCCTTTGCAACTTCCATTCCCATTACACCAAATCTTTATTTTGGTACATGTGACCAAATGAAACTTATCGAACTTTCCCAACAGTTGTATTTCCAAATAGTTGTCTGATATTTCTAAAACTCTACACTTAAATTTGAATAGACAGAAGATCTCCTTGGCAACTTCACTTCCCATAGTACACCAAGGGAACACCCCTCCACAACGAACCCTCACCACTCAATTTACGTCGTACTTTTTAAAAACAAATACTGCGAATATCAATATAAGTTTAGACATCTTTTTTTGCAGTAAATAAAAAAGTGAATGTAAAATAATTATACTGTAAAATAAAAATATTATTGCAAAACGTGTACTCATTGGTGGTCAATACTCCATTTTCCCGCCCACTGAATTCGTCCTATTCCCAAAAACGTCTTAGAAATATCTAACAACTATATGGGAATATCCCAAGGAAGTTCCACAATATTTCATTTGGTTACATTTACCAAAATAAAACTTGGCGTAACGGAAAGGGAAGTTGCAAAGGTATCTATATGTCTACTCAAATAATGCATTTTTGTTCATCGCCCCATTACTCGAAACGTGGTGGATTTATGGGAAAACTGTAGAGGTCAATTATTTTATCGCAAATTTTCTCAGCTTCATCATCCATTATGACGGTAGTTTCATTCAGGTTGTTGGATTTCGAGTTGCTGAGCGTTCTGACCCGCACTGACGTCACAGCCGATAGGCGCGGTGGGGGAGGGACCTGCTCAATGGCACAGCCTTATTACTTTCACCATGGTTTAGCGGAGGTGCCTCATGGATACTACAACTTCGTTTCGGTATTCGTGTAAAATAACGGGATAAAATTATACATATATATTAGGTAGATATATTATAACTCGTTAATTTTAGATAGAATTAAATATTTGCAATAAATCGTTTGAGGCAGACAAGTGGGGAAGTGGGGGGAGCTCAAAAATTGATTGCCTGTCCCAGGCACGGATATCTCTCTGGGAAGTACACTACTACCCCTTCTGTCTCCCGGGTCCGTTTTATCGACTCGCCCTTTGCCGACGGTAACCATTGGGAGGAGCTAGAGCGTCAACCCTTCAAGCCCACGAGATGCAACACCGTACGCTACCACCAAGGCTATGTACGCCGCCAAGGCTACGTACCACCCAACGATGCAGTGGAAAATAGATGATAGAATGTTGACAACGATGGAAGTACGAGTATAATCATAAATCAACCCCTAGTCATAGAACAATCATTTCTTGAAGTCGGTACCGATTAAGGTCATACTCGAGCGTTTAATCTCTAAGCCAGTTAGTAAGGATTTACTATGTTCTCTCACCGAAACAGAAAGCCAAGTCCCTTAGAACAGAGGATGTGCACTGGGTTGTAATCCAGCTTTTACGATCCCAAAATTGGATCCAGCACTCTTGAGAATTTCAATGAGGAGTACCCATGACCAGTTTATATTTTTGAATGAAAGTAGGTTCCATTCTAAGAATTTTGAGACCAACCGCACTCTCCTATGATGAATAGCTCTTTTTCTATGAGCTTTGAAAGGTTCGGCAACAAGTGATGTCACAATGGGCAAGGGACTCCCGTCCAGGCGGGTGCAATTCAGAAGGGAACCTACTTCCATTTAAAAATGGGGAAGTAATATAAACCGACGTTACGGGTACTCCTCATTCCATGCCAACTCCTGTCAACGATCAACTTCAGCTGACTAACAATAATTGAGAAAATTTCTGTAGGTGTCTGCTTCTAAAGTAGACGAAATTTACTTGGCGCCTACATGATGGTACGAAATTGCAGACTCATCAAATTACCTCAATCTTACGTTTTCATATACATACCTGAGTACTGGGGATTTATAATATGTATCAATATTAATATACCTACTACCTATATATTATTGTGTACATACCTGATCGTACATTGTTACTGAATGTAGGAACTCTATGTGATAATAAATTATGCAGCATTTCATTAGATAGGTTTTTCAACAGGTAGTTAAGGACCGGACCGAATTTCTCTACTCCAAATTCGATTATAACATACACCATGCAATTAAGGGGAGAAGTTAGATTTGTCAAAAAAGCGTTATTTACACATTTATACAAAACCAGTCATATCACTAACTTCTCCATTACGCCCAGTTTTAAGTTTTATCCTATTTTGTTGAAATCTACACAGACTACGCATAATGTTGCCTTCACTGGCTAACAAAAAAAGTCCTATGGCCGTTTAAGAGACCTAAACATATCGACTACTCGAGAAATGAAGAGGCGGAAAGCGAAAGAACATTTACTTTGCCGGTGGAGGGATCTCTATTGTGACAGATCCGTCATCAAAGCTCCAGGCTATGTGGAAGTTCAGGTAAGCTCCCGTTATCTAAGCTCAACTGGTGGTATCTAATGTTGTTGACGCAGTCAGCAAGTGTTGTGCAAGTCGCTCATGGTGGAAATATCATCACCATTTGATATATTGCCACCTGGAAACCATGCCAGGCAGATGAGCAAATCTACTGTTCATTCCTTGACTCCGTCAACCGTTTTCTGGCTTTTGCCATCCTCCTGCCTACCAGCCTCTCAGATACACCATATATCACATACCACACATCACACAAAACAGTGGATACATCAGCCTACAGCTGAGAAGTTATGCAAACCCATCACGATTTAACATTAGCGCAGAATTGACATTCAAGAAAAACAACTGGTTCTGATCTCAAGCACTATTATTTATTTATGATCTGAAAAACTACATAAACTAAGGCGCTCATATTGTCACGATCCCTGAGCATAAACATAGTGCTAGGCATGCATAACAGTACACAACAGTATACAAATAAATGTGAAAGAGCTCAATTCGTTTGATCAAATTTATCTGATATAAATAGGAATTATAGCTTAATTTGTCTGACACCTGTATACCCACGCACCAGTTAATAGTCCAGAACAAACAATATGTGAATGAATTCTACATACGTGATTGCTTATAATAACATTTAACGAGTTCTTTTCATTTCAAACTTCATCAATCATGCTAAAAATTGTGTGACCATGTCAATTTACCTGTCCAAAATGGGCAGAATTCTGGTACGAAGGCAAGGCCGCTTCTTGGAAAAATATACTAAGCGCTGTCTGGAAAAAAACAAAAGAACCAAGAAATTCAATAACACTGTTGAAACGTGTACAAATTAAGAGGTAGGTACATATTATGTATTTTGATAGGACTACGAGGGTCATAGATAAACTTTGATGAATATCCAGACATTGTAGTTACCTACACGCTGCAGTTGGAGTCATTTGACGCGTCCTTGTTCTTCTTTCTCTACAAATTTATTTTACTTGGAAAACAGTTTGGTCGGCTCCAATGTTCAATAAACGTGAATTTATCAGGTTTTTATGTAGTACAGTAGAGTTAGCAGATACTAATAAGCGAATTTGTGTATAGGAAGATGGAGTGTAATAGAATGGATGTAGGATGGATGTGTAGTGGAATGGAACATTTTTTTCAATTTTATTTTGGTTTATTATTTTCAATAATGAACCTTTGGAATCGTTTTATTCCTCAAAATTTGACGGTTTCCGTTTCAAGGTATCTACGTATCTTTGAGGATAAATTCGATGGATCATTACAATAATTTAATGCATGTACCGGTGGATGTATAGCATATCTACGAGGTATTATTCAATTTAAAAGTGTTTCTACGTGACCAAAGCAGCTCAGACGTCTGAATTTTGCTTTTCAAAGACCCAACCATCCAACTGCTATGAAAGGAGGAATCGGCTGATAACGGATGGCAGGGGAAGCCGAGGTAGTTCGTACTGAATTGGGACGGCGAGCTCAATCAAGACGGTGAAAGTTCTTGTAGGGAAAAAGAACGATAGCGGTTCTGGGTCGAAGCATTGCAAAAAGCAAGGAAAAAAACAACCGAGGTCTTGACGTTTTCAAAGGTATGCCCCGTAACACAGCCCGAATCTTCATCACACTTTTTAGAAACGAAAAATCATAGCTCTAGGTGCATCTAGGTGCTGAAATTAGATGCTGCTTCAAAAATCTACATGGGAAAATTCTGTAATACAGACAAAGATAGATGGTAAATTCAAATAGTATGAACTGCCAAGAGGAAGAACCTGTATTAATATTTGGCTATATTTAATCAAGACCAGGCAATGAGCAATGGCTGGTTCAAAAATAAGCACTTTTCAACATTTCTACGTAAGAGAGACTGTAGGTATCTGCCAAGAGGTAGTGCTATTCTTGTTGTGAGGATGAAACTACCCGATTGAAGCCTATGGTTTTTGACAATCACTCCATTCTCAGATACTAAAGACGTTATTAAGAGTCATGAATAGGGAGTACCTATATTTATTGTTTATAATATCAATTCCTTATAAAAGTCAGGTAGATATAACATACCTACAGTTAAAACAACACTCACGCATTATTCAATCAACAGTATTATTATCGTAAGGCTACTATGAGGCTCAAGATGATAGGTTTGTTTGCTGTGGCGAAAATGCCACTTGCAAACTACTTGAAAGTCACTTGGGTGGCCACAGTGGACTTCAACATGGATACTGTACAATGCTGTTCGGTTTGCAGTGTCCTTCTGACCACTTCCGAACAGTTTTCAAGCCGCCAGATCGGTCAGAGGATTTTTCGGCTTACAGTTCCCACCATCTCCCATCAGCGATAGCCAATCAAACCCTTTGATTTCTCTTCGGACCCGTGCGTGCGCGTTGTTTGAGCTTCCACTTCCTCATCCTGTGAAGTTCCGACCAAATCAGTTCGCGGTGCTCATGACGTTCAAGTAGTTGTCCCTGTCCCTGCCAGATAGGTGTCGGATGTTTGGCGGTACCATGGAGTCGACTTCAAGGGTGTGGCCACTGTGGCAGCAGGACGTGTGGATCTTGGTAAAGCTTTAGCCAGAATCACCAAGGCTCCGCTGAAGCCACAGCAGCAGCTGCGCCTCCTTCGCACGTACCTCTTGCCAAGGCTAACCTATGGGCTAGTCTTTGGCAGGCTGAAGCTCCCACCTGGTGTCCCGAGCGCCTATATCCATGCACCGGTGAAAGCCGGTGGCCTTGGCATTGCCTCTCTCTCAACAAACATCCCATCTCTTCGCCGCCGGCGCCTGCTAGCCCTTCAGGGATCGAGCTGGGAGGTCGCCCGTGTTGCTGCTGACATTGACTTTGTCAGGCAGCAGCTCGCATGGTGCGACAGAGCAACACCATCTGCTCCTAACCCCAGCTCGCTTGCTGAGTCCGCGACTGAACTGCATGAGTCAGTAGATGGTACAGCTTCGGCAGTGCTCTGAGGCCCCTTTCTCATCCCAATGGATGGATTGGGCTTAGGATGGCATAGGGCCCGCGACTACAGGAACTTTCATGCCATCCGTGTGGCCTCACTAGCCACAGCGTAAGGTGTTCCAGAGGTAGTCGTGGGACTGTTAACACCCTCTGCCGTGCGTGTCAGGGTGTAAATGAGAACCTCTATCATGTGGATCAAGTCTGCCAGGCAGGTGGCAGGTGCGTTATCATCTAGTGGCTGGGATGTTGAGAGGGAGAGGCTGCACCATGTGCCAGGCAGCAGTGGGTTGAAGCCGGTCATGGTTGCCCTTATGCCCGACGGGTCTGAAATTATCCTGGATGTCCAGGTTGTCAATGGCAGTGTGGACATGGAGCAGATCTTGAGGGCTAAGAAAAGCAAGTACAACAGAAATGATATGCGGCAATCAGTGTCCCGGCTGATAACACCAAGGTACTGGCAGCGACCTTGTCATGGCGCGGGGTGTGGTGTGGTGCGGGAAATGCGAGCTGGGCATCTCTGTGGGAGTACTCCGTGGTATCAACACCCGCGTCTTGCGCGGTTCATATCTTAACTGGTGGTCGTTTTATAGGGGCACTTCATTCACCCCACTTCCTCTTCCCAACTTCCTTCATCTTCCTTACCCCCACGGACGGGCCGGCGTCGGGTAATGTTGGGCGTCTCCCCATTATTTCATTAATTTATTTAATTGTATTTTATGGTGTGCCCCCCCTCCCCTTATTTGTATTTTATGGTGTGCCCCCTCTGCCTTTGAGGGGAGTTTCTTTTTTTTTTTTAATAATAAATGTAAGTAATTTTGAACGGACCCGACCGATAGCGATTGCCACTGGTGGTAAAAGAGGAGTCCCTAGTAACGGGTTTATAATAATATTATCACGACATCTCCTAAGTCACTTGTTTCATTCGAGCCAATATGATATAAAGTAGTAGTCTTAGTAAATCCCGCTTTAGAATTATTATAATCATCAAACTGCGCTGGGTAAATAATTCAGAAATCACTCAGCAAAGATTTTTCCGAAGTCCAAAGAAACTACAAGTAAGTACATAGCGACACCGCTATAAAAGGCCTGAATCTACGCTTTTCTTAACGATGCAATCGCCACTGTGTGGACGCCATACTACGTAGGTAGGTTTTGTTCAGACTGCCAGCAAAACAACCAGATCGGAAATAGATTCCTCGTTCATCTTGTACACAGTGCCGCAAAAGATTTAAAATTTACTGGAACAGAGCTAGGGAAGTTTATAGGAACCACAGTATTGCGAACAAATTATGAAATGAACATGATAGTCTGAAATCTGTAACTTCCAGATCGAGAAGCTTGTCTCCTGTAAAGTTCCAAAGCGAGAAGGCTTGCATAACATCGCGAAAATATGCACCAATCAGAGCAAATGACGGGCGTCAATATAACACTCAAAGAAGTACTGCCATAAGCTACTTTTTGAGATTAGAGAACAGTAGCAACGAAAACTGGTTTGTTAAGTAAGAATAAATTCCTAATGTCACAATCCACATCTTGGAACTTTCTAGGGATGACTGAAGAAGAGCCAAGAGCTTGAAACGGAGTTTTGTTGGAACACTCCTGGACCTTGAAAAATATGTATGAGCACACCTGAACGCGCATGGGTTGCACGAGTACATCCGCGTTGAGGCAATAACAGATAACGAAGTATGCATTAACCACAGTAAAATAAAAGACTGAATGCTGGCCTGGCATTCAAACATAGAAAATCGCATCAGCGGACAAAATAAGATTAAGGAGACCGAACAATTAGCTTGCAAATGTGGCAAAAATTATCAGACGAATATATGGCAAATTTATAAAATAAAAAATAAATACCTACCTAGAAAAATGTTAGACAGTTTGGGGCTGACCCATCCACACAAGATCCACTCGCAAAATGTGTCGCTTACTTTATCAGGATTCAAGAACTGTGAAGACCAACCCAGCCCTATATCCGTTTCTTCTTTATAATCGCTAGGCCCAAATTTAGCTCGGGTGTACCCGTACATACGGCGAACCTACGATCTCGCTCGCTACGGGTATACTGGTACATTTCCGCGCCATGTAGACACACTTTCGCCTCCCCTGGGTGTACTCATGCCGTGCCCCCTTGAAACACAACAGTCATAACCATCTCCATCCATTCTAATACTAGCGGAGCAGGGGTGGTGATAAGCTATAACCAAGCATTGGAATACAACTATCACAACATCATTAGATAGATCCCAGCCAGAGACCACATTCGTACTGAGACAGTAGCTCAAAAATACCATGTTCGTTACCCAAGTTGAAATGACGAATTTTCCACAAATATGTTGAAGATCCTGCAGCATAACAAATTCGAAAGGAGGTTCCAAGTGATGTTACTTGGAAATATGAAGGGATTTTTCAGAGTGGAAAAGATTATTTTTCATCTACTGGCATCCCGTAGGCGTAGGCCACTGGTCCACCATAAGTCAACACAAATTACGATAGAGTTTGATACGAAGGCAGGACCTAATAGAAGGAACTGTATTTTATGCAGACTACTTAGTTGCATAATCTAAAGGCAGAACTTTCGGTCCGGTTGGTCTATCATCATATCGTGAAGAGAAAACAAATCAAATAAGTAGCCACACGTCAGTCAAAATCGGCCGGGGAACCGGTCGAACGAGGCGGGTTTACGTGTTGGAAAAGGGGTGCCAAGAGGATCAATAGGTCCTTTAGCCTTTCAAACTCTTAAATTGCATATGCTCCTGCAGTTGTAAGGGCGAAACTAGCCGAGATACGAGAGAAGATTTGTACTTTCTGATGAAAACAAACCGGTACACACAATTCCGCACTCCAACTGCAGGTTAAGCTGATTTTTGGTAAAACAGTCAAGGATATTTGTGTAATACACACAGAAGAACACCATGGTTACACGATGAGCAACTACTTGTCACTAACCACTCGTCTACTGGCAAGGTGGTATACATACGGTGACCATATTTTCCGACATGAAAAGAAGGACCACTGGAACTACAGGTGCCTACGAGTAGATGAGCACGTTGAAAATACCTACCATTCAAGGTGTTTCTTATACTACATTTACCTAGGCTGATGATTTTGGTGGACACTGGTTATCCGGTATCAAGAAAAATTCATTGCACAAAACCATAACTAGGTATTTTCGAAGATTAAAAAGGAGATCATAATCGACGACCTCAATTTGAGGAGTTATTATAAGGTAAAGGAACGCAAATAGTACAACCTGACATAGGGAAAAAACAAAATAGCTGTCTTTAAACATGAACAATAATTTAAGAAAATCTAAATCAAGACAAACTTTTAACTATTCATTATAATTGCTAATTATAACTTATTACACTGCTCAGCACAAAAATTGTTAAGTCTGCCAATCTACCTATTTCGGAGGAAGCCTAATTTAGCATTAATAATCTTAGCTAATGGTTGGAACTTTCTGTTCTCCATCTAAAGGAACGCCCCCTGAAATTTTATACTATTAAATTGTTGTTACAACCTTCAGCAAATTTTCATTAATTTCATATTAGAATGGTCCTTTGGAAGTACCGTTTTCCTTCCAAGGGGTCTGAAACCAAGAACAACAGGACCACGGGTTGAAAAGTAGTATTAGTAGTAGTAGTAGTAGTAGTAACATCCTTCCGAAAGAAGGACGACTGGTCACCCAGTATACACGCCCGTGTGAACTGGGCTTCAGTCTAGCAATAAACGTTGGCCGCAACAGTAGTGAGGGGACCATAGCTTACATCTACAAGAGACTTTGAAATATTTAACATTCTTATCGGGTACAGATTGCCCTTATTCACCATTGGCAAACAACAACGTTCTTATCAAATGTACAACACAACCAATCCTGCTAAGAGTTGATTTGAGACTGTCGGCATCGTACCACGAAAGTACCAAACCGCACCTATCTTGGAACCTCTTGTTACGTATGCCTATTCGGTATGAAGAGGAATGCTGTTGCCTGGATCGGTGCAGGGTCACTAAGGGCCGGTATCACCAGTTTTTGGTCTATTATTTTGTGAATAATAGACCTATGTATTCGCTCAGCAACAAATTTTATAATTCCCCCTCAAAATGTTTTCTTTTACGTTTCAAGGTGCGTAGATTCCAAAAAATGCAGTATCCGCCAGCCATATCATTCATATCTACTTTATTTTTGGTCTAAAAAAATCGTTCTTTTGCATACGGGCTCCATTTGGGCCCTAGTTGTGTCCCTAAACTTTGCAGCCCGATCGTAATATATCCAAGGGTTTTATGGGTGAAAAATGCGTGTAAAAATAGGATTTTTGGTGTTTCAGTAACACGAGCTTGTGAGGTCGTTTTCCATATTTTTTAGGACCAGGAGACCGAACATGAAGTCGATTTTGGCCAAAGAGTGGAAAATTGAGGCTCTAACGAAGTTTCAACATTAAATTTTGGTCTATAACATTTGGGTCCTAGTTGTGCACCGAGGCTCGGTAGCCCGATCGGCTCGGCGGCCTTGGGCTCGCTCGTCAAGGGTGTTACGGGGGGGAAAATGGTGTAAAAATAGGGTTTCGAGGCTTGTCTTTAAGGGTTTAGTGAACATGAACTTGCTTGTTTTCCGTGTTTTTTAGGGCGAGAAGACGAATATGAAGTTGATTTTGACCAAAGAGTGAAGAATTGAAGTTGTAACGAAGGTTCAGCTCCCAAAATTCATTTTTTATGGGTCGAAAACCTGGGAAATTGTCTGAAATCACCATAAAATTGTATAGTAACACTAGAAGTAGCAACAGGTGAATCAAGCAATTAAATGGCACTATTAATGATCAAGGATAATTTGTTATAAAGTAGGGGCCTACTTCGTGTTTTTGGTGGCCCAAATTGTTGGAAACCACCGAAAATAGCTTATTTCAATTATTGCACATGAAAGAAACAATATGAACCAATAGAATAATAAACCCTTGTGATAAGGACTTTGCAGCGTTTTTAGTGGATATAGCTATCGTGGGTTGAAAAAAGTCTGAACATAGCTTTCGCGTACCCTTGAACTGATAAGGATAGATTACTGTAACTGGGTTTCACCGTTGCGTATAGGAATGCGCAGTGGCTATTATTTATGAATCCAACCGCAAGGAAATGCAATAAATGCAGAGGAAGGAGGGGATCTCGTCAACCGTCAACAACATCGTTATCACAGGCCATAGCCCATCGTTATCATGGCAAAAGCGTTCGTCATACTATTTGGCGGGCAAAAGCCTTCAGGATACCGTTAAATCAATATTAATTTCATGAAAACGTTGATTAGCGAAGGAAGAGAATACGTTGACCAGACTTGTGAAATCCATTTTTCTTCAATCAAAGTTTCAGATCCCCGGTTGGTCAACTTTAGCCAGGAATGACAAAGGGACTGTGGGACTATCGTAATACTGATGTGTTCCATCAAATCAGACCATCCAAAGTCAATGAACAATTACATCCAACTCACATAAACGTACTTCAACTACGTTTATGTTACCTGTACAAACACTTCGATGTTTTCACTCCCAGAATGGCTTACATTCATTCAACTGTTTTGTATGTAAATAAACACCTGAATTTATTTATTAAGCAAGCGGTGATAAGACCGACGCGAGCAAATGCCAACTATGTCCACTCCCAACTGTGGTATCCAGATACCAGTCACATATTTCTGCAGTAGACAATCTCCGTGGCTAGCCCTATTTGAACAGCTACCTCTCCTAACCAGGACTTCAACATCTACAGGAAATTGTAAAAAAAAAACTGGATCTAGAATATTTTGAGCTTGAAAATAACGAAATTATTATTATAAACAAGTTTAAATTAGGATAATACAAATCAGCCTTCGTACCTATTTTTTATATTGAATAATACTGAATATAAACTA
Source organism: Leptopterna dolabrata (assembly GCA_954871275.1). NCBI lineage: Eukaryota > Metazoa > Arthropoda > Insecta > Hemiptera > Miridae > Leptopterna > Leptopterna dolabrata. The sequence goes on from OX940984.1 coordinate 26,618,095, forward strand.
AGTGTATTTACTAACTACTTAGGAAGAACCTGCAAATATTGTTATAAGTTCCTGATCTATGTAACTCATTCTCCTAGCACTTACGGTGTGCTTTGTCAACGAAACTGCGGATATACATATGCAGACATAAACAGAATTAGAAGAGACGAGCTTGGACGGGTCACGGACCTTACGCTCATAAACCACTATAACTTTAGAACATGTATTATATAGAACTTCTATATCTTCTGATGTGTTCTATCAAGTTTTTGTTGAATAAAATGAAAAAAAAAACCTCCAAAATTGAATGTCGCAAATCATCAGGTATAAGCCAAAACCATACCTGTTGCCATACAAGCTGCAATAGATACCTCTAAACCTTATCCTACCAATATACCTACAACACTACAGCCAAAGAGGCATCTTTTTTAGGGCAGAGGGTAGAGGTAGGATTCGAACAGATGATCTATGAGACAAGTGGAGCGGTGAGGACCAGCGGTCCCCAAATGGGGGCGCACGGAGCCCCTCGGAAGGAAGAAAAAACGCCTGTAATGGCGAACATTTTGAATAAAACGTGAACAAATCTTTTGAATTACGAATTTTTTCGGCAACGAACATGGGGCTCTTTCCAAAAAGGCAGTTAACCAATTTACTGAGCTCGTGGAGAGAGCCTTTTATTCACATCAAGTCATTCATAACAAGGAATAGTACAGGAACAAACTAAATGCGGCTTCAGATTAGAGGGTGAATCATCAATCGCACCAACTTTCCAGAAGCGTGATTTGATCCAACATCAAAAATCTCAATAATTTGAAGCTTTATCCAACTGCTTCAATTTTCGTATAATGTAAAAGTCAGGAGTCCACCCGTTGAAACTGACTGGCGTTTGTGTAGTGGCGGGGAAATGTTGAGTACTGCTGTATTCGAAAATCGTCTTGAAATTCGTCCATAATAATTACTTGTATTCGAATATTATGGAGTAGTGCAGATTTGCGTTTTACAATACAGAATACTCGTTATTAAACAATTCAATGATAAGCTTGTTGGACAATTATCCGGGGGAGCATCATGTTGGCAATGACACTAATAAGTAGACAGGTAAGTACCAACATTGTGTACTGTTGGCATTCCTCACGATTGTTGTTGATATCAATACCTTCAATAATTTTATTTCAAGTTAAGATTTGATTATTTGTGATGAACATTATCATAAATAGGTACCTACATAATTATACTTGAATGGAAAGTATGTACCTAACATCGGAATCCAAGTTAGAACCTAATAAGACCTGGAACCACCAGTTATTCTGATTTAAAACCCCAACACGAGAAGGGAACCAGCTAGCCGTTCACGATGTTTGAAGAATATCATCAACAGACAGTTTTTTTCCGCCGACCTACCGGCTAAGGACAAACGGGGAAGACTCTAATGAGTGTGCTGCCAAACGCATTATAAGTAGCGCTCCACACCAAAATTACTTCAGTGAGGAATGGGATACTGGCGAGTGAGGCGTATGGCCACCAGTCTAAAATGACCTGAGAGACTGTACCGAATGCAAATACACGCGACTTGGAGGCCAGTAATTTATTACGCGATTCATTGCAATGGATATTATCGGCTTTTCTAAATAATCGCCAAGTTCAGATAATTTACCTTGCTAAACAATCGCTACTTTTTGCAGGAATTTTTCCAATCATCCCCTAATGATTCATAATCCGGAGTTTTCTCGGGTGGTATCAGCCTGGACATGGATCTACATAAAAAAGAATATAGATACCTGCCTAATGTAAATTACCTGCAACGTAGATATGTACCTACAACTTCACAAAGAACAAAGTTATCCAAATCAATAACTTCGTGTAGCATGAATCACTGAACAATGTAGAAGTACCTAAACATTTCATTAGTCGAGAACAGCGTAGTTATCCGTAGTTATCTGTAAGGATATACCTACCAGAAAACGTAGAGCAGTTTCTCTTGTCCTATATCTTCCACTGTTGCTATATAAAATAAGAACAAATAAAATATATAGGTACCTAACGCGAAAACAGTCGTACATAATGTACCTACCTCTCTACCTATTTAACTAACATAATATACGAAACATGAGTGTGAAATCATATGATAATATATATGAAATATGGTTTTCAGGTCTCGTCACTAAATCACGTGACAATGTCAGTCCATCCTACTGAGATAACTGACTTGTCATTCAGACTTCCGATTTCCCATCCAAACTTCCTCTGGAATGAACCCGATGAGCATCGCAGCCATGTATTATAACGAACGAGGCTGTGAGAGCGGGATAAACAAGTTGCATTTTTTATTATTTTTAAACAAATAAAAAATCACTATAGAAATCTGAAACAATTCCTACTGTTCTACCCCATAATATAGACCTAAATCCTCAAGTTAAGGTGGATTCAAAATATCAACAGTTAATTTACTATCAATATAACATTTCATAAATTTGGAACGAAAGACATGTCCAAGACAATTAAAAATAAATAAAAAAACCTAGACACCTACATTGGCCGAGCGAAAGATTTGAAAACGGGTAGTAGGAAGGTACGAGGGACTATTTTCGATTATGAGGACGGAAGGTGCCAACACGCACTACATGAGAGGGAGATATTTATAACGAATAGGCAAACAATGCGGCACGCGTGTTCCGAGCAGGTATACTGCATAAGTTAACGTGATCAGACGGCAAGAATAATCAGTAGGTACCTAAGTCGAAATGTACCAACTCCAGTACCGAGCAGCGCAAGGTCTCCATCAGTTCGGTCAAAACGCAAATGTAATGGAAGCACAGCACAGCCCATCAGTGACCAGTTAAGACCCCACGAAAAGACCCAAAAACAAAGAGGGTTTGATAAATTGCAATTACACTAGGATCACAAAATGGAAAAGAATATTATGTCACATAAAACAAATGACTGGAAAAAAAATTCGAGAAAACAGATTTTTCTATGGGCCAGCAGCGAAATATTTTCATTGCATGAGAAGATTTGCTGAAAAAAATTCATAGTTCCCTAAAAGATTCGTAACTCTTGAAGCCCCCCTCGACCTACTTACCCGCCATTCCAAAAAACTTTTTTTATTTAGAAAATTTGTTATAAATAATAAACATATTGTTCAGTAAAGTGTTCCAGAAGTGGTCCGTGGACCACCAGTGGTCCGCGAGGTAGGCAGAAGTGGTCCACGAGCTTTTCAGAAAACTAAATAGGTACCCTACGTAAAAAACGCTGCAAAGTCCTTGTCACATGGGTTTATTATTCTATTATTTTATTGGTCTACAGAAATGCTGGCTGTTTATTTATTGTTTCTTTCATATAAAATAATTGAAATCGCTACTTCTGGTGGTTTCCACAAATTTTGGCCCCCAAAACTTGAATTAGGTACTACGCTCCTTTTTTTCAAATTACCTTTGATCATTGCTTGTACCATTTAATCGTCTTGATCCACGTGTTGACACTTTTTCTAGTGTTATTATGCAAATTGAAGGTGATTTCAGACGATTTCGCAGGTTTTTGACTCATAAAAAATCAATTTTGGGAGCTGAACATCTGGTACAACCTCAATTTTCCACTCGCAGGTCAAAATCGACTTCATATTCGGACTTGTCGTCCCCAAAAACATGGAAAATGATATCTCAGAAGATCATGTTACTAACATGTTGCTAAAACGCAAAAAGTACCTATTTTTACACACATTTTCACTCATAACACCCCTGGATATATTCTGATCGGGCTGAAAAGTTTCGGGGCCCAACTAGGGCCCAAATGGAGCATGTGTGCGAAAGAACGACTTTTTTAGACCGAAAATGAAGCCTGTAAACGTGATACGGCGGACGGACATTGCATTTTGGTTTATTATTCTGTGAATAATACACCTATGTATTCGCTCACCAAAAAATTTGTATAACACCCCCTCAAAATTTTTTCTTTTCCGTTTCAAGGTGCGTAGATTGCAAAAATGCAATGTCCGTCCGCCGTACGCCGTCCACCGTACGCCATCCGCCGTATCACGTGTACAGGCTTCATTTTCGATCTAAAAAATTCGTTCTTTCGCACATATGCTCCATTTGGGCCCTAGTTGTGTCCCGAAACTTTTCAGCCCGATCGGAATATACCCAGGGGAGTTATGAGTGAAAATGTGTATAAAAATAGGTACTTTTTGTGTTTTAGTAACATGTTAATAAAATGAGCTTTTCAGGTATCGTTTTTCATGTTTTTGGGGACGAGATGACCGAATATGAAGTCGATTTTGACCGAAGAGTGGAAAATTGAGGTTGTAGCAGATGTTCAGCTCCCAAAATTGATTTTTTATGAGTCAAACACCTGGGAAACCGTCTGAAATCACCATCAATTTGTAGAATAACAGTAGAAAAAGTGGATCAAGACGATTAAATGGCACTACCAATGATCAAAGATAATTGAAAAAAAAATAAAAGGAGCGCACCTAATTCGTGTTTTGGGGGCAAAAAATTGGTAGAAATCTTCATAAATAGCTATTTCATTAGTTCACATTAAAGCAACAATAAATAAACAGCCAACATAATAGTAGATGTGTCCAATAGAATAATAAACCCATGTGACAAGGAATTTGCAGCGTTTTACCTATCTGAATATAAGGTGAATTAGCAACTTCAATGATCCGGAAATGAGAACTTGATGAAAGACACGGCAAACATAATATATTATTTGTATCTGAAGATGAAATGCACGCTTTTCTTTGTAAAATAGAATTGTGGCTCACTAAAATGAAGATACAACTTTTCAGGGTTTCCAACTCCGAAAGATCTTATTCGTGATAGGTGCACAGAGTTTGATGAATATTATGATAGGCATCATTCAAGAAGAAAACCTTATTGCACAAATTTGTAATAGTTGAAGAGCGAATTCGCTGGTTATTTCCCTGAATACGCGGTCGGTCGGTGACACGGATCCTATCCGAAAAACGCTGCAGATGATTACACAAAGGTTTATTATTTACATGTATAGATACCCTTTCTGCGTAGATCACTGTTTTCTGTGGTCCATACCCTCGAGCTCCCCCCAGGAAAGCCCTAAATCGACTACTGGAGCCGACCCCGGAATTAAAGTTTCATACAAATGCGCGGGATTCAATAATTCAATTATTATTTGTAGTTATTTATGAAGCATAAGGCAAACAATAAACCGCTGTGTAATAATTTACCTGTATAGATTCTGCGTCGATAGTATAATAAAGCGTTGTGTAATAATTTATCATTGTGTAACAACTTACCGTTGTGTATTAATTTACCCAATAACACGTCAACGTTTGTTCAAGTTGCAACAGTACCTATCATAAAAATCCAAAAGATCCATCATTTTTCAAATGAAGTAATATCACAGAACAACCAACTCGACTAAATACAGCCATCCGTGATTATAATCAGGTGCTCCATAGCGCTGATACCTGGGCCGGATTTATACAGGTTGATTCACGATCACGTTGATGAAGCTTTTCGGTGCAAACGAACGGCTCCGTACAAACGTGCAATGCTCCGGGTGGTCTCAAAAAATGCTTTAGTTCAAGATCAATTTAAAAACGTAAAAAAACCATACCATCCTATTGAAAGTGTTCGAGCTAGGCGTTCTGAAAATTTCAACCCCTTAGAGATGACTGACAGTAACGCCGAGCTGACCAACTAGACCCCAAACGGGACCTACAAACCAAATTTCATTAATTTCGGTTCATGGTAACTAAGAAAAGTGATAAGTACGGCGTATGGCGGACAGGCAGAAAATTTTTCTATTGCATTTTCGGATTCTATATACCTTGAAACGTAAACCATCAAATTTTGAGGGGGGATTAAAATTTGCTTTTTCATGCTCGATTCCAAAGGTTCATTATTGAAAATGATAAACCAAAATGATACATACGTCCATTTCATATCAACGCGATCTCATTATCTGAGAACTAATTGAGTTACAAAACGACAGGAACTGCAAGGATAACTTCACCAATCAAAAACTGGAGGAGTTCTGGTGCAAAAGTGCTCTACCGTACCCCAAACTTAGTGACATTGTACTGAAACTTTTCACTCCCTTCACCACCACCTACCTATGCGAGCAAGGATTTCCAACTGTTCTCGCGATCAAACCTGGTGAACCCTGAATGTGACCTACGACTGGCAGTGGAGAAAAGTATTACCCCCCCCCCCCCCCTCCACCAAAACGACCAACTGATCAAAAACACGCAACCGTAACCATCACATTAAACAGTTCTTGTCGAAAATTTTAAATTCCATCGAATGAAACTGTCGAACAAAATCATCTTGAAACAATTTTATTGCGTTATTAATTAATAAATTTCACTAATAGCATTATTAATTAAAAAAATTCACTAATAACAAAGAGAAAACTGTCACCAATTATTTATTTTTTATTATTTTTTTTTAAGTGGTCCGCGGAAACTTCTGGTCCTTGTTAGTGGTTCGCCGCTTCAAAAAGGTTAAGATCTCTTTTTGATCTTCGAAAAACGGTTTTGTGCAACAAGTAATTGTCTTTTTCTTGATACCCAACATCCAATGTCCACAAAACATCATCAACTTGAACCTCATAAGACACCAGACCTACATAAGAGACCAGAATAAGAAACAACTTGGATGAAATTTACAACTTTCCCACTGTAAACACTACTGTCTTGGCTTCTTTCAAGTAGGAAATATGATCGACGTAAATATAACATCGGTGTAGTTGGTGAATGTCTGACAGCGAAAAAAAAAAAAAATCCCGAAGGCCGGATGCTGTGTTGCTGAAAGGATGGTGCACAAGTCTTGGGAATAGTAGCGGTCACGCATCCGGTTGCCTCGTCCATAACGGCCGGTTCAACAACCCAGATCTTCTCCCAACTGTCGTTCGATTATTTCTATAAGAATACCTGCGAAGTTTATGATGAATGGGGAAACCGGTGGTTGGGTTTGTTACGTACACAATTCAAAAAGTGACCGAGGTGGAAAACATTCGGTCGAGTGTTACCGATGGATTACTGTGCTCGACCTCGAACGAACCAGCCACTATACGACATTATCCGGCTTTAACCTATTTCAGCCTAAACAATAAATATGTATTTACTCCTGCACAACTGGGCTGTACTGTACAGCAGATACGCACAGCAAACGGTACCAATCGAATTGTGTGTTTACTACCTGCCAATTCATATTCCTTGAAAATGACGAAATAAAGCGTCGAAACGTTGGAAAAACATGGCATTATTTTACTAACCGAACCTCAATATAACCACAGAACTTCTCTATATATCAACGGTCGATAGCACTAATCCAATTATTAGATCTATTTATTTATGTGCCACTCCAGATGATATCTGTCCTTGGGTACATGATGAAAATTCCAAATTTCGCCAAAACGTTCGCATTGCTACACAAAAAGATGAGTTCGCAGATGAACAATTTTTAAAATTTCTAAGGGGGTTAAATTTGAGTTTTTAGGGGGCCAAAAATCGGTGAAAACGGCTAAAATCGCGAACAATATTGATATAAAATCACTGAAAGTGGTACGGAAGGGGGAGTGAAGACAGAAAAATACCATTTCAGTTGTTTTTCATACAGAAAGTGTCAAATTTGGATTTTTGGGGATCAAAAATTGGTCAAGGGCTACAATAGTAATTCGCCTGACGTTGCATGAGATGGTGAATCACTACGGAGGGACTAGTTCGACGATGAAAAGATTTTTCTCAAAAAAGAGGGTGTCGAATCAGTCAAAAATCGTTAAAAATGGCTAAAATCACGAAAAACCGATAAACTGTACGAAGAGTGGCATGGTTTCTCGCTATATCATCTTTTTACACAACAGCATGAGTATTTCTGTGAAAATTCGTTCTTATAGGCATGACTGGAACTTTTTAATTTTGAATTGGGTTTCCACGATTTCATCATCGCGAGGGATTTAGTTTGTATTTCAGCGGAGCATTATGATTATTTATGAGTGTTGAAATTAATGAAATCCACAGTTTTATCAGCCATATCTACAGGGAACACCCTTGGTAGGTGATTTTTCTAAACATATGGCATTTGATGAAATTTTTCAACATTCTGCATGAAGAGAAATGAGTTTGTAATGTCCATCATCATCATGGTGACAATGTGTTTTTCTTCTAACCTTAAAGGCAGGGTTAGGAGAGAGTATGCTGTAAAAGCTAAATTGTACCAGTAACATTAATATAACACTAGCAAGATAGAACTGTACAGTTTAGTTTTTACAACAATAGTAGTGCAATCAAACTGGCGATTACGGTAAGAAAAAGTTCCTATTATGCAGCATGATCAGGTGAGCGAATTCGCGAAGCTGATGACAGCTACTTTTGCTGACTTGTAGCATTTTTGACCTACAAACACTTCTTTTGAGTGAAAATATTTACCTAAATCACTTAGGGTGAATTTATACCCATTTTTGGTGATTTATGTCAAGTTTCCTATTCTTGAAGAATTGTGAACCCTAAAATCTCAATTTAAATAGCTGCTTTTTGTCTCGAGTCGCCATTCCATAGATTCCACTTTTGGAGAATTTATAGTATCCATTTTTGGTGATTTAGGTATTCGCTTTACCGATTTTGGCCCATGAAAATTCAAACTTTGAACTCGAGTTATTTTCGAAAATTGCTCATATCCGAACTCATCCTTTCGTGCCCCATTACAAACGTTTTGAAAAATTTCTATTACTCTTTGTCAACCCGCAATATCCCTGAAATTTCAACCAACTCGGATTCGAATTGAGGAAGATACGCGTGTTTCCGTACACACACGATTTCCGGATAAACAGCCACCGAACCAAATTTGTTTTAGTTACAAAAGTAGAGTTGTATTTGTTCTAGTTACAAATTTCTTCTACATCAACAAAATCCACATGACCATCATTCTTCAAATGAAACAATATCACAGAACAACCAACTCGATTTCATAAAGCCACGCGTGATTAAAATTAGCTGTTCCGTAGCAATGAAAATTATTATATCTGGGCTGGATGTATCATGCACCTACATCGTATCATTCACACTCATGTTAACGAAGCCAAATTCCACAATTCACTGTGAACTGTGAACGAACGGTTGGACGTACCGTCCCAAAAACCGCCAGTCTCAAAAACTCAAAATATCCTCAAGTTCTGAATCAACTTGAAAAACTTCATAAAAACCGTAGCCTTCTACTGAAAGTTTTTGTGCAACGGCGTTCTAAAAAACGTCAACCCCTATTTTGCACAGTAACGCCGGGGCTTCGCGGACCAAGCAGACCCCATTTTTTTTTTTTACTTTCTATAATTTATTCCATATTTTAACAAATTACATCATGCTTCAACCTTACGATATCTTTTTAAAAAAATAATAATAATTCATTTTACTAGATTGATATAAATAAAAATTTCTGGAAATTACCTAATCCTTATTATAGACGAGTTGTCGGTGCTAGGAGAGGATAGGATAGCCATGCCTCTAGTTAACAAAATTTTTAATCAAAATCATCAACAAAACATCAACAAATGTGTGGTTACAACAAAGAAAATAAATAATCAAGACTTCAAAGTCCCTCTATGCAAACAGGCGAAACAGGCCTGGATTTACAAGCCTAGAAAATATTTTTCAACTTCTTTAATTACTTTTTGTTATAATTACTTTTTCCTTGAGCTCGGCTGGGATTAAAAGCGGAGCGAGAGTAGTTTTGTTTCGGCTGCTTCAAATTGAAATTATCATTGCTGTATTACACTGTATTTATTACTTTGTACACTCAAAGATGTGTAATACAATTAATAATACCAACCTAAATATCATATAATATGTAGTAGTTCCGTCACAAATACCGTATTCTTATTTTATATTAATTTTTTGTATCGCACAGGTTGTATTTTATTTTAAATGGTGTTCATATATTATGATAAAAATCATTCTTTTAAACACAATGTTTTGAAAATGTAAGTAAGGCAAGAACGTACACCCAACCCAAATATTTTGTCCGCGGACAGTCATTGCCTTTGCGGATTCAATGTGGCAGAGTCCAATATTTAATAATATTTTACTTTGTTTTAGAACACGTTACTCTCTCAAGCTCTTGAGGTTCTACAGATGTAGTATCTCGTAGTATGAAGTATAGTATCTCCTGTATGACCTGATCATGTAAGTACGTAAGTAGTGCAAACTGTAAAGTTTACAATGCAACGCACGTCCTGCACGGAATTAACGAGAGTTGAAGAAGCCAAATACTTGGGAGTATATTTTGACCAAAATTTGAAATGGCTGTACTACGCAAACTGCTATACGTCTCTGCGCACCCACTCCAAAAGACATAAACTGCATTTTACCACATCTGAGCTGCAGCCATTTGCTTACTATCTGCGTACTAGTGGTGGGCGTTATAGCTATTTTCAGAAAACGACAACAGGCTGTTGGTTGCCCGAGAATAACTGTTACTGTGTCAATAACAGTCTGTTGTGTCTTTCAAGGCTGTCTGTTGCTGATAACACCTCTCGTTGTGGAAGTTTTCGTTTTCGGTGGTTTTGATAACACAACAGTCTGTTGTTGATAACACCTCTCGTTGTGGAAGTTTTTTTCTTTTTTCGTTTTCGGTGTTTTTGATAACACAACAGGCTGTTGTTGATGACTCTGTTGATAACACCTCACGATTTGGACGTTTTTGGACATTTTTCGTTATAACTCCTACAACTGTGCAATACCAAAAAAAAAAGAGTTGCTTCGTCAGAAAGAGGGTTTGAACGGGAAATAAATGAGCGTTTGAAAGGGGAATTCCAGTGAAATATGTATAGGGTGTTCAGAATACTGCAGGAGCTCACGCAATTTGGCTTTGGTACCAAGAACAGGCCACTCGATCGGTTTCTGTTGCTTCTTCAGACAACAAATATGAAGGTTTCCACATACACAAACACACACCGAAATGTCAGTTATTTCCAGGGAATCATTCTTTATAATACCATGGTTATTTCGAATTGGAAAAACTAGGTAATACCAAAGGAACAGTTCTCTGACAACAGTTTTACATCTGTTGTGAGTGTTGAGGTTTGTCACGCCACTGTGAAAGTAAGCTGTTATTTACAACTGTTATTTTATTTTCTTGACAACAGTTGCTTCGTTTTTCATCCGCAACTGTTGTAGCTACACTGTTGTGCGTTTTCGTTCCCATCACTACGGGACCACCTAATTTGCAGGTCAGCCTTATCACATAATAAAAATACGCGGTCACGGAAACTGCACATGCGGTCACGACGAAACTCGGATGGTATTGTTTACTCCTGTGACCGCACAACCCCTGAAAATTTCATCGCAATCGGTTAATCCCTACTGGTACTTTACCTTGTACCTAAAACTTAAAAAGTTGCGGTCACAGAAACTAATAATGCGGTCACGCTGAAACTCAGGAAATATTCATTTCCACTGATACCAAAACATCCCTGAGAGTTTCATCGAAATTGGTCAACTCCTACTGGTACTTTACTCAGTACCTAAAATGTAAGAAAGTTGCGGTCACAGAAACTAATAATGCGGTCACGCTGAAACTCAGGAAATATTCATTTCTACTAATAACAAACCATCCCAGAACATTTCATCGAAATTGGTTAACTCCTACTGGTACTTTACTCAGTACCTAAAATGTAAAAAAGTTGCGGTCACACAAACTAATGATGCGGTCACGCTGAAACCCAGGAAATATTCATTTCCACTGATACCAAAACATCCCTGAAAGTTTCATCGAAATTGGTCAACTCCTACTGGTACTTTACTCAGTACCTAAAATGTAAGAAAGTTGCGGTCACAGAAACTAATAATGCGGTCACGCTGAAACTCAGGAAATATTCATTTCTACTAATAACTAACCATCCCCGAAAATTTCATCGAAATTGGTTAACTCCTACTGGTACTTTACTCAGTACCTAAATTTTAAAAAAGTTGCGGTCACAGAAACTAATAATGCGGTCCCGCTGAAACTCAGGAAATATTCATTTCTACTAATAACCAACCATCCCCGAAAATTTCATCGAAGTTGGTTAACTCCTACTGGTACTTTACTCAGTACCTACCTAAAATTTAAAAAAGTTGCGGTCACAGAAACTAATCATGCGGTCACGCTGAAACCCAGGAATTAATTTTTTCTACTAATAATAAAACATCCCCGACAATTTCATCGAAATTGGTCAACTCCTACTGGTACTTTACTCAGTACCTAAAATTTAAAAAAGTTGCGGTCACAGAAACTAATCATGCGGTGACGCTGAAACTCAGGAAATATTCATTTCCACTGATAACAAAACATCCCTGAAAGTTTCATCGAAATTGGTCAACTCCTACTGGTACTTTACTCAGTACCTAAAATGTAAGAAAGTTGCGGTCACAGAAACTAATAATGCAGTCACGCTGAAACTCAGGAAATATTCATTTCTACTAATAACCAACCATCCCCGAAAATTTCATCGAAATTGGTTAACACCTACTGGTACTTTACTCAGTACCTAAAATTTTAAAAAGTTGCGGTCACAGGAACTAATAATGCGGTCACGCTGAAACTCAGGAAATATTCATTTCTACTAATAACCAACCATCCCTGAAAGTTTCGTCGAAATTGGTTAACTCCTACTGGTACTTTACTCAGTACCTAAAATTTAAAAAAGTTGCGGTCACAGAAACTACTAATGTGGTCACGCTGAAACTCGGGAAATATTCATTTCTACTAATAATCAACCATCCCTGAAAGTTTCATCGAAATTGGTTAACTCCTACTGGTACATTACTCAGTACCTAAAATTTAAAAAAGTTGCGGTCACAGAAACTACTAATGCGGTCACGCTGAAACTCGGGAAATATTCATTTCTACTAATAATCAACCATCCCTGAAAGTTTCATCGAAATTGGTTAACTCCTACTGGTACATTACTCAGTACCTAAAATTTAAAAAAGTTGCGGTCACAGAAACTACTAATGCGGTCACGCTGAAACTCGGGAAATATTCATTTCTACTAATAATCAACCATCCCTGAAAGTTTCATCGATATTGGTTAACTCCTACTGGTACTTTACTCAGTACCTAAAATTTAAAAAAGTTGCGGTCACAGAAACTACTAATGCGGTCACGCTGAAACTCGGGAAATATTCATTTCTACTAATAATCAACCATCCCTGAAAGTTTCATCGAAATTGGTTAACTCCTACTGGTACATTACTCAGTACCTAAAATTTAAAAAAGTTGCGGTCACAGACACTAATAATGCGGTCACTCTGAAACTCAGGAAATATTCATTTCTACTAATAACCAACCATCCCCGAAAATTTCATCGAAATTGGTTAACTCCTACTGGTACATTACTCAGTACCTAAAATGTAAGAAAGTTGCGGTCACAGAAACTAATCATGCGGTCACGCTGAAACTCGGGAAAAATTCATTTCTACTAATAATCAACCATCCCTGAAAGTTTCATCGAAATTGGTTAACTCCTACTGGTACATTACTCAGTACCTAAAATTTAAAAAAGTTGCGGTCACAGAAACTACTAATGCGGTCACGCTGAAACTCGGGAAATATTCATTTCTACTAATAATCAACCATCCCTGAAAGTTTCATCGATATTGGTTAACTCCTACTGGTACTTTACTCAGTACCTAAAATTTAAAAAAGTTGCGGTCACAGAAACTAATCATGCGGTCACGCTGAAACCCAGGAAATAATCTTTTCTACTAATAACACAACATCCCCGAAAATTTCATCGAAATTGGTCAACTCCTACTGGTACTTTACTCAGTACCTACCTAAAATTTAAAAAAGTTGCGGTCACAGACACTAATAATGCGGTCACTCTGAAACTCAGGAAATATTCATTTCTACTAATAACCAACCATCCCTGACAGTTTCGTCGAAATTGGTTAACTCCTACTGGTACTTTACTCAGTACCTAAAATTTAAAAAAGTTGCGGTCACAGAAACTACTAATGCGGTCACGCTGAAACTCGGGAAATATTCATTTCTACTAATAATCAACCATCCCTGAAAGTTTCATCGAAATTGGTTAACTCCTACTGGTACATTACTCAGTACCTAAAATTTAAAAAAGTTGCGGTCACAGAAACTACTAATGCGGTCACGCTGAAACTCGGGAAATATTCATTTCTACTAATAATCAACCATCCCTGAAAGTTTCATCGATATTGGTTAACTCCTACTGGTACTTTACTCAGTACCTAAAATTTAAAAAAGTTGCGGTCACAGAAACTAATCATGCGGTCACGCTGAAACCCAGGAAATAATCTTTTCTACTAATAACACAACATCCCCGAAAATTTCATCGAAATTGGTCAACTCCTACTGGTACTTTACTCAGTACCTAAAATTTAAAAAAGTTGCGGTCACAGAAACTACTAATGCGGTCACGCTGAAACTCAGGAAATATTCATTTCTACTAATAACAAACCATCCACGAAAATTTCATCGAAATTGGTTAATCCCTCCTATTGGTAGTTGAACGATTACCATACCTACTTATATTTTTAATTTTTTTAAAATTATATTTTTGAATGAAATCGTAGGAAGTATTAGATATCAATTTTTGTTTGTATTACTGCATAAGATAGAAAGTGAACTTTGTATTATAGTATATAACATAAAAAGCGAACAATATTGCATACCTATCCTATAAGGAATATTATGTACCTACTTATTTTGTTAATTTCCGTAGTTTACGTCAATAAACTCTCTCTCTCTCTCTCTCTCTCTCTCTCTCTCTCTCTCTCTCTCTCTCTCTAGCTTACGTAGTTGAGGAAGTAATAGTAATATAAATTTCAGTTTTCCATTAGTGGCTGTAACCTAATCTGACGTGATTCACCTGGTTCGCGAACCTACTAGTACAGTAGAATCGTGTATGTGCAAGGGACTGACAGTTTCATACTAATTATCGGAATTACCAATTATCGGGGTTTTTTCAAAAATTGTTTTAGTTTGTTTGGGTGTTTAAAAATAACTATCGGGAGTAAAAAAAAATGTAATAAGTCTTTTATAATTCAAATGTATTTATTAAATTAAGGATTATGAAAGTACTATTTTTTTAAAAAGTGCAATTAGGTAACACAATCACGGTAATGAAAACGAGTCTGAATTGTAGAAGGGAAACAACATTTCCACAATTGACCCTCTCCTTCTCCTTATTTCCTTTATGTGTAAAGAGTCGGACGTACAATTACCTATGAATTTCACGGAAAACCTGTATTTCTTACTCCCTCTCAAAAACAAAGAGGCAAAGGGGAGAGCGTAGGCGCACTCTCCTCTCTCCTTCTCTTGAAAACAGTACGAATTAACGAGGTTTTTAAGCCGGAAATACGAATTATAATACTTCAAGAGTTCTCGTGCAAAAAACTAAGACAATTTACCGAGGGGTCCGAAAATCATTGTTTTTATATCAGTTATCGGGATTTTCTCTCGAGACCGGCAAATTTGTACGAATTAACGGGAAATACGAATAATCGGGATCCGAAATATCAGGATTCCACTGTATAATTAATAAATTTTTATTGTTTCAAGCTCATCTACAAAAAAAATTTACCTAAAGAAAATTTTTGAAGGTGCGCGTTTTTAGGTAGGTACTGAGTAAAGTACCAGTAGGAGTTGACCAATTTCGATGAAATTTTCGGGGATGTTGTGTTATTAGTAGAAAAGATTATTTCCTGGGTTTCAGCGTGACCGCATGATTAGTTTCTGTGACCGCAACTTTTTTAAATTTTAGGTACTGAGTAAAGTACCAGTAGGAGTTGACCAATTTCGATGAAACTTTCAGGGATGTTTTTTTATGAGTGGAAATGAATATTTCCTGAGTTTCAGCGTGACCGCATTATTAGTTCCTGTGACCGCAACTTTTTAAAATTTTAGGTACTGAGTAAAGTACCAGTAGGAGTTAACCAATTTCGATGAAACTTTCAGGGATGTTTTGTTATCAGTGGAAATGAATATTTCCTTAGTTTCAGCGTGACCGCATTATTAGTTTCTGTGACCGCAACTTTTTAAAATTTTAGGTACTGAGTAAAGTACCAGTAGGTGTTAACCAATTTCGATGAAATTTTCGGGGATGGTTGGTTATTAGTAGAAATGAATATTTCCTGAGTTTCAGCGTGACCGCATTATTAGTTTCTGTGACCGCAACTTTCTTACATTTTAGGTACTGAGTAAAGTACCAGTAGGAGTTAACCAATTTCGATGAAACTTTCAGGGATGTTTTGTTATCAGTGGAAATGAATATTTCCTGAGTTTCAGCGTGACCGCATTATTAGTTTCTGTGACCGCAACTTTCTTACATTTTAGGTACTGAGTAAAGTACCAGTAGGAGTTAACCAATTTCGATGAAATTTTCGGGGATGGTTGGTTATTAGTAGAAATGAATATTTCCTGAGTTTCAGCGCGACCGCATTATTAGTTCCTGTGACCGCAACTTTTTAAAATTTAAGGTACTGAGTAAAGTACCAGTAGGAGTTGACCAATTTCGATGAAACTTTCAGGGATGTTTTTTTATGAGTGGAAATGAATATTTCCTTAGTTTCAGCGTGACCGCATTATTAGTTTCTGTGACCGCAACTTTCTTACATTTTAGGTACTGAGTAAAGTACCAGTAGGAGTTAACCAATTTCGACGAAACTTTCAGGGATGGTTGGTTATTAGTAGAAATGAATATTTCCTGAGTTTCAGCGTGACCGCATTATTAGTTCCTGTGACCGCAACTTTTTAAAATTTTAGGTACTGAGTAAAGTACCAGTAGGAGTTAACCAATTTCGATGAAACTTTCAGGGATGTTTTGTTATCAGTGGAAATGAATATTTCCTTAGTTTCAGCGTGACCGCATTATTAGTTTCTGTGACCGCAACTTTTTAAAATTTTAGGTACTGAGTAAAGTACCAGTAGGTGTTAACCAATTTCGATGAAATTTTCGGGGATGGTTGGTTATTAGTAGAAATGAATATTTCCTGAGTTTCAGCGTGACCGCATTATTAGTTTCTGTGACCGCAACTTTCTTACATTTTAGGTACTGAGTAAAGTACCAGTAGGAGTTAACCAATTTCGATGACATTTTCGGGGATGGTTGGTTATTAGTAGAAATTAATATTTCCTGAGTTTCAGCGTGACCGCATTATTAGTTTCTGTGACCGCAACTTTCTTACATTTTAGGTACTGAGTAAAGTACCAGTAGGAGTTAACCAATTTCGACGAAACTTTCAGGGATGGTTGGTTATTAGTAGAAATGAATATTTCCTGAGTTTCAGCGCGACCGCATTATTAGTTCCTGTGACCGCAACTTTTTAAAATTTAAGGTACTGAGTAAAGTACCAGTAGGAGTTGACCAATTTCGATGAAACTTTCAGGGATGTTTTTTTATGAGTGGAAATGAATATTTCCTTAGTTTCAGCGTGACCGCATTATTAGTTTCTGTGACCGCAACTTTCTTACATTTTAGGTACTGAGTAAAGTACCAGTAGGAGTTAACCAATTTCGACGAAACTTTCAGGGATGGTTGGTTATTAGTAGAAATGAATATTTCCTGAGTTTCAGCGCGACCGCATTATTAGTTCCTGTGACCGCAACTTTTTAAAATTTAAGGTACTGAGTAAAGTACCAGTAGGAGTTGACCAATTTCGATGAAACTTTCAGGGATGTTTTTTTATGAGTGGAAATGAATATTTCCTTAGTTTCAGCGTGACCGCATTATTAGTTTCTGTGACCGCAACTTTCTTACATTTTAGGTACTGAGTAAAGTACCAGTAGGAGTTAACCAATTTCGACGAAACTTTCAGGGATGGTTGGTTATTAGTAGAAATGAATATTTCCTGAGTTTCAGCGTGACCGCATTATTAGTTCCTGTGACCGCAACTTTTTAAAATTTTAGGTACTGAGTAAAGTACCAGTAGGTGTTGACCAATTTCGATGAAATTTTCGGGGATGGTTGGTTATTAGTAGAAATGAATATTTCCTGAGTTTCAGCGTGACCGCATTATTAGTTTCTGTGACCGCAACTTTCTTACATTTTAGGTACTGAGTAAAGTACCAGTAGGAGTTGACCAATTTCGATGAAACTCTCAGGGATGTTTTGGTATCAGTGGAAATGAATATTTCCTGAGTTTCAGCGTGACCGCATTATTAGTTTCTGTGACCGCAACTTTTTAAGTTTTAGGTACAAGGTAAAGTACCAGTAGGGATTAACCGATTTCGATGAAATTTTCGGGGATGGTTGGTTATTAGTAGAAATGAATATTTCCTGAGTTTCAGCGCGACCGCATTATTAGTTCCTGTGACCGCAACTTTTTAAAATTTAAGGTACTGAGTAAAGTACCAGTAGGAGTTGACCAATTTCGATGACATTTTCGGGGATGGTTGGTTATTAGTAGAAATTAATATTTCCTGAGTTTCAGCGTGACCGCATTATTAGTTTCTGTGACCGCAACTTTCTTACATTTTAGGTACTGAGTAAAGTACCAGTAGGAGTTAACCAATTTCGACGAAACTTTCAGGGATGGTTGGTTATTAGTAGAAATGAATATTTCCTGAGTTTCAGCGCGACCGCATTATTAGTTCCTGTGACCGCAACTTTTTAAAATTTAAGGTACTGAGTAAAGTACCAGTAGGAGTTGACCAATTTCGATGAAACTTTCAGGGATGTTTTTTTATGAGTGGAAATGAATATTTCCTTAGTTTCAGCGTGACCGCATTATTAGTTTCTGTGACCGCAACTTTCTTACATTTTAGGTACTGAGTAAAGTACCAGTAGGAGTTAACCAATTTCGACGAAACTTTCAGGGATGGTTGGTTATTAGTAGAAATGAATATTTCCTGAGTTTCAGCGTGACCGCATTATTAGTTCCTGTGACCGCAACTTTTTAAAATTTTAGGTACTGAGTAAAGTACCAGTAGGTGTTAACCAATTTCGATGAAATTTTCGGGGATGGTTGGTTATTAGTAGAAATGAATATTTCCTGAGTTTCAGCGTGACTGCATTATTAGTTTCTGTGACCGCAACTTTCTTACATTTTAGGTACTGAGTAAAGTACCAGTAGGAGTTGACCAATTTCGATGAAACTTTCAGGGATGTTTTGTTATCAGTGGAAATGAATATTTCCTGAGTTTCAGCGTCACCGCATGATTAGTTTCTGTGACCGCAACTTTTTTAAATTGTAGGTACTGAGTAAAGTACCAGTAGGAGTTGACCAATTTCGATGAAATTGTCGGGGATGTTTTATTATTAGTAGAAAAAATTAATTCCTGGGTTTCAGCGTGACCGCATGATTAGTTTCTGTGACCGCAACTTTTTTAAATTTTAGGTAGGTACTGAGTAAAGTACCAGTAGGAGTTAACCAACTTCGATGAAATTTTCGGGGATGGTTGGTTATTAGTAGAAATGAATATTTCCTGAGTTTCAGCGGGACCGCATTATTAGTTTCTGTGACCGCAACTTTTTTAAAATTTAGGTACTGAGTAAAGTACCAGTAGGAGTTAACCAATTTCGATGAAATTTTCGGGGATGGTTAGTTATTAGTAGAAATGAATATTTCCTGAGTTTCAGCGTGACCGCATTATTAGTTTCTGTGACCGCAACTTTCTTACATTTTAGGTACTGAGTAAAGTACCAGTAGGAGTTGACCAATTTCGATGAAACTTTCAGGGATGTTTTGGTATCAGTGGAAATGAATATTTCCTGGGTTTCAGCGTGACCGCATCATTAGTTTGTGTGACCGCAACTTTTTTACATTTTAGGTACTGAGTAAAGTACCAGTAGGAGTTAACCAATTTCGATGAAATGTTCTGGGATGGTTTGTTATTAGTAGAAATGAATATTTCCTGAGTTTCAGCGTGACCGCATTATTAGTTTCTGTGACCGCAACTTTCTTACATTTTAGGTACTGAGTAAAGTACCAGTAGGAGTTGACCAATTTCGATGAAACTCTCAGGGATGTTTTGGTATCAGTGGAAATGAATATTTCCTGAGTTTCAGCGTGACCGCATTATTAGTTTCTGTGACCGCAACTTTTTAAGTTTTAGGTACAAGGTAAAGTACCAGTAGGGATTAACCGATTGCGATGAAATTTTCAGGGGTTGTGCGGTCACAGGAGTAAACAATACCATCCGAGTTTCGTCGTGACCGCATGAGCAGTTTCCGTGACCGCACCATTTTATTATGTGATAAGGCTGACCTGCAAATTAGAAATCCCCCATCACTACTGCGTACTATTAGATGCTTTTACACAGGCGAAAAAGCATTTCATGGTAACTAAGAAAAGTGCGAAGTAGGGCGGACGGCGGACGGACGAAAATATTGTTGTACACTATTTTTCATTATCGGTTTCTACGGAAACCATCATATTACCTGATTTTGAGGGGTTTTTTTACATGCTCAATTTCAAAGGTTCATTATTGAAAAATAATAAACCAAAGGAACGGTTAATAAATTCCAATGAGGAACAATGATAAAACGGGACCATTTAATGACTGTGTGTACCTTGCCGTGTGAAATAATAGAGAGTTTTTGCAATAACAATACAGAAATCAATAACAGGTAGGTAGGTATGTGCCTAATAATAATAGGAAAGGAAATGCAAGATATTCCATGAAATGAGGTCACGAAAATATATATAAACGCCTATTAAAAACTAATTACAACCCATGGCGGTAAAATAGAAACAACAAACAAGAGAACAGAAATAAACATGTGAATGCGAAGAAAACAGATAAACAGAAAAACGTGGAGGTCAGAAGGTGGAGGGAGAAGCCGGCCATTTTGGGTTTGTTTACAAAATAGAGGTTTTTATCACACCCTGCAGGAGCTGTCAGAAATAAGGCTGACGTAAAACGGTGTTGATATTGGGTTCCAATGATTGTGTTTACGTTTAATTGTGCATTGTGGTGTTACATTTTACTGGTGTTTTTAATGAAAAGGTGTTTACCTCGAATTGCCAGTGGGCAGCTTGGAGCAGCTGTTTGGCCTGTTCTCGGGCGCATCCGGCGGCGAGGACGAATTGGTTGATCATAACTTGCTCTCTCAAGGAATCCATTTTCTACCGGGTCGACACTTTTACCTAAGTTTTCTCTATGAGAGAAAAAAAAACCCAACAGCTCAATACCCGGATAACGGGGCGAGGCAAAACGGTGATTTAGATTGTGGAGGTTTCGAGCAGGTTTGTCGATGTTTTTCTTCAGGAACGTTCAATTCGCGGGGAGAGGGAACCTCCTAGGCGTTTTTGATCAAACGGCTCACTTTTTGGCTGGTTGAAGGGTTGAAATTTGGATGACAAACCGATGGAAAAAAGTGATAACCGGGTGGTGACTCAGACCGACCCAGCTCAATCCGAATCTGAACAGCACTGAAAATGTTTTCTTCGAGTCCAAGGGCTTTCGTGGTAGGGGGGGGGTGGTGTGACGTCAGTAGGCGGCCATTCCGCTGTTTCCAAACTCCCCTCCACACGTCGCAGTACTATTCTGTTGTGGGCTGTTCTTTCAAGAGGAGTCAACCCCCTATCGGTTTCCTTCCCTCTCCATCGGGCACCGTAACAGAAACCCTCCTCGTCACCACCGCACCAGTCGACGCTACCTGGTCAGTGATGTGGCGGTTGGGTAGGGGAAATGTAAACAAGGTCAGCAGACTGGTAAACAGAGGAGGGGTGGGGGGACCCCCTCCTGTCACCTGCCGCCACCCCTGCCGTCTTGTCAGAGGTGGTAGGTGGGTACACAGAACAGGAGACTGTATGGGTGGAAGAACAAGGTAACCAAGTGAACTACTTGACTTCAGTTCACTTCACCGAACGTTCGTTTACTAGCTCCGTTCACACGTTCACAGTGGAGTTCAGTACAGTTCTAAAAAGTTCCGCGCAGGCGCCCTGGTGTTTATAGCGTTCGCAGAACAGGCGTTCGGAGTTCCAGTTTTGAGTTCGCTATTCCCAGTAATTTTTCCTCCAAGTCCAGAACGCAGTTCTGGAGTAGGGATGTAACTATGTAACAAACTCAGGGAATCGATTTTACAGGTAATTTGCAACAAAAAATGCCTCGTAGAGTTTTTTTCTTACTCAACTAAAAATCCGACTTTTATCACAAGATTTTTTTCGTCTTCTCGATCTTGTCTCTGTAAAACGGGCCTAACTCCCTTAAATTATTATGTAAAATAAAACTGAGGATACCGTTGGAAAGACCGTTAAATTTCCCATCTGATATAAAATCCGATTTTTTTAGTCTGGCCTGACTGGTAAAAAATGGCGAATTTAAAAATTTGATGATTTTCTTAAAATCACCGTTTTGGTTTATTATTCTGTGAATAATACCCCTATGTATTCGCTCAGCAAAAAAATTTTATAACACCCCCTCAAAATTTTTTCTTTTCCGTTTCAAGGTGCGTAGATTCCAAAACGCTGCAAAGTCCTTGTCACATGGGTTTATTATTCTACTGGACATACCTACAGAAATGTTGGCTGTTCATTTACTGTTTCTTTCATGCGTAATAATCGAAAAAGCTATTTCTCATGGTTTCCATTAATTTTGGCCCCTAAAACACAAATTAGGTACGCTTTTTTTTTCTTTTTGAACTATCTTTGATCATTGGTAGTGCCATTTAATCGTCTTGATCCACATGTTGACACTTTTTCCAGTGTTATTATACAAACTGATTGTGATTTCAGACGATTTCCCAGGTTTTTCACCCATAAAAAATCAATTTTGGGAGCTGAACATTTGGTAGAACTCAATTTTCCACTCTTTGGTCAAAATCGATTTCATATTCGGTCTTCTCATCCCCAAAACCATGGGAAAAGATGTCTTAGATGCTCATGTTACCAACATGTTGCTAAAACGCAAAAAGTACCTTTCACTCATAAGCTCATAACACCCCTGGGTATATTCCGATCGGGCTGAAAAGTTTCGGGACACAACTAGGGCCCAAATGGAGCATGTGTGCGAAAGAACGAATTTTTTAGATCGAAAATGAAGCCTATACACGTGATACGGCGGACGGCGTACGGTGAACGGCGGACGGACATTGCATTTTGGTTTATTATTCTCTGAATAATACACCTATGTAATCGCTCAGCAAAAAATTTTTATAACACCCCCTCAAACTTTTTTCTTTTCCATTTCAAGGTGCGTAGATTCAAAAAATGCAATGTCCGTCCGCCGTACGCCGTCCGCCGTATCACGTGTACAGGCTTCATTTTCGGTCTAAAAAAGTCGTTCTTTCGCACACATGCTCCATTTGGGCCCTAGTTGTGTCCCGAAACTTTTCAGCCCGATCGGAATATTCCCAGGGGTGTTGTGAGTGAAAATGTGTGTAAAAATAGGTCCTTTTTGCGTTTTAGCAACATGTTGGTAACATGAGCTTTTGAGGTATCGTTTTCCATGTTTTTGGGGACGAGAAGATCGAATATGAGGTCGATTTTGGCCAAGGAGTGGAAAATTGAGGTTGTACCAGATGTTCAGCTCCCAAAATTGATTTTGTATGAGTCAAAAACCTGCGAAATCGTCTGAAATCACCATCAGTTTGTAGAATAACACTAGAAAAAGTGTCAACACGTGGATCAAGACGATTAAATGGCACTACCAATGATCAAAGTTAATTTGAAAAAAAAAAAGATCGTACCTACCTAATTTGTGTTTTGGGGGCCAAAATTGGTGGAAACCATCAGAAATAGTTATTTCAATTACGAGTATTTCACATGAAACAAACAATAAATGTACAGCCAACATTTCTGTAGAATAATAAACCCATGTGACAAGGACTTTGCAGCGTTTTTGGAATCTACGCACCTTGAAACGGAAAAGAAAAAAGTTTGAGGGGGTGTTATAAAAATTTTTTGCTGAGCGAATACATAGGTGTATTATTCACAGAATAATAAACCAAAATCGCCGTATCACGTGTACAGGCTTCATTTTCGGTCTAAAATAATCGTTCTTTCGCACACATGCTCCATTTGGGCCCTAGTTGTGTCCCGAGACTTTTCAGCCCGATCGGACATAACACCCAGGGGTGTTATGAGTGAAAATGTGTGTAAAAATAGGTACTTTTGCGTTTTAGCAACATGTTAGTAACATGAGCTTCTGAGATATCATTTCCCATGTTTTTGGGGACGAGAAGACCGAATATGAAGTCGATTTTGACCCAAGAGTGGAAAATTGAGTTCTACCAAATGTTCAGCTCCCAAAATTGATTTTTTATGAGTGAAAAACCTGGGAAATCGTCTGAAATCACCATCATTTTGTATAATAACACTGGAAGAAGTGTCAACACGTGGATCAAGACGATTAAATGGCACTACCAATGATCAAAGATAGTTATTTAAAAAAAAAAAAAAAGCGTACCTAATTTTTGTTTTGGGGCCAAAATTGGTGGAAACCACCAGAAATAGCTATTTAAATTATATCACGATTTTTACTGCGAACGAACCTCTGGAGTTCGGGTTTTTTCTCGAACTGGGGGACAACTACACAAGAGCGCTCTGGTGAGGAGGGAAATGATTATGAGAGCTAACCAGGCTTGCCACTTCACCTCTATTACTTGTATGGACGTGATCATTCATGCCTTGCTGCTATATTTTTCATTATTATTTCAAAGTATCTTTATCATTATTTTTATTATTATTATAGGTATTATTTATTATTTTTAACGTTCCATTGGTAGGTTACCTGTAATGTTCATTTAGTTTGGTTGTGGCTTGTTGTAATTTTTTTGTACCTACAATTAGTTATTTATTATGTTATTCAACAAAATGAAATTTTACAAACAGGGACCAACGCACATTTACTAACCTATAACGGTTTCCAGCCATACAGGATGGTCAAAAGAGCGATTGTTCAAAAAAATATTCTTGAAATCGCTTGGGAGTTACCTATAGATGAGACAACTAGGTATGGCTTTGCATGTAGAGGAGCAGGTACTACCTACTCCGGTATAAAATTAGATTACTAACCCTAAAGTGGGACTATTGTCTGGAAGCGAGGTAGGAGGTTTTGAGGTACTCTTTCTTGAATTAACAAGGACAAATTAAGAACTTTATTGAAGAAAAAAAATTTTTTAAATGTAGGTAGGTAGGTACCTATGCAAAATCCTAACAGTAGCAGTGGCCAGGCGTTTAACATTTTAGGATCCGCTACATCACAGTAAACCATCTTACAAAAGTGCAATCAAATTCTTTCAACAAGTTGCAATCACATTCTAATGACTAGGTCACACCTGTAAAAGATCTAAAATAATGATAATTGGTCATGTCAACCTAGAATCCACTCTGTATCACAAGCTAGGACTACCGTTCATCACTTTCCCTTGGTACCTTTTTCCATGTTTTTTAGGGTGAGAAGAACGAATATGAAATAGATTTGGACCAAAGAGCGAAGAATCGAAGTTGTAACGAAGGTTCAGCTTCCAAAATTAATTTTTTATTAGTCAAACACCTGGGAAATTGTCTGAAATCACCATCAGTTTGTATAACACTAGAAAAAGTGTCAACAGGTGAATCAAGGCAATTAAGTGGGGCAATCAATAATCATAGATAATTTGGGGAAAAAAGATTTAAAAAAGAAGGAGCGTAATTTGTGGTTTTGGAGGCAAAAATTGGTGGAAACCATCAGAAATAGCTATAAATGAACAGCCAACATTTCCGTAGGTGGGTGTGTCCAATAGAATAATAAACCCATCTGAAAAGGACCTTGCAGCGTTTTTTTGTCCCAGGCTGTCATCCACGAAGAGACCCAGGTTATCCTCTAGTAACGCTGACAGTTCAAGATTTTATTTATTTATTTAAAATTTACGGGTAGAACCCATTTTACATACAATAATTAAAGATAGGATAATACAGTTAAAATTCCCTACACAAATAAACTAGGTAGGTGCTAAATACAGAGAACAGCAATGAATATGCAAAAAGGATAATGGATCAAGCATAAGTTAGTGTCAAGCGATCCCCTCAAAAAAGATTTAAATTTAGAAAAGGATAAGGAGAAATCTAGATCAGGAGAATTTAACAAATTAGCAGAACGTTGCATACAGGATACCGGAGAGTTTTTTAAATAATTTGTTGACTGGAAAGGAATATTGAAAAGTTTGGAGAATCTACTAGAAAAATAAGGGATGTGAGATTCACTGAGCGGTCCCAGTGTTGCGGAATTCGGAACCCTGTTTAGAACTTGCTGAGGCCATTTTCCAGAACTCCTCGAGATGGGAACAGAGTCGCGATTTGTACTGTGAACGAATCTTGACTACAGAGTAAAAGAATCAAGGACCAGGTGCCTAGAGATGGATGTGGGAGGAGGGGGGGGGGGGCTTAAGAACTATCCTTCTCTGCATTATAAACTAAGAACTGAATAACTAGTAGGTTTGTACCAAGCACCATACCTACTTATCAAACCATACTTCAGTTTTCGAACCATCAAAGTCATCGAACCATAGGTACTTGAGTTTTTGAACCCGAACGAAAAAGATGGGGATTTTTCTCAGTTCAACCTACTAAATAACTAGTTCCAAACTAGATAACTAGTTTGGACCTAGATAACTAATTTATTTAGTTAATTAGTTTACTTAATTAATTTATTTCATTTACTACATTAGTTTATTAAATTAGTAAATTTATTAAATTTAATTTACTAAATTAGTTTAATTATTTAGTTAACTAGTTTATTTAGTCTAGATACCTAGATATTTAGTTTGGAACTAGATAACTAGTATACACAAGTATTTACTCTTGAGAGTCGGTCGGCCGACCGACTCTCAAGAGTAAATACTTGTGTATTCGTCGTTGCGGTCAAGAACTCGACACTGCTGCTAGATAACTAGTTCCCAACTAAATAACTAGGACCAAAAAGGTGGGGATTTTTATCAGTTCAACCTACTAAATAACTAGTAGGTTTGTTCCAAGCACCGTACCATTCAAACCACACTTGAGTTTTCGAACCCCAAAAAGGTTGGGATTTTTCTCAGTTCAATAATTCATGGGTTGTAAAATCTGGAACTTGCGGATGGAAACACCGCAAGCGCTAGTGTAGCATCAGTCACAGCAGGCAAATAGGGTGTAGTACCCTTTGTCCCCACTTTGAAACCAATGGAAATCTGTCATTATCTTATTATGAAGAAATAAATTTGAGGAGTTTTTCGGAAACCTCAGAATACATGGGAAATATGGAATTGGAAAAAGTGGGGAAACATACTGAACATTACCACTGTTGGGAATGATTAGCAGAACTATTCCTCCATGGAGAGCTTTTAGTTATGTCGTCATGTGAATGATTATGGTGTGCTAGGCCTCTCTCGTTTGTCTGGCTGGGGAAAAATCCTGATAACCGTTTTTTTGTTTTTTGACGTGCAGTTTCAGTTCATTTTTCATTTGAATATACGCCCAATTTTTCGGCAAGATTTTGTATTGTAAAGTGTTCTTCTTTAAGCCAAACATAAACATACAGATCGAACATTTGGCGACCGTGACAGGACTGTTTTTTTTCTCCCTTGGTCTGTGTGTGGGTTTTTGAAGTGAACCAAGGCGTTGAGTACCTACCTACCTACTTCCATCAATCTTCATTTTTGTTTTTAGACTTGGTGGTAAGTTATTTTTAGCCCATTTTGCTCGTTAGTAATGGAGTCGATAAAGAAAAGAGGTATAGTTCGCGCTGTGATAACAAAATCATGCAACACCCTTCTGGAGTTGTTAAACCAGGATAACCCCGATGTCCATGACATTACTGCCCGTTTCCGGGTTTTAGAGACTCGTTTCAATGAAGCAACTCAGCTTAATGAAGAAGTTTCGAGCGGTTTAATTGAGCAGGGCGACAAGGAGTCCGAAGATTTACTTTTTAAAGAGTTGTGTTCTACTGATGAATATAGTATTAAATTTTACACTATCAAAGCGAAGATAGATAATCTTTTGAGAACCCCTGATACGGATGGCGCCTCGGAGCGTTCCTCTCATCTTCATGGCTCCAGGAAGAACATTCGTCTACCTACTATAGATTTTATTAAATTTGGAGGCGATGTGGGGTCGTGGCTACCCTTTTGGTCAACGTTTTCCATAGTACATGATGATGAGGAAATTCCCAATGGCACGAAGTTCCAATATTTATTACAAACAACCGCACCTGGTTCACGAGCCCGAGCTTTGTTGGACAGTTTTCCTCCCTCCTCCATCAACTACCCCAAGGCTGTTGCTGCCCTCAAGTCACGTTTTGGTCGAGAGGATTTGCTAATTGAGCATTACATCCGGGAGATGTTGAGGTTG
Source organism: Leptopterna dolabrata (assembly GCA_954871275.1). Taxonomy (NCBI): domain Eukaryota; kingdom Metazoa; phylum Arthropoda; class Insecta; order Hemiptera; family Miridae; genus Leptopterna; species Leptopterna dolabrata. The sequence continues at coordinate 26,646,317 of OX940984.1, forward strand.
GTGTTGAACAATAAGAACCTGAAAATATCGGCTCTATATGACACTCTCAAGGCTCAGCTGAGTGCACTGGAGACTCTGAATGTGCTTTCAGATAATTACGCAGCAATCCTCTTTCCACTCTTAGAGTCGTGCATACCATCTGATGTGTTGAGGGTTTGGCAGCGCTCCATTACTGATCACACTGCAAATTTCAAGTCTCAGATGGACAGCCTGATGGCATTCCTTGAAAATGAGGTTCGGGGTGAGGAGAGGGTTAGCTTAGCAACCAACTGTAATGAGTCCATTAAAAACAAAGGGGATTTATCCCCCCCAAGTCGGAGTTGGTCTCCTCCACTTAGTCCATCCGCTGCTGCTTTAGCGAATTTCAGCACCACAGAGAGTAAAACCACTTGTGCCTTCTGCAGCGGGTCACATGATTCAGTAGACTGCTATAGGGGTCAGAGAATGACGTTAGAAGAGAGGCGTAAGGTTCTTAATGGTGCAAAACGTTGCCTAACCTGCACCAAACCTAACCACAATGCCAGCAAATGTCGTGCTAAGTGCATAGTATGTCAGGGTCGCCATGCCCCCATCATGTGCCCTGACCTTGGAAGGGTCAGTGCTGATAAGGATTCTGACTCTAAGCCATCAGCTGAACTGGACCTTCTATCTATGAATCACAGTCTGACAGCCAGCTCAAATAAGGAAGTGCTTCTGCAAACTTGTCTAGTGTTGGCCCGCAGTGATAAGGGTACACAAGAAGTACGTGTATTGATGGACAGTGGATCGCAGCGCTCCTATATCTCTAAAAAGTTGGCAGTTGAACTAGCATACAAGCCCTTTGGTTCGGAGAATACAGTTCACTCTTTGTTTGGCGGTGGATTGACTGGAGTGGTGAAGCATAACTGTTATAAAGCTCGTCTGATGAGTCTCTCAGGCGATTTTGCCTGTCGTTTCTCAGTCCTTGATCAAGATAGGATTGCATCCACTATACCTATGGCAAACTTGGATGACAGAGTGAAGACTGAATTGGACAACCTCAACATACAGTTGTGCAAGGATTCTGGTGGGCCCATCGACCTATTAATAGGTGCTGATGTGGTTGGTAAGCTTTGGACTGGCAAGAGGGTTGTTTTATCCTCAGGGTTGGTTGTTATCCACACTAATTTTGGCTGGACGATGATGGGTGCTAATAGTACAACCAATATCATACAACCTGTCATTGGCTCGGCCAGTTCTAATCTTGCAGTCACCTACACAATGATGAGCCTCACTCAGTCTGACATCGCTGATCTATGGAGACTAGAAACAATTGGCATCTCTGATCCTGCCGTGAAAAGGTCCAGAAAGGAAAGGCAAGCCGCAACGCTTGAGCAATTCCAGACCACCGTACAGTTCACTGGTGGGAGATATCAAGTCCGACTCCCTTGGAAGGAGGATGCTGTTGACCTGCCTTCTAATCGCCAACTAGCTGAAGGGAGACTGATTCGTAATACAGCCAAGTTGAAAAGGAGTGGGTTATTCAATGAATACCACTCAGTTTTCCAGGAATGGCTGAAGCTCAACATTATTGAGCCTGCAGAGGATGATTCTCGTGGCCATTATCTCCCTCACCGAGCAGTAGTGAAGGAATCCAGTGCCACCACAAGGGTGCGCCCGGTATTCGATGCCTCAGCAAAATTGCAGGGATATGCCTCCCTCAACGAGTGTTTAGAAGAGGGACCGAACCTAATGGAGCTCCTTCCTGCCATTTTGATGCGTTTCAGAGAAAAGATGATTGGCGTTTCAGCAGATATCGAGAAGGCCTTTCTCCAAATCGGTGTACACCCTGATGACAGAGATTCTTTGAAGTTTTTATGGTGGAGTCTAGACAAAAATCATATCTTGGCTTATCGTCATGCCAGGGTGGTGTTTGGTGTCACAAGTAGTCCTTTCTTACTTGGTGCAGTGTTCAATTACCATCTGACCATCGATCAGCGCCGCAACTCCAATCATGCTGACCTACACTATTTCAATCTATTGAAGAAAGGTTTCTATGTTGACAACCTGGCACTGAGTGTTGACAGCACAGAGGATGCCTCTAATTTCCAAACTTTCGCAAATAGAGTATTGGCTAGAGGAGGTTTCAATCTGCGGGCATGGGAGTTTTCACATCGGCAGCCATTTTCTGGTGACATCAATTTATTGGGTGTAAAGTGGGACAGGTGTCTCGACACCCTATCAATCAATTTAGACTGGTGGGAGGAGGCTTCTCGGATTGAGCATCCAACTAAAAGAAACGTGCTTTCTGTTGCCCAGCGTCTCTTTGATCCTGTTGGATTTTCTGCACCAGCCACTCTCCATTTGAAGCTTCTTGTTCAGGCACTCTGGGCAAAGAAAATTGGATGGGATGATCCCTTGCCGGTTCAGGATGAGGCAGCGTTCAGGAACTGGTTGCAGGATGCTCATCTTTTGAAGAATGTTAGATTAAACCGATGTCTTGGAAGCACTAACAACTTATCTCTTCATGTCTTTGTCGACGCGAGTTCTAAAGCTTATGCGGCCTCTGTGTTTGCCCGAAGTGAAGATTATGGCACTGTGCGAGTGGAACTTATACAAGCAAAGGCCAGAGTTGCCCCTCTAAAGACTTTGAGTATACCTCGTCTTGAACTTCTTGCTGCTACCATTGGGGCTAGACTGCTGCAGTCAGTGCAGGAAGCTCTTGGATGGACCAGTGTTCCAGTTTTCATGTGGACTGACTCAAGTACAGTATTAGCATGGATTCAAAGGAAGGAAGAGTGGACAGTGTTTGTCCGCAATCGAATTAGAGAAGTGAGGGACCTCACAAAGGGTGCTATTTGGTGTCATCTACCAGGAGAGTATAATCCAGCTGATTTACCATCAAGGGGTTGTACCATTGGACTTCTAGTGGCATCACTATGGTGGCTGGGTCCTGAGTGGTTAAGGCAAAGTGAGGAACACTGGCCCAAGTCGCACTGTTCCTATGAAGAAAAGAAAATCCAGAACGAGAGGTTAAAGAAGAGTATCAGCATGCTAAATTATGAACCTGACGTCCAATGGTTCTACTCGTACTTCTCTAAATATGAGAAGATTGTGCGCCTGGTGGCTTGGATCAAGCGTTTTATTGTCAACTGCAGGAGAGGCCGGCGGCGTTCTAGGATGGCTGGGCCACTGTCTGCTGAGGAGTTGAATTCGGCAGAGCTCAATGTTGTGAAACTGGTTCAGGCAGATGCCCTCGTAACACTGGCTGATAGGAGGATCTGTGAGCTTCAGCCTTTTGTGGATGGTGAAGGTGTGATCCGACTCAGGACTAAGGTGTCTGAGCGTGTTGATGATGTGGCTTCTTTCAGAAATCCAGCTCTCTTGCCATCTGATCACCCAGTAGTAGAAAGATTAGTATATGACACTCATTGCAAATCTGGTCACGCTGGTACTCAGACTCTCCTTGGTCTATTGAGGGAAAAGTTTTGGATACTAAAAGGCCGTCAAACAGTCCGGCAAATCATTGGTCAGTGTGTTACATGTAAAAGGTTTTCCAGCAAGCCACTGGACTTGATCTCCCCCCCTCTTCCTGAAGCAAGAGTTAGGGATTCTCACGTGTTTGAAGTCACAGGAGTTGACTATGCAGGCCCTCTTTATCTCCGTGATGGCACCAAGGTCTGGATTAGTCTCTTCACCTGTGCCAACTTTCGCGCAGTTCACTTGGAGTTGGTCCCTTCCTTGTCCACAGAGACATTCATCCTTGCACTGCGGCGGTTCATTGCTCGCCGTGGACGACCCAAAATTATCTACAGTGACAACGGGACTAATTTTCATGGGACAGAGAATGTTTTCTCTGAGGTGGACTGGAACGAGATAGCCACTTACTGCTCTGTTTCACGTATTGAATGGAGATTCAATCCTCCCACTGCCGCCTGGTGGGGAGGTTTCTGGGAAAGGTTGGTTGGTCTTGTCAAACAATCGCTCCGCAAGATTTTGGGACGAGCAGCCTTAAACCTGGACGAGCTCTCTTCAGTTATTTGTGACTGTGAAGCGCTCATCAACTCGAGGCCTTTGACCCATGTTTCTGAGGCAAACTCAGATCCTGCACCACTAACTCCTGCAATGTTTCTTCAGGACCTTCAGGGGGTATATGTCCCTGAATGTGATAGTTTTGAGGAAAAGAGTCTAGAGAAGAGGCTACGATACCGACAGAGTCTACGTGATCAGCTCAGACAACGTTTCCGTTCCGAGTACTTGGGTCAGTTAACATGGTCTCATCGCAAGTCTACTCAAGAACCTAGTGTCGGTGAAGTAGTACTTATTGGGTCCGATAATGCTAAAAGACTGGACTGGCCACTGGCAGTTGTTGAAAAATTGGTAGTGGGACGTGATGGGAAAGTAAGAGTGCTGCATTTGAGGACTTCCAACGGAACTGTTACACGAGCCATTCAACGAGTTCATCCTTTGGAGGTCTTCATGGTTCAACCTGAGGAAAACTACTCAACCGATATGCACGATCAGCCTGATGACTTAGAGCCCTTTCTTACCCATGGCAATGATTCTGAGGGGCCTGTGGAAGATGAGTCTATTCCTGTTTGCAAGAGGACCCGTGGTGGGAGAGTGATTGTTCCTCCTAAAAGGTTGGATCTGTAATAGTATACATTTATAATTCTTCCAGTTTGTAATTTTAACGTAGTTTTTAACGAAGTTTTTTCCAATTTTGAATCTTATGTGTTGTATATCAGTTTCAATGTACCTTGTTTTCTTGTCTTGAGTTTTAAGTTTATGATCTCTAAAATTGTTATTGATTATCCTTAAAGACATATAATTTTATTTACTTTAAAAAAACCTTTTATAGTTTTACAATGTCATTGTCATCTCAATTTCAATAATGCTTTGGATATGTAGGTGACAACTTCTATTTGTTTGTAATTTTTATTTTCATAAAAATTAGGTGGGAGTATGTTGGGAATGATTAGCAGAACTATTCCTCCATGGAGAGCTTTTAGTTATGTCGTCATGTGAATGATTATGGTGTGCTAGGCCTCTCTCGTTTGTCTGGCTGGGGAAAAATCCTGATAACCGTTTTTTTGTTTTTTGACGTGCAGTTTCAGTTCATTTTTCATTTGAATATACGCCCAATTTTTCGGCAAGATTTTGTATTGTAAAGTGTTCTTCTTTAAGCCAAACATAAACATACAGATCGAACAACCACAGTCAAGAAGTTCCCTATCGTCCCCAGGCTGTTTGTGAGTCAGTAAGTGCAACAACGAACCCTAAAACCCTTTTCTAGTTGAACTTTGACCAAACATCGTTGATGTTTATATTATGTAGGATGATACACTCTTGAATAAACATGCGTGTTATAACAACCGACGAGTGTTTCAAAGCGGGGACACATACAATCATCATGTAATAACGTGGTGCAAGCCACCACCACCACCATGCCACACCAGCTTCTTAAAAGGTTTGTTCGCGGTGGCCATCTGACTGTCTTCAAACCGTCAGATCCATCATTTGGCGTTTGCGGTGGTCTTGCGGGCTGGTCTCTGACTCTATAGCATCCATAGGATGCTGTTCGCGGTGTTTTTCTGGCGGTTCGAAGACCGTCAGATCAGTCCGTGGATTTTCCGATGTACTCATTTCTCATCGCACCTTCGTTCGTCGTTGACCTGAAGCATTGTAACCTCCACATAAGCTGAAGGTAGAAGCATCGAGTGCTGATGTGCAGAATCAACAGGCATTTCGATGGTGACAAAATCGTGGGCCAGCATTGCTCATCCACATACTGGCCGCCATTGGGACAGTGGTGAACGTGAGGACGCACCGACACAAAAACATGCTGGCTTCCTTTGATCTTTAATGATAAACCACGACGGAGGTGGTTGCCAGCCAGCCTCAGCACGCACCAGCCATCACCAGCTTTTCCAAGGTCACTGCGCGTCCACAAACATACACACAGGGCATTGTGGCTGAGGCTGGCATAGCATGGGCCACGGTTAGAGGGGCCTTTGCGGTTTTCTAGGAGTCACCTAACTGTCAGAAAAAGCCAGTGCGAACAAAGCACAAATTTCACCAAAAACTGACTAATCCTGATTAGCCTGATCAAGGTTAGAATAATAATCATGATTAACAGGGTCAACCGGGGTTAACAGGGTTTGTAATCATGATTAACATCCTTTGGATTCCACCATGCAGCTATTCAGCTAATCATGGTTCCCGCTAATTTCCGTACCAACGCCAGCATGGATGCTATAAATATGTTCTGTATCAGCAAGGCAGTAGTGTAATGAGGTTATAATAATATTAGTGCCGGCAAGTGTCAATCCCTCAATCGACTGTCAAGTGTCTTGGTCCATCTGACTGTCAGCTTTCAATTTCTTGTAACGCCAGGGCCGGTTTAAGGGGTAAGCAAAGTACGCGGTCGCGTAGGGCGCCAAGCAAAAGGGGGCGCCTACTTGGACAGGGCGACTATTAGTTGAGCGAAGGGGCGTGGCTAATGGTACTGTAAACAATGCGAGTTGAGCGAAAAAAATGTACCGTGAAAAATACGAGTTGAGCGATTATCTAAGTATAAAAATTATCTTTTTATTTAAATTATCTAGACCCTGTTTAAAGCGGTTAAGACTCAAACGTCGATTAGAAAATTTTTTTTGAAAATTAAAAGTATTATCAAAAAATAATTGAAAAGTTTAACCACTTTTTTAATAAATTAAAATTAACAACATATTATTATTAATTAAAAACTAAATATACGTACATCCAATTTATTTTTAATAAATTCCCATTGTACAAATAAGATAACTCTCGAGATAACTATAACATCATTATCTCTTCGCTCAACTCGCATTGTTTACAGTACATTTTTTTCGCTCAACTCGCATTGTTTTTGTTTTGATTTCGCTCAACTAGTGGAATCCCCTTGGACATTGGACTCGCCCAGCAGACGCCCCACCCAGCAGACGCGTCGCGTCTTGCGTCGCTCAGTCATCTACTGCCTCTTGCCATGCGTTCCTAATTAGAAAACGAAACGCCGCTTAACCATTTGCATTCTAGTGCTTCTTTGTTTATTAAACGTAAGTTATGTCTAGTACTGTGTACTGGTGCCGGCAGTAGTAGTAAAAAGCCCTCTGGGTATTTCAACCGCAAAAGAAAACTGCAGCACGCAAAATAAGATAAAATACAATCAAAAGCACTACATAAATTTATTACGGCTTATTTATTTAATCTCTTTCCAGTGTTAAGTGTAAACGTTTTAAGTTTGTCTTTATTTTACGAGTAAATAAATTGTTCAATTTCTTTAAAACTGACTGTTGTATTTATTTATTTGTTCACACTTAATTAACTTTGTATTTTTATATATGTAATTAGTTTTTAAATGTTACATTCAATAAATTAGGGCGAGTATGTTTAATACATGCTGATAATTAAGCCTCTATGTTTATTCATATTTCGCACGCTTCGGACAATCTTGAGCATTTATATTTACCTACTCGTATTTTTAAACGTATCCAGAGATAATCCTTACTACCAAATAAGTTTTTTAGGGGGGGGGGGGGGGGGGGCGCCGGAATGTTGTTCGCTTACACTAGAAAAATGTGTAAAACCGGCCCTGTGTAACGCCAATCACTACACAAAATAGGGGTTGAAATGGGCTGAAATTCGGAGGGTAGGTGCGGGTTGGGTCACAGATGTTCCCATGCCAAAATCATTGAAAAAGTACAGTAACTTTCATCTGAGCATGCACAAACGTGAAATACTTGGAACTACCTTAATGTTTTTGAAATGAGTTCAAACTTGGAGAGTCCGATCAGGAATAACACTTTGATAGTTTCATATGAATTTCATTGGAAACATACTGTAACTTTCGTCTGCACATAGGCAAACAAGAAATATTGGCCATCTCCGTGAAACACTTCTAACTATGCGAAAAGTAGTCGTAAAGAGCTGAAATTTTGAGGGTACACGGGGGTTGGATCGCAAATGGTGCAATATCAAAATCATTGAAATCATACCGTAACTTTCGTCCGCGCATGCGCAAGCGTCAGATCCTCGTAGCGCACATATACCCCTCAAATTATCGTAAAGTGTTGAAATTTGGAAGATAGATGGAAGTGAGGTGTTAGATGGTCTCAAATGCATTCCATGAAAATCGATATTTTACCAACTGGTTCCTTCTATATGCCCAGGTAGGCCAATAGAATCTATACGTCCATAACAGGCAAACAGATCTATTACACAGTGCCTATGAATACGTTTTGGTTTTCCTTATATTTATAAATAGGTACCTAAGTATCTATAACTTGGCGAATTAGTGATGGGTAAGAGTACTTAGTTCATTTGAGGGACCGAAGTTCACGCCTAGAAAGGACTGGTTCTTTTGATTTGGTTCAGTAGTTTATTCCCCTTTTCATTTCCAATCACGTAAGAACAACTAAAGGAACTACCATTCAGTGGATATTATCAACTCCTCCTGTTATAAAGGCACTAATAACACTATTAACTAATTAATTATTCACCCCATCTTAATAACTCCCAATGAGCAACAGGAACCATCGCTCAGTGGATACTATCAACTCCTCGTATAGTAAAGGAACTGCAGTTTCGTAAAAACTCAAGTAGTATTAATTCACTCCATCAATGACTCCTAGCGAGGGCCATCCCTAGGAAAAAAACAACTTTTTTTTTCTTCATACTCATGATTTTCATCAAACATTTTGTGCGATGAATCGTTTCACTGAAGTGTTTGAGTCATCCTCATCGTCATCCTCCGATGAAGATTTCAACGAACTTACGGAAATGGCCCTGCCACGTCGGCTTTTAATTTGCGTAAGGGTCGACCATTTCCAGAAATGGGATGACGGCAATTTTTTCGCAAGGTTCCGCCTTCCCAAGGAATTTTTTCGTGCTCGATATATGGAGTACCTAATACTCAAACCTTGTTATAAGATTTCATTCTTGATATAGTATGTGGTAGGTACTTACACACTGCGTTAATAAGTTCTTCTGGGGCATTTGTAAAGGGTTTCATATTTAAAGAAAAAAGCGGTCGGGTTTTCAAAAACAAAGGTCGCAGTATTTTTTCCATTTCTTTAGTGTCCTGGCCGCAGTCCCATCTAGGTTTTTGGGCTTTTGCTTTAGAAGAAGACTGAGTCGTTTCTCTTGTACATTACTGTATTGTATTACGCAGTCCCCACAACAATGGATGGCGGTCAAAACGTAAGTATCCATAGAAGAAATATCACAGCCTTCACCGTGGATGAGCATCCCTTCTCCATGTCATCTGCAATGCGGGATTGGTGTTTCTGGGGACAGCAATGCAGATACAAAACGCGGATCAAACGTTGGTGCAACTGTCGAAGCTCTGGACCGCAGATCAAGTTTGATCCAGGTTCCAGGATTATTGATTGGTTGAACCGACCCCCAATGAACTACAGGAACCATCTTCTTCTTCTTTTTTTCTGTGATTATTTGTCTAGACTTCGTGCCATGTGTGGACATAGATTTACACACAGGTACCATCGTTCAGTGGACACTGTCAACTCCTCATGTAGTATCCACCGTTGCGATGAACTACAAGAACTAAAGATCTATAACTTTTTTTTTAATAACTCAGCAGCCTTGTGAGTTACTAGTTCTTAGTTCATAATGCACAGAACTATAATCGGCCGATTAGTTCATAATCAAGCATTATTGATGGTTAATGCTTAACGATCAACCATCTTAGGGCCGATTTCACCAACATTTTTAATCGCGGTTAGATGATCCTAATTTCACTTTAATCATCGCCGAAATAGACAAAAGCGGATAATCAAGACATTTCAATGGATTTTGATTCAAACGCAACAACTGATGGTGCAAGAGTAGATGTTACCGCAGCGAGTGGCAGATCAGGGCAACGCCGGGTTGCAGCCCAGTGATGCTTCCAGGCCTGAATGTAAATTGTAGTGATAAGAATACAGTGTTGATTCATCTGATAGCTGGTTTGAGTATTGAGTGCCGTTGTTATGTAGAAGAGCGCGAAAATGAGCGCTTTAGTTTAGTTTTATTAAATGGTTATTTTAATAGTGTCAACCGCTAGTGTTTTTCATTAACTGGTTACCTACGACCGTTGAATTATCTCCGAGGAACAAACGAATGGTAAACGCGGAACTCCTGAAAATTATGAAAGACTTGAAGGACTTCTTCGGCAAAGCTGTTGTTAAAACCCCCAAGGAAGACGTGGAGAAATCGAACCCCGAACTGGAAAGGAAACGGAGACGGAAATCTGTGAAAATCTCTGAAGAAACCGAGGAAGATCCGCCTGTCAAGAGGAAAAAGAAGACATCACAAGCTGAACTAAACGGTGATTACAACTTGTTGAGCTACTCTTAGTGTATATTTAAAGATTCCCGTGGGAATAACACTTCATTTTTCTAGTTTTGAATCAGATAAGCTCAAAGAAGTACGTAGATAGAGGGCTTGACTTCGGAGAACGAAGAGAGAAACAATGGAGAGAGTAACGATGATGACTTGATTTTCGCGGGTCATTGAAGTTCCAATTATTTCATTGTACATCCGTGCTGGTTTGGGACGCACATTCGTGAATGCAGTTCGTGCAGTTGGCTCGCCTTTGAGTGGTTATTGCAATTGGCACGCATTTGAGTGGTTGGGAGGGTTAGTAGGATTTTGAGTTATTCATACCGTTGATTCTGGTTCTTCTCGTAAAGGCCGATCTATTCGTAAAACTCTTAAGCGGCAGACTGTTCTAAAATACCGATAAAAGGGCTTGGTGAAATTCTGTCGTAATCACCACTGAACTAACCAAAGCGTAATAAGCATGAATCTCAACTACCTCCATGAAAAGCAGAAATGTCTGAAGCGACGTCATTTACCTGCGATGCTAGTTTTGGTGATCTGGCACTGAACTAACCGAAGCGTAACAGACATGGATCTCAACTACCTCCATGAAAAGCAGAAATGTCTGAAGCGTCGTCATTTACCTACGATGCTAGTTTTGGTGGTCTGGGGTGCAGCACCAAGAACTGTGGTAGGTAAATTTATCCTAACACGGTGATAAATATAATGTTTTGGTTGCCTACTGGATGGAATCATGGAGCAGTGACATGCTCCTTGTCTTGATGGTGATGGTCTTTTATAATGAAGTACCTCCGCCATCTGGAGAAGCGGTTTATGCGATATGATTATTGATTCAGGTTTATCGATCCAAAGGGGCTTACTTCCAAGGTTATCCTATATCTTTACAAAATACTTGAAATTGGCGTGTCATTGATGGTAAGCATGACTAAATGATATGGGGAACTACAGGTATGTACCAGCCACCAGAACTGGTTTTAAAAAGTTTCAAAACCAGAACCCAAGTTTTTCTGAAGGTATGGATGAGTTTTTAGAACTGTTTCAGTTCGAGAACTCATCGGCTGGAACACCATGAAAGCGCGCCAGAACTGCGATGACTTTAGGGACGAAAAATAGCTGAGCAGGTACCACAGAAGCAAAAGATCTGTTTAGCGTGAATGTTGGTGGGAAATGAGATTTTGGGAAGGTTCCAGTGGGGTTGTCTTCAATTCTGTTTGATAAAACCCATCCTCGATCCGGTGCCAAAAGTTACGGAACTTGTAGAACTCAATTCCTGGACCTGATGCGTTGTGAGTTCTGCGCACAAAAACTGTGTTCCAACCACATTGATTGTTGAAACTGTTCACTGTTATAGGCTTTATCGATAAAGTGTTTCAATCGTGTCAGGTTCGGGAACTGAGTTCTCCTATATTAAATCTAAAGGATTATTTCCGCTAGTGTAAATAATATTACCATACCTTCCGGAGGAGTCCGTTATCACTAGCTGGTTCGATAGGTATTGGGGGCGAGTGCTTTCGATGTAAGGACATCATCATCAGGCCGTCGAGAGAATAATGGAGTCAGTTCATCAGTTTAAGAATCCTTAAGTCAGTCAGTCCTTAAGAGTTAGGTATACCAGACGTTACTTGCATGACCCATATCGTTGTTTGTACCTAAGGTACCAATTAAAATAGGATTAATCTTAAGCTGTTCTCACAAAAACAGGACAGACCATCCCCTTCAATTCCTTTGTTCCCCTTACGCCAAAATAATTTCCACTTCCTTTGTTCTCCTAGACACCTCACACTTCCCCTTCCCATGCACATAAATAGGGACCAAGCTGGCGAACTGACTCCAGTATTCTCTTGACGGCCTGATGATAATGTCCTTACATTGAAAGCGCTCACCCCAATATTCAACCAGCTAGTGACGGCGGACTCCTCCAGAAGGTATGGTGAGTTCTCAGAGTGTCGTAATATTCAGCACCCAATGGAGGACCGGTTTTTCTACAGAAGTGAAGATAACCTTGCTGGAACCTTCCCACAATCTCATTTCCCTCCAACCTTCACGTTAAACAGGTCTTTTGTCTCTGTGGTACCTGCTATAAGCTAGATAATTAACTATGTAAATCTTTATTCGTCATGTTTGAGACGTTCGTTACATTGGTCCCAAGCTGGAGCACATAAAGGTCGACCCCACAAATACGAATTTTTGCTTCATAGCACAGTAGGTCGGTATCCAGTAGCATTTTAATATGATTAGGACATGGTTTTATCCTATGTTCATGATTTTAAAAAAGTGACTACTGCAACATGATTTCAGTCCAAAGAAAAGAACGAAAGTGTACATCTCCCACAGATGCACATTCGGACATGTAAATTAGGCCCTGGTGAAAACACACCAACACAGTCATCAATGCTGCCCGGATCACAAGCTGAACAAAGTTATTAGTTAATATAATAATAATAAAGTAATAATAATATAATAATAATAAAGTCACTTGATGCGCCCCAAACAGAAACGTTATAAATAATATTAATCTAGGGCTAGGTAGATGAAATACCTACATAATGTTGATTTCACAGTGATAGTAGGCTAGAATCAAGTCGGGCACCTGGAACAAAATGGGATGCTTTACTTAGTTAACCTGCCAAATTGTTAGGCCGTGCTTGCTTCTGAGCCAATATATGACCTATAACTTCGATTTCAAAATATAGTGGTTGCGACTTAATCGAATCGATTTGGGACAAGCAAAATGGGCTATGTGCATGACTTTCCATTGGTATTTTTTATTGTAGAGAACAGCTTTTGAAAAAATCCTCCATAAACATTACCACTCCTCGGTTTAAAAAAAATTAGTATAATTGACAGGTTTGAAAAAAAAGGCGAACAAAGATCTATGAATTTCTGATTCTTCTGATAGGTCCAGAGCGCACCATGCAGTGAACTTACGAACCCTAAACATTCTATTGGGTATCCATTCGGCGATAACTGACCAAACCAAAACGAGTGAGGAAATGAAAACAGAAAAAAGGCACACACAAAAACGGGATCGAGAAATTTTGATAGAGAGTTTTTGCAACACACTCAACGAAAGCAGTGCTGCTCATGCGCATTTAAGACACCGAAAAGTTTGACGAGCCGTGACGACGAAAAATACCGGGATCTCACGGTGTCAGCTTTCGTCGTGTTGAGATGACGAAACGTAATTTAACCTTACATCTGTATAACGCTAGCTATCTTCTTCTGTTTTCCTTGGAAAATAAAAATGTCGAGCGTCGTATTCACAGCTGCTTCTTGGCGTCTTTCTATGTTAATTCAGACTTGACGCCATGTGTGGGCATAGATTTGTATTAACCACGGAGTAAAATGGGTGAAAGAGAGGTTAACATAATGTTAGCGTGACTTTCAAAGCTGAACGAAAACTGAACCGGAAAAGGTTAGCATCTGACTTTGGTCGCCCTATCCGCCATTTCCGTTTCGGTGTCGTTTTCCGTTTCGTTTCGGTGCGAGGGTGTTGCAAAAACTCTCTATTGAACTCACCACTCACACGAAAGTCATGTTAATGCTAGATTTCGCCAGGTGTTACAGCTGATGATGTTACATTATCAATTAGCTTGATTTCAGGGAGGACGTCATATTACATTCTTGTTTTGTGAGGTGATGATATGAATTACACTGCAAAACACGCGCCTGGCTGACAACCAACCCGTTTTCAAATGTCAGTTTGATGTGAATTTGATGTTTTGGCGTGTTACCATGTGATTGTGTATTGCAGCTACTAAAATAGTGTAATTCACGAAGTTTTTTATTTTCCATGTGCGTAGCCAATTTTATCAGGTTAGCCGGTGACTGGAATAACTAGTGTGTTTGATGGAGGAAAAAAGCCCTAGTCTTGATGAAAGTTTTCTAAAAAAAAAAGGTAAATGAAAAGCATAAACGTTCTTCTTATAAATTATGTGAGCATGTTATAAAAAACATAGTCAGTATGCACAATAAAATTCAGGTAGATTCTTAGAAATCTGCCCCCCTCTCCCATGCTGGACATAAGTAAAGTAAAGTAAAGAGCCATTCCAGGCTGGGGCTTTTAGTCCGACTGACCTACCAGCGTCGCGGACGTGATCAGCTGTCCTAAAATGAGAGGATCAGAATTCGGTCTGATCATTTAGCTCTTTACTTTGGTACTTAGCTTCGGTAATCGGTTTATTCCACCTGATAAGGCCGTTGGGCCCCATGCTGGACATATTTTTGGGCAATATCCTTGTGGGAAATATACATGACTGTCACAGCCCTATAGACAGTGAAGTTTTGGAAGACGAGGATGAGTAATGTGTGATGGTATGGCTGTTCTCGAGTAGTTTCTCGTCCAGTGAAGATGGGGTCGCTTGGGGAAGCCTAATCGATAACCCCTCTTAACTGGTGATAATCTCGCTGATCTAGGAGGGGGACTGCCGGGTCCACCGTCACTCACCTCGCTCTGTCACATGGTAGCAGAGCGTGGTTTGGTAGTATGTGCTGAGTAATTCACCATACTCCATCCGCTTTTTGTGGGCCTACCAGAAGGATAAGCCCAAAGGTTTTCCAGAAGGATTCCTTTATGGTAATCCTATCCCTTCGATAATACGTTCAGCTATTGGCTTCCCCACCCCCATTCGCCGCTTTAGAGTGTCAGTATAATTAAAATATATTGAGCTCATTTGACGGCGAGCAATGCCCTGTCCCAATTTACAATCCCAACAGTTGTTCCATCCTAACGATGGAGGTTGATCACGTAGAAGTTGCCCAGATGAACACATTTAACTGGACAACAACCTCTGGCAACATTTTTTCTCCGCCAATACTCGTATGTAGGAGCTTTGTTCTCCACCAGTAAAATATTAATGAGGTAAGTACCATTACGATGGAGGTTAGTCACATGGAAGTTGTTCAGATGTCGTTTCCTGAACAAGAACTTCATACTACTTTTCATTCCCCCTTTTCCATCTCATACTTCTGCTACCCAGAAGTACGTCATGTGGGGAGGAGTTTATAGAGGAGGGAACTGCCGAGGATCCACCGTCACTCTCCTCACTGTGTCACAAATGTAATTTTTAATCTGGTCCTCCCCTTGGAAGCCAAGCTCGCCATTTTATGTCGGGGACTATGGCGAGCTTGGCCTTACTTCTATTGATAATTGTCTGGTCTGTTGCAGGTGATACGATTAATGGGATGTCAAAAAAGAAGAAACGCGATAGCAAAAGGAAGATTGATGCAGTTGGCGAAGATACTCCATCTCAACCTGAAGTCGATGTCGTCAGCGGGGTAATCAACCTCGATGGCGATTCCAACACATCCGAATCCCAACAGCTTGTCCTCAGTGGCATCAAGAAAATACGCAAAATGAGTTCAGAGAAGTTTTCGCCCTCTGAGGTACTCTCCGACTATTCCCCGCCATCGGCCAACAACAGTTTGTTGAATTATTTCAACAAGATCGACAAAAGTGAGGTTCCACTGACTCCGAAAATTGAAAGATCCGTCCTGAAGGTGAAGGCAGTTGTGCACGATCCTCCTACTGATCCTGAAGAGAAGAAGAAAAGGTGGGGTTTTTGTAATGCTACAAAATGTTCTCAACAATAATAACAGTGGGAAATTATCATGAATTCTGTTTGCATTTTTGGTTTATTATTCTGTGAATAATACACCTATGTATTCGCTCAGCAAAAAGTTTTTATAATACCCCCTCAAAAAAGTTTTCTTTTTCTTTTCAAGATGTGTAGATTCCAAAATAAACCAAAAGCAATGTCCGTCCGCCGTATCATGCATAACTACTTCATTTTCGGTCTAAAAAATTCTTTCTTTTGCACACGGGCCCTAGTTCGCTCTTCCGCATTCGGGCCCTCGTTGTGTCCCGAAACTTTGCAGCCCAGTCGGTATATACCCAGGGTGTTATGGGGGAAAATGGATGTAAAATAGGGGTTTTTGGTGTTTGAGTAAAATAAGCTTTTGAGGCATCTTTTTCCATGTTTTTTAGGGCGAGAAGACCGAATGTGAAGTCGATTTTGACCGAAGAGTGAAGAATTGAGGGTGTAACGAAGGTTCAGCTCCCAAAATTCATTTTTTATTAGTCAAAAACCTGGGAAATTGTCTGGAATCACTATCAATTTGTGTAACAACACTAGAAATGTGTCAACAGGTGAATCAAGACAACTAAATGGCACTGTCAATAATGAAAGATAATTTAAAAAAAAAAGCGTAATTTGTGTTTTTGGGGGTCAAAATTTGTGGAAACCGTCAGATATAGCTATTTCAACTATTGCACATGATAGAAACAGTAAATGAACAGCCAGCATTTCTGTAGGTATGTCCAACAGAATAACAAACCCATGCGACAAGGACTTTGAAGCGTTTTTCTCAATAGTTTATGATGTGAGGTAGACGATAATATGGCTGAATCGGGAAAATATGCTTCCTTCATATTTCGAGACTTAAACTTCGAGATTTCAAAAAAGAGGCAGTGAAATAGAGCCCTGCTGTTGCGCAGTGACTTTTTTATGGATGTGGGTTCTGATTCGTTGGCCGGTGGCAGCTGATGGGAGATGGCCTGTCGACTCGTTATATCCCTGTAGCTCAAGCGGCTTCTTCGATTTGCCTTTTTCTGTTACATGTTTTTCTTTATCCATAAAGCAACGTTTCCTTCGACTTTTTCAAATTCGTAGTGGAAGATGATTATAAAAATCAGTACCAAAAGTGTTCCTTGTGGATACATGATAATTGCCCATTTGCATTATGAAGGATTAACTTATGGTTGGTAGTATGTTGTTAGTAGTAGTTGTTTTATACGTTGCTACCTACCTACATTAAAACTGGCTGATAATAAATTAAATTAAACGATGATCTGTTTAGGTCCCCAAACTTTGAGGAAATCAAAATGAAACTTCGGATATCCATGTCTGGCAATCGGGACAAGAAAAAGAAGAAGAAATCTGAAACGCCTGCAGACTATGATCTCATTGAATGTGAATCCGCTGAAGAGACAAATGGTGAGTAAACACAATGGTGAGTAATAGTGAACTATTACTCACCATTATCAGGCACCACCAAAGGACCAAAATTCTGTAGGCTGCTCACTTTGTTTTTGAACAACTTTTTTTGTTAACCTTCTCATTAAAAAAAAATTTGTTAATGACGTCACGTTTTTTGCCATTGCAGTCGAACCTGCAGTTGTGGATGCTAATTCCAAAGCCAAAGAAATCGGTACTCCCTGTATAAATCTAGCTGACGAGGATTTGAATTCAACGCCGATCTCGAAAAAAGCTCCTAAACTAACTGTCAAAATGAAACACGATGGTAAGGACTTAGACTTTTATTGGGTTTTCGAAAATACCATAAGGATTGCTATGGGTCCAAAATCTTGAGCATAACAATTTTCGGAAATTGTCTCGATTCTTTCTCGTTTCAGAGTCCGAAATCATCCCTGAATTTTAATAATTTTCGTATGTACGTATGATTATTGACATAACGAAAATCTTCTTATTTTTCGTTTATTAACGCACATACTTGTTATTGTGATTCACAGTTTTTTGTAATGGTCAAGGTCTGCACTACAGATTCTACTTATAAGTTCTGTCAGATTACCAAAATTTTGTATTTTTCGAGAAGAAATTTGATGTCAGGGTTTTTCCCAAAATGTTGACTTGCCCATGTACCAGTTGTCGACAATAGGGAAAGGAAGTTATTGACATCATATTCAAGAAAATTAATTTATTTTGAACACTTTGAAACTCGTATGCACGTATTATAGGTAGATGTCACTAACTGTTTTGACCACAACATAAAGTACGAATTTTCGTATAGATGTCTACTCCTTCTTTAAACTATGAAAGTAATCTAAAGGGTTTGTCAGTTGGACATTCGACCTGCCAATACCTTCGTACCCTGCATTCCTTCAGTATTTAAAAAAATTAAAAGCACCAACAAATGAAGAATTGACGCCCAAACGGAAGTTCTATGAAATTAAACTCTTATCAATAACTGAGGAAACAGGTTTGTTGACATCCCTGAAGTTGTTTTCATTAAAATTGACCTTTGAAACTGGTACAGGCATTTCCTTCATCTAGTAGTGGCAACAAAGTTGGTGAAAAGAATTGGAACTCAAGCGTAGGTAATACTGCGGGAAAATCCTGACTCACCTTCAAAGCATTATAACGGCAGCTGCAGTGAGAAAGCAGGTGAAGTGATGAGAAATCTACGTTTCTCACAGGTTTCATCGTCCATGGAATACTTGATCATGGTTGGAGTCTGAGGATGATTGATTGAACTGTGAAATGGCGCCATGTTGAAATTCCTAGATGGCCTCAAGCACTTGTTAAAAAAAAGGTACAAGTGTCAGTAAATGGTGCTGTTACCTACCCAATTATATGTGACATCCCAGACAATATCTGACCTTGGCTACGTGATGAAAATTACCAATTTCACCATAATGACGAACGTTTGAATGAGTTCGAAGATGAGAAGTTTTCGAAAACAAACTGTTGGTCAATAATACAGATTGTTTGAACAGCAGAGGATTCGTCACTCTATTCCTGATTCTGTTGGTCACACTTGAATTTGTGTGGAAAAATTGACATAAAATCACCAAGTGTTGTAGATGGGTGATTTGAGATGGAAAATACCACGTCAGTACCTAGTCAAAAATATTTTTTTCTAAACTAAATTTCGTCGAATACAAATTTTAGGTGTCAAATACGAATTTTTGTGGGTTTTGTGATGCATCTGTAAAAGTTGCTATAAAATTACCTCGTTGTATAAAGTGGTGTCTGTTGACAGAAATTCTACAATGAAATATTTTTCTCAAAAAAGAGGGTAAAAAATGGCAAGTTACTATATTTTAAAATTCACTCATATGGTCATTCTGGATGAATGGTGCTTTTCTGTTTGAAATCTTCATTTTACTGTATGACCACTAGATACTGTGTGAACATTGGATGATTAGGTGCGTCAAGTGTTATCCAAAAACAACCTTGATAACCTCCCCAAGTTATGAGACTTCTCCAGGGAATCACAGGTTTGTTCTGTCGCATCATATTCCAGGTACGTTAGCGTCTTTCTTCACTATTGGCAACCGTATGCCCAAGCCGTTGATTCAGCTCAGCGAAGAGGAGAAGATAGCGAAGCAGAACTTTCTTCAAAGCGGTTCGCCCACGATTATGAAGAAAATTGTCTTATCTTCCGGCAGGTAAACTTACTGAAACTTCCTTGAAAGGCTGCAGGAGTCGTTAGGGCCTTGTTTTTGAGTTAGACACCCAGCCTCCTCGTTGCCCTCGAATATATCATACATTACGATGTTCCAGTACCTATTGATTGATTGCATATCCTTTCAATTATTTACAGTAGCCAAGTCTCGGGAGCTCCAGCGATGTTACCCAAAGTGACCCATGTTCGTCAAAAAGATCCGATGCATATTATTTGGAACTTGCCTAATCTCGAACTGAAGACAAAAACAGTTGATAGCCAAGTTTCTCTTCCCACTTGGTCTTCAGTCACCCATTTTGGTCTGAAACCGCAAGTGAACGGAATCCAGAAGTCTACAGAACCGGTCAAGTTTGATCAGAAGAAAGAATTGAAACTCCTCAAGAAAGAAGTAAGTTATTTGAAGTAAAAATGTTGGAAATCGCATTGGCAGCTCAAACCTTAATGAAACAAAAAACGTTTCACTCAACTGCTCATAAACTCGGGTTGATGTTGAACACATATTGTAGGTGACAATATATCTCAACACGCCCCCTCATCCATCGACATCCGACGAATAAGACAATCCAAGAGGCGCCCGGAAATCAAGGAACTTTCGACCCCCAAGAGTGGTCTTGTTAGTATGTCTGCAAGTTTGTCATTAGTTGGACAATACTCTAATTAATGAAACCTCCCGTTTAAAGATAAGATCCTTGGCATAGAATTTCCTTACATCCAAGTGCTTAATCCTTGCGCTCGCCTTCTCATTTTCTCAATGTACTTCATGCAGCTTTGGTTGTCTTCTAAAACAGGTGTTGCATTTTCTTGGGGGTGACCCGTGTCTTTTAAAAGTATTCGAATTCAAACTGCCTCTTGAATTCCAGTTGATGCAGTGACAAGCTCAGCTTCTGTCGAGGACAGAGCAGCCGAGGTCTGCTTCTTAAACAACCAACCCACACAGCTTGAACCTACTCGGAATAAACAACCGCTGATTGACTTTCTATCGCCCCGCTCCCCCCCCCCCCCCCTCCCAATCAGCATTCACGTAGCAGTTTTACTTGATGTTGTTCTGCGAACTCAGTTTCAGCTTAATGTTCAGCGTTGACTTCAAGTAGCACACTATCCTGTTCACCGCATTCCAGTCACTTTCAGTTGGCTTTCCGACTCTGCGAGACAAAACTCCCACTGCAGATAAAATGTCTGGCCTTGACGTGACCGATAAATACAGTAGAGAAACTACAGCCTGACGATACATAGTGCTATCAGACACAGGTGAAGATTCAGCAGTCGAATTCATGAATCCAGACTCCATAGGTGTTTTCACTGGCTTGGTATCTTGCAGACCGTATCGTAGCGCTAGCTCCTCGATTTTCCTCCTTTGTGAATGAAGTAGTGAGGTCCGCATTGTTCGATTTCAACTCCCAAATAAGTTCTTCTTCTTGATGTTGAACACATATTGTAGGTGCCTATATATCTCAGCAAAAAAAGGGGAAAAAATGCTAATAATAATAATGAATACTAGTTATACTTCAAGTTTTATAGGGGCTTGTTTTCAGGACTGGAGAGCCAGTAAAAACTGAAAGTTTACTAGAATTGTATTATAGATAATTGTTGGCTAGGTGTTACGCTGGGGTCGAGTATTTCTCGTAGATTCCTTTAAAAATCCGCGAGAAACTGAAAAATCATTGAATCTGGCTGCCGTGAGTGTAGGATGACCACTCAGTATCTTGTTTTGATACTGAAGTTTTGGAAAATCAATAGATTTCTCTGTGTTTGGGAGAATGTCAACCAAAACAGTAAATTCAGTTTTGGAAACAGGCGTAAAATGGGATGCAACTACTTGAGTCCATTTTCTGTTGTAATTATCTTTTGTTCCAGTAGGTATTGCAAAACTAAGGTGATCAATTTTATTTTTTTTATTTTTTACAAAAACGTGTATATTCAGTAGTACGTGCATACTCTTGGAAAAATGGTAGTATGAAGCCAGTTTTCAAAAATGAACCTGTCAGGTCTATTGATTGGTTGATTGGCTGTTGGCCCAAGGAGGCAGAGTGAAGGTTCTCAGTGATGCCAACAAGAACACCTTAGACCTTAAACAACACAACATTAGAAATTGCAAACCTTTGTGACAACCTTCAAGAACCTTTGCTGTCACCTTCGTGAGCCTCACCTCAGTTTGATTTAGAGGAGTGTTTTTAAAAATTATTTATAAATTTGAGGTTCCATCAATCCGTCCATTGCAGTTCTGTACATCGTTCTAAGTGCTGCACTAGTGCTCTAAGCCGGATTTGAGTTGAACTGCGATTTACCTGATACGTAGTTTCGACGTAAATAACTTATTATGTGATCAGTAAGTGTTTCAGTTATTGAACAGAATTTGGCACACAGAAAAAAAGAGATTTTGTGATCAATGGAAACTGCCCATTGTCAGTCAAAATGGTTCAAATTTGAGGTTCGTGAATTGTGATTCTCTTGAGAGGGCAGTGGATCAGGTCCACTACACTGGCAGCACAGTTGGACCTAAAGCTGTTTTCATTACTCTTGTTTAAACTTTAACATTCAAGGTGGGCTCTGATAGATTCTGCAAGAGCGGGGGTGATGTAGGATTACCCTGTACTAAGTCAGTGGACTTATTTCATCGAAGTTCCATTCTTTCAGGCAGATGGGCTTCCTGTCTCGGTTTGGTTCAAGGACCTCCGAGAAATGAAAAAGAACAACGAAGGCCTGATATGGAGCGAAAAATACAAACCAAAATCCATCGTCCATCTATCCCTTACTGACGTTCGGAACGTTGAAAAACTCCAAAATTGGTTGGTGACCTTGAGGGACAACACCAAGAAGGGTGAGTTCTATGGCCATGATAGCCGTTTTATGGTACGTCCAACCTTCATTACTTAGGTACATATTTATATAATTGAATTCTATACAGGTATATGGTTATGAGAGTATTAATTTGTTATTTCAGAAGAATCGGAAACTTACAACAGTGAAGATGACTTCGTAGTTGATGATGATTCTTGCGATAGAACTGTGAAGTTTAAAAGGGCCGCTCTGATCACAGGACCAAGTGGGATCGGAAAGACTGCAATAGTGTATGCAGTTGCCACAGAATTAGGTTACCAGGTTAGTTGAAATAATTTATTTGAAAAAAATGAATGAATAAAAAAATAGAATGCCAGAAGAACATTGACGTAAAAGTTTGAACAATAGGGTCGGCGACTCATCAAGAGGGGTAAGGTAGAGGCGCAGAGGGTGAAGGGATGGGGGGTGGAGATCTGAATGCTTTTCACGATTGTAATTGCTTTTCCGACCTTCCTGTACCCTATACGAATATAGTCGGAATGTACAATATCTACACAAAGTGTAGATATTGCATTCAGTAATTATACATGCCATGTCGATATTTATGCTGACCAACCAGTACCACGCTCGATTAATCCAGCAGTGAGGCCATAACCAATACTTTCCTATGTCACCTTTTTAACCAACTAACACTCTCCTGTGCACCGCTTGGGTAATTCAGCTAGGAGCTAATGAGCGAAGGGTACCCTGCAGTTAAACACGCTTCTTTCAGATTAGATGGCATGAGGGTAAAGTTATTGAGGGGTGTTTCCTAGGGCTTTTCTTGGGTTACTTCCTGTCCAATTTTCACAGTTCAAGATGGAAATCATGGCTGAATGTTGGAAACGGATGTTCAGTGTATTATCGAACACCTGGTAGGAGCCTTTGGTGCCTTGATTTTTCCATGCTGCAGCCCGCAAGGTCACACACACACCCATACCTCTGCCTGTGCTCCTCTTGCCCTACTCATATCTCAATACCTACCATCACCAAGGTTGATGGTCTGTGATTAGTAGGTATCTGATGAGTTGTATTTCTGCTGCACAGGTCTTGGAGTTGAACGCTTCAGCAAACCGTTCTGGAAAACGGATCCTACTCGAATTTTCGGAAGCTCTCCAGTCCCATAAAGTGGAAGCCAAACAAGTGGATAGTATACGTAAGCTCCTTTATATTACAGTTACGGCGACCATAGATACTCCTTTTGGGAGTATAGGTACTAGTTTTTGAGTTTGGGTCCTCACATATTTTTGAACTCATCAAAAGGAAGATAAGGTCCTACTTTTTTGAAATGGTACCTACTCCCAAGGTCCTTTGTGCTTTTATAAGTTGTAGGCCAAACCCATATATTTTCGATGGAATTCGTAAACATCGGTGTAAGTAACATCGAGACCGATATACAAACACAAATTTTTTTCCCACTGCATTGTAGAAGATTGAAGAGGGAGAAGAAGCAGAACTTTTGTTATCAGGGTGGTACGACTAGGGTTGCGACATCGGATTCAAAACATCGATATGGACATCGATGTCAACATCGGTCGCTCAACATCGATGTGGGAAAAACATCGGCCAGAAAACATCGATGTTTCGATAATATCGAACTTCGATGGCAGCCCTACATTACATACTTCCTAAACATCACACGTTCAAGGATTTTCCCAGTCATTATGTGGTAACCGTCGATTCACCCAGGTAAAAAACCATCTGGACCTGTAGTGTTTGACTTGAGGTGGCTCAAATACCAGCCAACCGGAATCATACAGTTCAAATCAAACTACATTTTGACTACGATTTCAAAAATCTTTCCTGCCGTCCAACACCAGGAGTCGTTGGACAAATTGGGGACCTTCCGCCCATGCAAAAACAAAAACTGTCCTATTCCCATCCCAAAGGGCCAATGGGATGACCTCCAGTCCTTAAACCATTATATCGACGAAGCTGCGTTCTTACCAATTTCACACAATTAATCCGTGATAAAAATTATAATTAAAATTCCTCCCCTTTTTTTTAAAAATTTCAGTGAACAAAACAATGAAGAAAACTTTTATGAAAAAACCGATGTTGACTTCAAACCATCGATGTTGACTTCAAACCATCGATGTCCGATAATATCGACTAGCTAAACATCGATGGTAAAAACATCGAACATCGGAGCCAAAACATCGATGTTTCGATAATATCGAACATCGATGCGCAACCCTAGGTACGACCTAATCATCCGGCAATGTGATAACCAAGGACTTTTGTTCCCTTCTAAATTTCTTTGAACGATGTGGTATTTTGCAAGTCTTTCTGATTGCATATTTTTGTGTCTAAAATGAAACGTGTTCGCAGGAATCTTTGTTACCATCTACCTTGCTGTGAGAGTTCAGTAATATTATTTAGTTTGAAACGTTTCTATTTTGAACATTTATTTTATAAGACTAAATATAAAGTTGGTGGTTGATTTGTGTTACATTTCTTAGAAGGTCCTCCTTTTTTTTTCAAAATTATAGTCACTGTAATTACAGTGCCTGTTAATGATGGACCAAATGAAAGATTTCAAGAGTCGAATGCTGATTAATCAAATGAAGTTGAGTAATTGATTTTATGGTTGACACAGCCCTTTATTTGGTTTATTTCTATAAAGCAGAGGGGAGTTTTTAGGAAATCTTTGTTGAGTTTTTGGGGCAAAGAGCTGGCTGGGTTTTTCGGTTGAAGTTCGGGACTGTTTGAGAAGCAGTGGGTCTTCAAATAGAACCAGTCAATGTACCTATAGTGGTACATATATAGTGTACCTATATAGTGGTTAATTATGATGGTGAATCATTTGAGATAGGTACATGGGAGGTTACCTTATCTGATCTGCTAACTGGATACTGTAAGTCCCTGTAATGTGCAGCCTCGTAAATTCATTGAAATTGAGTGTGAATCAATAATTGAGTCAGCTGACAGCCACGTTCTTGTTCAGGGTGTTTCATAACTAGCGCCAAATTTTAAGTTGGCACCGCTGTTTCCCAAGATAGTTGGTATCCCTGATTTTCATCATTTTTGCAATCTATTATCGTCCCGATTAGTGGTAACAACCCGTTGGTTGTGAAGTTTGCGTTGTTTATGTGATATTGTAGCCATGGAGCAGATGTCCTCTGAACAACAAATTTTGGTGGTTAAGACTTTGCAGGTGCCAGAAAGCCCCTGTTACTGTGAACGGGGAGAGGTACAGAAACATGATTTCTGAGTGGTTTTGGCCTTGTTCCAGCAGGATGGGGCAACTTGCCACACTTCACGCGAGACGATTACACTTTTGCTGGAACAATTTCCCTACCGCATCGTCTCACTACGAGGGACCGAGGAATGGCCAGCACGGTCCTGTGACCTGACCCTACTTGACTTTTTCTTGTGTGGATTCATACAGTCAAAAGGTTTATGCAAACAAACCTCAAACCATCCCCCATTTGAAACAAGAAATTAGGAGAGTGATCGCCGCCATCGAACCTGAAACCTGCCAGCAAGTGATCGAAAATTTCAATGGTAGAATGGTTCAGTGTAGGGCCTCTTTAGGAGGACATATTCCCAAAGTGATTTTTTTTTTTCATTTTGAAATTTAAAAAAAATCAATTTGCATTAAAATGGAGTATTTTATTGCAATCCGGCGCTACTTATGGAACACCCTGTAGTTGTGTTCGTAAATTTAGTCTAATTGAATTAATGATCATTCGTTGAGAAAGGAATAATACTAGCAAATAATTATGTTCAAATCTTATCACTCTGTCATCCCCATTTTGTTTGTGCCATGTGTTGTCAAGTTTTTGTTTTTCCCCAGAAAACGAAAGAACCGAATAACCGAACTTGCCAAAGAAAATGCTGTCTCTTTGAAGTTCGGGTTTTCATTGAAATCTTGAACTCTTACATCTGAATTCAATAACAGATTGCCTCGTTCGATACATCATTCAAATTGCCCATAACTTGTTTTCGCTCAGTTTCCAAACATGGTTTTGCATGAATTGCTCCACAGTTTCTTATATACCTGTCATTTTCAGTTGATTTGTCTTGCTTTCAGTTGGTAAGAAAGGAAGCAAAAAGAAAGAAGCACCCAAACTACCTAAGCACTCTCTTATACTAATTGAAGATGTAAGTAATTAACATTCAGTATGTCGGAGGTATCTGAGAACTCATACGTAGAATTACCCAGCTTCAGACGAACCAGCAATATTATTGCATGTAATACTATTCATTCCTTATGAAAACGTAACAGTTCTACACTCCCCACGTTCTCTTTCAGGCTGACTTGATATTTTCCGATAATGACGATGGGTTCCTATCAACAGCAGCGACTCTTGCGGCATCCTCAAAACGGCCTGTCGTCTTCATAGCTAACGAAAGAGGTTGCAAAAATCTCCTCTCCAAAATCGCGCCCCACCTAGAAATTGACTTGCACTTTTCCTCCCTCAGACACGAAAGAATCAGTAAGCTCGATATTTGTACGGTTTAGAAGCTCTGATTCATTATATTCTGTTGATTCTGTTTCCTGATGGATCGTTTCGGTTTTTTCTAGACAGTTGGCTGAGGACCATCAGCATAGCTGAAAACGTGACTGTAAGTTCGCACGAGGCTGACCAACTCATCTCGTGGGCCAAAAAGTTGGACGTCCGGAAGTGTCTGTTGCAACTAGAATTTCTGCGTGCAGGCAGTCAAGCTATTACAAATGTAAGTATCCTTCAAGTTATCATAGATACAACCAACACGTGAGTCCAGGGCAGGGTTGCCAGGTAGTTCAAAGAAATGCCTAACATCCAAACTTTTACGAATTAATGCATAGAATATAGTTTTTAAGTTCATTTTTTTTGTTAATTGTTTTCAATAATAAACCGTTGGAATCGAGCATGAGACAAAAAAAATTTAACCCCCCCCCCCCCCCCTCAAAATTTGGTGTTTTCCGTTTCAAGGTACGTAGAATCCAGAAATGGAATGAAATGCTCGATTCCAAAGGTTCATTATTGAAAATAATAAACCAAAAATTAATGTACGTCTGCCATACTTCGCACTTTTCCTAGTTACTGTGAACCTAAACTTGGTTTGTAGGTCCCGTTTGGGGTCTAGTTGGTCCGCGAAGCTCAGTGTTACTGACGGTCATCTCTAAGGGTTGAAATTCAGAACACCGTAGTTCGAAAACTTTCAATAGAACAGTATTGTTTTTTACGTTTTTAAATTGATCTCAAACTTTTTGAGACCACCCGGAGCATTGTACGACCAGCAGTTCCTTTGCACCGAAAACCTTCGTCAACATGATCGTGAATCAAACGGTATAAATCCGGCCCAGATATCATCGCTAAGGAGCACCTGATTATAATCACAGGTGGCTGTATGAAGTCGAGTTGGTTGTTCTGTGATATTATTCCATTTGAAAAATGATGGCTGTTTTGGATTTTGTTGATACTTCTGCAACTTGAACAATAGTTATGCTTCATGAATAACAACTAATAATTAACGATCGAATTATTGAATCCTGTGCATTTTCGTGAAACTGTAATTCCCGGACCGGCTCAAGTAACTCGATTTAGGGCTTTCTTGGGGGGAGCATTGTGTTATAATTTGCAGCGTTTTATCTTCTAAGTTTGTATGGGGGATTATTCGTGGGACCTATTGCAGCTTCCACTCACAGCGACCCAAAAGAACTAGGTATTGTGGTTTTCTCCCCGAGGTTGCATTAGCCTACCGTCAAAGGTCTACCCTCTCCACTTTTTAGAAAATGTTACAATTTTATTTTCATCGTGTTATTTTAGCAAACTATATTATCCGCCCTAACCAGAATGCGAGAATGGGCAATGTCCTTGCAAAAATGGTGGAGAGCCCGCTCTGTTTTATAGGCATTAGTATGCCAGATAGCTTCCCCCGTAGACCACTGCTAACTTACGAGTGACCTCAACTTGACTCAGTTTAGAGTTCTTGGAGCAACCATCCTATCAGCGCGAGTAGGGTCATCTCGCCTCCAAATCCGATTATAGTGATTCGAGATCCATCTGGCACTCTTTGGTCAGTCATACTCGAATTTGACTGATCGGAGGCGACTTCATTGCGAAGCACGGAATACTCAACCTTTGAGCATAACAGGCATCAGAAATTAACCCAAATCATACTTTTTCAATATCTGATTTTTGTAGTTGATCTAGATACAATACTTCATACTGATCCACATTTCAATTATCTTCTTTCAGGGTTTAGGTTTTGATGGCCGAAGTTCCAGCAGGGTCTGGCATAAACTAGGATATTTGGATGTCACGCCTTCCTCTAGTCAAAGCGATGTCCTTCGACATTGCCTCAACTTGTTGACAGTAACTGAAATGTTGCTTTCCACCATTAAAACTGAGGTAAGAAATAAGTAGAACGTCGATATCTCATACTCCAAGAGAAATGTAAGAAATATTCGAGATAGCCGAAGTTCCGAGTCGATCAATAGGTCAAATCAAAGGTTTAAGTCTACATAATATTCATGTATTTATTAATGGAATATAAACATGTAACAACAA
Organism: Leptopterna dolabrata; assembly: GCA_954871275.1. Classification (NCBI taxonomy): domain Eukaryota; kingdom Metazoa; phylum Arthropoda; class Insecta; order Hemiptera; family Miridae; genus Leptopterna; species Leptopterna dolabrata. The sequence goes on from OX940984.1 coordinate 26,675,164, forward strand.
GTTTTGAGGTGCAAAGTGGTGTTTCACCGAATTGTGTTATCTGAAGAGAAATGTCCACATAGATCACAGAATAGTGTATCTGACCCATGCTGATAAAACTACCTACACCTATTTTCTGATCGTAGCTGAATCACGACAACCCGTGCCAGAGGTATTGGGAATCGAATGCCCGAGACAGCACAGAGCTAGAGTGTCCGGAAATAGAAACTTCTCACTTACTCACTGAAGAAATGTCTGCTCATAACCTATCTGTGATGGATAACTTGCTGGAAGGACAGCCCACCTGTTATCACAATGTGTAAGTTTCTAGCCCGTTTTGGAGGTATTTCATTTTAGCTTGTACCTACTTGGAAAATATCGGTACTAAAAACAAAAGCAATTTTTGTTGTATTTTTAGGACCAAAAGGGTTGAGTTGTTTGGTGACATGGAACAGACGCTGGTTTCACCGACGTGTCTGTTGAGCCGGTCTGCTGTGGCGCTTGATTTCGCTCCTGCCTTTAGAGAAATAGCTCGTTCTGAACAGACGAGATTCTCCTATCAAACTAAGCGAAACAATCGGTGAGTAAATACAAGGAATTTTAGAAAGCTTGTTTTCATAATAGGCTGCTATGTGACTTACTTATGGGGAGGGTATTGTGGGTGTATAGTGTTATGTAGGCTGCCTAAGATTTAATGTTAAATTTCTACTTCTGACCTGTGGGGCGTGAGAGTGAGTTAGCTTTCACTGATGTTGGCTAGTTGATTACCCTGTCTTGATTCTGGTTGGTTGCCAAAACATTGTGGTACGGGCCCAGTGGGGGATTTTTGTCAAAATTTGTAATGGATGAGGGGATGTAACTAGCCACCCATACAGCGTTGTTTCCCCCTCTTCACTCAAGATAGGTAGGGAGGCAGTGACAGCTGCCCCCGGAAACACTAGTTTATTACGCAATGCCTCCAGGAGTTGACGATTCGTTTTCGCGAATCGACCGCCCCATCAGCCACGTGTCAAAAAGATCTGGAAGAGCCCGGATCCAATGTGGGCGGGATTCCCATATACCGTCACACTCCTCCCCTTAAAAACATAGGTACTTATTTGAAGAATAAGCATGTGAAGTTAATATTGACACGGGACTGAAAGTAGTATGGAGTTTTGATTCAGGAATGGTTCATCTGAAAAACTCCAAAGCTGATAGCTTCCATCGTAATGTTACTACAGCAATTATTTACTGCTGGAGACCTTAGCTCCTTATAAAATTACTTGGCGTTCTTGGAAATAATAAAAATAAGGAGGAAAGTATTTTTCAGAGGTTCTGGTTCAGGTGAACAACCTCTAGGTGACTAACCTCCATAATACGATGGGACAACTGGGATTATTTGAGACACGTACATCACTAGGAGATTTTTAAATCTGCATTTTTGCCTTTAAAAGTGGGAACTTTTGCCCTTGTAAGAAGAAGAAGAAATATCAAAGAGGCATTGCACGCCTGTAATAGCTGAATTTGATGAAGAACAGAAAGGACAGATATCGAGCTTTAAAAGAAAACTGAATGGCCAAGTGTATGTTCATAAAAACAAACGGGTATTGAAATGTCTTCTGGAAAATCTCTGAGCTCTTCCTTCTGGAGGCGCTCTCAAAAATATAAAGTGGAGGGGGTACCGAGGATAGAATCCAGCACGTACCCACCAACCATGCGGATGAGGGGGTGTAACTAGCCACCCATACAGCGTAGTTTCCCTTCTCCACTCAAGAAAGGTAGGGAGGCATTGTGACAGCTGCCCCCGGAGACACTGGTTTGATTATTACGCAGTGTCTCCAGGAGTTGACGATTCGTTTTAGCGAATCGACCAGCCCATCAGCCACTTGTCAAAAAGATCGGGAATAGCCCGGATCCAATGTGGAAGGGATTCCCATATACCGTCACAAACTTCAGAAACCTTTGCCTCGGTTTGATTTTGAGGATGTTTTAAAAATGTATTTATAAATTTTCGGTTCCATTCATCCAGCCGTTGCGGTTCTGTACATCGTTCGACAGGATTTGAGTTGAACTACTCGGCAATTTACCTGATACGTCATTTTTAGAAGGAACTCCGGAATTCAAATTTCACACTCGTTTTCTGCCTAGACTTTCCCCCATAAACACCTCATTGTAGACCTGATGGCCACCGATGTGGTAAGGGAAAAATGGTATGAGGATGGGTTCTAAATAATGAACGCTTGAACCAGTTTCAAGGACATGTTTGGTTCCGTTCACACCTCATCATCCATAAAAGGGATAATAGGAGAACAGCTGTGACACAGTGCTGGGAAGGGATGACATATTGGCGTAGCCATTATTTGCATTTGTTTAGTAGAAATGTCCCATTGGTTCCCCAGGTTGACATCACTTGCCGTGCTTCTTCCAATGTATTTTCACGACACGTCTCATAGCCCTAGGAGCATTTTGTTCATCTAATGTTTCCAGTTTTCTCCAGTGTGTTGTGGAATTTTGACAAGACCTCACTACCAAAATTGTTTGGGGTAGTCTTGAATAAAATATCCCGTTTCACCAATGAATTGTTGCAGATGGTTATCTATGGCCATGTGACCCCAATCTGTTGCCATTATCCTGGATTCTCAGGTTGTTGTGACGGTGGAAATGATGAATTATACATAGTTGTCCGGGCCATTAGTTCGTCTCCAAACTGGATGTTGATATAAACTTAAATCGTTCCAGGTATTTCCACTACCTCCGGCCAGACCATGCTAGATCTTCACTTAAGATGGACTTTGACTTGCTGAGCAAACCATTCAGTTCCTCAGTACCGGACCATCCTTCAAATGTTGAATCCACACGCACGTGACGAAATCCTGTTGGTAAACTTATTGAACTGTGTGACTCATTTTACATTTCAGTGGTATCATACGCCCTAACCATTGTATTACCTTGAAGGATGGTCTATTTCTCAACTGTTTCCTAGTCCCCTTGATTATGTAGCAAATCGTTGATTGTAGTAAATAACTAGCATTGATAGGTTTGATTATTTGAGGCTCTATTTTTGTGATCAAATATTTCACAAGGATTGTTCACATATTTCATACCTCATTCCCGTGCCTTCTTGGGTCCGAAAGGAATTTAGTGCCTTTTTCTGCTGTCGGTATATCAGCTGTGAGTGTATATCAACATGTAGGATTAATAAAGTTTATCATTTTTTTTAACGAATTTTTCCAAACGTGGTTAACTGACCAATTTGAGCTTATTACCATGTTGCAATGTACTGTAAACGTGTAAAATACAATATGGTTCATAATCTTGATCTCTATTGATTCACTTCATTTATTTTTTGAATCTACTTTTATTATCTTTACCTACCACCTTTTGATCTTTTAAATCCGTAGCTCTCCCTTCCCCAACTGTAAGAGGATGATGGGAACTGGGGCAGTAATAGGCTCTTACACATTTTAAGGAAATATATTGCACTACCTACTTAAGGAAAACCGTATATAATTATGTTTTACAAAATAGAAACAAATACAATATAAATCAACTTGAAAAAAAAAAAACAAAAAAAACTGAAGGTAAGTTGAAAACTGAGATCAAAACAATTATGTAAGTGGGTCTGAAACAATGTTGATGTTTGGAATGCATAATCTTAAGCCAAATTTAACTCAAACCGCGCATATGTATATGAGTTGTCAGGTATGCAGCGAGAATTCTGCAGGGTTGCCACCAGACAGGGAGTTGTTTTCACCTCACAGAAGAAACTGTATGCTCTTAGTTTGAGCCAGTCCATTCAAAGACCAACTAGACCTAATACGTTTGTTTCTTTGGGATATAGTAGTTATGACCTCCAAAGAGGAATGGACATGCATTTAATTTGTTCAGATTGTAGGTATAACAGAGCTTTTCAAAAAGGCGCTATATGATGGGTTGGAAATGAACGGGTGGGTGAACAAGGGAAGGAAACAGCTTGTAACTGGTATGTATTGCCGTCTCACTTTTGCGTGTGGGAACCGACTGATAGGGAGGGATACCAGATGATGGTAGCTCGCTCACGCCAAACTACTCTTGATTTTGGAGCTGGCAATTGGGCTAGAGGTTTTCAAGGGTGCTGAATCTGATCAAAAGCAGCAAATTTTGATCCACATCAATTCCTCATTACGTAATTGGACAGTAAGCAAAACCGTAAATGTCAACACTATAAGGCCAGAACACTAGAGGGAGCAAACGTGGAAGCTAACCCTCAAACATGGGACCTACAGTGGCAAAAGCATATGCGATTGCGACGCCAATGGTCCCCGTGCCACCCTAGTGAACTATAGAAATGCAAGTTTCCACCTGCGTGTTTGGTTTGTGATGACTTCTGGTTGCAGGAATGTTACTGTTGTACGAACAGCCTATTCCACCTAGGTAGGACCATAAAACCTGTTTACTAGAACTCAAAAACATGGAACGAGTTTTGTGGGTACTTCTACAAAGCAGTAGGGTCACAAAAATAAATCTGCAATGCTAGTTAATGTCTTTGAAAGTTCCCAGACTATTTGAACTTGAAACTGGATTTGGCAGCAAGGTGTTCAATGAGTTCATTCAGGAGGTAAGTATGGTGGCTACAAAATTCAAATGCAGCAAAGAATGGAAAACAATAGAATAATATCTATTCAAGTAGCACCTCAAGTGCCACCGTTGTGCTGTTTGGGTGTTCCCTTTATGCATACTCACATAGTACTAGATGGGTTAAAAAGGGAATAATCATCACTCTCAAACCTCAGAAACGTCTTCCAAGTTTAATGGATGATTGTAACTGTAGGTAAAAAGTGTACACGATAAATGATCAATTCAGTACAGATTTGGGTGGATATCTGTACATTTCATCTCTTGTTAGTTTGAAGAAAATGCCATCAAAATCGGACCTTAGGTTCGTGATAAATTCAGTAGGTATCTCAGATATTGCGCATGAACAGTGGCCGCACCAAAGGTCTGATCGCGTTGACATTTATAAGGGACCATCTAGGAGGTTCACCCTAACTACCGCCAAATTTGAGCATCGGGCCATTGGTTTGTAAGAAACTGGCCGTACCAATGATCCTTTCCACACAGGCCCAAACCCTCATGATCCCTTGAAATTTCAGCAAAATCGTATTTGAATTGAAGAAGTTATGCGTGTGGCAAGGATTTACGGACACATACACCGAACCAAAATGTGTTCAGAAAGGTTTAATACGTAAAACGCAAGTGGAATTTGTGATTTCTGGGGCAAAAATATTCTTCCTCTCAAAAGTGAAAACAAAGCTTCCTTCCACTACCTAATTTGGTAGACTGGGAAGTGATACTGAAAATCTGGATTGAAAAGGCACTGGTTGAACACCTTGAGCTTGGTGGGTAACAAAATCTATTATTGGACGACATTATAGTCAATATTGCACGATTTAGATCAATCTCAAATGGATGTTTCAAGCTCTGATAATATTTGAGTGGAAGATAAGAAGTGAAGATGGGAAATGTTAGATTTTTTCTGTACTTGAAAACTATTTCACCATTCTGCTCAATCAACCAACTAGATAAATTTATATTGACAAATACACAATTAGAAAGTAATTACAGAGTAAACACATTTTATGCTAAAATTGCTAATTGTACCTATCTAATCAAAACATATCAGTGTATTTTTGAAGGAACACTGGCACCTACCTACAACAAAAAATAATATTAAATCAAGTCGCTGCAGTGGTGGGATAATTAACAGAAACAAATTTAATTTCTAATTCACTTCAATAGATAGCAAAAATACATTTTTGACACCAATCTACATAGATGACCTATGAACCTATAGATGAACACTGTTAGGTTAACTTGAAGCCCTATTATCGCAGGAAACATATTTTTCTATCATTCCATGTCCAATATGGAGCAAAAGTCCATACAAGGATAGGGCAGCAAGACGTTTAAAATGCCAATTCAATTATTAATCAAGTTAGGCAGAACACACAAAACAATTTTTATCATTGACAGAATATAAAACAATACAATTTGTTCTATCCAAATGATTGTTGCCAAACACCAACAAGTCAACTACAAGAAATGAAGTCACAGGATATCAACATAATATTCGAAAATTCAATCAGAAACTCTTAGGTATTTACCTACAAACCCTCTCTACTCTCTTGGTACTTATCTACAAATTTCAAATGAATACAAGGCAAAACTTTTGAGAAAACACCCAAGAATATTAATGGTGAATAAGAAATACTAAGAGTACGAGATGAAACTGTGCCGCTGCATTCAACAGGCCAATATTTTGGTTCAGTTTTTTTTTTTTTTGAGCAAACAATTTCACTCCAAAAGCAATCTCCTCACACAGCATAAGATGCCCTCTGTGTGGCAAACCATAAGAGGTCTGGTAGCAAACAAATTCCATGCAATGGCATAGCTGCTAGTTTCATCTCTGTTGTTAAATGTGCAACTGATGGGAAGGTAAAACCTTGATTGTATCGTTTCTGTTTGGAACATCTGAAAAATTCTCTTAGAAAAAAGATTTTCAAGACCCGCCTTTTGCGGATTATTTTGAAGAAAAATAGCTCACTCATCCTATAATATCCGAAAATGGTGTTGAGATTTCATTTACACCCAAGTGGTAATAATTGCGTCTGGGTTCCAACATCATTCTAAACTCCAGTCGCTTCCGGCATCGTCTTCATCGCAGTTTCCTGCTTGAACGATTTCAGGCACACAAAACCTAATGGAATGGAAAGAAACAGATCGAGCAGTAATCAACTTTTTTTTTTAATTTTTTCATTTGATATGTTAGACGAGCAACAGAAAACCCAAGTTACCTGTCAAAAATAATGCCGTTCTCAATGAGAAAATTTTCCACATCCCCATCGTAGAATTCTTCTCCCAGTTCGTCCGTAATTCGCACGAAGTTGCCGATGACGTTACCTTCTTTGTATACAATCAAGGCAGGGATGCCGTCGATTTTGAAGCTGGAAAATTACAGTTTGAAGTGATGTGAGCAGTTGATTGATTCTAGTAACAAATAGGCCGTATACAGTGTAGAGGTGAGAGTTCATTTAAAGGTTACTGTCAGGACGTGAATATTCACATCCGCACCAGAACTTTTCCCGTGAGAACCATGCAACTAGACACATTTCCAAGAATAAAGCGACAGCAACAAAACAAAAACAAGACAAGTTTTCCGCTGAGGACTGCTGGATCGGCTGACGATCAAGAACTTCCCTTTGTTCGAAACAGCGAAAAAGACGCCGCGAACCACGAAAAACCTTGAAGCCTCGCGCAGACTGAAAATTTGACACCTAAGCGAAAATCCCCAGATCTTTAATCGCTGCTGATTGGGCACAAGAACACGCCTACTGGAATCACAAATTGGGACTGGACAGATCAGAGCAAGTGCCCCTGATCCTGCACCCTGCCAAGCTGAGACGTCCACACGGAGAAGGAGTCCGTAGCAGGGAGGTACTGCAGCTTAGCCAACTTCAGTGCCAACTCCACACTTGGGGTCCTGAGATTGGCCACCAGGTTAGTTCGCAATTCACTCAAAATCTCAACATCAATCATCCGTCTGGGCATACCACCGTTTGCCATCATAAGCCTCCACGAATCCGTGTGCTCGCGATAGTGCCGTTAAGATTGCTTCTGGAGGTATAGGTAGGAATGCATAGTTCGACATACAAGTAGCTCCTAAGCCCGTATTATTTCATATTTCATAGGAACATCATATAGCCTCAACTCGCTTTCAATAAATACTGCCTAAATCATCTTATGATTAGTTTGCAATAGTTTCATAATTTCCCTCCTTTTTTTTCAACAGTCAATTGCGGACTCAAGTCCTTGAGTGCCCTCGCTAACAACGTGACTCTTGTTAGGAGGTGGACTAAATCGTGTGCATTACCCTCGAGGTAAAATCCGACCTACATTAGCGCGGTCAAGGTGGTCCCTACGATTGCTATGGAAATCAGCTCAAGGATTTACCCGCAAGTAGGTGGGTTTTTGGGTTCAAAAACCCCCATAATCCACCATTCTGACATTTATGTACCAATTTAGAAACAAATAATGAGTTCCCTTACCTGTGACTCATACCAGCGCTGGACCCAATCATTCGGCAGAACTTCACGTTCGGGTATTGTTTGGAGAGTTGGGCGAGGCTTTGATTCATCATTTTACAGGCTTTCACGTTCTCTTCGTAGATGTGGACGATTATTGTCGTTGCTTTGTCTTCGTCGTCGATGGCTTTCAGAAATTCTTCGCCTGGGACAGTAAACAGTGATTACTATAATTTCTTGAAAATGCCAATGAGGAATACCCCTATTATATAATTTCCCAGTTAAATTCAACCTTTTCCAAGTCAAATTCAACTTTTTCTATTTCACATTCAACTTTTTCTATTTCACATTCAACTTTTTCCAAGTCAAATTCAACTTTTTCCATATCAAATTCAACTTTTTCAATTTCAAATTCAACTTTTTCCATTTCAAATTCAGACATCCCCGACTTCAGCAAAAAAATAAATTTTAATAAACTGAATTGTGCATTATTTAAGGCTTAAATGGAACCATGCTGCTTCAGTGCAGATACTAGGTATGTGTTTTTATTTTTATTTTTTCATTACAATTTATATAAAATTTTCCTTTAGTGAACCTTCAACTGAAGTGAGAAATAGCGAGTCGACTCGCTATTTCGTATGACATCAGATGTGGTGCGTTAGATTAATTTGAAGGTTTGATGAGCGACAAAATAGGCATTAAAGAAGTAATTTTCTTTGTACAACACGAAGAATTTGCAAACGCCCAAGTTATGTTCCTTACTTCAGTTGAAGATTCGCAAAAGGAAAATTTTAAATTGTAATGAAAAAAATAAAAATAAAAACACACATACCTAGTACCTGCACTGAACCACTAGTGTTGTTCAATTTAAGCCTTGAATAACGTAACAATCAGTTGGTAATGGGGTTCAAAATTCAGTTTATTAACATTTATATTTTTTGCTGAAGTCGGGGAAGGTTTAATCTGAAACAGAAAAAATTAAATTTCAAATGAGAACGTTGAATTTGACTCGGAAAAAGTTAATTTTGGTTCGGAAAAGGTTGAATTTGACTTGGAAATGCTACATATTCAAAACTTAAAAGAATACATCCCATTTTATATTATTTCACTTTGTGTGGATACTCAACCCTCAGAACCCTGAAGCCCTCGAGTATCAGCAGTGATTCGTCATCTCAACTCAAATTATGGGACCGTATAATGGATTACAACCAAGCCAAGGATATATTATTTGGGACAGTTTCGAAGAACAGCATACAGTCAGGTAGTAAATTATATTTACTGACATCTTTTTAATGATGAGAAACTAAGTAAGGAAGTGGATTTTCACAGGGTTAGCAACAAATAGTAGTGGATGGTATTTATTTTATTGTCGGGAGAATTCAGCAATGAGTTTGTACGATGCAAAACTATTCTCAATTTTAATTTTGCCTCACAAATTCCCTAAATGCCCACAAACTCAATAATGAAAATCCCCGAATTTACCCCAATGGAAAAATTTTTCAAAATATAAGGTGAAGTCATCAGCTTTTGCAACACTGCACCACCGTCACACAAACATAGGGATGAGGCCCTTAGAACCAGCCACGATTCGGCATAAGGAACTACTATTCCGATCATCTTTTGAGTTTGCTAGAGTATGGAATCGTGTCACTACATAGTTACGTACGAATTAATAATTCAAGTTTCAAACCAGTTCCGTTCCTTTCAAATAGCTCTCCAGGGTATACCATCTACAACTGCTTTATCATTATTCACGCTACTTACCAGTATTGAGATGAAAAACGTGTCCATATTTGGGTAGGCGAGAAGCCAACAACATTTCCTTCATCCTCTGCTTCCGGAAATCTTCAAGGAACTGTTCATCGTTCATGAACACCGCCAGATCTGGGTCCTCCTCATGGGACTTCTCCTGCTCGGTCATGACGTTCGTCATCGTCAAACACAGCTTCTTAGATAGCTCCAACCTCTCCATTTCTTCCTCCTGACGTTTTTCGATCTCCAGTTGTTTGAATCTGGAACAGTTTTCAAGATAGTCATACTGTGTTTGAATGGTTCGAGATTAAAGCTAGGTAATACATGGCACAGAAATCCTGTGAGCAACTCGCCAGTTACTGCTCAACTATTTCCTGCTGAAGTTGTTTAATTTGGTTGAATACAAGTTTGATAGATGATTTGGTCAATTAGCTGAGAGAGGTTCAATTAGATGTCAACCCGCACTACCCCTGCAGTAAAAGTAAAAATTTAAGTAAAGTAACAGCCATTCCAGGCTGGCGCTTTTCGTCCGACTGCCCTGCCAGTGTTGGAGACACGATCAGCTGTTAGATCAAATGAGAGGATCAGGATTCGACCTGATCATTTCGCCTCACCTGGCACTTGGCAACTCATTGCCTCGCCCCACTATCTCTATTCGTGCAGTCCCTCAGAGCTTGTTCAGAGCAACCTGGGCATTCGTAGTAAGGGCGAGGCAAAGATTCGCTGTTCGTGCAGACCCGGGGCGAGCTCCGAGCCAAGTGGTCCGGTGTGCGTGCTGTCCCGGGGCAGATGATTAGGTGTTCGTGATGGCCACGGGGCTTCCTCCGAGCTGCTCTGAGTAAGCCCTCCTGTGCCCCACGAGAAGACCAGGGGCAGCTGAGCACTGCTCTTCCGAGCATGCACCCTCGACCCGTTCGAGCTGCCATTGCTCCGAACAAGCTCCAGGCTCACCCTGCTCCGAGCGAGCGTGTTCAGAGCTCACCCTACACCAAGCCAGTTTGGTTTAAGCGAAAACTGAACTTGCTTGGAGCTAGCGCCAAGAGGACATTGCGAACAAAGCTATTGAGTGGAGAGGAGGGGTTCGCCCAACAGCTACATGGGCCATGGCGGTCACCACGTGTCATGGCGGTCACCCATCCAAGTAATAAATACGCTCAAGGTACCTTAACTTCGACGATCTCACAAGAACCAGTTTATGCCACTTGATAAGGCCACAGGGTTCTTTGTAAGCCGCAACGCCACTGCAGTCTGTCTGGTCTACACGGACCTAGCTCGAGGGGTAACTGGAAGAATGATGCTAAAGAGAAATAGGTACCTACCAACACTATGATACTAGATATTGCATGTTGGTTCAATTAGGTTTTGATAATAGGTTTGTCAGCAGTGACCATCTGGTGGTTATCTGACCGTCAGAAAGGAGTGGGCCGTTTGCAGTGACTCTAGGACTCTTTTCTGACTGTACAGTATCCACGACTGGCTATTCACAATGTTTTCCTGACTATCCAAAGTCAGTTTTCTGATTGCCAATCCAGACCACAGAAAATCGGGCAGACGAGAAATGGCCATGCACTGCCTTCTCGAGTCCCAACCATTATCAAAAAATCATCAATTTGGCATTGGATCATGGAAGGTTCATTGCAGTTTGTTGGGAGTCGGCTAACAGCAAGAAAAAGCCAGTGCAAACGAACCTACGGGCGATCTCCTGTGAGGGAACCACACAGGGCGAAGAAATCCCACTCTGAGGGATTCATGAGTTCTTTAGAATGACGCTCCACTTCTAACAGTAATTTTTGCACATACTGAGGCAAACCCTGGAGCACCAGCAGACCTAAAGCACGATCTGGCACCCTTTGTTTAAGGTAGGTACATTACTGGGGTCTGGATGGTAGGCATCACTTACTGGGGGAAAAGAAAATACTGATTTTACGGAAGATATGCGCATCCTGCTTCCTAGTGAGTCCTTCCTGTACATGAGTGTGTTGAATGGAAAGGACTGGACATCAAATCAATCATCCAACAGTCCTGCTAAGTTACAGAATATCTTGATTTTAACGTCACTGGTTAGGCCTAGACGGGATTCAAACAGCTTGTGTCGATCCCCTTTGAAAGTTACAGAACCACTCCACGGGTGTGGTTTACACTGCGTCCCTGAGGTCGTCTATTGGTACCGAGTAACCTAACTTATAAACAGTTCGGTTGAAACGTTGAAACACAACATCAAAATAAGTACCTTTGCCAGTCTTTGATGACTCCTTTGGGCCCAGTGTTTTTAGAAGAACCCTCCCACCTTCCTCCGTTCATCGGCGTGGCTGCCGCTGCTTCCAAACCACACCTGTTTCCACTTTTTTCACTTCCGTTGTCTGACCCGTTATCGTCTCCGTCTTCCTCATCACTGCTGCAGTAGTAGTGCTTCTTCTCTCCCAAAATTTTATCTTCCAATGTCGTCATTTATTGAACGTTCCACCGAAAATTTGGAGAAAAAAAAAGTATTTTTCCTAAACCGATCACAAAAACTGAAGGAAGTTCAAGAATATTAGCACCAAAGGACAAGATGGTAGTATCAACTAACAAAGCACTATGAAACCAACACTATTTCCGCAAAACAATGAAAACAATATTTCCTAACAGAGAAAAGGAATGAAACTCTGAAGCAAAATTTCAGTTATAGATTGGAAAGTTAAAAAAAAAAGCTGGGAATACTTCCAAAACGGTTCAATGATATTTTCTGCGAGGATCTTCTGTCTAGGTCACTGTTCTGTACGCAATACCCTTGTATTGCTCACAACTGTACGATACATAAAGGCAGAAAAAATGTCGAGGATCCATACAAAATTCATTAAAATACCTATCGTTTTGAGCCCTTTTCCATGCCATATTTACTTGCATTTCTCTTGTAATTGGGCTTTGCCCATAATAGAAACGGAATGAAACAGTATGTCAAACACGCAGTTACGGCAAAACCACAAGCCCTATGGTTGAACGTTCTATATTATATCGCTATAGCTGTTAGCTTCTATAGTTCTTTAGTTCCGACTTCCAACAGACGGCCCCGGACGTTGGACCAGTCTCAGTAAGCTGATCAAACTTACCAGCCACCAGAAAATCCCTATCTACCTTTTCCTACGGGAGTCTTTCCAACCCCCCAAGTATCTCCGTTAAGCAATAACTCCCTGCATCTGGCATGGGCAACATTGATCCCATAACATCAAACATAAAAAACCATGCGTTATTTAACCATCATGATCATCTGTTCCTGTCCCTGATAACTGGGCTGGAATATATCTGCCTACGTATTTTTTTCGGTTCACACTTCGGGGGTTCACAGTGAATGCTCATGCGGTCTCCAAAAATCCTCAGTCGGAACCTAATCTGATTTGAAGGGGGAAAACGATACCTTCCTGTTGAGATTCGAGCTACGGTGTTTTGGAGAATTCAACCCAATTTTTCAGATGGCAACGCCGAACTTCCAGAACCTACTAGGCGCCGAATGGGATGTTCATGACGAATTACATCAATTTTGATCCATGGTAAGTACTCAAAGCAAAGTGCCGCGGGCGGACGGATTCTACTTGCATTCATCCAAAAATGATAAAAACACCAAATTTTGAGGGGGTTTGTAAAAACTATCATGCTTGGTTCCTAAGGTTCATTATCAAACATAACAAACCAAAACGAAAAATAACCACACCTATTTATGACATAAACAAGAAATGACACTGATCAAAACACAATAAACATTAATCACTGATATGATGAAGAAGAGTCTGGAGGATTGATACAGCGATGCCGCTTCCTGAGGGCGCATGCGCCAAGACGATTTACCTCTCCACTTCTGGTTAGCTTCTGTAATACTACCCGTAGATTAGCATTAGCTTCCTCCCATATCTTTCAAACCATGGCTTGGACCCCAGTGTTGCCAACACAAAATAAGTTCAGGTCTACCTACGAACTTTTCCATGAATTTGATAAATAGCATTGAATTTCCCGCTCTTCTTAATATATATCCATGACGTAAAAACAGTTTTTGAGTTGACTTTATTCTCTAGTGCAACGAGTAGGTAAACCTCTAAACCTTTCTGCCATCTGCCATGTTCTGCCATCAAGGCATGTGTCCGACATCCCTCCCTGTCGTAGGTACTTTTTCCAGTTTGCCTTTGCATAAAAAATAACGGACCTTCCTAGATATCCAATTCGGAACTTGAGGAAAGAAAACAAAACTGAAATTCAAGTGATTTATCTTGTTGATAATATTGATAAGAGCCATAATGGCGGGGCACGATGATTATTATTGGTGATCTACGGGTAGTATTATTAAAAGCTAACCAGAAGTGGTGAGGAAAACGTCAAAGCACTTGGTAGGAAGCGGCATCGCTGCATCAATCCTCCAGACTAGCCTATATGCTGATGACGTGATGACAACCGATAAAGGACGGTGAATGGTCGGACTAAAGTAGGACTACACGGGGCTTGTAGTCCGAGCCATGCTGATCTACTTTGTGCGTGGAAGAAGGAATCCACAGAAAACTCTACTATACTACGTAAGAAGGAATCTCTCCTTCTTGAATGATTCAATGGTAAGACGGTAATCTACCCAAAGGTGTGTCATTCATGAATGAATTAATAATTATTGTTTATTCTCAATCAAGGAAAAAAAATACAACATCTAATCACAGCATCAATTTATTTTTCATATAACTTTTCAAAGGATTACCTATATGTTTAGGTACATAATTAGGTATATAATAATAATAAAGAAAACTAATGAAAAACAAAAAACATGCTCATAGTATCAGGTAAAGGAGAATCCCCCAACGGCTAGGCGAGACGGTGGGCAAAACTATTTTTATCATTGTTGGCACATGTTGATTTTAATGATTAATTTATGGCAGAATTAAATATAATAATAAATTTTACCTGAAATGGCGGTTGACGGTAGGTAACAGAAATTACAGATTATACGAACTAAATCACTCTGGAAGATGTTGTGGAAACCCATTTCAAAGAATAACAGAGTAATTGAAAAGTTGTCTATTTCCAAAAATAAACGAAAAACGCGAAAAATACACTGTTATACCGGGTGTACTTGAAAAATTAGAAATTTATTATTAAGAGTGATACGATGGGTAAATCTTTGACTGATGTACCTACCTATGTAATTCCTTCAGGTTTTTCTCCATTATTGCGTTCATTTCAGTGACAGCTTGGTTCCTCCCTTCACCCCCTTCCACCCTAGCTTCCTTTCACTTTTTGGCATTCACTTCCAGGGCCAATCAGAATCGACCCCTCTTCCTTTGTTCACTTCACCATACTCGTTCACAACCAAACCCAATCGACCACATTTCACTTTTGGGACTATTTATAAGGTCACCCTCCAAATGTGCCTACGGTTATTGTTTCTTACTGACGATGATTTGATCACCAAAACGGGTATAAAAAAATGTATTTTTTGCGTTTTTTCAAGTGCTAGTGGAAATGGACAACTTTTCAATAACTCCGTTTTTTCTTTACAGATTGTCTTATTTAGTTGAAAGTTGAAAGTATGGCTGTTAAGTATGTTATTTATCTCGGATCCAGGATCTGGCAATGCTAGTATTGATATTTTTCTAATATATATTTTTTAATTGATTTGAAAATGAGGGTGAAATTTGGTAAAGGAAGTGTATAATTTACTGTCATTTTATGTAATTCTGTTCAGGTTGTGTCGTTGTGTCGTGGTATATCTAGTTTCATGAACCTGGGGACCTGGAAGTAGGTACTTATTCATAATTGGAAACTTGAATTTATTTTTCATCATTACACGGTAGGCAATGTTGGGCATACAATTCTGAGCTATTAGGTAATCAAGTACCTATAGGTCGTGCACAAGAATAATGCCCTCCGACCCTGCACTCTATAGGAGGATGGGAGAAGCTGAGGACTTCTCCTCTGTTATGTTGGCAGCCGTGCTTTATTCTAGTGCACATAGCTTATCCATCGGGAATCTACAATCTTTTTAAACATTACTTTTATTGCCTATCTTCTTGTTCAGTACCTACTTCTGTTTTGTTAATCTATGATTTGTATTTTGTTCCCAAATATCTCAAACAATAGGTTAGTTTGCTTTTTGTTAAAGCATGATAAAATATCAAAAGTTTGATGCTGGTGAATTTAAGTGTTTTCTCTGTGGAATGTGTTTTTTTATGTGAATTACATATAAATCGACTGAAATAGTGGCATACAATTCTATAAAAATGGCAAATTCATTGGCATTTTCTGTTTGATAGTCCTACTTCAGGCATTCATGGATTAATCCGTGATTACTCCGAGATATTTGAATAAATAAATAGATGGAAGGCACTCGTTGAATTTGGCAACAGAGGCCGAATAACATGATCAGTTAGGGGAGTGTAAAAAAAGATCCTATAATATACCCTGAGATCAAAAAGAGGAGGTATCAAGCTCCCTGGACAAATCTAATAACGAGACTAGGGATGTGGCGTTCAGCACTGAACGGATCCGAACTGAACGGATCTTTCAGTTGAACGTATCCCAACTGAACGGGTTCCCAAAGAGTTGCCGTTCACCAGTTCATGAACTCCCTCTTGTGACGTCCTCACT
Organism: Leptopterna dolabrata; assembly: GCA_954871275.1. Classification (NCBI taxonomy): domain Eukaryota; kingdom Metazoa; phylum Arthropoda; class Insecta; order Hemiptera; family Miridae; genus Leptopterna; species Leptopterna dolabrata. Next base: position 26,691,531 of record OX940984.1, read on the forward strand.
CCTCGTATAATACCTTCCTCCGATCCCACTCCTTCTCCTTGTCACCACCCGTTCTCAACTCCTTTACCCTTCCCCTCGCCACACCTCTCTTCACCCTCACTACACCCCTTAGGGTCCATTCACATCTTCAGACAGTGAGCGTGTCCAGCACGTGTCGTGTCAGGCAAAAAAGTATTCTTCTATGCTTTGTCTATGGACGTATTCACTTCTTCCGCTCCAGCACGTTCCAGCACCGTTACAGCACCGGCCAGTATTCTCGGGAAGAATATTTTGCTGGAACCGGAACGTTGCCGGAAGGTGCCGGAAGGTGCCGGAAGGTACCTGCCGAATGATATGAAAGGCGCACCGGTTCAGTTCAGACATTGTAGCTCATGTGCCGCGGTATTCGCTTTTCATTTCGCAATGGACAAAAAAAAATTAATTGAAGCTGTGAGAGACTTTCAATTTCTCTATGATTTAAGTGATAGCAAATACAGCGATAACCAGAAAAAGGATCATACGAAAATATATACTCATACGAAAATATTTGAAAAATTTTTCTTCATCATCACGGAGCTCTTTATAATGTCCAATATTCTCCTTCTATTTTTCTTTTCTTGAGCATAGGATGTACAGCCATGCGTTTCGCTCTGTTTTTTGTTTTGTTCTGCTCTTCTTCATCGAGCAACAACGCAATAATGCACAAATCTTCTACAGACAAGTGGCTGACCATGGTGAAACTGAGTGTAACCAAAAAGCAGGTCCCCGTACGGCGTCGGTGCTGTACAGTGCCGGACACGCTCAGATGTGAATAGACGGTGTCTGAACGTGCCTGACACGACACGTGCTGGACACGCTCACTGTCTGAAGATGCGAATGGACCTTTACCGTTCACATCACCCTCCCTTCACCGCTCACCATTCACATCACCCCTTCCCTCTTGGCAGATTCTACCTGAACGGGCTTTGGAGGGTCAAACTTGAGAGTGAAGAACTGAAGAACGGTGAACGGATCCCAAAGAACTGATCCCAGAAAAGAGTGAACTGGTGGGAGTTAACTCCCGGAATTGAACGGATCTTACACATCCCTAAACGAGACAGTCAGCGCTCGAGTGGAGCTTTGAAGAGTTAAATAAATGCACCCGCTCGGCTCCGCCCTGAAATGATCCATGATATCCCTACCAACATTCCGAGTTGCAGTGTTGGCAGCACTGAGCACAGTAGTTGCTCTGGGGTCTGGGCTCTTCAGCAGACCTGTTTATCAGATGGAAGTCGCTTGAAATCATGGGAGAAAACGATGAAAGGAAACCACTTTTGCAGAACGAACTATCCAATTCCGGTGGAATCCGACCGAATTCTGGCGGTGAGTACCTATTTATCTACTTCAGTGTTTCATTAAACGTAAATAAGTAACTAGAAATTCGGGTACATTTCCCAACCGAAGTCGGGTGCGTCGGACGTCGCGATTATGTAAACCCCCCTCTTTTCCTCTGTAGAAGTTGTTTAATCAATTCTGAACCTTTAGAGGATTCTATTGATAAATCAGCTTACCGTTGCTAGTTTGAATTGGACCGATTTTGAAGTGTTTATGATCCAAAATCGGTTCAATTCCTATGAACTCTGGTAGTTTTTTCCCTTGTCATAGTTCTTTGTTGTTCAATGTCGGGTCGCCCACCCCACTGCCATGAAATTTTTAGGGGTGAACAAATTTGTTGAAGGACGATCCATACTAATTACATCAATTCACAGAATATATGACAGAGTTAACTGGCTAGGTACGATCTTCCTTAACATTATTTGCATTCCACCTTCAGACCAACATTCTGAAATTCCATAAAGATCTGGTTTTACCAGTTGTTTTGTTATCGAACCAATTTATTTATCGATTTCTATAATCTCTTTTAAAATCTTGTTTGTGCTTGCTTCATAATTTTTTAGCAATTTCATTGCCTCCAGAGATGAAGATAGTAGGGATTACACGGTTATTTATGAATAATTTTTTTCTCATACATTCGCCATGGTTGGTGTTCGAAGGCTCATAAAGCTTTCATCATTATGGTTAAATCTGGGTCATTGTGGGTCTGAGCCTTCAACGTTTCTCTAGTTTCTTGATGAATGTAGGTGATGATTATGATCAAATGTATTGATGTTGGTATAGTTACAAAGGCTTGTATGTTTTGCCTGATAGGGATCTTTCTTATGCCTTGTTTATCTATTTATCGCCTACGCAAATATGTATGTAACTGACATATATACTGATGCTTGTATTGATTACGGATTTGTTTACGGATTACTTTTGGAATCTTTCTAATAAAGGACATTTGTTGACCCTTGATACTAATTCAGATAGGTAGGTTCAAGTATATTCCTCATATTCACCATTAAAGTACCTAGTGAACTGATAGAAAACCTGTCTGTGTAAATGGCTTTATTTTCTTTAATTGTGTAATTAATGCGCTTTAAAAATTTCTGATCTTCGGTCTAGTCTCTTCTTTGAAGTTTAATGTGACTAGGAGAACACACATTTCCACGGACATAAGTAAGAAAGCGACCTGGAAGAAATTTACGAGAGAATATCCGAGGACCGATATAACCAACGCCAATTCCTGTAAAATCAGTTCGTTGGAGGTGAGATGATGTGGTACTCAATTATATTGTGGGGGCCATAATATAATTAAGTACCACTTGTACCATTCCGATATTGATGAAGTTCTAGCGAATTTCATCAAAATCGGATGAGTAGAAGTAGAGTGAAGAACGTGGAAAACACCCATGACTGTTCTTGTATTGAGTCAAACGACGAGCTGATACTTCGTTTACCATTTTGGGATGACATGAATAAATTGCATAAATACATTTTGTTGAGTAATGGATGCATTACTGGACGGCATGATTACTCTTATAGCAGCTACTCAGACTAGTTTCCTGGGCTAGGTATTCTCCCCCCCCCCCCTCCCCTCCATAAATTGTATTGAAACATATTGCCTGAGCCTGACTGGAAACTGAATCAACATTTAAAGAAAACTCAAATATTTGATACCTGGGAATTGCGAACTATGTTGTCCATCACTCATTGTGAGATAGATCCAAATGAATTTGATTTCCTGGCGAATTATCGTCTTTAATGATGTCAAGTTTCGGGGCTCTGTTGACATGAATCTTGGGATAACGCCAATGAAAGAAGTTAAACTACTTGTTGGGAAATCAAGCCGGCCGTTGAAATCGAGCCCTCATTGAAATCTCCATTCCTGAAAACATCTGGAGGTTGTATACGATGTTGCGGTGTACTGTTGACACCGCACGTTGGTATGTTTTGTCCCCAAAAAGTTCTGAATCTTGACACTTTCTAACACAGCACACTTTCAATCAAGCTCTGAATCACATAATATGAAGGTAATGGCAGGAAAACCCGTTCTACTAATTACAGCGGGCTCTAGGTACATGGTTTTCTTCGTTTTCGTTTTGTGCTTAAATGAAAGCCAATTAAATTTACTAGAACTACATTCCACATGGCTTTTCTCGTAGAAATGAGTGGTTTTGCCGATATTCAACTCGAAACAGAAAAAAAACGTTAGACATGTTCATTTTTGGGGAATATTTCCAATTTTTGAAGCGCCATATTCTGGAACTGTTGGACCTAGAGTGCTGCGGTTGGGTTTAAATTGTTGCAGAGTTGATGTACTTAATTTACTCAATTAATGTGCAATCTCGAAACACGCTTAGTTTAGGAGTTTTGAGCAAAAACTGGGAAGTCTGAAAATATTGCAGTTTTTTACGTATTACGGAGCATCCGCAGGTTTTTCGAAGCTGCAAACTTGGATTCAGACTACCTCAGCTGGTCCTAACAACATACCAAAAACGCTGCAAAGTCCTTGTCACATGGGTTTATTATTCTATTGGACATACTTACCTACAGAAATGTTGGCTGTTTTTTTATTGTTTCTTTCATGTAAAATAATTGAAATAGCTTGTATTTCTGATGTTTTCCACCATTTTTGGCCCCTAAAACACGAATTAGGTAAGCTCTTTTTTTCTTTTCTTTTTTCAATTTATCTTTGATCATTGGTAGTGCAATTTAATCGTCTTAGTCCAAGTGTTGATACTACTTCCAGTGTTATTATACAAATTGATGGTGATTTCAGAGGATTTCCCAGGTTTTTGACTCATAAAAAATCAATTTTGGGAGCTGAACATTTGGTAGACCCTCTATTTTCCACTCCTTGGTCAAAATCGACTTCATATTCGGTCTTGTCGTCCCCAAAAACATGGAAAACGATACCTCAAAAGCTCATTTTACTAACATGTTACTAAAACACAAAAAGTACCTATTTTTATACACGTTTTTACTCATAACACCCCTGGGTATATTCCGATTGGGCTGAAAAGTTTTGGGACACAACTAGGGCCCAAATGGAGCATGTGTGTGAAAGAACGAATTTTTTAGACTGAAAATGAAGCCAGTACACGTGATACGGCGTACGGCGGACGGACATTGCATTTTTGGAATCTACGCACCTTGAAACGTAAAAGAACAAATTTTGAAGGGGTGTTATACATATAGTCATAGGTAGGTGTATTATTCACAGAATAATAAACCAAAACCAGAACCACATACAGCTTTGCGATTTTAGCATTTTTGTTGTTGTACGTTTTGTTGAGTTTAACTCGTTTGGATTTTTCTTTCGATAATATCGGATTCCATACAGACGGAACCAAATTTATTCGTTGATACGCGAAACACCAGTTACGAGTGAAAATCGTGATCTCCGATAGTGAGGATGCAGAATGACCATTGAAAAATTTCATCAGTAAACTGCTTTGGATTCATTGTGTCACCGGCGATCTTGACATTCTGTGTTTGTTGAATGGGAAGCGAGTGGAAGTGCAATCTGAATGCGATAGGCGGAATCCCGTGCTCGAGTGACCAACGCGTTCATAAACCGACCGATTTTGTGTGAGACGTATTTTACCGTCATGACACATTTTTTCTTGTGGTTTTCGCGTGCACCCACTGTTGCTATGTTCGTACAACATCCTTATTGATCTTCAGAAACTTAATATCATTCGTTCGTATGCTCTCACTGTAGGTATGTTCGGACAAGGAGTTCTGAACCAGTTGGGAATCGAACCAGTTACGAATAGAACTGTAAAGGGAGGGGATGAGAACCGTTCAGAACTTTTAGTTCTAACTCTGTCGGTCCGAACGCTTTTCGAACTAGTTTGGAACTCATAACCAAAATATCTACTGAGTTCAGGCAGTCATAACGTCAACCCTTCTTCTGTGCTATAAAAAAACCACACACTGAAATTCATGAAAAACTTAGACAATTTCCTTAACTATGGCCACTTCCAGTGCTTTAGCCTTGAGTATACTATCAATATCTAAGTTTTAAAAAAATTGTTTTTAACAACATTTTTGTGGGATTAGTTGCTGGTCATTTAGTGCCACCTTGAAACCCCGTGCCCCGGGTGATAACCCAGATTTTTGGGAAAAATTTGGACTCTACGTCATAATTCTCGAAATATTGGTCGATTTAATTGAATATAATAAACCAATATGAATTCTTATTAGGTACCTTAAACAGGTGGGCAAGTTTTGTTTAGGAGATTAAACTGGGGACTGAATTAACTAATATTACTACGTTAGATACCTACCTGTACCTAAGTAGGTACTCCTTTCAAGGCAAGACTGCAATGAACAATATAATTTGTCAAGGCATTTTCCTTGAAAGTAACCAGTCTATTCAACAACACTAGGTACAATCTCAAGAATGTAGTAAACTGTATTGGGAAACAAAGTACAAGCAAAGTGATCGAACGTTTGCTGTTATTCGAAAACATTTAATGACAACATCATGAACATACAGTCAACAAGTAGGTAGACACCAACAACAGTATATAAAAATATAAAACAGGAATATAGGTTTATACGTGAAAAACTAGTTTGTCGTCCGAATCACTGAACTGTGGATCACTAATCTCATTTTCCTCTTCATTGTCACTAGAACTTGAAGAATACATATTTATTGACCAGTGATCTTCACTTCAAGTAGCCCTCACGATCCAACTGAATGGCAGTTAAACAGGCAAACTTCAACTTCTGAACAATAGCAATAACCATAGAATACCTATACTTCGTAAAGTATAACAACATGATCGATAAGAAAACAAAATGATATTATCAGACATCAGTAGGTATTCTATGGCTGATGCCACAGATAGAGTATAATAAGGTTATAATAAGGTTACATGAGTGAAAATGTCTACTGCGCATGTCTTGAACTACAAGTTCTGAAGAAAATCCCGAACCTCTCGAACTGGTTCTGAATGGTTACGAACTACTACGTCCGAACATCGAACTTATAGTTCGGAATCTTTCAGAACTAGTTCTGATGCTGTCCGAACAGCCAAAAATGGGCGTGGTCAGTTACGAACCGTTCAGAACTGCTTGTCTGAACATACCCTGTATTTCAGAACTTCACGCTATCAAATTCTTGCTTCCCCCATTCTCTGGTTCACAAAACATCATAAATTTGGCATTTTGTGTACCCTCCTTGATTATTATGGAGGTTTATCGTGTGAAGGAGCGACGTTGTCTGTTCCGTTTGCGCAACGATAGCTTTGTTCGCGGTTTACTTATCTGACGGTCAGCTAACTGTATGAAGCCACTTTTCTGATCGTGCCAACAAGCATGCACCACCAATACCAACTTTCAAACTCCCAGGGGACTGGGTACACCACGAACGTTTGGGAAGGAAATCTGACTGCAACCCCTGTGCAACCTGCAAAGGTCTAACCTTCCTGACTGTCATCGATCCTGATTTATTACTTAATTGATTACTTTCTTTTCGTTTGTTATACAAATAATATTTGTATAAAAAGGTGATTGAAAGGCTGTGGCTCGTGTATGTGTGAAAAGTTCATATGTCATCATTGATCTCTGCTAATTTATTTCTTCTTTGTATAACTATAACACTAACGAACGGCGTTATAGAACGTTATAGAAAGGCTGTGACTCTTGTGACAGGGTCCTGTAGGTCATTGATCTCAGCTAATTTATTACTTTTTTCTTTCTTCAACTTACGTCTTATATTACGATTATTCCTATGCTTCTGATGAATGGGTAGACTATCTTTATGTACCTAGGTGTAATATAGTTCATATGTTTTGCTTCAGGTATTCATCTCTTACCAATGTTTGCATTCCTTTATCTCAGCTTGTACTTATTCGAAGTATTTTTAATAAAAATTAATCGAAATCTCTGTAGTTTTCTTCCTGACTAATGACCTAATGGGATGGTTATCAAATTCGGTGATACCACTGTAATTTTTTGGAGTAATTGCTGACTGACGAAATACCGAATAAAGTTCGTTGTTAGGTACCTAACTGATTTTGCTGATAACTGGCTACACAGTCTTCATGTGCTCCTTTTTTTTAATACAGCTATGTACTCGGTTTCAGGGGTCTGAGAAAACGGCTGAAATTCCGTTTCCTCAGATTGTCCGGAAACGTCTATAACAGAACTGTATAAACTGAATCCATCCAGAAAAATACAATTTCAACAATCGAAGATAAATTGTCAAAATTAGGAGTTTAATTCGAGAGGGCCAACATTGGCAAAAACCAACAATCTACGCCAGTTTTTGGAATACCCACCGTAATCGTAAAATTAGGTAGGAGCGAGTATATAAGTGGAACTCTGTTTTTCAATTGGAATATTCAACCTATCACCTCATTATTAAGTACGAAATAAATCTATAGGCAACAATTTTGTATGTCCATTACAATTTTTTTTTATTCCTTTAGTTATTTGTTAGTAGAATTTGCAGCGTTTATCGTTATGATATGAAACTTGATTCAGGGACATACAAGTGCTCACTATAGGATCAGTTGTTGAAGGATATGGTGATTGAAATACAAAAGCCTGAATAGTTATGTAGCTAGTAGAGATGCCAATCTGTCCCTAACAAAACGGCCAGTGACGTCTTGTGGGTGAGATTCCATGGATTCATCTTCATCAGGATTGACTTCAACGTCTTCCTCGGGGAAGTCATTGTCCAACACTGTAAAATGTGGAAATGGCCAGAGTCAGTTGGGGGGTTGGATTTCTATACTTAATACATCAGCAAGGCATTGTGAAAGAAATAAGCTGTTAACATACCTACAACCTACAACCTACCTGTGCTGTTAACATAGGTGGTAAACAATACTACTCTTACGGAATTAAAACAGGCTCTTCGTTTTTTTGTACACAGATTGTTTCAGGTGATGTAGGCACGATGCAAAAAGTAGAATTTGACGAAAGTTAACAACTTACTTGATAATAGTACGAGAAAGAGGCATCATACCGTCCAGCCAACTCATCGGATATTCGCCTGCTCACACGAAAATGAACAAAAAGTTTCGTCGTGGTATGCAGAAAGAACTTCTTCAAGGCAGTTTTTATTTTTTTTTTAATGGATTAGTAAATCCAAATCATCATCCGATGATATCTCGAAAGGAGTGACAGACCCCTCGTCACTGGAGAAGTCATGGTGAGAAGTATCAAAATTGAGGTGTCACCCACACAGAACGAACAACAACGACATGAACGACGGCGTGATGAGAAATGATTTGATTGGCTTAAGCGGGCGAGCAGTCAGAAAGCACTACTTGCGAAAATCCGCGGATCTGAAGCAGGGTTCACATCCATCCGGAGCCGTCTGGAAACGGATAGGGGAAGCTAGTGAAAAGCAGTGGAGGGGATGGAGGGGAATCGCGGAAGTTGGGAAGGCGTTCATAGCCATCCGGAATTTTGGGTGACAACTCGTTTCAGGTTTCAGCTATGTACTCGGTTTCAGGGGTCTGAGAAAACGGCTGAAATTCCGTTTCCTCAGATTGTCCGGAAACGTCTATAACAGAACTGTATAAACTGAATCCATCCAGAAAAATACAATTTCAACAATCGAAGATAAATTGTCAAAATTAGGAGTTTAATTCGAGAGGGCCAACATTGGCAAAAACCAACAATCTACGCCAGTTTTTGGAATACCCACCGTAATCGTAAAATTAGGTAGGAGCGAGTATATAAGTGGAACTCTGTTTTTCAATTGGAATATTCAACCTATCACCTCATTATTAAGTACGAAATAAATCTATAGGCAACAATTTTGTATGTCCATTACAATTTTTTTTTATTCCTTTAGTTATTTGTTAGTAGAATTTGCAGCGTTTATCGTTATGATATGAAACTTGATTCAGGGACATACAAGTGCTCACTATAGGATCAGTTGTTGAAGGATATGGTGATTGAAATACAAAAGCCTGAATAGTTATGTAGCTAGTAGAGATGCCAATCTGTCCCTAACAAAACGGCCAGTGACGTCTTGTGGGTGAGATTCCATGGATTCATCTTCATCAGGATTGACTTCAACGTCTTCCTCGGGGAAGTCATTGTCCAACACTGTAAAATGTGGAAATGGCCAGAGTCAGTTGGGGGGTTGGATTTCTATACTTAATACATCAGCAAGGCATTGTGAAAGAAATAAGCTGTTAACATACCTACAACCTACAACCTACCTGTGCTGTTAACATAGGTGGTAAACAATACTACTCTTACGGAATTAAAACAGGCTCTTCGTTTTTTTGTACACAGATTGTTTCAGGTGATGTAGGCACGATGCAAAAAGTAGAATTTGACGAAAGTTAACAACTTACTTGATAATAGTACGAGAAAGAGGCATCATACCGTCCAGCCAACTCATCGGATATTCGCCTGCTCACACGAAAATGAACAAAAAGTTTCGTCGTGGTATGCAGAAAGAACTTCTTCAAGGCAGTTTTTATTTTTTTTTTAATGGATTAGTAAATCCAAATCATCATCCGATGATATCTCGAAAGGAGTGACAGACCCCTCGTCACTGGAGAAGTCATGGTGAGAAGTATCAAAATTGAGGTGTCACCCACACAGAACGAACAACAACGACATGAACGACGGCGTGATGAGAAATGATTTGATTGGCTTAAGCGGGCGAGCAGTCAGAAAGCACTACTTGCGAAAATCCGCGGATCTGAAGCAGGGTTCACATCCATCCGGAGCCGTCTGGAAACGGATAGGGGAAGCTAGTGAAAAGCAGTGGAGGGGATGGAGGGGAATCGCGGAAGTTGGGAAGGCGTTCATAGCCATCCGGAATTTTGGGTGACAACTCGTTTCCCGCGCTTCCTCCCACAGCTGTTTTGGTTGCCGACGCCATTCCGTATGCGCAGTAGTGAACTGCGCAGATGCGGAGCGGAAAATATCTGAAAAATCTGATGCGTACAGTTTGCTTCAAAAGTGCTTCTCCGGAAAGAATATTCCCCCCTCCCCAGCTGATGTCCAACCAATCAGCTGCTCGTACGCACTTTCCGGATGGATGTGAACCCTGCTTCACGGTCTTCGAACCGTCAGAAAACACTGCGAACAGAATCCTATGGATGCTATAGAGTCAGAAACCATTCCGCAAGGCTACCGCGAGCGCCAAATGATGGACCTGACGGTTTGAAAACAGATGGCCACTGCGAACAAACCTGATGTGTGCCAGTGTGGCCTACGATGCGGAAATGAAATAATGGAAATAGAAATAAAATCGAGTCTCCTTGGGACTGCCGAGTAAACAGTGAAAATGTGGGGACCCACCTTGTTCAGCTGAGTCAAAAATCTATCTCCATCTCTGTGTTGTGTCAAAAATTAAGCTTTTTGATCAGCTGCATCAAAAATTGAGCCCTCTAATTCTGGATCTCCTATTGCCTACTCAACTAAAAACATATCCACGATTTATTGTCTCGGTATGGAAGAAATTAATCTGACAAACATTTGTTGTGATTGTCCATTATTATTATTTCATTTTTCCGTCAGGTTTTAATGCACGGTCTCCCACAGTCAGCTTTTGTGTTCCATGTGTACGTATTTTATATATTATTTTATTTGTTTAGATGAATGGTTCTTAACCCAATTTTGGTTGGATTTTTGGGTGAGTGAAGGGAAAAAAGTCGATGTAATAATTGGCTTAAACGAATTCTTGTTTGGAATCCCAACTATAAAATCTCTTAATCTAATCGCAATTCGAAAACCGTATCACTCTGCTGATGTTCATTCATTTACTAAGGACCAAGTTGTACAAAATCATACAGATCTTTTTAAGGGACTGAGTAGCGAGCATCCCTAGAGAACTTTCTTGGTGATATTGAACCTTATTCAGCCCGAGCTCCTCTCAGTGATTCAAAAGGTTATTTTACCTTTCAGCACCTTTGGCCAGAAATTACTGATGAAACAAGAACTTTTGTTGAAAACGTCAACATTTGTGCTAAAGACGGCCACCAATCTATCGAAACGATGATACCATCTTCCACCGTAAAGTAGGTAGGTGTTCAACAAATCCATCTTTCGCCAAAATATCTGGGAAAGACGGAGTCCTGCTCAATCCTTTCGTTCTTCAGACTTCCGGGCTCCTCCATTTTCCTCTTGTTTTGTTTTCCTTTCTGGGGCACACGTGTCCCCGGAAGTCTGACCTTGAATTCGGGTGGCGCTAGGATGGCGCGGTTAGTCGACGCCGTTGAGGGTGGTCCAGGATATCGATTCATCTCCATCTGACTGTGTTGTTCCCCCCACGTGGCTCCATCCATTTCGCTTGGGCAGTGAAAAGTTATGGGTAACTAGTCGACATTGTGTGGGTCAATGTCGAGGCTGCAATCTCTCCTCAGTGCCAAAACAAAAACAAAAACTAACGCCTTAGCTATCGAAATCCTTGCCGGTCTTAGCTTCGGTCTCACGTAAACACCTTGCCCTCTGCCGATTTAGCTTACGGAGGAACAGTGTCCAATTCGAATCGATTGTTTACTAGCAGCGTTTGCATTCAGAATACCTCTTGACTATCGATGAACATACCTGAATTACTCACGACTGAAATCGGCGTTACTAACATGTGCAAATTCGCATTATAATTATGAGCGAATTTTTGAAGTATAATTCCTCAAATTCTCAGTCAGCAGTAAATGATGAGGTAGGAATCCGCCATCCCTTACCAAATAAGTTACGTTAGTAGGTACTGTATAGGGGTGTCCAACCTTTAACGCTTTTCTTGAAGTTTGATCGGAATTGCACCGAATTCAAATGAAAGTATCAAATGATTTGGTTGAATAGATTCCAAAATGTATCTTGCTCAGAATCGAAGGGAAAGTATTGGTTCTGGGATCATATCAGTACAGTTTCAAGATCCTTAGTTTCGTCCGCCACTAGGATCACCTCTAGTAAAGATCCTACATCTTACGATATATGGTTCTATAACGTGTTGATTAGGCGATAAACGAGAGTCAATCTTCATTACATGTTAACATGAGCCTTCACCGAAATTATGAAGCCGTTGATGAATGGATGTAATGACGCAGTTCTCCGGTTCTAATGTAAGGTATATCCCTTCTGCTTTATAAATTATTGAGACGCGCCGAGCTTTGACCTTCATAGTTTGCCAACCACCTAGCGCTGGGCTGCACTTTTTAGGACGTCCCTCTGTAGTAAGAGACGTCCTTATGTATTTGTTCTGGTCAGAAGAGGGCAACACTCAGCCGAGAATTAATGTGGTTCACATTCAAATCTGTTTCAGACCATCCTGAATCAAAATCCATGAAAAAAACGTATATATGTATGTGTCTGACAGAATCTTGTATATGCGCTTTCCAGGCCGCAATTCTCAACCGATTTGCGTGATTTTTTTTGTTCGATGCAAAACACTGTCCAGTTGTGCCTTACGTAGCCGGAATTTCGAAATTTACTTCTAGAAGGGGGTTAAAAAAACGTGGGTTTTTCGGGTAAATCTTGTGCGCGCTACCCAGGGCTGAATTCTCAACCGATTTGGTGGGTTCTTTTTTTTTGTTCAATGCAGAATTCAGTATGATTGTGCACTACGTTGCCGGAATTTCGACATTTATTTTTATAATGGGAGGGGGAGGGGGGACATGGGATTTTCTGCAAATCCTGTGTCCTCAACTTTCCTGTATTCTCAACTTTTGAAGCTGTCATACGACATAGGTATGTAAAAAAAACAATGGTTAGGTAGCAACCTAATCTTAGATCAATCAATCAATTTATTCAAAATATTCTTGGGGCATTGTTATGATGATAAAATCACCTACTCTAACGTAAGTAGTCAAACATGTACCAGCGTAAGCTGTTCACATCGCGTCACTGGTCTAGAAATGAGGTAATTAGGTAAAATGCCCAATGGATTATCAAAATCATAGATCAGTTACCCATATACACTTCTACGCGGTCTGAAGTAAGTGAGTGATCTGTACACCACCATAAAGGACGTCCACTGTAATGCATGCATTATTCTACGGCATGTTTAATACTTTTATCTACTGTAGTAGAAAGTATCTTGTGAGAGAACAATGATTTCTGGACAAAAATGGATTGATAGTCTGCCTAAGAGATGATGAAATGATTGAGCTTTGGCACTGAGTGATCAGCTAACGTTGGAAAAATCTTTGGATGCTGCACTGTTTATTAGTGATATTGTAAAATGCATATTGTAGACATGCAGATGTGATATTCCTGTTATATGATTCACGAGTTTGTGTGTATGTGTGTGTGTGACGGCATCAGGGCCAAACGGCTGAACGGTTTTCATAAGTGTGGTCTCATTGTGATCAGTGAGTACCGGGCCAGGTTATAGGCTATCGCTCGATCCTCCGGAACTTCTCTTTGATCGTATTCTTGTCCGTCTCTAACGACAGCGTCCGAGTTTTGCTTTTGGTTGCAGCCCATGTCGCGGATTACTTTCGAACCAGTGCCAGAGATGGGTGCTGTCGGAAAGAAGTTTTCACGGCGGTTTCAACCATACTAAAACGATTTGATGCCAGTTCAGTAGGCGCCCCACAGCCGTCCGGGCGCTCCACACCTGGATAGCGCCCCCCACAGTCACGTTTCTGGTTGTCTTTGTGGTTAACAAAATTGGGGGGATACTATCTGGGTATATTGAACAGCTTACCGTAATGTAAAAATAATCAGCAGAATACATGTTGCTTCGTCAGATGTCATCAGCTGTCAAGTTTGTCCCGGTAAACCACTTTCACGTTTTTAAAAAATGACGTGAACAGATCGGGCTCTTTGCTACTCCGCTTACGCCAGCAGAAGTGTATAGATATGGCTGGAAATGTTCGGGCTGGTCCCTCGCATTTTCCTTAAAATCAGGTTTTTATTGCATCAAGCCATGAGTGTTCAGTGGCTTGTGTGTGGGCTCCGGTTGATGGATCTGCATAGTTTTTTGGTGATTGATAGTGTAATAGCGGAAACCAGTGCTACCACACCTATGATATGGCCCGACCGTCTCCTCCGAAAAGAAATCGAGTTCATATTTTGTGGGACATGCCGTTCAGGATTTATTTGACGATCGTGATTTCATCACCAGCTCTGAAAACGGTGGGGCACCAAACCAGAACAAAACCATCGAATTTTTCTACAAAATACCCCAAGGCAACAATCCCCTTCCCTTATTTACTGATAGATTGATATTTAGCAAAGCTTATCTCTTTTAATGAACACTCTATCATCTTACGAAAACGTCAACAATTTCTACTGCAAATTAGCCCCCGAATTCATGTGTTACAAAAATATAGTAAACTAAAATACAACAAAAAACGCTGCAAAGTCCTTGTCACATGGGTTTATTATTCTATTGGACATAGTACCTACAGAAACTTTGGTTGTTCATTTATTGTTTCTTTCATAGAAAATAATTGAAATAGCTATTTCTGGTGGTTTCCACCAATTTTGGCCCCGAAAACGCGAATTAGGTACGCTCCTTTTTTTTCAAATTATCTTTGATCATTGGTAGTGGCATTTAATGGTCTTGATTCACCTGTTTACACTTTTTCCAATGTTATTGTACACATTGATGGTGATTTCAGACAGTTTTCCAGGTTTTTGACTCATAAAAAACCAATTTTGGGAGCTGAACCTTTGGTAAAACCTCAATTTCCGCGTCTTTGGTCAAAATCGACTTCATATTCGGTCTTCTCGTCCTCAAAAACGTGGAAAAAGATACCTCAAAAGCTCATGTTACTAACATGTTAAAACGCAAAAAGTACCTATTTTTATACACATTTTCACTCATAACACCCCTGGGTATATTCCGATCGGGCTGAAAAGTTTCGGGACACAACTAGGGCCCAAATGGAGCATGTGTGCGAAAGAACGACTTTTTTAGACCGAAAATGAAGCCTGTACACGTGATACGGCGTACGGCGGACGGCGGACGGACATTGCATTTTTGGAATCTACGCACCTTGAAACGGAAAAGAAAAAATTTTGAGAGGGTGTTATAAAAATTGTTTGCTGAGCGAATACATAGGTGTATTATTCACAGAATAATAAACCAACATGACCCGTTGGCCAGAACCTACTTGAATGGAGAAGCTTTTAGTTCTTTCCTTGATCTTTACACGTTCAGCCGTGGGGCTGATACGCCAAGATGATACGGGAAGACGGGCCAATGAGCTTCAAACATTCTCTACACGTATACGCGTAGTTCTTTCCATGTAGGCGAAGAACTACACGTTACGGGAAGAGAATTCTTCAAGCTCATTGGTCCATCTTCCTGTATCAGCGTTCCGCGGTTGAACGTGTAAAGATGATGGGAAGTACAGAAACTGTCTATTGGCTAGAAGCTAGGTAGTTATCTTTGTGTTCTGACGCCGATCAATCCACAGACCACAGGGCCGCAAACAGCAAACAGGACAAAACGCACGTAGGTACCACAAATACGAATCTGTCATCGGAACCAGATCGAACGTGAAATGCACAAAATTTGACGCAAAAAATTGAAAACTGACAAAGAGAAATCGATTGTGATTCACGAGACAAAAAAAAACAAATCAGAAGACAGAAGCGTCTCGTATCGAGATGAAAAATTGAATCGAAGGGATTGAATCGATTGTGAAAAGGAACGATTTTGTGGTGGAAGTCAGATTCTGGGGACAGGCCCAAAGTGGGCGGGGTGAACAACATTTTTACTGACTGAGCATGTGCGGATGGGCCACTTTTCTCTGTTGCCATGGGAACACTAGGTCCCAGGACCTGCCCGCCAGTTTCAGGAGCCTGGGTTTCGATTTCAATTGCAGGACATTGATTACTGTCGCTTTATTCCGATAATGGAGCCAACACCAACCCACCCACCTATGGAGCTAACATGAAGGAGCAACCATGGATGCTCTACTAGAATATTGAATATTGTGGTGATCGGCTGCTCCCTAACACTATGTAAATAGCGTCGCTTGCATTATAAGCCGCGTCTAACGGCTTCCCAGAGCGGGGTTCCCTACCCCTCTCTGGGGATGTATCAAGGGGTATAAAAGAAGCTGTGAACTGCCAATAAATTGTCATTTGACCACACAAACCGACTCAAGTAGTCTCGTGTATTTATTTCTACTTTTAGCTCCCGCTGGATCATCACACTGGTCACCCCGATGACGAACACGCAACCTTCACCGGCTTCCTGCCTTCTGCGATCAGCGTCTCGCCTTCTCGCTTCCTGCGACGGCTCAACACACATCTCGCCCCGGCTCCTCGCCTTCTGCGATCTTTAGCCTACCAACTCGACGTGAGACACGCACATTCGCCCCGGCCTTCTGCGAACGCAACACCGGCGATGTTAATACACCTCTCGCCCCGGCTTCTCGCCTCCTGCGATCTTCAGCCTACGGCGACAACTTGGCGTGAGACACGCACATTCGCCCCGGCCTTCTGCGAACGCAACACCGGCGAAGTTAATACACCTCTCGCCCCGGCTTCTCGCCTCCTGCGATCGACAGCGAACCGCCTACGCCCACCACTCGTCAGATCCACGACCAACCAGCTATCGTCTCTCCAGCGAACCAACCAGAGAACATCTCGCCGTTTCCGCTGCCTATTTAACGAGAGCGACCATCAACGGAGCATTCATTCCTCGAATTCACACCTTCAGGAACATCAAAGAAGAAAATGGAGACCAGAGCTAAGAAGACACCGGAACCGCCTCATACCCTTCTCCCTCCTCCTCGTGTGGCTACCGTCAACGAGGAGTTGCAGGTGATCCAGCACCACCGACAACCGCGGCCTTCAACGCAGCCTCTCAATAGGACCACCGTCTACAAAGACCTTCCAGTAGCTTCGAGAGATATCGAGGAACATTTTACACACGTAAAATTACTAATCGATACTCTAACAAAATACGGCCTCCAAGTCAACAAGTCGAAGTGTCAACTAGCCCGCACCTCCGTCGAATTCCTCGGCCACATCGTATCACCCAGCGGCGTTACACATCTGCCCGATCGAACGGCCGCCCGTAAGCGACATAATAAATGCCTACTCCACTGCTCTCACGACTCCGAAGCCGCCTTCGAAGCAACGAAACATGTCCTAGAGAGAGCTGTAAAACTGGCACATCCTGGCCCGACTCAGCACCCCGGCCGTACTTATACAGCTCTACAGCGCCCGGTCTTCCGTCACAAACACGGCGTATCACACCCTGGGACACAGGCCTCTCCCGACACCGTCTTCACTGGGACCCAGGCACAGCCGTTACTCCCAACGTCACCTGCTCCGGCACCTCCTGCCTCGCCATTCAAGCCGCCTCGGAAGATCACCTTTTCCAGCCGCCCGTTCCAGCGCTCTCCGAGACATCGCCCTCGACGCTTCCAGCTGGACCGCATCCGAGCACGTTCACGCATCCCACACCGCAGCCGCCGCTAACACACGACGGCGAGACACCACGAACTCCTCAAGCCACCCACCTACACGGCGACTACACAGCTCACACGCAGCCTCTTTCACCAACACCGACGCCTCATCAACAAGATTCATCGTCATTTACATAATTGCAGTATTTAACTTCAATTCTGGGGGGAGCAGTGTGGTGATCGGCTGCTCCCTAACACTATGTAAATAGCGTCGCTTGCATTATAAGCCACGTCTAACGGCTTCCCAGAGCGGGGTTCCCCTACCCCTCTCTGGGGATGTATCAAGTGGTATAAAAGAAGCTGTGAACTGCCAATAAATTGTCATTTTACCACACAAACCGACTCAAGTAGTCTCGTGTATTTATTTCTACTTTTAGCTCCCGCTGGATCATCACAAATATCCATAGCCAGAAAAATCTGGCGAGTCGCTGTTGAACTTTGTGAGACATGCCAGATACAGTGTACAGAGGGAAATTCAAATGCCAACTGAACAGTGGCCAGAGTTTTTTTTTACTCCTTGTGTTTTTGGGAGCCGGGGCAGTGGCCTTATGGACGCAGTGGACATAATTTTACATAGACATATGAAACAGGTTCTTATCTATCAGAAGTTTGTGAAACTGCCATTATCAAGGGCGAATGTTTCGTGGCTTCTCTTCTATGTCTACCACTGTAGAGCCTATTGTATTTAGTACAACGGATTTTCCTGCTAGTATGATTACCGTACATAAAATGAATACCTTAGTGACAGAAATCTAACTTTTAACAATGGAAAAATGGCTTGTAGATGGAGAAATAAGATGTAAAGTCGTCAGTCATCGTTTATGAGTCACAAACAACAGAGCAACCAACTGAAGAAAAAGACGGATCGTTTCTATGGCGTAGATGCGTTGTTAGAGGGATTGTTGGAGGGGGGGAGGGGCTGGAAACCGCATTGGCATTCATGCATACATGATTCATAATCTCCCACTTCACATGAGTCAGAAGTTTTGTTCATAATGTCGTTGGATGACTTTTTGTATTACAGTACTGCAACCTGTGAATGTCCCTGCGGGAGTGATAGGGCCTGAAGACCTTCCTCCACCTTATCAGCAGGGTCTCCAAGGCAATGTTGCCACTGTCAGCTGCCGCGTCTGTCAGTGTCCGATAGACGTTTCTGGAAAGCGAGATCAGCACGTCGTAAAGTGCAACCAGTGCAATGAGGCAACGGTGAGTCTCCAGGTTTTCGGAGTACCTTGAAGTATAAATGCTTTGCGTTATGTAGAGATAGAGAAGTTTGATTGTCATGAGGCAATCTTGAAGGCTACACGTTCAGTTCATCTCACATGTATCTGACAACAAAACAAGTATACCATATAGGTATTGGTAAGAACTAGGCACCTTTGGGAGTTTTTGTTAGAGGCTTACGTCCAAAAAAAGATTATGACCTTGATATAAAAAAAGACCTTCAGAAAGATTGTTTAGCTACCTGAAACTCAGTGTTATGAGTCATCTGGACAGTGATGTTAGTGAATGGTTCTGCCTTATTCATAGCTTACATCTGCCGTTGGTGGCCCCTTATGCCATCTATTTCGTTGAAATTTCTGAAAATATCTCATTTGATCACGATTTCAGCCTATACGGAATCCACCTGCAGGCAAGAAGTATGTCCGGTGCCCTTGCAACTGTCTGCTCATTTGCAAATCATCCAGCCAAAGGATCGCCTGTCCTCGTCCCAACTGCAAGAGGATTATAAATCTATCGCCGTCACCAGTGACGCCGCCTCTGCCACATACACCTGGTATGTGCAGGGTGAACTGCATCTACTGCACGGACACATTCCTGTTCAACACTCTGAGGAACGCCTTAGCTCGATGCCCACATTGCCACAAAGTGTAAGTGTTACCTGGTGTTTTCATTTGCTCCTGGCATTGGTCGAGAAGAGATTGTTCAAAATTGTAAAGGAAATTAAGTATGTCACTCAACAGCGTCAAAAACATTCCCAGCTCCATCATTAAAAACCTCACTGTCTATTCCCACTTTCAAATGAAAGTAGGTTCCATTCTAAAAATTTTGAGACCAACCGCACTCCCCTACAATGAATAGTACTTTTTCTGTGAGCTTTCAAAGTGTTGACAAGTGACGCCATTGTACCCCTCCTGCCCGGGCGGGACCATCTTGTCCAGTTTGACGTCACTTCTTGTCAAAACTTAGAAACCTCGTAGAAACCTATTCATCATGGGAGTGCGGTTGGTCTCAAAATTGAATCTAATTCCATTCAAAAATATAAACAGAAGTCATGGGAACTCCTTATTGATCAATGACTTCGAAGATGAGCTCGTAAATTAACATACGGCACTTAGAGAATAGACAAAAACTGCTACAGATTATTATTCAACGATTTATTATTTTCCTGTAACATCCCTCCTGCGAAGATCACTGTTTTCTGTGGTCAGGAGCGACTCTCGTAAACCATCAAAAATTTTGGGGGGTGGTAACAATTTTTGTTGACAATGCTCGATTCCAAAGGTTTATTATTGAAAATAATAAATAGTATGCTACCTAATGGTGTTATAGTATTAATATGAGGTTAGTGTTGTAAAAGAAGGCAGTAATAAGTCTAAAGCCAAAACTATTTCCAGTTCATGCTGCAAGTCCAATCTCGATAGTCGACCATTCGCCTGTCCGACATGTTCGATAATCAGACAAGCTTGCTGGCGGGATAGGAGGGGGAATAGCCCCAAATAGGAGGAATATTTTTCTTTTGAAATACAGTAGTATACTACTACAGCAGTATACTATACAATAGTATAGTATATATTAGCCCTGTGTTATATTTACTTTACAGTTATGTAGTAGGAATGATTTCTTATGTAGAATAAATAGAGTTTGTAGTACCTTTTTAGCAATATGTAAATTTTAGTGTCCCTGCCCTATATGACCTATTTCCTTAGTTTAAATTTAACCTTCGTAGTCCGAAATTTCCGATTATCCGACAGCTTGTCGGTCCCATATCTGTCGGATTATTACGACTGGACTGTATAACCTTCATCACACTCGTTCGTCCCGTTTGTGTATCGTCTAATGTGTATATCAAACAAAGATATTTTTGGATTTTGATATGGGTTTGTTGAGACCTGGAAAACAAGGAGTAACCAATAGTGAAAAGGTCGAGAATTGAGCGTAGCTACCACCCGTTTCCGAATGTAAACAACTATCTACGTAAACAAGCAGGGTCCAGTTTTCCATGTCCCCCCTCTCTTCATCCATGAATCCTTCCGTCATCGTACAGAACTTACTTTTCAGACACTTCCTCTCAATTAAGTGCCAGCTCGATTTGTCGAGTACCGGGTTACCCACTCCCTGAATGCCAACAACATCTCATGTTGTTTGCCCAATTTGTCATTGGTTACCTTGACATTATTCAGGTTTTGGTTTATTATTTTCAATAATAAACCTTTGTAATCGAGCATGGAGAAAAACATTTAACCCTACCTCAAAATTTAATGGTTTCCGTTTCAAGGTATGTAGAATTCGAAAATCCAATAAAAATGCTGCAAATCCCTGCACAGCGGTTTATTATTTTGTACAGAATACCCTTACACATCACAGCTCTCTGTTAGCAAACCCGTCTATATAATATGTACTTATTCTAACATATTATGTAGATCGCAGATCTTCCGTAGGTTAGTACCTAACCCCGTACTCGTTACTATAACCTACCTAAATTATAGGTACCTACTCGTTATAGGTACCTACCTAAATCGCGAGTTAAATTATGCTTAAGTAATTCTGTCGATGACAAGCAGTAACTAAAATGGCAAAAAGAAACGCAAATAATGAAGTTCTGAAGGGAAATTGTTGATGTGGAGTGAAATAAGTTGCAAAAGTACCTACCAACAAACTCCAGCCCCTTATACGTAGATGGTATAATGAACCGTCTTGTAATAATTTACCGTTGTGTAATAATTTACCATTGTGTAGTAATTTACCCATCAATAATACTTCAACGTTTGTTCGTTTCACTACCTATCAACAAACTCCAAAAGAGCCATCATTTTTCAAATGAAATAATATAACAGAACAACCAACTCGACTTCATACTCGTGCTTCCTAGCAATGATGATCTCGGGCCAATTCCCAATTGTTAGCGCGTCCCTGGTGATGATATTTGGGCTGAATATATACAATTTCATTCACCATCCCTGTTGAAAATGCTTGTCGGTGCAAACTTCTGGCCATTACTGTGAATGAACGGCTGGACGTTCAATGCTCCGGGTGGTCTTAAAAAACTCCCAATTTCGAGAACTATTTAAAACCGTAAAAAAATTCGTGAAAACGGCGTCCTGGAGTCTTCAACCCCTATTTGTCACCCCTTAGGGATGACTGACATTAACGCCGAGCTTCGAGGACCAGCTAGACCCCAAATGGGACCTACAAACCAAATTTCGTCAATTTTGGTTCATGGTAACTAAGAAAAGTGCTCAGTACGGCGGACGGACAGAAAATTTTTTATTGCATTTTCGGATTCTGCATACCTTGAAACGTAAACCATCAAATTGGGGGGGGGGGGGGGGGGGGTTTAAACTTTTTTTTTTTAAATATAAATAAACCAAAATGTCTGTCTGTCCGCCGTACTTAGCACTTGTCTTAGCTACCATGAACCAAAATTAATGAAATCTGATTTGTAGGTCCCCTCGAAGCTCGACGTTACTGTCTGTCATCTCTTAGGGGTTAAAAAAGGGGTTGGCATTTTCAGAACGCCGTAGCTCGAAAATTTTCAGTAAAAGGGTATGGTTTTATTTAACGTTTTTAAATTGATCTTGAACTAAAGAATTTTCTGAGACCACCCGGAGCATTGTACGACCAGCCGTTCGTTTGCACCGAAAAGCTTCGTCAACATGATCGTGAATCAAACGGTATAAATCTGGCCAGATATCATTGCTAGGGAGCACCTGTACTGATTATAATCAAGGATGGCTGTTTGACGTCGAGTTGGTTGTTCTGTGATATTATTTAATTTGAAAAATTATGGATCTTTTTGATTTTGTTGATAGGTCCTTTTGCAGTTGAACAAACGTTGAAATATTATTGGGTAAATTATTACACAATGGTAAATTATTACACAACGGTAAATTATTAGACAGTGGTTTATCATACTGTCTACTCAGAAGGGGCATCTATACAGGTAAATTATTACACAACGGTTTATTATGTATTTTATGCTTCATGAATAACTACAAATAATATTAATGATTGAATTATTGAATCTCGCGCATTTGTATGGAACTTTAATCCCGGGGCCGGCTCCAGTACTCGATTTAGGGCTTTCCTGGGGGGAGCTCGAGGGTATTGACCACAGAAAACAGTGATCCACACAGAAGAGGCATCTATACGGGTAATTATAATAAACCGTTGTGTAATAGTTTGCAGCGTTATCAGTATAGGTAAGGATTCTTGACGCAAGAGGGTTTGCTCTCATAGATGATAATTTTGCGTGTGCATTCATAGCACTCATTGAACCAGATATGACTAGCACATGCTTGGTTATCTGGAGCCGGAGTGCTTTTATCGCGGCTGTCAGAATGAGTACACAGATATCACATGTATGTGCGCGTGTTCATAGGCGCTGGTAAGTAGATGACCTGCTTACTATGCTTTGTTTTTTGGTTTATTATTCTGTGGACAATACACCTATGTATTCGCTCTGCTAACAATTGTTTGAACACCCCCCTCAAAATTTTGTCTTTTACGTTTCAAGGTGCGTAATTCCAAAAATGCAATGTCCGTCCGCCGTATCATCCATATTTTACTTTATTTTCGGTCTAGTTGTATCCCAAAACTTTGCAGCCCGAACGAAATACACCCAGGGGTGTTATAGGTAAAAAACGCTGCAAAGTCGTCACATGGGTTTATTATTCTATTTGGGCTTACCTATAGAAATGTTGGCTGTTCATTTATTGTTTCTTTCATGTGCAATAATTGAAATAGGTATTTGTGATGCCATAATTGAAGTAGCTATTTCCACCAATTTTGGCCCCCAAAAACAAGTTGCGCTCCTTTTTTTTTCAAACTATCTTTGGTCATTGCATAGTGCCATTTAACTGTCTTGATTCACCTGTTGACTTTTTCTAGTGTTATACAAATTGATGGTGATTTCAGACAATTTCCGAGGTTTTACTTATTAAAAAAAAAAGAATTTTGGAAGCTGAACCTTAGTTAGACCCTCAATTTTCCACTCTTTGGTCAAAATCGACTTCATATTCGGTCTCCTCGTCCCAGAAAACATGGAAAACGATACCTCAAAAGCTCATGTTACTAAAACACAAAAAATACCTATTTTTACACCCATTTTTCACCCGTAATACCCTTGGGTATATTCCGATCGGGCTGCAAAATTTAGGGACACCTAGGGCCCAAATGGACCATGTGTGCGAAAGAACGAATTTTTTAGACCGAAAATGAAGCCGGTATGCTTGATACGGCGTACGGAATTTTCTGAATCTACGCACCTTGAAACGTAAGAGACAAAATTTTGAGGGGTTCTTATAAAAATTTTTTGGTGAGCGAATACGTAGGTGTATTATTCACAGAATAATAAACCAAAATGGGTGTGGAAAAATAAGGTTTTTTTCAGGGTTTTAGTGGTCCTAATTAGGTAGTCCTAATTGGGACGTCATCGTACGACGGTGCGTTCAGCGATGGTCGGGTGCTCGTACGATCGTGGAATAAAAATAAACTAGCAAACATTATGAAGGTGTCCGGATTGAACCAGAAAGACAGTCATATGATGGTGGGACGGGGGACGGATTGGTTTGATTCGTGATCGGACCGTGTAGATCGTGCGAACTCCGTACGGACGCATGTAAACAAACCTTTTCCAGAAGGGATGTGTCCGAATAGGTCGTGGAACTCCACTTGTTCGCACGATCCGCAGTCGGATGAACGCACGAGTTCAACCAGTTTGATTTTGGTCGTACGATCTTGCGTTCGTTCTAGCAATTCTGATAATTTAAAATTTTATTACAAAAAATTTTAACAATGAATTTTGAAGAGGAACTCATCAATGAAGTGAGGTTAAATCGTACACCGTGGGACAAGAGATCCGAAGGGTACAAAAACGGACCAAGCGTGGGAGACTAGCGGAGAAATTGAAAGTATTTATGTAAATGTTTCCAAACACAAATTCTGCGTCCTCGTCCATCTTTCCCCTATTTTGGTTTAATATTCTGTGAATAATGCACCTGTTTATTCGCTCAGCAAACAATTTTCATAACACCCCATCAAAATTTTTTCTTTTCCGTTTCAAGGTGCGTAGATTCTATAAATGCAATGTCCGTCCACCGTCCGCCTTATCACCCATACCGGCTTCATTTTTGGTCTAAAAAAGTCGTTCTTTCGCACACATGCTCCATTTGGGCCCTAGTTGTGTCCCGAAACTTTTCAGCCCGATCGGAATATACCCAGGGGTGTTAAGAGTGAAAATGTGTGTAAAAATAGGTACTTTTGCGTTTTAGTAACATGTTAGTAAAATGAACTTTTGAGGTATCGTTTTCCATGTTTTGGGGACGAGAAGTACGAATATGAAGTCGATTTTGACCAAAGAGTGGAAAATAGAGATTCTACCAAATGTTCAGCTCCCAAAATTGATTTTTTATGAGTCAAGTACATGGGAAATCTCTGAAATCACCATAAATTTGTATAATAACACTAGAAAAAGTGGAGATCAAGACGATTAAATGGCACTATCAATGGTCAAAGATAATTGGAGAAAAAAAAGGAGCGTACCTAACGCGTGTTTTGGAGGGCCAAAATTGGTGGAAACCATCAGAAATAGGCAGCTATTTCAATTATTTCACGTTAAAGAAACAATAAATGAACAGGCAACATTTCTGTAGGCATGTCCTGTAGAATAATAAACCCATGTGACAAGGACTTTGCAGCGTTTTTTAAAAGAAAAAATAAACCGCCGAACGAATCCCGCTATAAACTACCGCAGGAACGCATGAACTGGTCGTACGATCGGGTAGCACGACGCCTGGTCGTGCGAAAAGGTTGCGCGAATTAGGACACACATTTCGATCGGACGATCACCGCACGATACGCGCGACCATCGCTGAACGCACGGTCGTACGATGACGTCCCAATTAGGACATAGTGTTAAGCTTAATGAAAAACGGCAAATAATTAATGGCAGAATTTTTGAATCAACCGCATACCTGTGAAATCTTATTGCCAGGCGGCTCCAATACTCGATTCAGAGCGGTCTTGGGGGAAGCACGAGGGTAGGTATTGACTTCAGGAAACAGTGATCTATGCAGAAGGGGCATCTGTACAGGTAGATAATAAACCGTTGTGTAATAATTTGCCTTTAAAAAAATTTATTATTTTTTTCCTCACAGATCGTCAGTGGGACCTCAGTTTGCAAGGAGCCGAGGACGAATCTTTTTAATCCTCGCTGTCATTATCTTAGCTCTTGGAGTCGGAGTCACCGTTGGGACATATCAATATGCAGCCAGCCACGGTGGCACCTATTTTGTTTACGCCGGTAAGATTTCGCCTCTATTGTCATACATTTTTATTGATCTCGCATCCGCACAGTGATGCCAACACAACGGTGTGTTGTTAACTAACCATTTTGTTCTTGAAATTACTTTTCCAGGTGCCTTCATAGGTGGACTTATTCTGCTCATCAGAAGCATCTACTATTGTAGGATGAGGGTGAGCATTATCGAAGGTCCAGTCTAAAAAATATTAAATCATAAAAAGCATTCCACGACCCCCCCCCCCCCCCCCTCATTTCAGTATCATTACTCGCCTTTAGAATTTTTAAACACAACAATTTGCCAATCTATAATAATTATTGCCCCCCTTTTCAAAAGCGTTTTTGTTTAGATAACAACAGCAATGAAATAATATATTCGGTTTTTAATACGACATTGGAACAGATTTTCATAGAGTAGGTAATAAATATAATTATTGTTATAATGTGATCTAGCATATAAGAATTGGAAAAGGAAAAAAAAATGCAATGTTTGGGTTTCAAATTAATAATAAATTGTCAGAAACACTGTTGTTTCTCTATGCATTATGTATGTATTCGTCAAAATATATAATTGTTATCCCTATAAGCTTCTTTCACCTCCTTTATTTTGCATTAATGTGTAGGATCCGGGTTGATAAATAAAATTTAGAACGAAGCATCACTGCTGCAAAAATTTTGTTTCTAAAATGCCTAAATCCTGCTAATCGAAATGTATACAATAGGTACGGTATATTATAAATTAAACACTCAAGTTATAAAAGAAAAATTTAAAATTTGAAGCCAGCTGCTTCCCTTGGATTCCACGCGTGTTCAGTTAACCTAGGCTTAAAATGCTCATTATTTATTATCAGCGGTTTCTTGATTTACTCTAATTTTGTCACAGGTCCGTTGAACTTCTTGGAATATTTTCTTATATCAATTTAAATTCGAATAATTTTTCTGCTTTTTTGGTTGAGGGAAATATAAAAAAAACAGATCTGGTTGTATTGAGGAATGTCGCTTATTGTAATCATAGGTTTCGAGTTGTAGGTATTTTTTAAAAATTGCAATGAACATTACTAATACTAACAATAACAATTAATACGACTAGATTGTTTTAATCCGCTCTTCTTGTAAGAGCAACCATGTTTGCCATTTCCATTTTGCCATTTTCAAGTGATGTTATAATAGTACCTCTGTAGGGTGTCGATTTTCAGACTATTGTATTCGGATTTAGATGAACCAAATTTGTAGTAATTGTATGAACATTTCATTTTGTTATTGCTTAGTTCTACAAATTGAATTGTGTATTTTGGAGACGAAGATGTGATTAGTTTGTGCTTCAGGTTGATATATATATTTTATTACGTCTTTCCCCAAGTTTTATAACTCCCTGATGTCCATCGATCCCGCTAATTGCCTGACCTTCTGCTTCATCCGGCAGTGACATCACTTTTGGATAGTTTTCGGTCTGTCCCGTTCTAGTTTTCGAAAATGGTGTTTCAATTCGTAAAACCTTGCCTTCCAACGCATTTTTGAACGACTGCAAGGGTTTTAAGGGTAATTCTTCTACTTCGAACTCATCCGATTTTCATTAACCCCAAGTAATATACTTCGGGAAAAAATAAAGACGAATGCCCTTATTCAAGAACCTGGGGATGGTTTATTCTAAGTCTGCTCTGAATGCGTGAAACTTGCTTAGTAGGTCTTACATGATTTATTGGCATGCAGAAACTACCTGGGATCGCAAAACGGTTGTTGCTGTGCGTAGTTTACTTGCAGCAAGGTAATACAGTTTGGACTGTCGGTACTCTCGATAGTTTTCATCCTCGCCATTTCCGATTAAGTCTCTACCTAATAGCTACAATCTGGACACAATATAGTGTCATTTAACCTCAATCTTCGTTTTATCACGTCACTAATAGCTCTTGTGTACTTTATGTTGAATATTTATTGTTTCCATTAAAATCCTAGACTAGTAGCTAACAGCTGGCGGACGGAAAAATAGTCTTTAATTACTCAATTTAATTTTTACATACTGTATTTATTTAAATTTTTTAAATTGGTTTGGGAAATTCGGAAAATTTTGACTGATTTCTGAATGATTTTCCGTTTGTTTCAGTAGCGGTAGTAATGTCAAAAAAGTTTTCTCTGATGATTTACTATCGATAGTGCTAATACTAGGTAATAAAAACACGTACACCGATGTAATGAGTTGTTAAACACGAAACTCATAGTATTATCATTAGCTCTATCTGAAAGAATTAGGACGGCGTTTGACATTCGAGAGATAGGTGTGCAGCTGCTGTCACTAGATCTCTTTCCGCTCTACCTTCAAGTAGTTTATGGAGTGTTGAGGAACAGAGATGAAAAAAAATCGGCCCCGTTAATCACTGGTACATTATACACTAGCGTTGTTATAAAATAATCATGGAAGAATTGGGAAATTACATAAAATGTATTTCATTCATTTTTTTTCTTCATGGCATTTTGGAACCAATGCTCCAGAGTAGTTCCCCAAGCTCTACAATATTATGCGTTGCCTACCTAATTTTGCCCATGCACATTATTTAAACGTTGCCTGGTAAAGGACTAAACTAGATGTATCCAGGTGCCTTGAGCATCTCGAATTCCAATAATGACAGTACTGAGGATGTATTTGAAGCACTTGAAAGCTTGCTCCAGTGGGAGGTTCCCCACTGGATGACTGTTTCCTTTTCATTTACTATCTAGTCATGAACGAGCTGCCTCTTCAGTGGTATCACTCGAGTGAGAGTGGAAGCTAGAAAATATAATTATTCAGTCATTCAAAATTTCAATATTCCATTGAATACATTGCCAACTCTCTCGTCTTACATTCATAGGCACACAAGTAGGGCATCCAAAATAATTTTTCTGAACTTGAGATTTTATCGGAAGAAAAGTCCTGTTCAACCTGCCTCATGTCTTGAAAATCGACCTAGTAGGTTATGATGCCGTCAGATCTAGACTTTGAGGAATGGAACGACTTTACAGTTCAAAGTCGTGTTGAAATCTGAGGTCCATTTATCCTAAACTGGAACTCAACGAATGTCAAAAAGTTGATTTTACATTTAAGTATTGTGCTGGTGAGGGGTTGTGAACTCGGAACCCAGTTGTATCCTTAATGTAGTATTGGAAATGATTTGTGAACCAACATCTATAATCCAAATGTAATATGGTCTACTTTTTAAAGAAATATATTTTCTGTTCAAAGTCAAGTGTACAATTTTTTGTAAATCTCTAACCGGTCGCCGTTCTAACCTAGTGTTTTCAAATCTTTTTATTCATGTGATTTGTAAAATATGGTTGCATTATAATATATTTGTAGCCAAAAATAGCTACAATTTACAAAAATTATTTCAAATACAACAAAACTGGTATATAAAGTTAGTAGGTACGTTGCTTTAAAAGTTCGCTCATATGATCATGCTGCATCACATTAGTTTGGAGTTGGAATCAAATTAGTTTCGGGTTATTCATGCCACAAAACTTCAGGAAACTATCTTGGGTAAACATCAATAATATTATACCGGTTCATTCTCAATGATGTGGTGCCAACTGATCAGAGATCAACGCCCGGAATAGGTTAATATCAATAATTAATAAGATGCTTTATCAAGCTCGCAGACTTTTATTCAATTACATATTACACCAACACAGTTCAATATCTCTCCGCTCTTAGTTACAATTTCAAGAATAGGAGATAATCATATTTATCGTAGGTCAACCTACAATCAAATAGTTGATCTGTTACAAAACGTGGAAACTGAAAAAAACTTGACGCTTAGTAAAATATGTAACCATAATCAAGTACCTACCTATTCTGTACAGAGACGTTCGAAATAGCAGCAGATAAGTACAGTAAATTTCAGGGTATGAAAACAAGACGGAGAGTTTCAAGTAACGTGAAAAGTGGAATGAAACCTCCACATCTCCTCCTTTCGTATGTAGAAAGTTTCACCTCAGTTTTTAATCAAAACGAATACCCAATAAAGAGCATCCAATAATAACTTTACAGAGCCATAGAAAAAGAATTGCACAGAATATTCGCAACCAGTGACTGATTCGAGTACCTATACAAGTTCATGAGATTTTTCTGTTCATACATTGGACAAAATATTATTAATAGGATAATAAAACTGTAAACAATATCAACAATAAAAAAAGGAATAAATCTGTACAATTAAAATTTAAAAAAAGGACATTGACTAAACATTATCACTAATGTCAATTCACTGCGACATAACGAAAATGAGAACTTGATAAATATGAGTTTCAAAACAATCTGCTGTAAAAAACATCAGTTTTTGGGAACGTGGGAGACATTTTCAGGTCGTGCTATTTTCGGAATGTCGCATGAGGAGCAAGCAGTAGGAAACAATAGTAGTTATTATACATATTTTAAACAATAAAACACATATGCTGTAAGAAGTAGAAAAGGAAAATTCGATTAGACAGAGGAAAAACGAGATCATTTGGCGTCGTTTAAATTATTATTCTTCTGTCATAATAATTCTTGAAAAATCAAAGAGAATAATAGTTTTCAATCCACACGAGTCTCGCTAAGTACAAGTGTATAAACGAGTTTGTGAAGCTCAATTACGGTGATCAGGGGGAATCAATTAAAAAAATAGGAAGCAGTAGATCAAGGCACAGTCTTTTTCATTTCAAAAAGTCAACTAATAAGGGAAGGTTGAGTAGAAACTAATATTGCATAAATGAGATGATTTGGTAGCAAATCAAAACTAGAAAGCCTGTTGAAAAACGAGATTATGATAATAGAGTAAGTTTAACTGGTGTGGAGAGTCCATTTGCACAGTTCATTTTGAATAATTACAGTAAATATGGCCCAATTGGTGGATCAAACGTAAGGTGAGCAAGTAACCAGAGATAGTAACCCATGCAGAAGCTGGATTCAACATTTAACCAGCCAGGGCCACAAGTACATATGAAGAATATTCCTCAGCAATACCTTCAGCCAAAGGTAGGTACCCTTTGGGGCTAACCTTCAAAAATGTTGATTCTATGAATATTCTTTTAAGGAGAGCTTTTTGAAGGAGCTCCTTTAACCTTAAGGCAGTTTCAGCCAATCATAAGCTGTCCTTCAGTCAGCCTTTACTCGTTTCTCGCAACCGGATGTCTCTTTTGAAACGTTTTGTGTAACGAATGTCTTTTTCTGAATCAACTCTCCTCAGGGGTGAAGGCCAGCAACCGCTTTCTTTTCCCGTTCAGTCTGCACTTCAAAGTTGATCACAAACGAACCCTGGAGTAATGGATAACAGACCCACTGAGATGTAGCTGACAGAGGAGGTATTCAAATTGACCCTTGTGCATAGAGAAAAAGAAGTCCTTTGCTTTTTCCCCACAAACTGGATACTTTTATACACTGAAAGCGAGGTTTAATTTAAAATTACAAGAATTAGAAATTTACCATGTCTATTCAGACGGAAGACATCACGTTACAATACTGTATTTTAATGCACAGGACTGAAATTTCATGATTTGAAGAACAAGGCATATTAGATCGGGAGACGTTCCGGCAGATCATCGCCAACCTCTGCATCAGGGAAGGCAACAGAAATTTATGACGTTACAATTCTGAGGCCTTAACCCACCTTTTACCCGTCCTCCCCAAAGTTACCATTGATAAAGGAAGCATCCTAAAGGTTGCTTATGAAATACGGTTTCGTCAAATGCAGCCTTACGTTCCATTCCAGAGTTATCCTGAGGGGGTCTCCAAGGAATGTCCCGAGCTGAGGTTCTGAACAAAGTAAAGTGGTGGAGGCAATCACTTACGAAGGTGGGGGATGCGGGTTTCGATGTAAGGTGATGAAGGTTGATGTAGGGTCAAGAGAGAAATACTTGGATTCTGTTGACAACCCGAAAATGATGCCCTTGAATGAAAAGCGCCTCCCAGTACTCGATTTGCTGGTGACAACGGATTCCTCCAGAGGGCACGTTAGTTGAACCAAGGTTAGTTTCATAGAGAAGAGGTTAGTTTCATATGTTATCAATAATTCATTTCCCTCTACTAACCCCAATGACAATGTGGGAGAAATCTTTGATAGAATGGTGAAAAGAGTAACCCAAGTTGAATCACATGGGAAGCTCAAGATATCCTGAAACAGTGCTAGATGTCTGAAATTGAACCCTGGTTAAAAACACACCCATTGATGAAATTTATTTTGACCGACCAATTAGGGTTCACACTGAATTTCTAAGATATGGTGGAAAATGAGGAACACGAAATTTATTTCAAGTTAATATATAGGTGGTTAAACTATGATAAACACGATAACCCACAATGAACAAACAAACAAAAAAACCTACTACTTAAACAAAATAAGATGATGGTTTCACGTAATCCCTACTTTGTACACTTTATGGCACAACATCCTTCTTGATAAGGAAATAAAACTCTACAGAAGGATTTAATTTGTTGAATGGAGAGAGGAACAACATAATCTAAGTCATGGATTGATTATACGCCTTATTTAAAAATAACGATAATATATACATATTTATTTATCCTTGTTCACGCGTTAAGAGCAACATGTTAAAAAAATTAGGAATGTCTACACTACGAAATTAAGTAGCTATGTTTAAGTGTGTGTTGAAACCCCAGAATCCCTTATTTCAATCCAAGTTAGGCTAATTTTGAAGTCAATAATAGTAGAAGACGGCTTTCAGGACACAACATTTAAGCAACAGCATTGATTTTCCTGTTTCAAAAATACAACAACGAATATTACAGCTTGGAGTGTTTCTTCGCCAAAAATACCATCAACAGTGGAAGGGGTCATTGAGGTAAGAGTAGGGTAGGGGAACAATGAAGGACAAGTGATAAGGGAAGCCTTTAAGCTCTCCTTGACCATACCCATGATGCTTTGCATGAGCGACAAGGCACTACACGCTTCATTCAATAGTGATGTTTTCACTGCAAGGTTTTTAAGGGCTTTGCTTGGGTTTTTTGAGAATTTTGGTGCGTGGTCATGCCTGAGGTTTCTTCTGGTCAACACGACTAAAGAGGGAAATCAGACCTCAAATGTGGAAGAATATTTTCCTTGCAGCCAGCTCTGAAGGTCACACACTGTGAGACAGGGTACTGCAGCAGGTTTGGTTTACAGTTGCTGAATGAATTTGTAGGTAGAAAGTGTTCATCCAATGTTAATCGGAATTAATTTGCTATTATTGTAATAGAAATTGCACAATAATTTAAAACTATATTGAGATGTTTATGAAATTCCTGACTCCTCCAGAATTGGCGAATTCAAATTGGGGATTGGTCGACGGCTTTTGACATTTTTGACTCTAAAATTCTGAAAAAATCAATGCTCTGAAACAGCAACTTACACCAGACCAATTCACCTCAAATTTTCTACTTCAACTCATTTTCAATCACAGCTGTTTTCTACTGACAAAATTGTATTAAGATGATAAACTGTAACCTGAATATAACAGTAGCTATGAATACAACAGTAGTTGTGCAACAGTTTAGAGATCTCAGTATGGGATACGTTCAGTATTCTTCTGATAAACCGGAAACAGTCTCCTCCCTCCTACAAATAATTCTGCGCACATTTCTATTGAATTTCATGTATAAAATACCCTAGGTAGAAAAATTAGTTTGCTCTCTAATTTTGTTTTCAAGTCTTTTGCAGCTAGGGATACATTTGATAAAACCGTAAAAAAGTTAACACCTAATTTTTCTTTTTTCTTTATTTTTTCTTTTCAAACATTTTATTAGAAAGATTAGAAGAGTTAAGTTCAAATTCAGTGGACAGAAGAAAGTGAGCACCTGAGACAAATCATGTGTGATCTTTAAAAACATGTATGACTTTGTTTGAATTTTTGATTTTCATCTTACTCAGTTAAAGTTTTCAATTGATGAAAATTACAGTTTAGTAGCACCAAGATCCTAGTAATTGGTTGATTCATTTTTAAATAATTTTCACCGCGATTTATGGTAATGAATTATACTATACGCTAAAATTACGACACATCAGACAGACTATGACAGGGGGATTTAACGATGTAACAAACAAATAGATGCTATCATTCGTCGGCAAGTAGCTAACACAGAAAATTATGGATCTTGTGGTATCTACGGCTATTTCTGAAATCATGACAAAAATACAGGGAAGTACCCTGAATGCATCAAGAAATCTGCTGCACGCCGGATATGAGTTGAATGTTACTCATCCTGGACACCCCACCCTTGTATTTGAGCCCAGGAGGGCCATTTATTCCCCTCTATTGATACCAGCGGGTAAAGTATCGGGTCGAACAAGAGGAGTTAACATTATGAGATAGGCCCGCCATGTTGGAATTTGACAGTCTTGGTTGATTTGGACGTTTTTGATCGATCCTCAGTTGAGTAGATCCTTTTTTTCTTCTTGTACTGCCTCCTTTTAAAATGTAAGACCGTAATATGGTAGCACATAGCAGCACAACTCAAACTGATATGCAAACACGAGATTCAATGAAGAAGGGTTACGGGTTCACGGGCTGCGACTGCTTTGTTTCAATGTGAACCCGAACCCATCTTAATGTTGGGAGTGAAGGACCTGGAGTAAGGGGAGAGAAGCAAGTTTGAACAAGAACCATTAGGTGGCTCCAACCGACTGGTGACCAAATTCCCAACGGAAATGCTTGAATTCAACGCTAAACTGAAAACAGTTTGCTTCACAACAACTATTCAGGAAAATACACAGAGAAGAGATTTTGGGATTACCAGTTACTTGAGAATAAAACTTCAGTTTTAAGCGATTCAAGAAAAAAAATAAAGAGGTACCTACATCTCCCCCAATACCCATTTTTGAAATTGAGTTTCTGATTTTGCTACAAATTAAACCATGAATGCAAAATCGACTTTGAAGAGGTAAAATCTACGTCTGAAAGTAGGGCGTCAGAGCAAAACCGACATTACCCACTGGTAGGTTTGAGCCAAAACCGACTTTCTCCATCAGCCGATCTGAAAGCAGCATCATTGCTGTCTGCTGGACAAGGTTATACAAGTTTAATTTTTATTTAGAAAAAAATGTCCTCCCCCCCCCCCCCCCCCTTGGCCTTTTTTCATAACTTGAGGAGGGGATCAGAGCAGTATTTTAGTTAAAAGCAAAACAAAGGCCGTTAATTTGAATTTTTGGATGATTTGCGGAAGTGATGACTGGAAGTTATGATCCCTAATATTGTTGGAACAAAACTGACTTTATCCGTACCAACTGTTCGTGCAAAACAGACTGTTTACGAAATGCTGGTGCAGAACCGATTTTCCGCAGTTATTTCTGTGCAAAACCGACTTGATCAATGCTAAGTAAATTGTTGAATATCAAAAATGGGAATTTTTCGATTTACTTTCAATATGCAATTACAAATCTACCGACAAATATGGTAATTTAGATTTCTTTGTTCGATATTGTGCATTTGTAAAACAAACTTTATTCGAAAAACGTTTTTTGTTATTACCCAGTATTCTGATTTGTGTGAGAAAGTCGGTTTTGGGCCGACCTCCTCATACCAGGATCGATTCACTTGATGGATCTGAAATTCCAGATCCCCTGAGTTGTGATGAGTTTAGGGGCAACATTCAATATATTTAATTTAGGAACAAAACTGCTGTACTTCTAAATAACTGTAATTTTATTTCCAACCGGCGAATAGGTACCTAACAGTAATCAAAGGTGAACTAAACGATTGAGATATAACCTCCCTGTGGTAGGCTGCACATGTTGAGCCCCAAGAAAGACAGCGATGACACGGGTTAAAGGTTAAAAGTACCAGAAATCACAAAACCATTTTATTGAAATTTGAATACCCCTCGTACAACTTGTTTTTTAGAATGCTTGGATATTCTAGTGAATTTGACGAACCTGAAGGAATTTACCATTTTGAACAATTCAAAAAACTTGAATTTAACTTGTTTTGATCGAATACTAGAGCAGCCCACCATAAAAAATATCTCATCTAGATGTTAGTTGATGTTCAATGTTCAATTCTTCACCTTATTTTCATTATTATAATTTCATGATGGCATTCCTGTGGTAGTAGAACCCCTACCAATGTATTGATTTGTTCGTAGCTTTGTGGGGGTCTGGTTTATTAATTTCTGTAGAGATATCTGACATTAATAAATTTATATGGATGTAAATGAGTAGCTGAACGCATTCTCACTTGTAATTCATAATAGGGACATCATTAACAAATCCGTTCTTCAGACAGAACTTAATGATTCCCACGCTCAAAACACGAAGATCAAGCGCCTTTGCGATAAGAAACTCCCATTCGTCACCAGGAACATCATTAATCGATTTCCAGAGGAGTTTCTATCATTTGCCCATTTTATACGAATAAGTTTATTTGCACTCATTACTTATGGCTTTATGATATCGCTATATTATGATGGTTCATGCGAATATTGCGTTTGCTTTTCAAGGAGCGAGGATGACGATCCTGGCAAAAAACATTGAAATACGTGAATAATTTCAACTATATGGCCACTTAAATCTTAGATATTGGCTAGTCGAACTTACTTGGAAGAACGCAGCGCCTTGTATACTTCTTGATGACAGCGTATGGGTATTATAAAGATCAGAAATAGTATTTATGATTGATAAGTGGATCGTTAATTTGTAAACCATGGATATTCCAAGAGAAAATGAGACTGATTGTCTTGGATGTACCTAGCGCCTGCTGTGTAGCTGTGAAAAGCAAATTCACACAACTTGTGATCTCCAAGTCGTTCTACCATCAAGAAGTATTGTAGGAGAGAAACTTAATCAGAAACGTCCCTGTATGGTATTTCTGAGGCGATGTTGAAATCTTCCAGGTAGGAATTGAGGAACTCGAACGTCGGTCGTTTCTCGGGTTCTGCCTCCCAGCAGACGAGCATGAGACGGTAAATGGGGTCGGGGATGTGGTGCGAAGCAGGTTTGGGCATGCGGTAGCCTTGGTCAATCTGTTCTATCACCTCTCGCCCATGCATTCCTGCACACAAAATAAGCAAGTAGGTGAATTTCAAATCAGAACTGCCCAAAGATCGGACAGTGCAATCATCAGTAGTCCAATAGAGCACAACAGAAAGAAAATGGTTAAACACTGCAACGAATACGCGCATATCTATACAAGAGTGAATACTGTTATAAATTCACGCAGAAATCCCTCTGACCTCCCAGGCCAAATCATGGACCTGACCAACAACCCTTGGCCCATGCTGCAGCTGATGTTTACATTTCTGACCCATTTCTATCTTTATTGCAAGGCTTAAGTTTCAGTCAAAGCAAATCAAACGACTGATATACCAGGTTTCATGGTTAGTCTCGCAAGTCTTTTGGTCCTTGTTACTGACGATGATTTGATCATCGACACCGATATAACAGTTGATATTTTTTTGTATTAGTGGAAATAGAAAGCCTTTCTTTTTATTTTCCAGTTACTGCTCTATCGTTTGTTAAACCATGTCCTCAATAATTCTCATGGCGTCTACTGCCACTGTGTTCCGGTTTCTACACATCTTCACAGCTATCGCACTTCCGACACCAATGCTATAAAATTACGGAGAAGATAGTCTTTCGAAACCAGAAAACTGTCTTGGGATCGATATAAATAAAGATATTATAGCATCTAACTCAGGTAGAAGGTATTATCTGCCGAGCCAATTGCCGTGTTATGCGACAACTTTTTTTGGTTTATTAATCTGTGAATAATACATCTATGTATTCGCTCAGGAAACAATTTTTAAACACCCCCTCAAAATGTTTTCTTTTACTTTTCAAGGTGCACAGATTCAGAAAATGCAATGCCCGTCCGCCGTATCATGCATACCGGCTTCATTTTCGTTCTTTCGCACACATACTCCATTCGGGCCCTAGTTGTCCCGAAACTTTGCAGCCCGATCAGAATATACCCAAGGGTGTTATGAGTGAAAAATGGGTATAAAAATAGGTATTTTCTGTGTTTTAGTAACATGAGCTTTTGAGGTATCGTTTTCCATGTTTTTTGGGACGAGGAGACCGAATATGAAGTCGATTTTGATCAGAGTGGAAAATTTCAGCCTTATTAAATTCGGTCTAAAATCGCCGTTCTTCCACACACAGTTTGGGTCCCCATTTGGGAACACATTTGGCTCCTATAGTTGTGCTCCGAAGCTCGGCAGCCCGATCAAAATACACCGAGGGGTGTTATGGGAGGAAAATGGGTGTAAAAACAGGGGTTTTCGAGGGATTTTTGAGGTTTTAGTGAGCTTGTAAGGTATTGTTTTTCATGTTTTTCAGGGCGAGAAGACCGAATATTAGGTTGATTTTGACCGAAGAGTGAAGAATTGAGGTTTAACGAAGGTCAAGCTCCCGAAATTCATTTTTTATGAGTCAAAAACCTGGGAAATTGTCTGAAATCTACATACATTTGTACAATACCACTAGAACTAGTATCAACAGGTGAATCAAGACAATTAAATTTGTTATTCTTCTTGTTTGTGAAAATATATTGTGTATTGAATGGTACTATCAATGATCAAAGATAATCTGTAAACATAAAAAAGCCGAGCCTAATTCGTGTTTTTGCGGGCCATAATTGGTGGATACCATCAAAAATAGACATTTCAATAATTGCAAATGAAAGAAACAATAAATAAACAGCCAACATTTCTGTACGTATGTCCAGTAGAATAATAAATCTACGTGACAAGGACTGTGCAGCGTTTTCCAATAATGTGAATTTGAAAAACTTGTGAACTTTCTCAGCCTTGTATCTTTGAAACTAACAGTCCTACAGGAAACACGAATAGGACATTTTAAGCTCTTCAATTTTGTTTTGTTAGAGTCAATCGTTTCGGTGATATCAACGAAAACCCGCAAAAAATTACCTTAGAACGGCTGGTTGGTTGTACAGCAGATATCAACAAACAACTGTGCCAAGTTTCAAAACTACGCCGATCTTTTAAGCTCGATCTACTTTTTTTGACTAATTCGTTTGGGCTATATAGCATAATTTACAATTTATAAATGAAACTACATGACTTCACAGTTAACGCCATGCTGCTCTCTTTTTATTATTCTCTTTCCACTATGGATACATATATTTGCTATACATATACAGATGCTAAGGAGTTACCACTAAGGTTGTTATAACTCATACGCAATGCTCTATTATCCAAACAAACATGGCGACAGAAAATGTTTTTCCATCCGGAGGTAGGTATTTTGAAAGTAGTCTGACATGCTGTTAAAGCATTCCTTTGATAGATTTTATGAACATAGAGAGAATGAATTCTATTAGGGATGGAAACACTATATATATACGCACAAATAAATATTTAATACGATATTTACCTGGATATGGCACCTGTCCAAATGTGAACAGTTCCATAAGGAGTATCCCATAAGACCAAACGTCAGATTTGATTGAAAATCTTCCATAAACAATAGCCTCTGGCGCTGTCCACTTGATGGGGAAACGGGAACCTTGAAAGAAATACGAAAATAATGTTGCGAAAGATTTTGGATAAGTAACAGAGTTTCAACTTTATGAAATTGATATTAAAAAATACGATCCTATACGGCTCTTGGGATAGAACTAGCGGTTTACCGTTACAAGGTGTCAGGAGGGGCGAGAAAACGTGTATGGAAAGGCAAGTCGATGACCACGAATCGAGTCACAAGGGGTCTCCTGTCACCACGAATTTTGACACGAAGGGATGCAGCACAAAGGAGGCAAACGGCCTTAATTTTCATCGAGTGGGGTTAATGGTGTGAACTCAGGCCAAACAGTAAATGGGGAAATCGACTACCCTTCTGACTTTAATCGTGGTCTTCTTCAGTGACGGGCTTTGGTGTTATCTGCCTTTGGTCAATTGCTGTGAGAGGGGTCAATAACTGACCCCCGGCAACTTGATTTTCTTCTTGAACATCGTATGTATTCCAGCAGCTTCCAAATCCAACAGCAAGGAACAGACCAACTATGAGGCCATCTCTAATTCCAAACCAAGTAAAGTAATATGTATTCAAAGTTTTCAAGTGAACGAAATTCACGTGAATCTTATGACGTACTATATTCACAAAAAATTATGCATGTTTAGCTTATTAATATTAGTCAGCAAGCGTGTGCAACGAACATAAAATAGCGTGTCCAGAATAGGAGATGCCACACTTCTCCATATACGAAGAAACAATACGAAGTTAGTGTACTTTGCGCATACCAATTACCTTTGAATTCTAACATTCTGGAGGCTGCAGTTGGAAACAAAACAGACGAGAAAACAAAAAATCAAAAACTGAAAAGTCAAAAATCACTGGGGACCCATATAATATTGTATTTTTTTTTTAAATTGAATCACCTGCAATTACTGTTCAACGGCGGTGAATTTAAATCCAAAACTTTATACATTATAAATTTCATTCATTTTCAGTAGGATGAGTGGAGGGGTGTCGTTGTCTTCAGTCTGCCTCAAAGGCAACTATCGCGATTGAGGCCTAATCATTGTGGTGAGACTTCTACCTTGAAAGTAGATTTCTGCACTTTTTCACTCTCGCAAAACCTCAAATTTGACCCCATTTTAGTGTGAAAACTTTTATGATTATACAGTAATAGACATTTTTCTTTTCCAAGTTCCTGAGTTAATTATATTATTTATATGTGTTCTCAGTGGCACTTAACAGTACCTGAATCCTGATCCAGGTTTGTCAAAGCCTTGACCAATGTCCTCCACTAATACTAGCTGGATCACAGAGGTTAATACCAGAGAAGGACAAATCCTTTCAATGGTCATCGCAAACCTATTCTTTTCACAGCACAAATCTTTCCCGATAGCACAATCACTACAACCCCCTACCCCTTTACAAAGCCCTATAGAACATGAAATCGCTACCATGATAGGGACGGGAGTTTGATGTTATATTGGAATATTAATTTGGAGCATTGTTAAACTTGCCACCAATCACGAATGCGACTTACCTTGTTTAGGACAATATTCATCATCCTCAATGACTCGAGCGAGCCCGAAGTCACATATTTTTGCAGTGTTGTTTTCTCCAATGAGAACGTTCCTAGCAGCCAAATCTCTGTGAATTAGTTGCTTCATTTCCAAATAAGCCATACCGCTAGCCACCTGTGCCGGAACAAGATACATATCACACATCATCTCTGTTCTATACTTATTAAATTATGGAAGCTGTTCATTTGAAGCCCCTAACATCGATGGTTTCACACAGCAGGATTCACTGAACATTATAGTATATAGTAATTTATTGAGTTATAGTGGTTGCCATGTAACTCGATCAGCTGGATAAACCGTTCAAAATCGCCACAAACGGAACGGTTGTATCCTTAAATGTGATATTTTCGCCGCTTAATCCAATGAAATTTACGCAGGTCCCGAATCGACTGGACTAGGTAACTAACTATATGACAGTTTCAGTACTGTTTCAAAAGACAGTCTTTTTCTGTTCAAATTACTTTTCATCCCAAGGCTCATGATTTACAAAAGTACCAAAAAATACTTAATTCGTCTATCCCTAACATGCACTGAGAAGGCTGGTATTCACATACTTCATGTTTTCACATACTTGGTAAGCAATATAGATGAGATCAGGGAGCTCCAAGTCCTTTCCATCGCCGTTCCTGAGGAACTCCAACAGCGAACCGTTCTTCATGTACTCTGTCACAATGTAAATGGGCTCAGCTTTGGAACAGACGGCATAGAGCGCGACAAGGCGGTCGTGTCGAAACTTTTTCATGATGGCAGCCTCTTGGAGGAAGGCTTGCGTCGACATTGCACCTTGTCGCAGAGTTTTCACAGCTACCTCAATACTGTTCCTCCACTTACCTGCAGAAATGATGAATAACGGCTCGAGTTTTTGTGAAATTCAAAAATACAGTTAAATGAAACAAAAATATAAGAAAAAAACATGGCTGATTACTTACCATACCAAACAGTACCAAAGTGACCTTGACCCAATTTGTGGATGAGCTGCACTTCAGATCTATCAATCTCCCAATCGTCTCGCAGTTGGGGAGCAAGGTCCCAGATCTGGGGTTTGGGACGAGGGCATGGCTTGGACAAGACATGACAGAGCCCAAGAGCGTTTTCTGAGGAGAAAAAATGAATGATTAAACATGGACATTAAACAATAGACTCTAGAAACAATGGAGACAGCACAGCAATAGCGGCACGGCTGAACCCCTGTCCTCTGTCGCTCTCCCTCTGTCAGAGAATCCCACCCTCGGTGTATAAATAAACCGCTCAATCAATCAATCTCTCTGTCCTTCATGAGAGAACCTCACGTACAGCATCTGTATTATTAGAAATCCCATAACATGCTGCATACTAGTTTTTGTGGAAGACCTTTCATCATTGAATGGAGTTACGAGTTAAATCCCAACAACTGGTAACTGGACTTCTTAGCAGGCAGTTAGATACTAGGTACTTTTTTCTACTTCTTATGTATAAAACTGTACGGAATACTAAGGCAATATATTGCTTGTATCTTCCAAACAGACCTACAGGATTGACCGAACTGAACCTATATAAAAATAACTTACTAGTATAGGCTTGGACAAGGGCTGGCAACGTAGCAAAGATTTGATTGGCTGCTATGAAATATCCGCCATCAGCTGCAGGTTTGATCTTGTAATGTTTGACGTGGTACCCTCTAGATTGGTCCCAGTCCTTCACCGAGAGGGAATATCCGCTTGGGTTATGTTCAGAATCTCTGATCAGATACGTGCCACGTGGTTCTTCCTCCACCATTAGAAGCTTTTCAGCTTCTTTTCTCGAGACTTTGCCAAAATACCAGCTAAAAAATGGGTA
The DNA here is from genome assembly GCA_954871275.1 of Leptopterna dolabrata. Classification (NCBI taxonomy): domain Eukaryota; kingdom Metazoa; phylum Arthropoda; class Insecta; order Hemiptera; family Miridae; genus Leptopterna; species Leptopterna dolabrata. Next base: position 26,734,564 of record OX940984.1, read on the forward strand.
CCAATAATTAATGTGGAATCAAATGTTATCATCTCTTCATGCCAATATTTCTTAATACTGACTGATCTCATCCCAAAACAGTCCATTGATACCAGAGGAAAGTATAAGAGTGGCTCAGTGTTTGGAGAAGTTGGGAGGGTGGTTGAAAACACGATTTATGTAGCCGGAGTAACTTACTCTTCACTTTCGACAGATTTATCTTCAGCAACAAAGTTCCAAGGGATCAGGCCTTCTTCGCCAGTGCCTAAATGCCGCACCTTCCACCAATCAGACTCGCTGAAAACCAAATAGTGTAATAACAAAATCTGAACAAATTTTGGTCGGACTGACAGGAAATGGTCACCACCACAATAAATAAAATACTGAATGAATTTTCTTACCTATCGTCCAAGACTTCCATTCTATCACCTTTGACGAAACTAACATCAGAAGCTTCTCGACTTTGATAGTTGTACACAGCCACTACGATGCGTTGTCGGTTCACTGCCATGGTCTGGTTTTGAACTGGACAAAATTTTTTAAAGTGAAATGAATTATGAGTAAAATATAGAATTCCCTGGATTTCATGATGTAACATAAATAGAAAACAAGGAGTTAATGCTCAACAAATTCGTTGTGGAGTTTTTGATGCCTTGAGTTTTACTGGTATGGAGGGAACATCAGATGAAGCTGATTTACAAAGTAGGTAGACTTGAGTAAAACAGTAGGGGAATGATTAGATGGTCCAGTCGGCTTAACACATAAATGAATGAATATACATATTAAAATCTAAATAAATCTAAATGGTAGGTAAACTTCCTAATTATTATCTCTAACCTATTATCCCTAACTAATCCTCTACTACAGACAGAAATACTAATCTTGAAATTACATGGATAATTTGAAGTGGTATGGGTAGTATTGGTTAGTTGTTTATTTAGCCAAAGTGGACCCTATAAACCTAGATAAGTAAATAGTGATCAAACGGTATGAGAATCCTCACCTTGTCTGTCCCTGTATTCGGAAGGAGTGGTGGGAGTACGTATGATGTCTACACCTGGCCGCTTCAGCTGACCTCCTGGCCGGTTAGGGTCGGGTGCGTACCGAGGCTCTGTGATCCCCATTTCCATTCCCATCTTGTACCCCTGATGATAAACTAGACACAAAACGAAGGTCTGTAAGAATAATTATTTGCAGAGCCTGTAGTAACCTTGTTTATGTAGACTGTAGCCAAGTGAAGGAGGAAGAACAGAGATGGAGGAAGAAATTTACGATATCCAATGTGTGAGTCAGGAACTGAAGACCGCTACCGAAAAACAGTCTATAGGTTTGTTCCAAGCACCATAACCGAGTTATCGAACCATACTTGAGTTTTCGAACCCGAACCAAACAGTTGGAGATTTTCTCATCAAAATAGCTCACTGGTTGGAACATCTGGAACTTGCGGATGGAAACACCGCAAGCGCTAGCGTAGCATCGGTCACAGCAGGCGGATAACCATCAAATAATAACCTGGTACATGCCGCTAACACGCCACGCCAGCTTCCTACAGTGTACCTATCTACTATCACAGTGATTTTTGTTTCCAGCACAAAGAATAACTTCAAAATCAACGGAACACTACAAGAACAGCTATTCTTTGTGAAAACAGCTGAAAACAAAAAAAAAACGAGAATGAGACCTCAGTAGGGTTCTAGCACGTTTCCTCCAGTTCAAGTTCGGAAACTCATCCCTGGCGGGTTCGAAAAAATTCTTGAACTGAGTGCAGAAAGTTTCTACACCCATGGCAGTGGGAATCTGGTGTGGGAACTGAGTTACAGAAGTGAAGCTGCTTGGAACTGAGTTTTCGTGCGCAATGGGTTCTGTGCAGAATACATTACGGAACTCGCCGTGCTTGGTACAAAGCTTACATAACATTTATGAAATTTTACGGGATAGCTGAAAACCATTTGCAAAACCATATGAACAGAGAACCAGTGGCTCTGATGTAACATAGACTTTCTTTCGCCATTAAAGGTCCTAGCAACAGTAAATGGCTGGTGCGGCACTTGTGTTATCTCTGTAAAGCTGGGTTCACATTGACACGTAATCGACGTAAAACGTCAAAAACTCAAAGGCCGTAAAGGTTCGTGCAAATTTTTAAGAACAAACCGTTCCCATGGACAACGCTAGTTACGGACGAAAAGCGCGTAATCACCGCAATATCGCCCATGCTCCAGCCTCCATCCGCGCAACCCACGCAGATGGGTGAAGCGCATAAATATCTACGATTTTTTGATCTTGAACACTCTGGTTCAAAGTCGCAGCGAGTAAAAGCTGGGTTCACATTGACGAGTAATCAACACTACGTAAAACACACAACTGAATTTGATTGGCTCATCAGGTTTTCGACATTATGTAAAACACACAACTGAATTTGATTGGCTTATAAGGTTTACGCTCCTTACCGCGACGACTTTTGAACCAGTGTCCAAGATACAAAAAAATCTAGATATTTACACGCTTTACGGATCTGCGTGTGGGTTCTGCACAAGCGGAGGCTGAAGCTACATCTTGACTATTACGCGCTTTACCCCTGTAACTAGTGTTGTCCATGTGAACGGTTTGATTTTTTACGCGCTTAACGCGAACCTTCACCGCCTTTGCGTTTCACGCACTTTGCGTCGATTACGTATCAACATGAACCCAGCTAAAGAGCGTAAACCTGATGGGCCCATAAAATTCAATGAGTAGTACCCATGACTTCTGTTTTTATTATTAGATGAAAGTTGGTTCCATTCTAAGAATTTTGAGGCCAACCGCAGTCTCCTACCATGAATAGTTCTTTTTCTATGAGCTTTCAAAGTTTCGGAAACGGGTGACATCACACTGGGCAAGGGAGGTCCCGCCCAGGCGGGAGAAGTGGAATGACGTCAATCGTTGCCGAAACTTTTGAAACTTTTTTTCTTAGAATGGAATCTACTTTCATTTGAAAATGGGAAAATAATATAAACAGAAGTCATGGGTACTCCTCTTTACACGTTTGAGTTTTGCGCGAAAGCTAGGTTCACAGTGACCCGTAATCGACGTAAAGCGCTTAAAATGCAAAGGTTCGCATAAAGCGTGTAAAAACGTCATACCGTTCACATGGACAACATTACGTTATGGACAACGCGGTTATGGACATAAAGTGCTTAATCGTCGAGATACAGCCTGTGCTCCAGCCTCCGCCTGCGCAGATCCGTAAAGCGCGTAAATACCTGGATTTTTTTATCTTGGACACTCTGGTTCAAAAGTCGTCGCGCATAAAGAGTGTAAACCTGATGAGCCAATCAAATTCAATCATATTGATGTGGTAAAATTGGGGGTTTTGCCTTCATAATCAGTAACAGACGGGTCCTTGTAGAGGATATAAACTGAGTTTTGGGAGAGAAAAAAGGTGATATACACTGTTTTTCGGCCGCGGTCTTCAACTGAAGGAATGAATAGGTGTGATTTTATATCCAGAAATTAGGTAGGTATTAACTCACAAATAATTTCTCCCAAAAAGGCACCTTAAGAACTTTCTCATGTTTCGTATAAAAAATACTATTAGAAACTTTCACTCACTGATGGGGTCAGTGATTCTTTCTTGGTGTCTGTGTGTATGCGCACGCGCCACTTGCCCGAATTTGTAGTTCATCGTATCAAGTTCGAACTCTGATTTAAAATGTGAAACGAATAAATACGATTTCGGTATTTCGGTACGAATAAATGCGATTTCGGTAAGGTAACAAAATGAATTTTTTCTTATTAAAAAATAAAATTTACACAGTTCAATGGAGGTTTCCAAATGATTTGACAAGCAGTAGGTACCTGATTATCGATACTTTTGTTGCAATATCAGAAAGTTACTCTTACTTAGGTAGGTAACTGTTTGGTCATATGTCAGCAGCGACAAAGATACAGAAGAGGCATGCTGAGTATTACTTAGAATTTGAAAATCGAATTGAAAGAAAGCTATGTTATGAATCTAGTTCAGCTGTCACCTTAAGCCTACAGGGAGGTACGATAAAGGGAATGGGCAACTTTCGTCAATACAAAAAAACACTTCTGGTACCTAGCTACTGAATTTCCGTAAATATGTCACCAAACGTTAGAATAAAACGGTAAATTTAACAAGAAATTGCTTCTAGGGCTTAAAAAGCTGTGGGTAAAGTGAAGTAGTTTTGATAACAAATGAAGCACAGCCATCACGCGAATGACTAAACCCAGAGATAGGTGTCACCCAATCAGCGAGGCAATCAAAACATTGTCACCACCTGTCTCCATCCACTTTTTCCCCTCTTCTTTTATGATGCCTTGATTTATCAACCCTCTTCAAGCAATAGTAGAGGGATTTTGCCCGATTCAACTATTAGAAAAAAAATTTACCCGAACCACGATAGGTAATTGCCCATTCGATTCAATGTGCATAGTATGATTTCAAGTGTATCTTCAATTGCGATATTATAATGTTCCGAGGCTAGTATAAAGATTTTACATCACAATAATTACTACGTCCATTTCTTGCTTTATAGGATATTTAAAAACCACTCATGCAGCATGGCTATAAGAGCGAATTTTCAAAGCGTTATTCGTGCTATAATATTGTGTAAAACGATGATACAGCGAGAAACCCGAGTTTCAATATAACGAAAATCTGAAATAATATTGGGATTTAACAAGCAGGTATGGTAGGTTGTTTAGTCAATAAAACTTCAAGAGTTATTGGAAATCTCTAAGGGTGTGCAATGGATCGGTAATTTGACAAATCCCTTATTAAAAATCCCTTATTTCAGTGGGGTTTTTAATATTTTATATAAGTTTTTTTTTAAATATAATTTGTTTGCGATTTTGGCCGGTTGTACCGATTTTTGACTTCTAAAACCTCAAACTTGACCCCCTAGAATTTTTGAAAATTGGTCTTTGAACTCATCCTTCTGTTTGGAAATATTGTTTTGGCGAAATTTGGAATTTTCAGCAAGTGCCCAAGGATATCGTCTGGAGTGACACACGAATAAATATATATATAAATTGTTGGTTAAAATCTAGGGATGAATTCAGGATGCTCTGAAACGGATTTACCTACAAAAAAATATTACAGAAATTCTTTCTGAATATTTTGGACCCATCGCAATACCTTCATTTTCTTCGAAAATTCGCTAAAATGTATGTAGGAATGAAACTAGTGTGAAGAACTAGACAATTAATAAGTTTTCAAATTAGGAAGACGAACAGTCAGGATTAGGGGGAAGTTATTTAGAGAGTAGACATTGGTGGGAAGGGAAGGGGGCGTACAAGACACTCTCATCGGATTTCGTTAAACGGAGGAAAGTACGTCAAAGGTAGTTTGACTTGACACCTTATTTTTAAAAGTGGTTGAGAGGGTGGGGGGGGGGGATCTATTTATATCTTATTGGGTGCAGCTTTTTTTGTACCTTCAAGAACTAAATATAGTCAAAGGTCAAGGGATCCGAAAAGGTGCGGAACCCTAGGGAACTAATGAGACGTTAACTTCCGAGCCAGGAAGAATTCAACTGAATTATGAGTCCGAAAACTGTCAAATGAGTGGTTAGAAGATCTTTTAAATTCGAATCGCCGAAGATCTTGAAGAAGATTGGTGAATACGCGTATCGGGTTTCATCCTTTGTTGCACATACTGGTGTAAAACGCTAAGAACAACGGAGACCATGTTGTAAACAATAGTAACAAATGGGTGGTCCAACACATGAGTAAAAACTGGTGAAACTACCACCAAATAGAGTCGGGAATACTGGAGGAGGTGGGATTTTTCTGGTTCTTGAAATAAATTGTATTCCAGTGCGTTGTTCTCCTGAAGCCACCAATCAAACTTTAGTGACTAAATCCACAAAAATAGTTATAGAGTTTTTTATTCTTAGCCTTGTGAATTGAAACATTGTTTGATTGATTTTTCAAATCAAAACAAAGGAAACCAATTTTTCCAGCTATTTACGAACCGCCCTCAACTTTCAACCCTATTTTGACATGTGGCAAATTTCAAATTGAATAACTACTTCTATTAACCGTCGGTGAACCTCACAATAATGGTACCTATTTTATGGGTTTCAAACTTGACACAAAACGAGAAAATTTAAATGCTGAAAAAAGAAGTCCACTTAAGATTTTTAGCAAAGGGATATCTCCTGAAAGTTCTCCTCTGCATCAGCTTTCCCACGGTGTAATCGTTATCAGATATTGTTACGGTACTCGGAGGAAATTCTCAATTTTTGTTAATTGCAGGGTTCACTTCATGGAAGTCCGTTACAGGACAGTAGAAATAGAGATCTTCCACTCTATGACGTAATATGACTAGAGGAAACTCACAAATGAATAAGTCTCTCACAGATAACGAAAATCTCGTGCCATTTGCTACAAAAATGCTCAATACTCTAATGGCCAGACTCAGAAATGCTTCACTTGAACAGATTTCGATTGGAATTGTTGTCATGTCTCTCGAAATTCGATCCTAGAGTTAAGCGTCTTGCTTACACCAATGACATCTCTTCTAGAGAAACCTTTGTCAAAGAGCTCAAAGCTACTTCATTTGGCAAACGCCCTCCGACCGATACTTCTCATCATGATTTCAAGAAATTTAAAAAATCGGATGTATCTAACGCCTCATCTTTTAACAATGCTCAATCGAACTCGTCCTCCTTTTGCGATCGCTAACCATCTTAGCCGCCACACAAATTTGACCATCAGAAGCCCGGAAAATCCTCATCTTACAAATCTGCTACGTCCTCGAACCCTGTGGCTTCTACGGATACAGCTCGTGAGTGCTATTCCTGTGGGTCTACCTCTCATCTCAAGGGGCAATGTCCCAATCGAAATCCGGCGCAGAAATCGAAATTGAAAACTGTGGAAAAAAGGGTTAACCTTTGCTCTACTAACTCTCCTGGGTACCTAACACACAAAGGTGAGTGGTTTCTTTTCAATTTTGATTCTGGAGCGGAATGCTCACTCATGCGTGAAAGCATGAGAAAGCATTTTTCTGGACCTGTCTTTGAAATTCCGGTGGTTCTTAAAGGAATTGGTGTTTCTAAAGTAGCGAGTAACCATCAAATCATTTCTGAAGTATTTGTCAACGATCTAGAACTTAACCATGTTTTTATGTCGTACCTAATGATACGATTCCTTTTGATATCGGGATCGAATAATTTCTAAGTAGGGTTTTCAACACTGAACGTATGATGACCCCACCAAGCCTCCCCCGACTTCTGAAACTGATTTTTCACATCCCTTGTACCTAACTCCGTGAAGAATTCACGAATGTTACAAAAATTATAAAAATACTCAATGAAACAATTTACCAAGATGCCTCGAGGCTTCGTTGTGTTTGCTGCAGCACATTCCCATATTGCTCGAATTATGTTGAACCTCGTCTAACGGCAATGCGGGTAGGGGCCAGCTAGCCCATAATCGGCTCAAAGCCGAATGGAGGTGGAAATTCAGCTAAAGAATCCTGAAGGAAAAACGACAGAAATGTAGGTAATAACTGCAATGGCTAACGCAATGATATATATATATAGCTTGATCCATCGAAATGAGGTAAATTGCTAACTTAAAAACCAAGGTCACCTATCGTCTGGAATGGCACGTCAACATTATATGGGTACTTACCTGTACATAATACAAATAAAAATTATGAAAATCCAGGAGCGGATTAGGGAAGTTTTTGTACATAAAAATTAAGAACCCATTATAATAGCGTATTTACATAGAATATTCGCAAAAAAAGGTAGATTTATTCACGACTATGTTACTATCACTGTAGGGTAATGACACTGAAACATTATTTTCAACCACATACCATTTTGTTTACAGCTGTGGTTTCCAGCCCGTTTTGGGTTGGTCCCTCCTATGTCTGTAGTTGAAATCACTACCAAGGTACCAAGTAGTTGAAGGAGGTACCCAAAATAATACCCATAGAAATAATTCCATGGGTATTACTTTGGGTACCAGTATTTATTCAAAATCACGTAAACCGTAGACCTTTTCGAGATACAAAGCCTAGTGAGGCAAAAACCTAGTAGGATTACTATCTTCATGATTGGGTTATCATGATTTTATGATCAGGTTACTGTCACAATCTTAGAATAAAGAATCTAAAACATGATTATGAATTGCATGATTTCATTTCAACAGGGCGAGTTTGCTATGATCCACGTTACATCTCCCGACAGCTTTACCTATTTATTTTTAAATAACTGAGCGTGTCTTGCCCCCAAGCGGGCTACCTCTCCTTTTAAATAAACATAGAACTAAGACCAAAAGTTCTGGTAAAGGCCATTTCAAGGGTCACACAGATAGGGTCCGTGATCGTCCCCCATGAACACAGTGAGTTCAACAGCAATATGCTCTGCGCACGCGCAAATTTGAAATTCTGCTTGGGAATTTACTTATCTTTTCCTCACTTACCTAATTTGTCTAGTGCACTCTAGCGGGAACACAGAAATTCAAATTTCACACTCGTTTTCTGCCCACACTTTCCGCCATTTATAAACACCTTATTATGTGGTCAATAAGTGTTAATTTCCGTTATTGAACAGAATTTGGCAAACAAAATGAGAATTTGTAACTCACAAAAATTCCCGTTCAGTTCGAAGCACTGTTTTAGACAGAAAATGTTTAATATGCTAGGACATCTTCAAGAAAGTGTTCAGCACTTGCATTGCTCCGGTTTGTAAGAGCAGCGTGTACCTTCTCTTCCTGTTTCTCAATATCGGTTCTCATTCTCTCTCTTTTCATTTGTGTACTTCTTTCCTTCCGTCAACATGACCAACCTCGCCTACCTCATCTCTTTCATTTTCATCCCCTTTCTTTTACCGTTCTCCCAAGCCTTGCTTGTACCTCAGGGAAACTGTTTCCACCGTATGAACAGCAGGTACCTGGCCTCGGCCACTTCTTCCAGATCTTCTTGATGCACAGCTTTCCCGATACCTTCCTCACAATCGGGATTGGGAATCCATCCTCATCTCTTCCTTGTTACTCTCTTCCTTCTTCAAAAAAGAAACTAGCGTTCCGTTTCCCGATCATACAAATTCCTTCTCTAACCCACCTTGTAGTATCATCAACCGATGTTACTCAGCACTGATTTTAATTTCTACCCCCACAATTTTTGTTTTAACGCAGTTGGTATATTAAGTACAAGTGATAGCTGAGCCTACCTGCCTAACATGGAACCAATTAAACAACTCAAGATTAGAACTAAAAAACGGTGGAGAAAGGGAATTGGAATGCAGCTTTCGACGAAGTACCAAGAGGAACGTATCGATTCAGTTTCCACCATTCCATTTCTGCATATCGCAGAACTTTCGGGAAAAAAAATTACAGCAATGCAGGGATGAACAAAACTGTTGAAAATTTGATAGGCCGTGAGTGAATAGGCAACCAGTGAAATTGCCTGGATATAGGAAGGACCTAAAAAATAGAGGAATGCACCAAATTATTCTTCACGTAAAATCAAATTATTCTTCACGTATAATAATAACTGACGACAACAGTGGTCAGATGCAGTGGGAAAACGCGAACTGGACTTGAAAAGATATTATGTTGTACAATCAAGTGTACACCCACGCATAAATAAGAACGTTCAGCGAGCTGCAATTCGTGGCTAAGGAATTATGACGCGAAGTACGAGTTTCAGTAAAATCGAACCGTTTTCAACCGTTCACAAACAAAAGCAACGGGAGATCCGAAGTTGAGGTATCTGAGGGATGAGGAAGTGAATCAAACCCAAACTCACCCAACAGGAAACCAGACTCTCCTGAGCTGCCACAACCGAAGGGTCTTCGGATGCGGAAGGAGTAAGACCGTCGACGTCTACTGGTGGTAACGAAAAACCATCTGGGGAAACGATAAAACCGCGTACATCGCTAGCAGATCTCGGCATTTGCCAGTAGTAAATTATGGTACTAACGATATTAAACAAATAGGTAGGTAATATCCCACTACTCAAACCAGTTACACAAACCAGACCGAACAAAATGACAGCAGTGACACGGACGGAGGAGAGGGGGTCGACCACTAACTTGTTTATGTTATTTTAAACAGCTTAACCAATACAACAACAATGGTGGAAGGAGCGGTAATGGAGAGGAAATAGTTTGAACTGAACACTAAAAACTCATTTAAAATCTTCTTCTGTTTTAAGATAGGTAAACTGTAGTTATTAATAGAAAATATTTGGTTCTTTTATGCACATTCATGCAAATTATCAAGAGGTAAATAAAAAAGGGGTGTAGAATGTAGGGGAAGAACATGGTAGAATAAAAATATACTAACGGGTGGAAGAAGGGACCAAGCTATCCGCCCTAAGCTCCGCCCCTCAGGGGCACGGATCCGATAGCCAATGGGATTCCTACATAATTTTCTAAGCCCGCCTGGATAGCCAGTGGGATTCCGATGTCTGTGAATATCGATGGTTGAGCATTTCATTTCATTTATTTTTTCGATTTTACACATATATAGGGTACTAGACCCCTCCTTGTATATGTACAAAACAATAACACAATGAAAATCACTAGATGGCTTTCCTGACAAATTACAATATGTGTTTTTTTTTATACAAAGGAACAAGGGAAAAAAAGGACAGAAAGAGAGAAAAAGAGACAGAAAGAGAGAAGAGAGACAGAAAGAGAGAAATTTGAACTACTGACCCTTCAGGTATTGTAAGGTGGCCCCACCAAAGGCGCCGAGCGAATGCATCCCACGGACGGCCAAGGGCAACGAATTCCACAGCCTCGCACCTGAGACCCTCATCGAGTTTATGAAAAGCCGATTACGAGTCCAGGTTTGCCGAAGAGCATGCAGACGAGGGGAGAGACCACTGCTAAATATATCAGCCAGGTAATCAGGGCTAGGAAAATCATTAGTATGAACTAATTTGAAAACAAACTTCAAAAATTGCACCCTCAGGTAAACTATTATACCACAGCCAAGAACTTTCTGGGAATGCTGAGATATATGCCCCCTAGGCTTCACTCTAAATGCATAACGCACAGAGCTGTTAAAGGCTAACTCCAATCTGTGGGTCAGAACAGAGTTTAATGAGTTAATAAAAAGAACATGACCATACAAGAAGTGTGGTAGGAGAAGGCTTTTCACCAACAAAAGTCTGAGATTCTCCGGAGTAAAGTTAATAAACTTCCGTCCGGTAAAGAGGGAACCATAGACCCTCTGCAAGGTCAATGATATGTGAGCGTCCCAGCTCATGTCAGATGACATGACAATCCCCAGGTTTCTAACCTTGTCATTAAATGGGCATCGATATATATGCAAAATTGAAAACGGAAAAACACTCTTGGTGATGTACCTATGAATTTTGGTGACAGGTGGTAGAAAATATTAAAGTTCAACAGATAAAAAAACACATTTGTTGAATGTGCTTCTTTATCTTTTACTCTTTATTATTTTCCAAAAGTCATGTATTATATACGTGAATTTTGGAAAATAACAGGGTTCTAGGTTCCCCCTCTCACATTAGCTGGTTCTAAAAGCTCTCACTGGCTGATAGTGATATGCCACCTTTATCACCCCTTCCATCCAAATGTTGACCAACATAGTCCCTATCCTCATTTTGGTTTATTTCCTCATTTTGGTTTATTATTCTGTTAGTAATACACCTATGTATTCGCTCAGCAAAACATTTTTATAGCACCCCCTCAACATTTTTTCTTTTACGTTTCAAGGTGCGTAGATTCGAACAATATATGTCCGTCTGCCTTAGCCCTATGCCCTATCTATCATGCATATCTTTATTTTCGGTCTGAAAAATTCGTTCTTTCGTCCACAATCTCCATTTGGGCCCTAATTGTGTCCCGAAACTTTGCAGCCCGATCGGAATATACCCAAGGGTGTTATGAGTGAAAAATGGGTATAAAAATAGGGTTTTTTTTGTTGTTTTAGTAACATGAGCTTGTGAGGTAAAGTTCTCCACGTTTTTAAGAACGAATATGAAGTCGATTTTGACCAAAGAGTGGTTCTAACGAAGTTTCAGCCTTAAATTTACGTTAAACGTTGGTCTAAAATTTTCGTTCTTCCTCACACAGTTAGGGTCTCCATTTGGGAACACATTTGGGTCCTAGTTGTGCTCCGAAACTCAATAGCCCGATCGGAATACACCCAGGGGTGTTATGGGAGAAAAATTGGTGTAAAAGTAGGAGTTTTCGGGTTTTGAACAGGGTTATTGAACATGAGCTTGTGATGTTCTATGTTTTTAGTGTGAGAAGACCAGATATGAAGTTGATTTGACCGGAGTGGAGAATTGAGGTTGAAACGAAGGTTCAGATCCCAAATGCCATCCTTTATGAGTAGAAAACTTGGGAAATTGTCTGGTCACCATAAATTTGTATAACAACACTAGAGGTAGTATATTAGAAGGTGAATCAAGACAGTTAAATGGCACTACCAACGATCAAAGGTAATAAAAAAAAAAAAATAGGAGCCTAATTCGTGTTTTGGGGACCAAAATTGGTAGAAACTACCAAAAATAACTATTTCAATCATTGCACACACAAAAAAACGCTGCAAATCATTACACAAAGGTTTATTATTTACCTCAATAGATGCCCCTTCTGCGTAGATCACTGTTTTCTGTGGTCAACACCCTCCTGGAGACAAACCCTATTTTTCACCCCTTAGGGATGACTGATAGTAACGCCGAGCTTCGAGGAACAACTAGACCCCAAACGGGACCTAAAAACCAAATTTCGTTAATTTTGGTTCATGGTACATAACTAAGAAAAGTGCTCAGTACGGCGTAAGGCGGGCGGACAGACATTTTTTTATTGCATTTTCGGATTCTACATACCTTGAAACGGAAACCATCAAATTTTGAGGGGGGTTAACGAAGGTTCATTATTGAAAATAATAAACCAACAATTAATGAACAGCCAACACTTCTGTAGGTATTTCTGATAGAATAATAAAACCATGTGACAAGGACTTTGCAGCGTTGTTCAACTTTATTCATAAATAGCTGATAGTTTTTGCTGCTCTATGTTTTTTTTTCTTGTCCATACATCTACTCATTAATTAATTTTATATTATGTTAAGATCATGTACCTACCTAGGGAACTTTTTTGTTCTCTAGGGGGTTTTCTCAGTTAGTATCCATGGAAGAAAGCACTTCTTTGTATTCTATGGGTTTGCTGTGCCTTGGAGGGATTTTTATGAACCATTCGGCAACACTGTTTTCTGTTTCTAATTCTAACCTTCTTTGCTGTTGTCGCCTTTCCTTGTTCGGTGTTGCACGTGGTGTGTCGCGTTATTTCCCTGTAAATTCGCATTTTAAATTGCAATAAAATTCGAACAACATCATGGAAAAGCCCGTAGTTTTGGCTCGTGTCATCAAAATCCTCGGACGTACCGGCTCCCAGGGCCAATGTACGCAAGTGAAGGTAGAATTCATCGGTACGTATCGCTGTTTTCACTCGATTCTCCCTAATAGGATTTATCCATTCTCCCTCACTTTTTGTTAATTGATAATTTTGTAATACCAGTGAAAAATGAGACTTACTGAACTAACGGCGCGATTGTATTGTTTTGCCAACTCTATCATTGGGGTGTCGAATGTTCTGCTATGAAGCCTACGAGTCCACATGGTTGTTAGTTTGTAGGAACAAAAAATGATGTAGGTAGGTACACCCGTACCTAGGTACTTGAACTTAATGATGTCGACCCTATTATCCGTCATTATACATGTATAAAATTGGTGGGCAGAGGCTCAAAATTGACAGTTTTGTAGTTAGAACGTGTTGGAGAGCGGTGATAGCAAGTTGTCAAGCTTTCCGTTTTCTAACCTGCCGCCTGTGGGCTTACGTAGGTACTTTCGCAACTTGTCTGTAATCCGTCCGCAACCTACCTGTATATTAGTAGCTGTAAATATAGTGGTGCTATTACTTATTCCAGTTAAACGATATGCATACTAGTAGTTGTATGGATTTCATGTACCTTGGACAAATACTTCCATATTTAGGCGGTTCATTTATCATTGTTGGCATCCTGTCTTGCGCTGATATGCTTACTATGATACTTTCACTTGAGTTAATTACGTAGAGATTGTTCCCAGGCTCGATGTAACTGTACCTAATACTTATATTGCTCATGATGTCCAATAATTGGGATACCATTGCATGGAATCCCAATGGTTGGTGCCGCGCTGTAACCGATATTTTATGGAAAAATTGAACTTAACAGGTGAGCAGAACCGACAAATCATCAGGAACGTGAAGGGGCCCGTTAGAGAAGGAGACATCCTCACCCTCCTCGAATCTGAAAGAGAAGCGAGAAGACTGAGGTAGTGGGAGGTGAGTGGAAATCATCGATTTTTTTACCAACGCGTTTAGTCTGTTAGTGTCTATAAATTCGCCGGGATCGGTGGATTCACATCAATCCATTGTTGATCACTCAAAACCGGGTGAACGGAGACCATAAATTAGAAGTGATTTGGGGGTGGAAACCCTGCTGTTTGATTAAATAGGTAAAATCTTATTCTGAAATTCGAGTTCAGTATTGCCTAGTAAGCTTTTGTTGGGAAACAATATCTCATCGGTAGAAAAGTTGCAAAAATGTGACAAAATTTCCTAGTTCCTAGTAGTGCCTACAAGCACTCATACCAGGTTAGCCATGAAGTAAACTGATGAGATCGGTTGCTCTCAGCACCATCGTCTAATCTTTTCACAGTTCCTTTTTGTAGCATGTTGAACTGCTTCAGTTGGCTTTGAGCTAGTCGCTGAAGGTTTGCTAATGAACATTATTAGTATCATTACGAGTGTGGTATAAGCCGGGTCTGATACCTGGATGTCAACTGCCATAAGGTGAGAGACGGTATTTCCAAGCCACCTAGTTTGGGAAATCCCCAGTGGCTGTAAAGAACTGGGAGGGCAAGAACTATGCAAGCTTCAGTCTCTCCGCTATCCCTTTAGTTTTTAGAGTTTAGACTGATCCATTTTGATCAAACGTTAACAACCTGGAAAGGACAATCAATAATGGGCAATTTCAGTGTGTAGGAATTTTTCATTTATGATCTCGGAATCGGATTTAGCACCCTTGAAAACCCCTACTGTCAATTTTCATCTCAGAAATCTGTGTAGCTTGGGCAACAGACGGATAGAATGAAAACGAATGACGTCATAAGTGCTGAGCCCCCCCCCCCCTCCCCAGGCCTACGCCGGAGTGATGGCTTTACCTATGACGTCATTTCATTTTCTTTCTTCTGGTTTATCGCCAACTTTCCATCATTGGAACACCTTTCATAGCTCCTTTTTGGAAAGCACTCGCTGAGATCTTTTACTTGAGAAAGTAAAACAGGTGAAATTGCCCATTCTACGTCTTTATGACCAAAGGCAGGTTTAATGGGTCTATTTTGATAAACTCGGCACAGAATGCAGCACCCGCAGTGAATACTTAATACGTTTCATGCAACACATGGAACCTACCTACATTTCTACAGGCGGGAAAATAATTATTGCCTATCTTATTTATAATCAAGTAGGAAATAGTTGTATTTTCTTGTTGAGCGGGACCAGTCAGGTGGCGACCCGAGGATACTGGATTCAGACCTTACTCCTTGTGCGAATCAGATTGCTCAAGGGATTGCCGGTTGCAATATTGCATTGATATTCACATGTAGGATCCAGCCTGTTAATTGAGAGTCAAGTACAGTCTGGTAGCAGTGTTTAGGACCTTTATTTTTATCCGTAAACACAGCAAATGGGCATTATTATTTGAAATGATTTCAGGACCCCCTCCCCCCCCCCCCCCCCCATGTACCCTTGGAAGTAACTAACGTGGCGCTCTTACCGTATAAACTTGTTAGTTCAGGCCCCACAAGGAAGGGCAATGAATTGACACGGCCTGTGGTTTGCTTCTGCCCTTCCTTTCTCAGACCTTCGGCCGGAGAGAACCCAAGGCGGAGGCTCGGTTTGGAGTTGCTATTCCTAAGGGATGATGATGATGAAAACGATCAGTCAATAATCATCTGGTTGCACCTGGGGGCCTATTCACTAAGCCAAAGAGACATCTCTTTCAGGTCCAACTCTCTCTTTTGGACAAAATGGATTTGTATAGTATCCATGACAGGGTTATTCAGTTACTTTTAAAAGAGAGAGTTGGCGGCCATCTTGGCATTCTCGATCTCTTTAAGAGAGACAGCTAATTAGGTATTTTTCCTCGAAAGAGAGAGTCTATTTCTCGTTTGTTTCACAGTGTTCGTGTAATATCCTCGTTCATCCGCAACCACATCGGTAATTTTGATCGTGTATTTTTTTCATTTCTTAAAGTTTTTCATTTCATAAAAATTAAATTTTTCATTTCAATTTTAATTAAAAATATATACATAATTACTGAGTCATGAGTAAAAACGTCCAAGTACGGGTTGAGGTAGGTAGGTACCCATTGAATAGGTATTACTAAGAAATGCGTTCATTATTAAGGAATTGAACTCCCGGGGGCACAAACATCTCGCACTTCATGGATACTATGGCATTTTCGTGTATTAGGATCCATATCTCTTTCTCAAGGTCTCTGGAGCTATTCAGTAAAATAGACGAACCCGGGAGACATTGGAAGAGGCTGTCTCCCAGGGGAGACTATCTCTCGCGTGAGATTTTCAAAATAGATAATCTCTTTCCACTATCTATTTTAGTGAATAGGCCCCCTTTCTAGGACGTCTCCAGCGTCAGCTGTTATTTGATTAGCATATACTTGGCAGTCAAACCCAGAGCCAGCTGGAGCTCATTTCAAACAAGTGAATAACAAAAAGGATTACACTGTATATTATACTAAATTTTGGTTTTAATCGCAACAGAAAGTGAATGGCACTTGTTGAGTTGAAATTGTTGTACCCGTATACTTATGGCCGGTTTCACCAAAGTTTTTAATCAGTTTACTTATTAAACCGAAGATATGAGGTGTTGAACACTGGTGTCCAGTTTCACCTACCTCGTTTAAAGATAGGTCGATGATCAAAAAAGACAAATCGACGATCAAAACTAACTAGCCGATTTTGGGTGGTCAGCGTCCTAAAACGATTCACCACTTCGCCACCTAGTCGGTTCGACAGTTTTCATGCGACCCATTCTTCTGTTATGGTGGTTCTTGACATTATTATTATTCTACATCCACAAAAATTGGTAGGGGACTGATTAGGGCATTTCGGTTAGTATTGGAAGACGAAGATGAAGACTTCGAAATTTGCCGTCATCAATGGATGTGAGAGAGAACGTATTATTTTGAGCTCGATGATATCGATTCTGTGACCAGGGGCCCGTTCTTCACTCTGCACTCTACAAATCCTCACCCTGCACTTCGCCAACGAATTTCCGTTTTTAAAGAACGCTCTTGATCTGAAGAGGAAGACAGAAATGCAAAGTGTAGAACTGCAGAGTTTTACCTTGTTTTGAAGAGTTCCGTTCCTAAAGGTTATCTTTCGCAAAGTGCAAAGTTAATAGGTTTTTAGTTATTATTTCTTTGTTAAATTCAATGTTTGGTAATGTCAATAAAAATAAGAGAATTCAATCTTTCGATTAGGTCTAAAAGTGTTCCAATTAGCGTGAGGGCAAGTATATAAAATCCCATCGAAGTTAGCTCCACTGAGGCCGTCAAAATACTCTACATTTGGAAGGAAATGTTGAAAGCGACAGGTTGTTGCTGCTTGTGGATAAATAATGACTACCGAGGTACCTGATTTCAATGTACCCCTTTTTTAAATAATCTAATACTTTCCATCAGAGGATGATGATGAGGATATTGAACGTGCTCCCCACTTCGTTTGCTGCATTCTTAAAAGATGAACCAAAGCCAGTCGTTGCTCCACATTTGTTTTCTATAATTGTATTAAACTACTTAATTCGGGAAAATCTAATAGACCTTACTACCACTTGTGATGGGAGACCGAAGAAAGAAGGACGGAAAACTGCCGAAAACTTGATGAAATCGAAAGAAAACGATCGGAAACAACGATAAACTAACACTCTTATTGGAGGTTACTCCACAATACGAAGGTTACTGTTCAGAACACTCTTTGTTTTGTGTAGAACTGCAGAGTGGGAGCGCGAAGTCTTTAGAAACAGAAAGTTATCCTACTTTTCATAATTCGCAAAGTGAAGAGTAGAAATGAAGACATGCAAAGTGAAAAGTTGAAGAGTCTTTAAGAATGGACCCCAGGCTTTCTCGTTTCTTTGAAGTGATGGGGGAGAGAAACAACTTTACCTACTTATCAACAAAAAAGTTCTAGTCAATCATGCAGTTCTTTGGATAATAAATTATTACTGCGATTTTGTTGACCATTTTCGGTTCGGGAGAGAGGGACTCGCATTTTTGTAAGCACAAATGAGCTATACATTTTAAAATTAGTAATCAAACTATACAATTTCAATAGCAATGAAATTCATAGAGGACAATCAACCACCTGCTCACCAAGTTTGAATGAAATCGGACCATTTGTTAGTGAGAAGATTTGTTAGTGTAGATACATAACCTACCTACCTTGGTGGGACACTGATAATATGATGTACTGCATAAAAAATATATTTTATAACAGGAACGACAGATGAAGCACCTTGGGTTTTCTTACACTCAAAAATGTTGAAATACTTATGAACAACGTTAACCAAAATCAGTTTGTTTTTCACTGTCCTCAAACTTCGGTCCGCTTTTTCATTTTTGCGATGCTGACTCCATGCTGGTTTCCACGATTTCGACAGTCAGCAAACTTTCAAAAACAAATGTAACACTACATCAACAATATAAACAAAAAACCAAACTCCAAGAAAAAAAAAGCACGAGTAGGTACTTAACCTCACAATGCGTGGCAGCGCCTGTGTTATCAATCCTACCCATCCCGAGTGCCTCCATTTTGGCGGGGCAATGCCTCCATGATACCGTTAGATCATTGCTTAAAAGGTAAATCTACTTTTATGAAAACATTAATCTTTTATTACACTCCTAAAACACACTTTCCTTAACCAACTCTTGTAATCTCCGATTTGGTAAAACAATGATTTATTTTAACTATGGTTAGGAAGTATTGGTGAAACCGGCCCTTAGTAATAACTTTGATTTGTTATAGGGGAATGAATAATTTACTGAAAAAATGTGTGCATTTATTTTTTTAATTTGTTTGATTCGAATGTTTTTGTTTCAGGTCACGATGCGTTACGTTATTTTACTCCAACATCTAAAAAAACATTGGGTTGCTTCGCCCAACTATTTGTATTATGTTTCGTAAATAAAGTAACCTCGTTACTTATCCATACCATCTTCGATTGTTCTTTCAGATCCTTTCATCTCCCACTTCATGAGGGTCTTCCAATGAGGGGGGGGGGGGGGGGGGGTTATTTCGCAAATGTCTGCGATTATGTATGGCCCTGAAAATTGGCTTTGTTATTTTATAAATATGAATTGCAATTTCCTTTAAGCACGTTAAAAAATGGTGTATTCGAATTTTCCTTGGTTGCCGGGAAATTTCGGATTCCATTTCTTGGTTTGTTGGTATCACAGGTAACGTAAATTTTGGATGCTCGAGTTCTCCATTCTTGGTGGGCTTTCCGAAAATTGTCACCCATACACTATGACAAAACAGGTATGTCTAAGTGGAACGTCATTTTGAATGAGTTTTCCCTGCAGCCTTGTAGCTCTCTCGAGTATGTGGGTGCCCATGATTCCCTCTGTGGTTCTTACTCTACATCTGCTAAACGTAGGTTTTCGTAAGCGCGTCTATAGCGTTCGTTGCTGAGGGGTCAACGCTTATTCAACTGCCTCCCTCTGGGTTTTTCAGTGGGACCATTGTCCTAGATGCGATCATCGCTAGGGACCATTGCCTCTGGGCAGCAAAGATGCAGTCGCTCGCGTCTCAACTGATAAAGATTCATACATTCACTTCGTTTTTCTTATATTTGGTGTAAGTTTGTTGTCAGTCGTGTTCTGCTGAGACAAAGTGTCTCAAACATTTCATGTTTCCTTGGAGAAAGACGAAAATCTTCGTGAGCACCCAGTTGAGGATCAGGGTGGAGAATTCTGTTGTAGAAAATCTTCAAGTTTTCACTCAGCAGTTTCAAACCGCAATCAAATTGTATTTGGTTCAACCAAAAATATGTCTAAACGTTTCTGCAAAATCTCGCAAATGGTTTCTGGTAAACTGATAGAAGCAACCTTCTTGCGCCCGATTCCTGTAAACGTGATTTTGCGAACTCCTGTTGAACAAATACCTACTCGTCACAGCGACTTCATCCTCTTCTTCCTGGCAGCAAGCAGTTCGCTATTTTTTTACCGTGAAATACTCATGTTTGAACAGAACACAGCAATTGATAGAAATGGCTGAACATACGACTGAGAAAAAAATCGCGTCTGGGTAAACAGCGCCGGAGCGTCAGATGCTGACCGATCATCGCTAAGCTAATTTGGCTGTGTCTGGCGCCGCCATGGTGTTTTCCAAGAAGCGATTTGTTATTAGTCTGACAGTGTTTTGAAATTGGTGAGTGAAACTTTTGAAAGCAAAAATAAGAGAAGTTCAGTCATACAGCGTGGTTATAAGAACGAATTTTCAAAGAAATATACGCGCTATTGTGTAAAAAGAAGAAATAGCGAGCGAAATAGCTTTCCGTAAAATTATACAATTTCTTGTGATCTTAGACCCTTATAAAGCAGTTTTCATCTTCGAACTCATCCTTTTGTTTGGCAGTACGTTTTGGCGAAATTTGGAATTTTTATCATGTACCCAAGGACAGATATCGTCCAGACTGACAGATTCATAATATGACTATAAATATTTGTTAAAATCTAGGGATGGATTCAGGATGCTCTGAAACGGGAGCTCAACAATTCATGTTCTGATAATCTTGAACTCACTGCAATGGTATCATTGCAAATTTTTGGTATCAAAATTCGCTAAAACAAAGTGAACATGGGATCAAAGAGGTCTTTTGATCAGTTGAGACGCCAGGGACTGCGTCTTTGTATTGGCAGATAAGACCGAGATGCTAATGATGGTAGCTAGCGTTCCTAGGGAAGTAGCGATGATCGCGTGTAGGACAAAGGTCCCATTGAAAAACAGAGGGCGTGGATCTCTCAGCATTGCCTTAGAAAATCTCCCTCAATACGAGACTATTATCAATTGTATTCTTCAAAATGTGTCCGTGAAGTCGGTGTTCATGTTCAGTTCCTTGCTTCACTGAATTGTCGTCATTACGAATATACCAGGGGGGATTATTTTTTTATAATACTTACTTTTATGATACTTCATTCTGGAAAGTTTTTATAATTTTAAATTTTTTGTACAGATCCACAGCTTAATTCCATAGTGATGTCCACATACGTTTCTGAACTTGACAGTATATTAGCAGTGGAGAATCTCCGATTTGCTTTCTATGTCGTTTGTTGATAATCGTTTCGCCGGAATAGCATATATAATAATTGTTGAGTTTCCAAGTTTACGTGGAAAGCGTCAATGACGTCATTGTCGGCACTTCTTCCTTCAACCTGCCTCGTCCCCACTGTACCTACTCTTTCAACAATGTAGGTTTAGTAAATTCATATTTTTCCCTTATCAAGCCCCGGAAGTCTACTGTTAATTTTATGATATGCTTTCTGCAGACGTTCACTAAAGAAAAAACGTCTGCCAATTCGAGTAGACAGTATACTGAACGTATAGAATAGTTGGGTAGGTTCATTTTGATACGGGACCATCTGCGATCCAACCCATGTGTACCCTCAAAATTTAAGGTCTACGACTACTTTTCGCATAGTTAGAAGCGTTGCAAGGAAACGGGCAGTATTTCATGTTCGCGCATGCGCAGACGAATGAAATTCTTTCGGAACTATCAAAGAATTATTCTTGAATGACCCTCCAAATTTGAGCTCATTTCAACTAGTTACGGGCGTTTCAAGTATTTCACGTTTGCGCATGCGCGACGAAACGTCCATGATTTTGGAACGGGACCATTTACGATCCAACCAGCGTTTACAGTCAAAATTTCAGCTTTACGACTGTTTTTCGCGTAGTTAGAAGCTTTACAAGGAAATGGTCAACATTTCATGTTCGCGCATGCGCAGACGGAAGTTACAGTACGATTCCAATGAAATTCTTTTGGAACTGTCAAAGTATTATTCCTGATCGACCTTATAAGTTTGAACTCATTAGGGTAGTTATGAGCTTTTCGAGTATTTTACGATTGCACATGGGCAGCCGAAAGTTACATGCGTATTTTTTTTTTAAATGATTTTGGTATGGGACCGTCTGTGACCCAACCCGCACCTACCCTCCAAATTCCAGCTCATTTCTACCATTATTTCGGGTAGTTAGGGCGTTACAAGGAATTATTACAGTCACGGAACCAAAAATGTTCCTCGATGTCTGAAACGCAACATGGTTGTGGAAATTTTGATTTTGGAGGACATAAATTTTTGTTTACTCACGTATAGAATAGTTGGGTAGGTTCATTTTGATACGGGACCATCTGCGACCCAACCCACGTGTACCCCCAAAATTTAAGCTCTACGACTATTTTTCGCATAGTTAGAAGCGTTACAAGGAAACGGGCAGTATTTCATGTTCGCGCATGCGCAGACGAATGAAATTCTTTTGGAACTATCAAAGCATTATTCTTGAATGAACCTCCAAATTTGAGCTCATTTCAACTAGTTACGGGCGTTTCAAGTATTTCACGTTTGCGCATGCGCGACGAAACTTCCATGATTTTGGAACGGGACCATTTACGATCTTGAATCACGAATCCAAGGCTTCCCTAACCTCGGTAGTGAAAAAGCAATAATAGAAGCAACTTTTATATTAATTCTCCAAAAACTAGAAGTTGCAGTGTAGGGTGACCAACATCGGAAAAATATCAATGAATGCGAATTTAGGGCCTAGCAAAAAGTCTTCTTTGACATGAGTTTAGGAAAGGATGGGTTTAGGGATTAATAATGGGAGGAAAAATCACACTTATTCGTGATTATATGTAAGTATCTATACATAACTGAGTCTAAAAATGTATTCAAAACCTAGGTGCTTTTTTTTTAAACAATGTCCGAACTGGTTGGTAGTCACAAGCGTTCGGAACATTAGGTGGTAACAAAAATCTGTGGTAACTCCGCTAATTATCCCACACATGCAGGTAGGTAGTTACAGCAATGGGTTAATTTTTTAACAGTAATAGAAGAAATGCGACACGATCTGATCTACAATTATTTCTGGACTGATATATCAATATTTAAGACTTCCGGGGTACTTGAATACGTAGCAGCGCCTCACACCTGCTAAGTCAAAACTTATCATAGGCTGGAAAGCCGTAAGTTTATGCTTGACGAATACTAGGCACTAACAAAGGCACTCGTGAGTTTAGAGCATAAATTGACAACATCAGAAATCGCCCAATAAGAAGATGGAACTCAATCCGAACAACGGGTGCACATGGAAAATTAGCATGTTATTTTAGTAGCATAATACATAACCACCATCCAAAAAATTGCCACAGAATTGGAAATTAACATTTGAAAACAGGTCGGTTTGAAGCCTGGCAGGGTGTTTGGCCAGGGCCTGGTGGTGAAATTCATGTCATCACACAAGAAAGTCATGTGACGTTCTCCCTGAAATGGAGCTCATAGATATTAGAGAGTTCCTAAGAGATAAGTTCATTAGGGAACGGCCATATCTTTTGGCCACATCTAAGGCGAGCAGTCTTTGGATGCTAACCAATAAGTCCAGTTTGACAGAAGGTGGTGGGGGTAGGAGTGAATTAAAAAGTAACGTCACTTAACTTAGCACAACGCGAAATCCATTCCATTACATAGCATAGGTAGGTATACTCACTTTTTTATCCTAAGTTGATATCGCAACAATCTAGCAAATTCTTTGAAAGACGCTTGGAGTAACTTTGAAAGACGCTGGCGATGGCGAGGACCGACGACACATGACGCGTTAAAAAAAACGACAAAACGCGGCAAAAAGCTGTGCACTGTTACCCCTGAGTAAGGTTAAAGACGATTCCTAAAGTTTGTGCCCTGGGAGATAACGCGCCTTATGTATAAGGCCGAATAAGTCGAACTTAAGGAAATAAGTTTGAACTTGGGCGACGCGCATGCGCAGTTGAGATAAATCCGAACACATCTTCCCGATTTTAGTCCTTAGGAACTCTCTAATGTAACACCATCAGCTAACCTGGCGAAATCTAGTGTTAACAGTGACTTTCTATTATAGTACAACAACGACTCTTGAGCTTGGTGGTGGAAGTGTGAACTAAAGCTAGATTTCACTAGCTGAGGTAGGGAATTTGTTGATTCATAGTGAGGAACGATTTTCCACAACAGTGGAAAATGATGAGTAGAACAAAAACAGTATTCATTTGATTGTCACTTCAAGCACTGCATAAGCTCAGTTATCCTTATTAGACTATAGAATGGTGAGTGCAATGATTCCTGCTTCTGTCTAAAAAAAATATATACATAGCTAAGTGGTCAGTTTTCGACATATGAATACTGAGTAGAATGTTAAGTTTGCAGCATGCTGCACACCGACCAATCAAAAGGTTCAGGAATTCATTCTTAGTGCACCCTCTTTTTCTTCAAACATCTCAATTTTACATCATTTTTAAAAAAGAGGAGTGATAATTTTCTTGCAAGAGTTCCTTTTTTACAACTAACGTGAAGCTGTTCTCTATTAATGAAAAATACCACTGAAAATGATGTGCATAAGCCACTGTGCCAACAGATCTAGTAGACAGTTTTATTGTGTTATTTCATCACAATAAAGAACTGCTCACAGGCTCAACTATTTTGAACCTCTTTGGAGGCCAATATGGCGGTTATTAGGGATAAATGAAGAGGCATTAGTGACATATAACATTAACTGAGATCGAACTAGGTGAACACACCTATCTCTTTTATGACACATGCATTAGTCGAAACAACAATATACCTACTTACGTTACAATAAGTAAAAATAATTATAATATTCTATCGTTGTATATAATTCTCAAGAAACTTAAATCAATACAAATACGACGGCTATTTTGGACACATTCAGTTCAACAGAACATGAATATTACTTGAAAATCATTGAACAGTTTGAAAGTAACAGAATAGCTAAACAAAACTTGAATTAGGCAAATGAAGTTAAAAATTGTTAGTAAAGTCTAGTTACTGAGGCTTACAACATGACCTGGACCTATGGAGACTTGTTGGAGCGGTGCCTCTGTTGGGGTCATTTGGAAGTTAGCAAAGACTGCGGAGGTTGCAGTGTTGGGGACGGAAATTTCGACACAGTACTCCTGCCCATCTGTGTCCGTTAAGATCACGTGGCGGGTGTCCGTGGGCTTCGGAACGTAAACGGAGATGGACCCGTCTTCATGGACTATCTTCTCCAATGGAGGTGGGCCGGGGAGGACGTGTGTTTCAGTGGGTTTTACCCCTTCATTTCTAGAATCTGCTATGTTTTCGAGCGAGGAGCGGGACATTCCACACAACGTGGCCGCTTCGTTAAGTAGGTCTTCCCTGTCATGGTATCTGAAAAACCCCATAAAAACAATAAACAGTCAACTCATGATTGGTACACGTTCTGCTGTGGGCAGTTATGTTTTTCTGAAAGATCCTGACATGTAAAGGACGAAAGTAGGGTTGAATTGAGGGAAACGCTCTCCCTATTTTTAGAGAGGCTTTTGAAAACCCAGATTTCATGATAAGAAGCGGGGTGACGTCATGCTTGGAAGCTTTGCTGATTGGGTGACATTATGTAGCTAACTGGGCGCTATTTGCATTGGTCAAGGGGTGATGCCTCATTGGTTGACGTAACTTTGCCCTTAGAGCTCAGAAAATTTTTGGATTTTTAAAAATGTTTGATTTTCTGATGTGAGGACCAGAAACAGAAATCCAACAGCCAAACTGCTTGTAAGGTGTGTATACACTTGCGCTCCACTTCCCGCATCATGTTTGCCAGATTTGTACAAGGTTGTGTAGTTGCGCACACGCGGAGCACCTTGATCAACCTCCCGTCGGTTTTTTCAACCAACACTGATGGTTCACAGTTCAGGATTAGAGAATGTTTAGGGAGCATGAGAGGTTCATTGTTTTCCACGACCACTGCATGGCCAGTCCACTGCAAAATGACCACTGAATGTTCTTGGGTTTCCTATAGATAGCTGAAGGTTCGCTGAAATTAGTTTCAACGGAAGTCACACGCGTTGCATGCACACCTTTATTGGCGGACGGTAAGTGCCCATTTCTCCCTCAGTATTGAAAGTAGGGATGACAAGAAGTAAGGTGATTCATTAAAATTTGATACTGAAAGTCATGTGCTTCCCCAGCAAGGAGCAAATAAGTAGAGATTCCAGTATAAGGCGAAATCTGTATCTCCACTTAGTGACACTAGCTTTCATCTGATGCAAATATGTCCATGTTGATAGAATAAACCAAAATTCTGAACATGATGAGATGAGTGGATTCGCTTACAGGCAGGAAGGGGAAGTCGAACTAGCTTTTGACAACATGAATCCTTGATCTCTTTCATGAATGTGTATAACCTGAAGTGAGAGGAAGCAATGGACTTGTAGCGGAATAATGACATAATAATTAGTAGTCAGAATGGCGGATCATGGGTTGTCAAGGACCTCTTCTGAAATAAAGACCTATCAGTGGGAGACTTCCATTCTTTGAAAAGTAGCCACACTGGAGTTGTGCTTTGATAATATTAAGCAACAAGAAGCACAATACTAACTTATAGCAGGCGATAATGATTCTTCGAAGAGTTGACGACCAGGATTCCATCGTCTTGCTCGTGAAGTCTCTGGAGTCCAGGCGAATGTTGGACCAAGGGATATCATCAGGCCACCAGAGGGGACGCATGCGTTCCTTCCCCCAACCCGGTTTCCCGCGACCAGTAGAGTAGCGGAGCATGATAGGAATGAATTCCCTCAACTGGGCCTGCGTCATTTTCTCAACTGGAACAGCTTTCCCTTCCATGATCAGGGGCGGCAGGTCGAAACGAGTAGGGTCGGTGGGCTGTGAACAACACGGTGATGCTAGAGCCATGTGACCAACCAAGTTTGTAGGGTGGAAGAGGTGGAACTTACCTTCCGAGGTTCTCGGTTGGCCAAAGCTTCAGATAAATCGTTGATGATGGTTGAATGATATTTAGTGATAACATCCTGCAGCGGCTTCGAGCCGTATGTTTTGATAGTATGGACACTGGTTGTTGGAGGCTGAGCAACAATTACCGCAACCTGAACACAATGAAGCAAATACACGTAACCTACATGATTTTCACACAAGTCATCTTTTTAGGCAAATCATAATGAAGAATATACTGGTCTGCTGTGCTGTAAAGAAATTATGAACCCAGAAAGAAGCTATACCTAGTGCACTCCTGCAAAACATAATTTGCACTTGGAGAAATAATTATATTAGATATAACACCTAAATGTCTAACCTGCTGGCCTATGCGAGTACTGAATTCGTCTAAAATACACTTCAAACGTCGAAGCAGCTTAGTACACTGTCTCTTGCGAGCTGTTGGATCTGCCTCAAATTGGTAACATCGCCTGAAAGAAGGTTTTGGTAGACACCTCAATTTTTATAGTATTCCGAAATCGATAAATGGTGGTTGCATCAGGTACTAATTTTTTTCACAGGACGAGGTGCACAATGTCCAACTCACTTTTTCGATGGAAGTGCTTCAACTTCACCATCGACAATGCATCCGTCTTCATCAATGTCAAGCTCGTTATCACTTTCTGAATTTTGGAGCCAAGCACTCTGGTAGCCACCTGAACCTTCGGGTTCCGAGTCTGGATCGAGACTAATTCGTTCGACAGTATTATGAGGTTCCTCAGATTCCGTTTTGAACCTGTCATCAGTTTAGAAGACATGGGAAAATCACTGGGATATGACTCGAATAAAATGAAGATGATGGAATACTAACACTGCTATGTCCGGTCGGTCTTTCCAATTTCCTTCGGTTTCAGGGCATTCCACGCTATTCTCCTCCACCTCCTCCATGCTGGGTGACCTTATGAGAGAACACCTGAAAATTGAATTGAAAACGTAAGATGTGTTGATTTCAAGTAATTCCCATCCAAAAAGCATTGCTCTAAGCACCCTCAAAGGGGGTTTCCGAGCCTCCTTTAGGTACAGCGTTA
The DNA here is from genome assembly GCA_954871275.1 of Leptopterna dolabrata. Lineage (NCBI taxonomy): Eukaryota > Metazoa > Arthropoda > Insecta > Hemiptera > Miridae > Leptopterna > Leptopterna dolabrata. The sequence continues at coordinate 26,762,691 of OX940984.1, forward strand.
ATGGGTGTTAAGAAACTTGAGCACAGTAACTAGGTACCGAAAGCTGCTCACAATCTATCTCCACAGAAATCTCACCAAGGTTGGTATCGTCGTTTGGTGAGATGGTGAGTGACACGACAACACTTTCCTAAGTTTGAGTTGAGAAATTAAGCTACTTTACAGACGCACAACATTATTATTTGTTGTAATCCTCGTTCTACGTTGTTACAGTCCTCGTTGTTTTTGCAGTCTGCAGAAACAGCTATTTTAAGCATCTTGTTCAGGGTTATGGCTAAGGCTACAATCTCTATTGCAGACCGCACTTTCACTTGTAATGATTCAAACAACTCCTGTTCGATTCCCTAGCTCTTTTCGTGCATCACTTGGTAATGACAGGGAATTTAATCCGTCGGTCCTCAAGATTGAAGGTTTCACTCACAAGAGCTATATTATAGAAGTTCGATTATAATGTTCATGTAGGTACCTAATTCACTATTCATTACATGAAGCTAATTAGTGGAAATTTAATTGAGAAAGAAATTATGATTTAATTGTGAAATTGTGAATTGAAATAGAATTATTTGCGATGAGAAACGGTGGGACGTCAGTGGGGTTGATTAGTTTTGCGTCCGACTGTTTCTAACATCAGGAAAAAACTATGGTGCTGCTTTATAGCAAAGGAATCGATGCACAGGAGACACAATGTGAACAACCTACTTACTCGAATTTTCTCCCAAAAGGTAAATGTAAATGAGAAGCACCTAGAGTTTATGTAGCCTTGGTTCAAAAGTCGGGTTTCAACTTTCTAGGTCCTTAGGTTGTAGCGAATTTTCATTCGTGTTTACATCTAACATGAATACTTCTAGGCAACGCAACAGATAGGTAGGTACTTAAGTAATTCAAAATCAACTTGAAGAATGGACAACGACATGCATATAATATATATGTCCATCATTTACTTAGTAGTACGACCGTCTAGGTAGGTAGCTGATGCTCAGTGGTACCTACCTGGAACGCTAAACTGAGGTATACATGGGTATCCAAAAGGCAACTAAAACTTCTGTTTCAAGTTAATAGGATACTCAAGCACAAACCATTGAGAATTTATCATTATGCACTAAGTAAATCCACGGAGATCAATGTTTTTTTAACCTATTATTTCACCTAGGTACTTAGTTTCCTTCTTGATACACAAAATTTACAGTGGGGCTTCTGATCCTCACCTTCTACGAAGTCGAAAGACGAATATACTCTTGAAGACTGAGCGAAATTCCACTTCAGCAACACCACAAATCGAATATAGCGTAAAATTATAATTTCCCAAAGCCAAAGGGGACGGTACAGACAACCAAAATAAGACAAAATAGAGAGGTTAGGATACTCCGGATCTTCGAGTATATAAGTAAGATGGAGGGATATTGACCATCCTTTTAACGTTGTTGCACTGTCTGAGCCCTACGTGCCGCCACTGTCGTATCGTCTCCAGTGATTTCGAACCACCATAAAGAACTTCAAAGATGGTGCTTGGGAAATTTTCGTAGTTACAAATTTATTTGGCCAAATTTTGTTCAACACTTATTGACACTTGATGTCGTTATGTATAGAGCTAGAAATGAGCTTTGTTCATACTGGCTTTTTCTGTTGTTAGTTCTGTTGTATTACTATTGATTCAAAACTATAAGAAACCATCCGTGATCCGTCTTGACAAGGGAATCGAAATCAGGAAGGCAGCCATCATGGTCAGTTTCTCATGGATACTACACAGTCCGAAAAGTTTCGGAGAATCGGCCAAAGTCATATGTCACCGCTCAGGCGCTCACTGGAGCAAACCTAACCAGATATGAATAAACCACACCTATCTATTCCCTCAGAAAAAAATTTTTATAACACACCCTCAAAATTTTTTCTTTTCCGTTTCAAGGTACATAGATTCCAAAAATGCAATGTCCGTCCGCCGTCCACCATAAGCCGTCCGCCGTACGCTGTAGGTACGCCCTATCACGCATACCGGCTTCATTTTCGGTCTAAAAATTTCGTTCTTTCACACAAATGCTCCATTGTGTACTCCATTGCCGCACGCATCCTAGTTGGTCCCCGAAACTTTGCAGCCCGATCGGAATATACCCAGGGTATAGTAACATGAGCTTTTGAGGTATCGTTATCCATGTTTTCTGGGACGACATGACCAAATATCGCCGTTTCGGTGAAACAGTGACGTAACTACGAATTTCGGCTAAAATGATTTTAAATCATCAGTATGATCGGGAAGAGGTAGCGCATCCAGTAAAAATTCAACCCCATAAGAATTCTCCTTAGTTACACCTGTAGGTAGATGCGTCATTGTTTAATTATCAGCTGAACTCGGTGAAACAATGTCACATGTGTCAGTTATTGTTTTGGAATAACAACGTCTCAAGTTCAAGAGTGATCTATCTGCCAGCAAGAATATGGACCAACAACGCCGTAAGTGTACTTTGCGTCATTTATATCCCAGAACTTTCTTAGTTACACAGCAAAATCTCGAAGGAACAAAGACAGAAGTGTTTAAAGTGTCATTTTTTACTTGAATTTTCCCGTATTGCATCAGAATAACAGAAGAATAATGTCATAAGTGTTCGTTAGGTCATTGTTCTTCCAAAAACTCTTTCAATGATGCGGTGAAATTTCGCACGAACAACGTTGTAAATGTAATGTTGTGTCTTTGTTCACCTGAAAGTTTCCGCTTTATCTGGACATAACGGTTTGTTGTGACATTGTAGAATCAGATAATTGTGTAGTAATTGCTGTATTCCTAGGGTGTACTTACTATACTTTTCCTAGTTCTTCAACTTCTCTTTCCACAGGATTTAAGAGGAAGGGAAGATCTGCGAAGATGATGGAACTAGCTAGAAAAATGTTGGAGGAAAAGAATGGGAGAATCATTAGCCTGATTTCGGGTGAAACCTCTGCTCAGAATAGTTTTGTACTACCATCCAACAACCACCAGCCATCAGAACTACCAGCCAGCAACGTGGAACCACAGCCCTTATCACAGCCCGAGGAGAAAGAGGTCGGCCAAGGCATCAATTCTCATTCAATCGAATCAGCTTGCTTCTATGAGTCAACCGAAACGTCAGCTCAAGGATGCTTGGAACCAGTACCAACATCTAACAGCAATCAGCAGTTTTGAAAAGAGTTCCCTTACCAACTTCCGAGCGCACTCACACTTCTTCTCAAAGTGAATTAGACTCATGTGGCGGGGAGCCTGATTGCAGCTACGAACCGTCCACCTCAGATGAGTCATCTTCCGAATCGTCAGAAGACGAAGCAGAGATTCCTCAAATCCAGCTCAGCCAGGATACGGTCACCCCTCAAGCTCCTACTGAATCTCCGGCTAAAAAACCGAAGAAAAGACTTCGGAAATATGATGAGTGGAAACAAGTTAAGGCCAAAAGATTGAGAAATTCCGGGAATAGTTATCAATCTAGAACGGGAAAAGTAGTTGAAGCTCGGAAAATGGGTCCCCCCTGTTCTGAGAAATGCCACTTACAGTGCTCCGTAAATGTTTTGGACGACTTGAGAGCTTCACTTTTTAAGAACTATTGGGCTATGAGTTCATTCCAAAGACAGAGGGATTATCTGAATTCATGCGTTGAACCGATTCAAGTCAAATACAAAACCCCAGAAAGCAAAATACAAACACGACATGGGGTTAGTTGTGACAAAGGATGCAGGCGGGGACAATTTTAAGTTATCGGAGGTGAAAATGTTGCGGTTCTCAAAGGGAAGTGAAGAGTTTTATTTCAAAACAAGTTACAAACAACCAGAGTGGAGCAAAATCAACATTTTCCCAAATAGAAGACGCGCTTCAAGGAAAAGCCAAGAGCCTGCTGAGTTACATCTGAAACCGGCTTACTCCGCTAAAATCTCGATTTCAGACAATAAATGCCGTGATCTGAACTCTTTAATTCAGAGCAACATAATTCCTCCATTTTATAAACGTTTTTACGATTCCCTTAACTAATTTTGTAGATTCGGACAACGCCTGCTTTTTGTTTCTCAAGTATTGGGTAGTCATTGTTCTAACTGTTGCATGTGCATTTTATTGAAATCTAAGAAACCCATGTCCTTTTACCAGAAATAATTCATTAAAATGATGATAATTTAGAAAAATTGATGGAAAGCTGCTTGTTTTCGCCTCGAACGCTTTGTCAGATAATGACATTTTGAGCCATCACTTCAGGAAAACAATGACTTTTCTGCGATGGATCAGCTGCGGTGGAGGGAGGGGGGGCGAATTTCACCACCGAAAATCTATGCCCCTATAGCGAATACTATTTCCAACAAAACATCCGAATGAAGATACTAAAAAAGCTTGCGCGCGAGCGTGGCAGGATTTTCCGTAAACCATTTGAAGTTTTTTGCTTCTCCTGTAAAAAATGAATTTTCGCAGTTGTGTCAATGTTTTTCTGAAACGGCGATATGATGTCGATTTTGACCAAAGAGTGGAAAATAGAGGTTCTACCAAATGTTCAGCTCCCAAAATTGATGTTTTATGAGTCAAAAAGCTGGGAAATCGTCTGAAATTACCATTAGTTTGTATAATAACACTAGAGAAAGTGTCAACACGTGGATCAAGGCGATTAAATGGCACTACCAATGATCAAAGATAATTGGAAAAAAAGAAAAAAAAGGAGCGTAGGTGCCTAATTCGTGTTTCAGGAGCCAAAATTGGTGGAAACCATCAGAAATAGCTATTTCAATTTTAGTTTTTCTTTTTTTCAAGTTCTTTATCGTATTATTTAATTTTTCACTCCTCTTGAATGTTATTATGTAATTGGGCTCGCCCGTGAAATAAATAAATAAATAAATAAATTTCACATGAAAGAACCAATAAGTGAACGTGTAGCTGTGTCCAATAGAATAATAAACCCATGTGACAAGGACTTTGCAGCGTTTTTTGCAGAGCGATTACATAGGTGTATTATTCCCAGAATAATAAACCAAAACTGAGGCCTGCTGAACCTTCCTCTCTTTTTGGTTTATTATTCCGGGAATAATACGCCTATGTATTCGCTCAGCAAAAAATTTTCATAACACCCCCTCAAAAAGTTTTCTTGTGCGTTTCAAGGTGCGTAGATTCCAAAAACGCTGCAAAGTCCTTGTCACATGGGTTTATTATTCTATTAGACATACGTACAGAAATTATGTCTGTTCATTTTTGTTTCTTCCATGTGAAATAATTTAATTATAGCTATTTTTGATGGTTTCCACCAATTTTGGCCCCGAAAACACGAATTAGGTAGGTACGCTCTTGTTTTTTTTCTTTTTTTTCAAATTATCATTGATTGTTTAGTGCCATTTAATCGTCTTGATCCACGTGTTGACAATTTTTCTAGTGTTATTATACTAACTGATGGTGATTTCAGACGATTTCCCAGGTTTTTGACTCATAAAAAATCAATTTTGGGAGCTGAACATTTGGTAGAACCTCAATTTTCCACTCTTTGGTCAAAATCGACTTCATATTCGGTCTTCTCGTCCCAAAAACATGGATAACGATACCTCAATAGCTCATGTTCCCAACATGTTACTAAAACACAAAAAATACCTATTTTGGTTTATTATTTTCAATAATGAACCATTGGAATCGAGCATGAAAAAAAAAATTCTTACCCCCCCTCAAAATTTGATGGTTTACGTTTCAAGATATGTAGAATCCAAAACTGCAATAAAAATATTTCTGTCTGTCCGCCGTACGCCGTACGCCGTACGCCGTACACCGTACGCCGTACGCCGTACGCCGTACGCCGTACGGGCCACTTTTCTTAGTTACCATGAAAAAAAATTGATGAAATTCGGGTTATAGGTTCCGTTCGGCGTCTAGTTGGTCCTCGAAGCTCGACGTTACTGTGAGTCATCTCTAAGGGGTTCAAAATAGGGGTTGAAATTTTCAAAACGCCTATACCATTTTTTTACGTAAATATTTTTACGGTTTTAAATAGTTCTTGAACTTGCGAGTTTTTTAAGACCATCCGGAGCATCGTACGTCCAGCCGTTCGTTCACAGTAAGGCCCCGAAGTTTGCACCGACAGGCATTTTCGACTCCAGTGTGAATGAAATTGTATACAATCCAAACCAAATCTCGTAACCAGAGACGCGCCCACAATAGGAATTTGTGAATACGGCCAATCATTGGTAGGGATCACCTGATTATACTGGCGGAGTATGAAGTCGAGTTGGTTGTTCTGTGATATTATTTAATTTGAAAAATGATGGCTCTATTGGAGTTTGTTGGTAGGTAGTGAAACTTGAACAAACGTTGAAGTATTATTGATGGGTAAATTATTACTACGGTAAATCATTACTCAACGGTAAATTATTACAGAACGGTAAATTATACCATCTACGTAGAAGGGGCTGGAGTTTGTTGGTAGGTACTTTTGCAACTTTTTTCACTCCTCATCAACAATTTCTTTTCAGAACTTCATTATGTGTGTTTCTTTTTGTTAGGTACTGTTTGTCATCGGCAGAATTATTTTAGCAACATTTAACTCGTGATTTAGGTAGGTACCTAGTAACGAGTACGGGGTTAGGTACTAACCTACGGAGTGTCTGCGATCTACATAATATGCATATAATAGAATAGTACATATCATATTATATAGACGGGTTATCTATACATAGAGCTGTGATCTGTAACAGAAGGGTATTCTATACAAAATAATAAACCGTTGTGCAGGGATTTGCAGCGTTTTGCACTCGTTTTCACTCATAACACCCCTCGGTATATTCCGATAGTGCTGCAAAGTTTCGGGACACAACTATGGCCCAAATGGAGCATGTTGGCGAAAGAACGAATTTTGTAGACCGAAAATGAAGCCGGTACACGTGATACGGTGGTCGGACATTGCATTTTTGGAATCTACGCACCTTGAAACGCAAAAGAAAAAATTTTGAGGGGGTGTTATGAAAATTTTTTGCTGAACGATTACATAGGTGTATTATTCACGGAATAATAAACCAAAATGCAACGTCCGTCCGCCGTCCACCGTACGCCGTCCGCCGCATCAGGCATATCTACTTCAATTTCATTATAAAAAATTCGTTCTTTCGCACACATGCTCCATTTGGGCCCTAGTTGTGTCCCGAAACTTTGCAGCCCGATCGGAATATACCGAAGGGTCTTATGGATGAAAAATGGGGGTAAAAATGGGGCTTGTGAGGTACCATCGTTTCCCATGTTTTTTGGGACGGGGAGACCGAATATGAAGTCGATTTTGACCAAATAGTGGAAAACTGAGATTCTAACGAAGTTTCAGCCTTAAATTTACGTTTAAATGTGGTCTAAAATCATCGTTCTTCCGCACACGTTTGGGTCCCCATTTAGGAACAGATTTTTGCTCGTAGTTGTGCTCCAAAGCTCAGCGGCCCGATCAAAATACACCGAGGGGTGTTATGGGTGAAAATTTTGTGTAAAATTAGGGTTTTTTGAGGTTTTAGTGAACGTGAGCTTGTGAGGCATCGTTTTCCATGTTTTTTAGGGCGAGAAGATCGAATATGATGTCGATTTTGACCAAAGAGTGAAGAATTGACGTAACGAAGGTTCAAGTCAAAAAACCTGGGAAAATATCTGAAATCACCCTAAACTTGTATAATAACACTAGAAGTAGTATCAACGGATGAATCAAGACATTAAGCGGTGTAAGATGTCAGAACATCGCCATCTTACATTTTTGATCCAGGCAGTCCTCGGTCGATACGCGATCGATATCACCCGGCGGAACCGTCGGCGCAGGAGCCATCTGCGCCACTTCCCCACGTCACGAAGGGGCGGATTTGGGAAGGGAGGGGTGGTGCATAAAATCAATTGCAGCCGCCATGACACTACACTTGAGAAGGAGACTTCCCGGAGACCAGACCTGCGACTTTTATTTAGAGATTATTGTAGTATTTCCTGAGACCTTTCTTTGAGACAGTGGAGTTGAGACAGAGCCTTCAGCTATTGATTAGGGATTATTTTGTGCGCTTAAGACTGTTGAACCGGATCTTTCATTTTGCTTTCCCCTCTGGAATACGGAATTGTACGACGACCGCGAGAGGAGGAGAGTGGAGGCCAGCCAGGAAGCACAGGGGTACAACGTTTAGTTGTAACCGTTGTACTGCCGCGGAAGTATCCTGTTTCAGGCGATACCTGTTCGCCATTGGGGTGGACGCCGAAGCAGTGGACCGCACGAGCCCGAAGACAGCAGCCAGGAGGTTGCCCGGACGAGTTCCTGCCAGGTTCCCAGGAAGAGGTAGGACTTACACCCTTAACCTGTATTATCCATTTTTGCGACTATCACGTAGCAGTGCCCTTCAGGTGTCCAGTAATTCACGGCATTTTGCCAGAAGTAACAGAGGGATTCTTCCGTTCTGTTGCAGAACCCCTACAGGTAGAACTTGCTACCCCCGAGCCTGAGCCTAACGTTGCACCCCTCGACCACGTGCAGTCGATCCCACAGCACCCCGTATTACACCCCTTCAGGAGCATTGCACCCGACTCTGGTGCTACCGTACACCCCACAACATTCGTTCAACACATTGCACTTATTACGAAAACTATCTTAAATTCAGTCCCTTTGTCTTGTATCGAGCCCCGTTATCGGGGAAGTTTTTCCTCACATACATGAGAATATAGGTGAAGCGGTCGGTCTAAGTGGGAAAACAATTAAAAGGATAGTAGCTGAAGTCGAACAGGGGTGTCACGAAGGAGATGACGACGAATTGGAATTGAGTGCAGATGCAGAGCAGAGCATTCATTCTCCAAGAAAGAAAAATACTACACAGCAGACCCGTCACAGGCCTGGACGATTTCAACAAAGACGTAGTAAGGAGATCAGTGGCTGAGTTTTATGATAGAGGGGAATATCCTACACTAAGAAAAGTTGGCAAAATCATGGAATCAACCATTGGTTTTAAAGGTAGTCTAACTTCAATGTTCAGAATCTAACATAATCTTGGGTTCAAATTTCATTTTTCAATAATTTCCTTAACACGTACAAGGTTGGGATTTAGATAGGGAAACTTCAAGCTACAGTTGGGAGTGGCCAGGATGGAGAAGAGGGGGTTCGTTTAATGCAACGGAGAGGGGTAGGCCAGGTGCGGGCTGCGGTTCACTTTCACTGGACAATATTCTTGGAGCACACTATAGTGAAAACGGTAGCGTTTCAACTGGGGGAAAAGTGGCCGAAACGCAATCTCACTGGGGGAATTTCGGGAATCTAACTGGGGGAAGGTAAGAGTTAAAAACGCGACGTAACTGGGGGAACCAGACAGGGGAATTGTGATCAGTACCTGCAGTCTCTTTTACGCGGTAAAATCGTCTAGTGGTCGAGTGCTCAAGGATCTGCTTCGTGGGCATAACGATGAGCAACTTTAGAGAGGTATTTCATGACGTCTCGATCCTGTTGATAAGCATCCCAGCATTCTTATAGGTACTCCAATATTTCCAATTTCTCTTTTCGCATTACGTGCATGGATCCTAGTAAAAAATTAATTAATTAATTTAAAAGAAAAAAATCAAAAAATAAAATAAGAATAAGTTTACCTAAGTTTACCTTTACTTATGCTGTTTATTTTGAGTGCCGATTCCTCCCAAATGTCCTGCAGTGCCGAAATTACCATATGAATGTTGGGGTGTTGAGAGTAAAATTGTTTATTATAATCCAAATAGCCCCGTTAGTTGTCCTGAGGTTCGAAGTTGGAGGTGGTGCTGCCCAAATAGAAGGTGGGAACGAGGAGCCGTCTTCGATGTAGTTTGTTAATATGTAATAGCTGAGGTCACTTCCCTCTAGAGGAGCATTCATCATTAGGGTTGTGAAGGCGTTGTACACGTCTTTAGAAGGAAGAAAAGGTAAAGCGAAAAAATTTGGTCCATTGGCCAACTTCAGTCTTTTTTGGGTACAAGTATGTTATAGCCCCGCCAATATCGATTGTATCGATTATCTCAAATACATCGATCCTTGTGGTATCGATGACGTGTATCAGACAAGACGGTGGGTGTACAAGAAGTTTAGTTCCCATTCCGCCGCTCGTTCCCATTTCTGTGATTGTCAAGCGATCTGGATGCTCGCTAGCGCTCGCATCTCAAAAAAGATAAACAATCCCAGAAACTATCCCGTGAATGAGCAGGTTGTTTGGGACTTCTGAATAGATGGTACAAGTATGTTATAGTCACTCTTATTTTTTGGTGTCCTTACAATGGTCTTCCCGTATTCATTTTGAAAGTTGATATCGGCACCCTGTAGGCATCGGGACGCCATATTGAGCCGTCATCGATACCACAAGGATCGATGTATATGAGATAATCGATACAATCGATATTGGCGGGGCTATAACATACTTGTACCCTTTTTTGTATAGTGCTTCAGCAAACGTTTATCCTTCTGTATACGTCGGTACCATGCTTGAGATAAATGGAATAAGCACCCAACTATGGAACACATCGGAACATGATTGCACAGGTGGTTGTTTACTATTTGCCCAGTTAGATTGTACCGCTTTCGTCTGCCTTCCCCCAGTTCCCCTGTCTTTCTCAAGCCCTCCCTTTTCCCGATTCCCCCAGTTGAATTGCCACCTTTTGTCACATAGCTGGTCACCTTTGGGCTGCCTGCTTGTTGTTTTCTACGTGTTGATACCCCCTAGGGGTGGGTCGGTACTGCTGTACCGGGACTGTGGAACCTAGTCTCGTATGGGAACGGTTCCAAGCAGTGACAACATCTTGGCCCTTACCGGTACACGCGTACCGGGAAGGATGGAACCGACGGGGAAGGATGGAATCGTTCTGTCTCCAAGTATGACACTATGGTTCCAGTTACTGAGTAACTGGACCCGGAAAGATGGAACCGTAATCGGTGTCCGAGTACAGCATAATGGTTCCAGTTCCAGTTATTAGCTGCACCTGGAAATATGACGGCACTTGCGGGTCCTCACTCCTTAGGGTCCTCGACCCCTCTACTACCCTCTCACACTCACGAGCATCTTTGGACCTTACCTTCAAATCCTTCAGCGAATTTTCAATCCTTCAGCGAATTTTCATGGCTGTTTTCCTTTTCTCCACCCCTTTCATTTTGGGTCCCCATTTTTCAATTCCATGAATTTTCGAGTTTAAAAAAAAAAATTAATTTCATAAAGCGTTCAATAAATAGTTTGCACGTTTAAATCGTTTAAAGTTTATCAAATACCAGCCTCAGTTCCTGAATGGATAACTTATCTATTGCATTACGTAAGTAAAAAAAAATCAGGACAGGGATGTCAAGGTGTAAGGGTATTTGTTAGATCGAGTATTCCTCTTACTTTTTTTTTTTTTGCGTTTTCCCCTGCAGTTTGGTTTCTTCGTAGGACTTTGTTGACCCTTGCCTCGTTTTGAGAATATCCCTTTCGTATTTTCTTGGGATTTGTTTACCGCATAAGTGTTGAGCTTCGACTCCATTTAGTTATTCCTTTTTTTGGTCGAGCCCCTTTTTCGGTTTCTTTTGAGTACAGTCCCGTGGACCCTTGACTTGTGGTGATCGAGCCTCCGGTTCCCTACGGCCGTACGCTTATTCACCCGACTGTACCCCTCTTCTGCGGCCCTCTATTGGTTTATTATTCTGTGAATAATACACCTATGTATTCGCTCAGCAAAAAATGTTTATAACACCCCCTCAAAATTTTTTCTTTTCCTTTCAAGGTGCGTAGATTCCAAAAATGCAATGTCCGTCCCCCGTACGCCGTCCGCCGTACGCCGTCCGCCGTACGCCGTATCACGTGTACAGGCTTCATTTTCGGTCTAAAAAAGTCGTTCTTTCGCACACATGCTCCATTTGGGCCCTAGTTGTGTCCCGAAACTTTTCAGCCCGATCGGAATATACCCAGGGGTGTTATGAGTGAAAATGTGTATAAAAATAGGTACTTTTTGCGTTTTAACAACATGTTAGTAACATGAGCTTTTGAGGTATCTTTTTCCATGTTTTTGAGGACGAGAAGACCGAATATGAAGTCGATTTTGACCAAAGACGCGGAAATTGAGGTTTTACCAAAGGTTCAGCTCCCAAAATTGGGTTTTTATGAGTCAAAAACCTGGAAAACTGTCTGAAATCACCATCAATGTGTACAATAACATTGGAAAAAGTGTAAACAGGTGAATCAAGACCATTAAATGCCACTACCAATGATCAAAGATGATCTTAAAAAAAAGAAAAAAAAAGCGTACCTATTTCATGTTTTGGGGGCCAAAATTGGTGGAAATCATCAGAAATAGCTATTTCAATCATTCCACATGAAAGAAACAATACATTTAACAGCCAACAAAAATCTCTAGAACTCCAATAGAATAATAAACCCATGTGACAAGGACTTTGCAGCGTTTTTTTACGATCGGAAGACTTCCGCTACGTCCTTTCCTTTTTATTATTCTAGTGAATTGTATGTTTTATGTCTTGTTGAACTAGTTTAGTATTTGTCCTTTCTATTAGTATTAGTGTTCCGCTGTTCCTTTTTCATTGTGCTTAATGGAAATCTACAATTCCTGAAAGGATCGGATCGTTTACCCGGATTGGGGGGGAAAAAAAGAGAACCATGGCCACCTCGTTTGGAACTGATAGTGACGTCAGGAAAGGGAGCCCGGAGGTGGCCTCGCTTGAGAGGTCTGTGTTGGCCTTAGGTCAGGTTATGGTTAGGGCTGCGACATCGACCACAAAACATCGATGTTATGAAACATCAATGTATCTTATCAACAAACATCGATGTCCATAAACATCGGTAGAAAACATCGATGTATTTGTAACATCGATGTTTTCAAACATTGGTTTGTGCTGGTGAAAATTCCTATTACTGTTGAAAATATGGCTCTATTGACCAGTACAGCTAATTTTGGTTTATTATTCTCTGAATAATACACCTATGTAATCGCTCATCAAAAAATTTTTATAACCCCCCCCTCAAACTTTTTTCTTTTCCGTTTCAAGGTGCGTAGATTCAAAAAATCAGTCATGCAGCATGACTTAATGAGCGAATTTTCAAAGAAATATTCGAATTAATGGCTATGGTTTTGAATAAAGGAAAACTTCGGTCTAAAATTTGGTTTTCTATGTATATTCTCTTCGTATTTATTTTAATTTGTACGTTTTGTCCATCCTGATTCTACCGTTTGTTTATTACGTAATTGTACTAAGTGCTTATTTATTTGATCGCTGTGGGTAAATTCAAGGAGTTGTACTAATCGTTTGCCTCCCCCTTTTTTGCTTCGAACTCTCGTCTTCAATTAATACTTCTCACATTTTTCAATCTGACCACTCTAAGGGGGTGGGGGTAAGAGTTTAAAGATTATCCTAGTTTTGGGTAATTTTTGCGCACTTTAAATGCTCTAATTTAAGAACGGATTTAGATATCTAAAATCCGATTTCACTATCGTGTTCAGCGTGCAAAAACCTTTAAAATGAGGGGTCACTTGTTAGAAAATAACATTTTGGGGATTTTTGGGTAATTTTTGCGCACTTTAAATGCTCTAATTTGAGAACGGATCAAGATATCAAAAATCCGATTCCACCATCGTGTTCAGCGTGCAAAAACCTTTAAAATGAGGGGTCACTTGTTGGAAAATAACATTTTGGGGATTTTTGGGTAATTTTTGCGCACTTTAAATGCTCTAATTTGAGAACGGATCAAGATATCTAAAATCCGATTCCACCATCGTGTCCAGCGTGCAAAAACCTTTAAAATGAGGGGTCACTTGTTAGAAAATAACATTTTGGGGATTTTTAGGTAATTTTTGCGCACTTTAAATGCTCTAATTTGAGAACGGATCAAGATATCTAAAATCCGTTTCCACCATCGTGTTCAGCGTGCAAAAACCTTTAAAATGAGGGGTCACTTGTTGGAAAATAACATTTTGGGGATTTTTGGGTAATTTTTGCGCACTTTAAATGCGCCAAAACCCTCCTTAGAGTAGGCCAATTTCGCCCATCTTCGAACTTAGCCTTTCGATTGCCAAGATAGATTTTTTGTGCAAATTTGAGCTGTTTATCTCAATTCTATCGAGAGTTATCGTCTGGAGTGACACATACGAGAAATATATATATATATATATACATATAAAAAAGTGTTAAATTTCAGGAATCGTTTTAGAATGGTCTGAAACGGATTTCTATGAAGAAAATTTCCAAAAATTTATATTATTTAAATTTCGAAGCCATTGCAATAGCTTCATTTTCTTTGAAAATTCGCTAAAAACCAGTCATGCAGCATGACTTAATGAGCGAATTTTCAAAGAAATATTCGAATTAATGGATATGGTTTTGTTTTGCTTCGAACTCTCGTCTTCAATTAATACTTCTCACATTTTTCAATCTGCCCACTCAAAGGGGGTGGGGGGGGGGGGGGGGGGGGTAAGAGTTTAAAGATTATCCTAGTTTTGGGTAATTTTTGCGCACTTTAAATGCTCTAATTTAAGAACGGATTTAGATATCTAAAATCCGATTTCACCATCGTGTTCAGCGTGCAAAAACCTTTAAAATGAGGGGTCACTTGTTAGAAAATAACATTTTGGGGATTTTTGGGTAATTTTTGCGCACTTTAAATGCTCTAATTTGAGAACGGATCAAGATATCTAAAATCCGATTCCACCATCGTGTTCAGCGTGCAAAAACCTTTAAAATGAGGGGTCACTTGTTGGAAAATAACATTTTGGGGATTTTTGGGTAATTTTTGCGCACTTTAAATGCGCCAAAACCCTCCTTAGAGTAGGCCAATTTCGCCCATCTTCGAACTTAGCCTTTCGATTGTCAAGATAGATTTTTTGTGCAAATTTGAGCTGTTTATCTCAATTCTATCGAGAGTTATCGTCTGGAGTGACACATATATATATATATACATATAAAAAAGTGTTAAATTTCAGGAATCGTTTTAGAATGGTCTGAAACGGATTTCTATGAAGAAAATTTCCAAAAATTTATATTATTTAAATTTCGAAGCCATTGCAATAGCTTCATTTTCTTTGAAAATTCGCTAAAATGCAATGTCCGTCCGCCGTACGCCGTATCACGTGTACAGGCTTCATTTTCGGACTAAAAAAGTCGTTCTTTCGCACACATGCTCTATTTGGGCCCTAGTTGTGTCCCGAAACTTTTCAGCCCGATCGGAATATACCCAGGGGTGTTGTGAGTGAAAATGTGTGTAAAAATAGGTACTTTTTGCGTTTTAGCAACATGTTGGTAACATGAGCTTTTGAGGTATCGTTTTCCATGTTTTTGGGGACGAGAAGATCGAATATGAGGTCGATTTTGGCCAAGGAGTGGAAAATTGAGGTTGTACCAGATGTTCAGCTCCCAAAATTGATTTTGTATGAGTCAAAAACCTGCGAAATCGTCTGAAATCACCATCAGTTTGTAGAATAACACTAGAAAAAGTGTCAACACTTGGATCAAGACGATTAAATGGCACTACCAATGATCAAAGTTATTTTGAAAAAAAAAAAAGATCGTACCTACCTAATTTGTGTTTTGGGGGCCAAAATTGGTGGAAACCATCAGAAATAGCTATTTCAATTATTTCACATGATACAAACAATAAATGTACAGCCAACATTTCTGTAGAATAATAAACCCCATGTGACAAGGACTTTGCAGCGTTTTAGGAATGGAAGACGAAAATGAGAACAAAGTGAGAAAATGAACGTTTATTAATCAAACTTGAAACACCTTTATTACTTTAAATCAATCTAAACTCCAAAACGTTTTGTTAACAGTGTTCAAAAATAGTAATTTTTGAAGCTTGTCGCTTGTCTCCTGATAAGGAACTCCTTTTACTGGATATTATATCCCCTGTTGTCGAAAACACTTTCTGATGGTGGATTGAACTCGTCGTAGGTTCTGACGTTTCACCTTGTTCACTGGAACTACTAGTACTCGCGTACTCGGTGTCGGTATTATTTGGGTCCTCTCATTCTTCTTCCATTATTTGTTTGTCCTGGCTACCGCTATGCCAGACAGCTGAATTGTGTATCTGGGGTGGGTTGGTAGGATAGTTGCGTTTCCTAAGTTCGATACCTATTTTTAGTTTTAATTGCATAATCAATTATAATGGCACTTTGCCTAAAAATTCAATTTTTTTTGGTTTTTCTAATTTAAAAAAAAATCGGTACAACCTAATCAAAAGTTGTACCGATGATATGATGAAAACATCGATGTTGTGAAAACATCGAGTACAAAACATCGATGTTAAATCTATTCGATGTTTTCACAAAACATCGATGTTTTGAAAACATCGATGTCGATGTTTTGAAAACATCGATGTCGATGTTTTGAAAACATCGATGTCGATGTCGCAGCCCTAGTTATGGTGAATTCTCACCCGGATATTCTCACGGAAATGAAAGCGAGGGAACGTCCACCCCCACGACTGTCGCAGGCAATGATCGACTCATTGGTGATGTGGGACTCTTCCGACCCAGAGGCACTACCCATCTCTGATTATTTCGAGTTATTGGAAGATGCTACCCCGGGCATGTCGGAAGCCGAGAGGGTACAAGTAAGTATGTTATAGCCCCGCCAATATCGATTGTATCGATTATCTCAAATACATCGATCCTTGTGGTATCGATGACGTGTATCAGACAAGACGGTGGGTGTACAAGAAGTTTAGTTCCCATTCCGCTGCTAGCATTGTCAAGCGATCTGGATACTCGCTAGCGCTCGCATCTCAAAAAAGATAAACAATCCCAGAAACTATCCCGTGAATGAGCAGGTTGTTTGGGACTTCTGAATAGATGGTACAAGTATGTTATAGTCACTCTTATTTTTTGGTGTCCTTACAATGGTGTTCCCGTATTCATTTTGAAAGTTGATATCGGCACCCGGGATTTAGGCATCGGGACGCCATATTGAGCCGTCATCGATACCACAAGGATCGATGTATTTGAGATAATCGATACAATCGATATTGGCGGGGCTATAACATACTTGTACCGCCGAGAGGGCCGGACTACTTCGTATGAAGTTGAAGGGTGTGGCATTTAATTGCCTAATTAGTCACCCTGATTGGAGACATGCCCCATCCCCCTACAGTGTCACCAAGGCCGGACTCTTACAATGGTTCGGAAGAGAGAGCGCTGAGGCTCTTTCCCAGAAACTAGCTGCGTGCCGCGAAGGAGGAGTCCGAGTCCATCGTACAGTACGCCGATCGGGTACGTCGTCTGGTGGGGCGTTTGGTGCGCGCCACCTACCCCGATTTGACAGTGAATGAAAGGCGCCAAGCCGTTGATGAGCGGGCAAAACGTGTTTTTACCAGGGGCCTGGAGGGACACTTACGCACGGCCCTCACCGGTAATTGTCCGCCAACGTTCGATGACACGGTCGCCTAAGCCCTAGACTTGTGCGAGACCTTGTCGGTGGGACCAGGATGTGCGGAGCCCTGGAATGTGGGTGCTGTTTACACCAGAGAACCGCCTAGGGAGCCCCGCACGGGGGACTCCTACCATTGTGGTCATACGGGCCACTTGGCGCACGGATGTCCTGCTCGCACCCAGCCTCGGGCCAGGAGAACAGGGCCTCAAGACACACTGGTGCCACACTCCCCCCCATTCTCGGAGATCCTTCCTCAGTATCTGCCGAGGCCCGTCTCGTCTTTGCCATTTAAGTGTAGGTTTTGTGGCGGCTTTTCGCATCTGGCTGCCGATTGCCCAGAAAGACCTGGGGCAAGGCGATTTGTAGGGTGCACATATTGTGGCGCCAGAGACCATTCGGAGCGCGAATGTAGTGTCTTGAACAAGCACCTGAGAGACATCACGCGACCGCCCTCGCCGAGACAGCCGTTCGGTGCTGGATG
Organism: Leptopterna dolabrata; assembly: GCA_954871275.1. NCBI lineage: Eukaryota > Metazoa > Arthropoda > Insecta > Hemiptera > Miridae > Leptopterna > Leptopterna dolabrata. Next base: position 26,780,493 of record OX940984.1, read on the forward strand.
GAGGCGGGAAGCCTGGAAAACGCCTCCGAGTACGCAACCGTATGCAGGCCCGACGTTCCCGACTGGACTGGGTCATCCTCACCACGCGGCGGGTGTCGGAGATGTTGAGGTCGACGCGCCCACCGAGCGTAGCCCGGCCCTCGACACAAGCCTGACACGTTGCCAAGTGGTCCGAGTCAACCCAGAAGAGGGTTATGACTCAACTGAACCACGGGAAATCATCTTCCAGGATCTGACCATGAGGGGGGCTTCCAAGGGTAAAGCTGCGTCCACACTATGCCGGGCGGCATGGGCCGGCACAGGCCGGGCAGCAAAGCCGAAGAAGTATGGACGTGCTGCCCGGGTTCCCCGAAAGCCGAAAGCCGGCCCGAATCGAACCCGCCTCGTGCCGATCGGGATCAAAGGAGCCGCCGTGGCTTTAAGCCGCACGGCATAATGTGGACGCGTGTCTCGGCTTATCGCCCGGCATTTTCATTTCAGTTTTCATCTGAAGCGGATCAAGTGCGGGTGTGCTGGTGATATTTTTGAGAAATATGGTGAAAAAGTGGTCCGATGAGGAAACTCTGTCGCTCATCGAGCTCTACAGGGACCGTCCCAACTTGTGGGACAGTTCCCACCACGACTACAAGGAGAAAAACAAACGCCACGACGGATTCATGGAGATCGCAGTGTCGTTTGGTGTAGACAAGGATGAGGTGGAAAGAAAAATCCGCCGTTCTTCTTCGGAGGCTTTGAGCTCCAGCTGCGATGATCACTGCACCCGCAGCAGCAAGAACAGAATCGTCGTCGTTGACACTCATGATGAGACTGACCGTAAAAGCCGGCCCGAAGCCCAAGCCGAGCCGCGGGAGCGTCCACACTGCAGAGTACAATGTGGACGTGCCGGCATAGTGTGGACACAGCTTAACCCGTGGGTTGCCCCTGTTACCATTGAAAGCTAAGGGCCGGCCATTACGGTGCCCGTCCTGTTAAACGACACGTCCGTCACCATGGTCGTGGACACCGGGGCCCAAGTCTCCCTGCTTAACCGGCCTGTCCACGGAAGTACCCTCCAGCCGACATTGGTACAAGCACGCGGAGCGGGGGGCGAGCCCATACACTTTCAGGGGACCCAGACCCTCCGTGTACGAGTGGGCGCCTACGACTTTCCCCATACGTTTCACATACTGCCCGCCACAGGAAAGGGACTCAACCTTATGGGACTGGACCTGTTAGCAAAGGTACCTATAGACCTCGCGACCTTCCAAGCGTCGCCCGAAGGGCCGGAAACAGTGAGTATCCTTGCTGCAATCAATGGCGTCTCGGCGCCTGAAATTGATGAATCACCACGCAAAGGAGTCCCTGACGAAGAACTCGCTGAGCCACCGTCACCAGCCGCCGAGACCAAGATCGGAGATTTCCGAGACATACCCTCTCTGAGGAGCCCGGACCCGGACGCAGGCCGGAGCGAGCTCTCTTTCCCCGACGTTCGCCAAGAGATTAGGGATGAAGGGACGTGCGACCTTTGCATGGTGCCCACGTTCCGATGTCAGGTACACCTACCCGAAATCGCCCCGCTACGAGATAGGGTGGATGGATCCCCAATCCCTGTAATTACCCCTATACCCCTATGGGGAAGCAATCTTGCCCACAAATATCCCACCTGATTCCCCGGTAGACGATACCCTATGTTGTCCTGTAAGGCTGATAGGGAAATTCATTCAGAACACCCAGTAGGACCAGTAGGTGATAGGGACCCGATTAGGAATACCAAGACAAAATGGAAGCACAAAGTAGGACCAGTTATGGGTAGTATAAGGAGGGGATCGCGGATCCCAGAATGTAACGAATCCACTGTGCTTCTTGGTCGGTGTTGTGAGGGTTGGACAACTGGAGTGGAGAGTTGTATAAATGGTGAGATCAGGGAGCGGCGTTGTGATAGTCCATTTTCTTTTAAGAGATTGGTTAGGGGATCTACGATGACGGACTCATCGAGACCCGTGGGAGAGGATCCAGAACCTGGATTTTTGATAGTTCCCAACCCCCGATGCCGCGGCACCCCTACCGCCACCTTCAGATTCTGTTCGAACGTCCGAGACCTGCTTCGCGCGACGTCCTTCGGAGAGGACCTTGATGACAGCCGACCCAATGAGACTCAGCCTGGCCCCCAGGTAGCAACCGTAACCCTGGACGATGTAGAATTCCAAGGGTATGCAGTAGAGACCGACCCCCCGGAAGTGCAGCCACCGGAAGATGCCGCTAGTGGACGTAGCGAGATGTCGCCTGCATCCTCGCCTCTGGCCCTGAGACCCCACTGTGTCCGGACCTCCCCTGGATCTGCGGCAAGGACCAGGAGTCAGTACACTTCCCTGCTGCGCAACGTCGCCCAAATGAAGGAGGCCTTGCGCGAAACAACTGAGAGTGGCGCCTCCCCACGGATGGACCACCAGGAAGACGCATCGGCCTAGGCGATCCGTGACGACCCGGATGCGGATCTCCCATCACCCTGCACCCATACTTACACAATTATTGATTCATGAGTAAAAACGTCCAAGTACGGGTTGAGGTAGGTACCTACCTACCTAAGAGTGGCCGTTCATTAGGTGTAGATTATAATACAAGCATTAAGTCCCCTAATTCGACTTTTTTTGTTTATAATTGAGACTTTTTTCAGTTACATTTAAACTTTTATCCGATTCGTGAGTAAAAACGTCCATGTATGGATTGAGGTAGGTAGGTACCCATTGAATAGGTATTACTAAGAAATGCGTTCATTAGGTATTAAAGAATTGAACTCCCGGGGGGCTCAAACATCTCGCAATTTATGGATACTATGGCATTTTCGTGTATTAGGATCCATATATCTCTTTCTCAAGATCTCTGGAGCTATTCAGTAAAATAGTGAACCCCGGAGACATTGGAAGAGACTGTCTCCCAGGGGAGACTATCTCTCGTGGGAGATTTTCAAAATAGATAATCTCTTTCCACTATCTATTTTAGTGAATAGGGTTCACTTGATGGAGTGTAAAAGCACAATATATATTAATAGGCATAAAAATAAACGTCCTTGTTATGTACTGTTGTCGTTTCTATTCTCTGAGTGGCCAACGTGATTGCAGTGATTGTAAACGTCCTTGACGAATGAAATAGTTGCTCAAGTTGACAAGTCTTGCTTTGTGTACAGGGCACTACCTAATTACTGCATAATTTTCTACGTAGATATCACCATGAAAAAATTCAAACTCGGGGGAAATATACAAATGTAATTTCCTCGAAAAATTATTGATTTCAAATCATTTACATCAAAATACCAACATCAAAATTTAAAGACTCATCATTTCTTCAGTATGGAGTCCGAATCAAGTAACCTATGTACAATGCACAATGGGGTCTCAGTTCAGAAATATTTGTTATTGACAACGTCAATAGTCATGATGATGAAAATACAAAGCAAGTGTCGTATAACAACACTAGTATTCCTTCCTCTGATACTTAGAACACAGTGTAGAGTAGTGCAGTACATATTCAGAGGGATCAGTGTACACACCTCAGTGGTGCCTAGACAGTGCAGACATGAGTGAACTCAAAGGCAAGAGCATTATAGTGTTTGGGGGGGCATCCGACGTGGGGGCCAAAGTATGTGAAGCATTGGGAAGCGAAGGTGTGAAAGTGAGTCATATCACAAGAAATGTGTTTCTAATCCAAGCAATGAAATAAACTACGTTTTACACTCGGCACTCATGGTCATAAAAACAGTATTCTTTCATTTTATTTAAATAATTTTATTTTAAATCTTATATACCAACACAGCTGACGATTTGTGGAAATAACAAAGCTCAAGGGGAAGAGTTTACTGCATCGCTCGTGAAGAAATTCGCTCCAAATTTGCAAGCGACGTTCTCATTTACCAACCCTGGAGACAAAGCCTCCGTCGATAGTGAGTTGCCAGAATCATGCCCAAGTGAAATAGAGCTACTCTTCTACCGATACAGTACTTTCCTACTGCTATATTTATGTCACTCCAATGTTAGTAGATCATACCTATTACCTACCTATTAGCCGTATGTCTTTCTGGGTTTCAGATGCGTTCAAAAAAGCGAAGAGCGCATTCGAGTATGTTCACTACGTCATAAACTGCGCGAATATTTGGGACGATGGTCAGAATTGGCCCAACGAGGTCGACATCAACATGGTAGGAAAAACCTGTGATCTCTGGAACCTAAGGATGATACTATTTTCGATTTATATTTAAACAGGAAACTAAATAAAGTGAATAAAATCGAAATAAATAATGAAGACCTAAGGCCTGCTAAAATAGGGCTAAAAGTACTATGCCAGTATTTTACAATTTTCTTTAGGTAGATAGTGCTCGTAAGTGATGAGAATTGAAAGCGATGCCCTGATTAATGAAACTGATAGGTACCTACATAATATATATACACAGTTGATTCTAACAGCGGCACCGGACTCCTCCTCCCCTCCCGGCTGTTTTTAGGACGTCCCTCAGTAGTGAGACGTCCTTATGTATTTTTGATCTGGTCAGAAGAGAGCAACACAGCCGAGAATGAAAAGAACCACATTCAAATCCGTTTCAGACCATTCTGAATCAAAATCCGTGAAGAAAAAAAATTGGGTCCTCAGCTATGTAATGTAACATAGACGATTCGGTGGATACATGGGGAATTGACACGCATGGATTTGACTGGACATTGGAATGACAAAATACTAGGATGGAATAGGAGTTGTAGTAATAGGATTAATGATAAGCGTAATAGGATTATTATAGGCATTCATATAAGTCTTTTGAATATTTGTGGTATCATACCACTTGAAGAGAAGAATAAGTATTTTAAAAGTGTCAGAGCAAGTTACAATACATTTCAAGATTTTATATGAAACAAATTAGTTAAACTAATTAAAGTTGAGAGAGAAATCCAAATATATGGGCGTTACAGTGAATTGGCAAAAATTTCGTTTTTGCGCATGCGCATCCAAATGTTACAGTCCGAATTTGATGAAATTGAAAGGGAACCCTCAGGATACTATTATGCATCCACCCTCCAACTTTCGGCTCTTTTTGACGGTTTCTAGGGTAGTTTTGAGCATTACAAGTATTTCACGTTTGCGCATGCGCTGTCGAAATTTATAGTACTTTTTAAATGAATTTGATGTGGGACCATTAGTGGTCAAATCGGCACCTACCTTCCGAATTTCAACTCATTACGACCATTACCATATAGGTTTGCCGGGGACAAGGAATTGGCCACATACAGACACGGAACCAAATACGTTCCTTGATGTCTAAAACGTAAAATAGGAGTGGAAATTTTCATTTTGGAGGAGATAAATTTTTCGACTTTTGCACGAATTCAAAGTTTCCTAGTGAGGAAGCAAAACCATTGGTGTGTGTGTGTGCGTCCGCGCGCTTGCGCTGCCCGGGCCGTAATATTCTCAACCGATTTGCGTGGTTACTGGTTTATTATTTTCAACAATAAACCGACCACAAAAAAAATCCCCCTCAAAATTTGATAGTTTACGTTTCAAGGGACATAGAATACGAATATCGAATTAAAAAAATTCCGTCGTACACCGTCCGCCGTCCGCGGCTTTTCCTTAGTTCCCATGAACCAAAATTCACGAAATTTGGTAGGTATATGGGTCCCTTTTGGGGTCTAGTTAGTCCTCGAAGCTCGGCGTTACTAAACTCTAAGGGGTGAAAAATAGGGGTTGAAATGTCCCAAGTATCCTAGTCTCGGAAAATCGTATTTCGAGGTGTAAATTTTCTCGCATTTTTATATCGTTCGATTTTTTTCTTACTTTCTGAGACCACCTGGAGCATTCTACGATGTTGCCATAAAATGTTCTATACAATTTGCCGTAAAGAGGAGGTTATCAACCTGTGTTGACAGCGCACATCACTGGTCTTCTGGTAGCTGGACGGTACAGATCACTCATACGCTTAAGTTCCCGAGATCGAAACCCTACATATGGACAAAAACTTTTTCACCCCACTTCAACAATTTCCCTTTAATACTTCATTATTTGTGTTTGTTTTTGCCATTTAGCTACTGTTTGTCATCGGCAGAATTATTTTACCAACATTTAACACTTGGTTTATGTAGGCAACTAGTGAGGAGTACTGGGTCAGATACTAAGATACAGAGAGTCTGCGATCTACATAATATGTATAGAATAGTAATTATATAGAAGGGTTATCTATACAGAGAGCTGTGATCTGTAACAGAAGGGTGCTCTGTAAAAAATCATAAACCGTTGTGTGGGGATTTGCAGCGTTTTTTTGGTTTATTATTTCCAATAATGAACGTCTGGAATCGAGCTTGAAAAAAAAGTCAACCCCCCCCCCCCCTCCTCAAACTTTGATGGTCAAATTTCTAGATCTTGTGTCCTGTGCCTGTATTCTAAGAAACAATAGGTAGGTAGGTAGCAACCTAATCTTGGATCAATCAATTAATTCATTACCAATATTCTTGGGGCATTTTTATGATGATATCATCGCCTAGTATAATGTAGGTATTTGAATATCTGCGTAAGCTGTTCGTATCGCGCCATTGGTCACGAAATTAGGTCGGTAATTAAATTGTACAATGAAATTCATCATCATCGTAGATCACCCTTACGTACTTCCGGACGATCTGCAACAAGTGAGATCTATATGCCACCATAAGGGACGTCCACTGTAACATTACTCTACTGGATGTTTGTCTAGTGAGATTGGAGAGGCTTACAATCGATTTACTGTTGCCTCTTGTTGGAGGAAAGAGGCCCTTAGCTTCTACTTCTGGTTTCTTATTTGTCATCACAACATTACCTAACATGACTGTGTAGACGCAACGTTGACCATATTATAAAGATTTCACCGTATTTAGGTAGAAATATTACAGTTCGTAATATTAGGGGTATGTTAAAGTTTGACGTCAAATTAAGGTAGGACGTCATATACCCACCAGATCTCTTTCGGTTCAAAGTGAAATTTGAAGATGCTTTGATGGTAGGTAGTACTTAGAGCCGCATTACGATCAGTATTGGACCATTTTTGTTAACCAACATGTGTCTACCTACCATACAATTTTCAGGTCCTCAATCAAGACCGTCCTCTCGTATTAATTTGGGTATTTCACGGGTATTGCGCACAGTGATCTATACATAAGGGTGATATATGCCTACGAAATATACTAAACGGTTCTGGAAGAATTTTCCGCAAAACCGAAAACAATATTTGTCCTAGCTTCTGAAGGACTTATAAAGAACCTCACTAAGCTTATTGGACGGGGTATGTATTATTATGGGATGTTGGGATTTCTGGCTATGTTTTGCCACATTCAGGGTTTAGGTTTTTGCGAAGCGCATGTTTGTAGATATTTTCTCACAAGTAATTTTTCTCATGCGTCGTGTTATTTTAGAAAGGAGCTTTTATCGTGTCCCACATGGCGCTAGAGCATTTGGGAACAAGGAGAAACATGAACGCAGAGGGCGCAACCGTCATCAACATGTCTTCAACGCTCGCCTTCCAACCCAACTACCTCATGCCAATCTTTGGAGCAACCAAGGCTGCAGTTCTGAAATTTACGAGAGACATGGGGGTGAGCAGAATGATCATAAAATTCTACAACTAAAAGAAAATAGATAATATATATTACGATTGACAAACATACTGTCAATAGTCAATTTGCCAATTACCTATACATATAATTAATTGCTTCATCAATTCATCGAATTCCATTTTACACCTTATGTGGTAAGCCATCTTGCAATTTGGAATAAACAAAAATTAAATAAACCTTTAGCTTACCACTAATTTATTCAGCGAAAAGCTTCGTACTGAATAAATTAGTGGTAAGCTAAAGGTTTATTTAATTTTTGTTTATTCCACATTTTATTAATTGCTTACTATACAGGGTTTCATAGCAATTTTCTTTTATACCCTCAGTTTTCATGTTTTCCGGCATTTGAAGTTCTTTCCGTATATCAAGTTTTTCCACATAAAACTTGCCATAACGCCCATTTGTTAAATGACAAAAAAACTGTGACTAAGTAGCGTTGAAAGCTCGCTAAATTTCCTTTCATAATAATATTTATGCTAATTTGAATAATTCTTGAGTGGTGTGAACCCCTGAAATTTTCGCGCTTGAAATTCGGAATTCAAATCAAAACGCTCTCGATCAGAGATTGCAACCCCAAATTCCACTTGCGCTCAACGGGCAAAACTTTGTCAGGATCTCATCTTTCCAACGGTATGGTCCTTTTGGTTTATTATTCAGTGAATAATACACCTATGTATTCGCTCAGCAAAAATTTCTTGTAGCACCCCCTCAAAATTTTTTCTGTTACGCATTTCGTTTCAAGGCGCGTAGATTCCAAAGCATGGAAAATGATACGTCACAAGCTCATGTTCACCAAAACGCCAAAAACCTCTATCTTTACTCCCATTTTCCACCCATAACACCCCTGGGGGTATCCCGATCGGGCGGCCGAGCTTCGGAGCACAACTAGGACCAAATGTGTTCCAAAATTTGGACCCAAACTGTGTGAGGAAGAACGACGGTTTTAGACCAACATTTAACGTAAATTTAAGGCTGAAACTTCGTTAGAACCTCAATTCCACTCCTTGGTAAAAATCGACTTCATATTCTGTCTCCTCGACCTAAAAAACATGGAAAACGATGCCTCAAAAGCTCATGTCACTAAAACACCAAAAACCCCTATTTTTGCACCCATTTTTCACCCATAACACTCTTGGGTATATTCCGATCGGGCTGCAAAGTTTCGGGACACAACTGGGGCCCGAATGGAGCGGGTGTGCGAAAGGACGATTTTCTTAGACCGAAAATGAAGTAGTATGGATGATACGGCGCACGGCGGACGGACATTGCATTTTTGGAATATAAGTACTAATATAATTGTACTATAGATGTACACTTGGTGGGACGTAGGTCCTTTTGTACATAAAATGAATAAATAAATTAAATAAATAAATAAGCACCTTGAAACGTAAAAGAAAAAATTTTGAGGAGGTGTTATAAAAATTTTTTGCTGATTGAATACATAGGTGTATTAGTCGCAGAATAATAAACCAAAATGGCCATACTGTTGGAAGAGATCTTGAGAAAGTTTTTCTCGGTGAGCGTAAGTGGAATTTGGGTTGCCCTCTCAGAGCTAGAGTCCATTGAAATTTTTTGCATTTTCTTAGATTCGCCAAATTCCGTATTCCAAGCGAGAATTTCACGAGTTCAATTAACTCAAAAATTATTCAAATTAGCATATTCTGAAAGCGAATTTATCGAACTTGCTTTTCGACGGTAGTCACCCGGTGTTTTTTCTACCTAATTTTACTAATGGGTGTGATGGCGGGTTTTATGCGTACAGTATAGGTACGAAAATACTTCAAATGCTGGAAAACACAAAAACTGAGGGTGCTACACTGCAAAACACGAAAGCGAGGGCTAAGAGACGTTTTCGATTGCAAATGACCTGAAAAATCTTGAAGACCTGTTTATTGGACACCCCGTAAACGTATATACCTACTGTATATCTACTGTATTATATTTCAATGAGCACGTTTATTGCAGACTGATTTCCACTTCAACCTCAACAAAGTGAAATTTGTTGCAGTCTGCCCCGCACTGAGTCGGGACGACCAGAACACCTTTTACAACATGGCTCAAACTAAGCTGGTGCTGCCCTACGATGAACTCCTCAATGCCTGGAAAAAAGTTCAAATTAACAATTTTCAAACGTACATAATCTTGCTATGATGCACATTGGTTGATGCCTATTAGAAGAAACCAAGATCAGTCTCGCTACTGCAAATATTTTGGCTTTGATTAAGAATGTTTTCAACTCTTGTATTGCCATAACTTACTTGCGCCACTTGTTATGTCCTACACGTTTAGGGCAATCAAAACGCATTTAAAATCTTGAATAGACTTTCTACTTCATTCCAGAGCTGAGCACGTTGGTTGTGAGATCGTCTCGATGATGAAGAACAATCCCAAGAACGGGGGCGTGTACATGATCGACGGGAGCAATGCTGTTGCCATCGAGCCTCCAACAATCGACTGCAAACAATACGTATCGTGAAGAAAAAAACAAGCTGTTATAAAATACCTGTAATATATCGTGATTCACACAACGGGGAATTTTCGTTAAACAACTGTTTTGAAAAAAAAGTATTCAGAGCTCTTGTAAAATGGCTCGTTTTCAAAAACAAGCGTTATTTTTTAAATGAGGGCGATTAAAAATAAAACTGCGGCAAAAAATGATGTATCAGGTCTATTGACATCTGATAGGCTGTTGGCCCAAGGAAGCGGAGCTAAAAGACTTTAAGGCGAAGGCTGTCAATGCTGCCCGACATGCCATTTCTAATGCTACCCGACATTAGAAATGGCAAGCCTTCGTGGTAACCTTATACAACCTTTGCCGTCACCTTGCCCTTGGTTTGATTTTGAGGACGTGTTTTTTTTTTAGCGAATTTTCAAAGAAAATGAAGCTATTGCAATGGCTTCGAAATTTAAATAATATAAATTTTTGGAAATTTTCTTCATAGAAATCCGTTTCAGACCATTCTAAAACGATTCCTGAAATTTAACACTTTTTTATATGTATATATATATATATATATTTATATATTTATTTATATATGTGTCACTCCAGACGATAACTCTCGATAGAATTGAGATAAACAGCTCAAATTTGCACAAAAAATCTATCTTGGCAATCGAAAGGCTAAGTTCGAAGATGGGCGAAATTGGCCTACTCTAAGGAGGGTTTTGGCGCATTTAAAGTGCGCAAAAATTACCCAAAAATCCCCAAAATGTTATTTTCCAACAAGTGACCCCTCATTTTAAAGGTTTTTGCACGCTGAACACGATGGTGGAATCGGATTTTAGATATCTTGATCCGTTCTCAAATTAGAGCATTTAAAGTGCGCAAAAATTACCTAAAAATCCCCAAAATGTTATTTTCTAACAAGTGACCCCTCATTTTAAAGGTTTTTGCACGCTGAACACGATGGTGGAATCGGATTTTAGATATCTTGATCCGTTCTCAAATTAGAGCATTTAAAGTGCGCAAAAATTACACAAAAATCCCCAAAATGTTATTTTCCAACAAGTGACCCCTCATTTTAAAGGTTTTTGCACGCTGAACACGATGGTGGAATCGGATTTTTGATATCTTGATCCGTTCTCAAATTAGAGCATTTAAAGTGCGCAAAAATTACCCAAAAATCCCCAAAATGTTATTTTCTAACAAGTGACCCCTCATTTTAAAGGTTTTTGCACGCTGAACACGATAGTGAAATCGGATTTTAGATATCTAAATCCGTTCTTAAATTAGAGCATTTAAAGTGCGCAAAAATTACCCAAAACTAGGATAATCTTTAAACTCTTACCCCCACCCCCTTAGAGTGGTCAGATTGAAAAATGTGAGAAGTATTAATTGAAGACGAGAGTTCGAAGCAAAAAAGGGGGAGGCAAACGATTAGTACAACTCCTTGAATTTACCCACAGCGATCAAATAAATAAGCACTTAGTACAATTACGTAATAAACAAACGGTAGAATCAGGATGGACAAAACGTACAAATTAAAATAAATACGAAGAGAATATACATAGAAAACCAAATTTTAGACCGAAGTTTTCCTTTATTCAAAACCATAGCCATTAATTCGAATATTTCTTTGAAAATTCGCTCATTAAGTCATGCTGCATGACTGATTTTTTCAATTTATTTATAAATTTGTGGTTCCAAAAAGCGCTCCAAGCGGGATTTGAGTTGAACTACTCGGCAATTTACCTTATAGGTATGCAATTTGTAGCAGGATGGACGAAAGGGTGGTTCCGTTTCTTTCATGCAGGAAATCAGAAATACAAATTTCACATCGTTTTCTCCCAAGACTTTTCGACATAAAATTATGCGGTCAGTAGGTGGTGATTTCCGTTACTGAACAGTATTTGGCAAAAAAAGAGAATGTGTAACCCACAAAAATTGTGCATTCGGATAGATAATAATATTTCTCATTGAAAAAACTAAAGTAGGTTCCTACCTACCGACTGAATTGAATAACTTAGGCTCTCACCCTACGAGTTCTAAGCAAAACTTCGATCGCGCTCAATAGAATTCAAATCCCACAATCTAATGTTGCTCTCAAAGAAATTTAGTGCAGTCAAATGAGACTCTTTCTACAAAATGAACGCTTAGGTATGTATATTTTATCTTCTGCTGCGAATCCAGTTCAACATTCAATACGTCAACTATTTCGGAACAGTTACCAACTTCGTTGACTAACATATCATTCTGCCTCTGTCTATGTGTACTATGTACTATGTGTATGTGTACGATGTACCTACCTACTTAGTACCTACGCCTACTCGTACATTATGGGCTCAGGGGTGCAAATTAGGAGGTTCCGTAACTTGTCTACATCATGGAATAAAGGGATTTTCTTCCTTTATTCCATGTCTACATCCTACGTGATGTGCACTGTACACACTGCACATTAAGGCGATCAACTCTTCCTGAAAGAATTAGCTACATTGTGCTGCTCACTGGTTCGTTTAATGAAACTCTCCAAGTCGATCACGTTGATAGATTCTGTATAAATAAACCAAGATACAGAATTTTAGGAAAGAGAATAATAGGAAAATGTCACTGACTACTATGGGACCCTTATTCCATGTTTGGTCATTTTCATGTAGTGTTGAAAGTTCCACATTATTGGAGAAGATAAAAAGATGAATAATGATAATTTTAGTAATTTGGTATTATTTTTTATAATGCATTATTTCCGAGAAAGAAAAATTAATTTACCTAATAGGTATGTTTATAAATTTAATCATTTAGGCACCTACCTGCTTAGTATAAATACTAATGACAAAATCGAGTGTTTTTCGCTGTTGTACATATTTTATTTTATTCTATTACTCGCACTGAATTTATTGCCACGGTATTCTCTTGTCAATCCTCATAATTTTGGTCCATGTACCAAAAGTACAATTGAGTATCTATTAATTCTAAACCTAGGTATATAACACTTTGCGGTGTTCTAGTCTGGAACTACTCTCATATTTATATAGACCTATTCTGATGAATAATTAAGTAGTTGCCTACCCACTTCATAGTACCTACTATACATTTATTTGATTTTTTTTTCATGGGTGGACAGTTGTACTCCAGTTGTTGAGTTTTAGAAAATGGTTTCTTTACGTAAACATGGAGATTTGTGCAAATGTTCAATTACTTATAGTGATTCACTGCTAAGTAAGTTAAAGATCGATGTCAGTACAAAGTGAACATACGATGGGAGATGGGTACAAAGTAGGTACACTACATTGAAAATTTAAGGAAAGTTCCATAGTCTGTTAGTCAGAAACCCCAGTTAAAAACTATTGTTTTTCACACAATATACCTATTTATTTAAGTCTTACCTGGATACATCTAGGGAATGGCAGTCTGTATGAAAACCTTACAAAACTTTGAGAATAATTGAAGAATCTAAAAATATTTCCACGACATTTTCACTAAATTACTATTTCAGCTGCAGATCCTATTTATACTAACTGGTGGTTGGCATATGACTAATCTCGAAGAAGAATAGTGATTTTTATTGGCTTTTCACAGAAGTATACAGCCATATACATTTAAAGGCGCGCGCTTTTACAAAACTATGAACAGAGTTTGAGATAATTTCTTATAAACTATTACATAGAATCCAATAAAATAGAATACAGTACAATGTAATATTATAATTAAATTTTGAGATTTATGCTCGTAATAAAGTTAACAATTGCTGTGAGTACCGAGTCGTTTTTGAGAGAAGATATAAAAGAGATCATTGAATAAGGTTCAAACCTTATTACCTTGTGAATTTCGTTTAACATTTTTGATCGTTCTACTACATATAAATTATTCTGTTACAGTTCCAAAATACATGTTCAATAGTATCAACATCCTAACCACATTCACATCTATTGTCGCCTACAATTTTTTGACGGTACAAGCTACTATTATGAGATGAATGGTTAGAACGAATTCTATTTATGCTACATATTGCTTTTCGAGGTAAATCAAAATCGTGGAACCAAGGTTTTTTTGAATCACAATACAAATTTTTGAAATAAAAAGATCCTTTTTCTTGACCTATTGATACCGAATAAACATTAAATTCTCCTCATAACATTTTTTCCTAACATTGAAAAAAAAATCTGAAACTGGTATTGGATCGTTTAGCAAGACCCCGCTTTTTGCAGCTAATTTTGCGTTCTCATCTGCCTTTTCATTCCCTGCTAAAACCAATGTGGGCAGGAGTCCAGACTAGTTTAATACTTATATTAGATTCACAAGCTAAGGCTAATTCTTGTCAAAGATCATTAATTAATGGACAACCCTTACCACTAGATACATTTTTCAAGGCTTTCAACACACTTTCAGAGTCAGAAAAAATAATAACATTCGTCAAAATTACCTTCTATCGCCTTTTTTACTGCACACAATATAGCCATACATTCTGCCGTAAAAATAGACGCATGATCTGATATTTTGTAACCGAAATTAAGCAAATCATTTTCACACCAAACGGCGAAACCTGTGCATGGTACATCATTTTCAAACATTTTTGAACCATCAGTAAAAACATGAGTTGCAGTTGACTGATCTCGTATCGTATCAGGATGGCCCTGCATTCTACCGGACTTCCTTCACAACTCCAAACCCCATTCCCCACGGATTAGTGGCACCTGGCGGCAGTTTTCGAATCACTTTCCCAACATGGCCGCCGTTTATTACTGAACTCCTCTGTTGTCATTGCCCCAGTGAAATTTCACGTCCCGTCGAGAGCAGCGGGTGCCTCCTTGAGGGTATTCGCGGATTTTACCAGACTGACAATACTTTTTCGGCTGGAGTTTGTATTTAATCGGAACGGTTCTCGGAAATCCTTCCATCAAGAGTTCGTTCGGTGTCTGCCCAAAGTGCCTTTGGTTCTTGCTCAAGGTGTTGTCATTGTGCTGTGATAACGGTTTGTGTTTTTCTGTATGCTCCGAATGCAGTAGATTCAACCTTGCCAGCTGACGACTGTTTCCTGCATTGATTTTAGAACATTTCCTCTAAAAGGTAAACCTAATTTATCCTTTGTTTCATCTATCATCATATCTGTTCCAACTTTTCATTATTGCCGAGGGCAAATACGTTGTGCTTGAAATGTTATCCAACCATCTTGAAATCACATGTACCTACTTCAGGTCTGTATTTTCACCTTCTACACCGTCACCTCTGGCGAACTGAACATTTTACAATAATTTACATTTTAGAGTGAACTCATCATGTTGTCATAACTATGCAGAGCTAGTTGGGCTTGTCTTTGTATGGGAACGTCATTTGAGTGGAAAATTCCTTCAATCTCACGGTTACCTTCGGTTATCTCACATTATCACCTGGCACTATCGCTTATCACAAATTAGTCAGTGATCCTAAATATTATATTGGTACCTATAAAACCGAATTGACAAGCAGTATAATGAATAAAACACAATACATGATGTTGTAGTCACAGTACTACAATAGTGATGGCCTTATCAACGGTACCTAGGTACCGTCATTTGCTATCGGAACATCTATCTAGTTCATACGAGTACATATCAATATTTACCTAAGCCTAACATTTTACATTTCAAGTGTTTCAGTATAAGTCAATTTCATTGTGATTCTGAACATGAGGCAGAAAAATGTACCTAATCCTGAAAAAAAAAGTTCGAGTTGCTGTTTATTATTTTCTAAAAAGACAGAAACATGAGGGAGCTTTGAATGGAACAGTGAAAGCAACCTCAGTTGTGACAATTTTTGGCAGTTGTGACTTGAGTGACACAATTTTGGTATATTATTTTCAATAATGAACCTGAACCTTTGGAATCGAACATGAAAAAAAAAATTTAAATTTACTCCTCCCCTCAAAATTTGATGGTTTCTGTTTCAAGTATGTAGAATCCGAAAATGGAATAAAAAAATTTGTCTGTCCGCCGTACCTACTTCGTTTATTCCTTAGTTACCGTGAACCAAAATTAATGAAATTTGGTTTGTAGGCCCCATGTGGGGTGTAGCTGCTTCGCGAAGCTCGGCGTTAATGTCAGTCATCTCTAAGGGGTGCAAAATAGGGGTTGAAATTTCCAGGACGCCATTACCTCCATTTTTTTACGCTTTTAAATAGCTGTAGAACCACCAGGTTCTTTGAGACCACCTGGAGCATTCATTGTACGTCCAGCCGTTCGTTCACAGTAAGACCCTGAAGTTTGCACCCACAGCTTCGTCAACAGGACAGGAGGGTGAATCAGATTGTACATACATTCAGCCCAGATTATCATTCCTAGGGACGCTCATAAAAATGTTGTGCCCAATATTGGGAATTGCAGTTCCGTTGACCCCAATATGGGGGGTCATGGTTTCCAACGGTTTTCAATGAATATAGAGGTTACTGGGAATTCAATCGTTTTCAGTTGGAAATGGATTTCAGTTGGAATTCTATGGTTTTCAATTGATTGCATGCAATAAATTGGCGTAAGATCATCGGAAGAAGATGGTCCGCAATGAATTTCAATCAATCAATTTATTCACCAAGTTCCCTTAGGGATTGCTGTGGGGAATAATAGTTTTGTCTGCGTGCCTGCTGTGATGTGTGGAGGAGTGTTGTAAATGGTGGAAGTGGTGATGGGCAAAGTGCTGTGAATTTCAAAACGGTTGGATCATTGTTTGACTACTGCGCATCAGCAGACTCGAAATTTTGATTGGCCTTTCGAATACCTCGGATTTCGCGTTGAGGCCCCGGCTTTTGTTTCTCAGTGGGAATCCCTACCAACCCTCCTCAAAATTCCCCTCAAATGTTTAGCAACCCCTCAAAATTTGATGATTTGCGTTTCAAGGTAGATACATACTTAGAAAACGAAAATGGAATGAACAAAATTTCTCTCCGTCCGTCGTACTTCGCACTTACCTTAGTTACCATGAACCAGAACTGCCACACGCATATCTTCAATTCGATCAGGTTTTGCTGAAATTTTCACGGATCATGCGGGTTGGGCCCCGGATGATCCCGTATGAATTTCAGAACGATAAGATCATTGGAATGACTACTGCGCAAACGTGAGAGGCACGCAATTTCTCACGAATAAATGCGGTGGGTAATTGGGGTGTCGCATCTAGATGGTCCCGTATGAATTGCTCGGATTATTGGAGGCATTTACGCGATTTAGGGCTTTCCTGTAGGAAGCACGAGGGTAGGTATTGACCACAGAAAACAGCGATCTTTGCAGAAGGGGCATATATATATGCGGGAAAAGAATAAACTTTTGTGTAATAATTTGCAGCGATTTTTTTAAGAATATATTTTGAAACTTAAGTAGAGTGTATATTATGGTATTATCCGCGATTTTCGCTTTTCAGTGATACCTTGGACATTCTTATCTGGAGAGTTTACTGTGTTTGAAAGTTTCAAACCTGTGTTCGCGAATCATTATCCCTTTCCTCTTTCAAACCCATCTTCTGTGGAACTTCTGATGTCTTTACTGCCGAAAACGAAACTCATTTGGTCGCCTCGTCAATTCTGTGGATTTTCTCTTACTTAACTACCTGCTATAACTGTCGAACGCTAGTTTGACCATTCGATGAAGGCCGTTTTCCGAAATGAAAGCTCGGGGGCCTGGAAGTCTCCCCGCCACACCAATGGAATATTAATTGGCCGTGACAGCCGGCTGTACGAAGTGATTGACCTCCACTCCATGGAAAATTTCAACTCTTGAAGAAGCAATTCCATATGAGGGTCGTGCACGGATTTTTTAGCGTCGAATCACAAGGATCCATCTCGCGTCTTATTGTGAAAAATGAAGGCGTGGGTCACATACGTACTTCGTTCCCCCATGACGAATTCATTCTAAATAATTACAGACTACCTATTTGAATTCAGGAAATCAGAATTATGGGGCAATTTTAGAAACTATTAATCACCAAAATTTGAGATTTTTGGATTCTGTAAAAAATTTATATTTAAAATTATTGAATCGTCTGACGGAAAATAGATTTTTTAATATCTTCGCTATGTATTTTAGCAAATTTTTCCTAAACCCTAGGTAAATGCAGGAGTGTTTTACAAGAATGTTTGATTTCCCGCAATTATATCACTCGAAATTGTGCTACCTACTATACAAAAAATCAGTTCGAGAGGTTGTAAAGGAAAATAAATAGTTTCGCTAAACTGGTAATGCACCCACTAAATCTGTTGTTGGTAGAGGTATATATTCCAGTGAGGAGAACATGGAAGTTAGCAAAATTTTAAATCACGAAAATGTTGTTTATATGAAGATTCCGAATAGCAATCCAAAGAAATCTTTAGGAAAACGAAACTTTCATTTTGGACAAATCAATGAATAACGAAGAAATCGTAGGAAAATTTTGAGAACCGTAACTTATAACTGGCAAAGTTAATAAACAGCGAAATCGCTTGGATTTGTATGGGTTTGCAAAAACTACACTACCGCCGTGCCACCTCCCGGTGCTACGTAAAATTCCATTTTTGATGATTCGATCAAAAGTTGCTGCATTTTGAAAAATTATCACACAAAGAGTATTTCTGAAAATGCGCTGTAGGTTACGCATGGCCTCAAGAGTTGTTGGCACTAGAGTATTTTCTGAAAAATTGTTAGAAATTATTTATTAATTTTGGATAAATATTGCTTAATCGTTGGGTTGTATTGTTCAAATGCCATGAAAACTCTCAATGAAATTATATTTATAGATCTGACTCGAATTTATTCACGCCTTGTGTCCCATTTTTCTTACTGGCGGACTAACACACATCGAAAGGAAACAGTTAACCTACCTATTACGGGGGATAGGTCTCATTGAATTATCAATACAGCAGGTAATAATCAGTTGCATTGAACTAATGGACTTCTTTTTTTTTTCTTCAAATTAGTGGGTTGTTAGGGTCGAGAAGAAATGAAAGAAAAGAGACATCTCGGGGCAAACGGAATGAAACGCGGGAGCTCAAGGACGGGTTGTGTCCGGTAAACAACTGCTGGCGGCGCAAATACGAAAACTGTCATATCAGCCTCATCGGTTATGTATAAACGTGTCAAGCAACCGAGGCTCATTGGGGTTAGGAAGGAAATAATATCGTAGAAATGAAGAGTTTTTACTGTAGATCCGATCCAATGGTATCCTATCGAATGGTATCCGATCCAGTGGTAGCCAAGTTCGAATCTCGGACGTACCGCTATAAACTCGATCTCTCTCGAGGTCTAAAAAAACGGTCATCAACCTTTCAACATACATGTTGTGGCCCTCCATAGTCAAAGATTGATTAGTGTCATGCTTTTTTGTCTGCAAAAACTCGTGATCGAACTTTCGCGGATAGGGTGTGAAGTCTAGTTCCAAATCGCTTCGTTTTGTTTCTCAGTTGCATAACATACAGTAGCAGGCCACTTGTTTCTTTCCACTCACCATTCGAACCATATCTATTGAACTTGAAATGATTATTTTTTAATTTTAATTTTATTTTATAGAATTCACTATACCCTCGTTCTCCATTAACAAATTAGTGACTGCTTGCCAGTTGGACCAAAGAAAACCTGTAAAACTGTCTACTTATCTGTGCACCAGTAAGTGTGAATAAAATGAATGGGACAATTTAGTAGATTTGTTAATGTACCTGAACGATAGAAATTTCGAAACTATTTACCTATCTGAATAACTGACCTTTTTCCTTCCATTTTCGGCGACGAGGAAAACTAATCTAGATGTTCGGTTCAGTAAAAATAGAGAATTTTTTAGTTCATTAAATTTAAACTCCTGATGATTTACTTTGTATTGTTGTAAGACGTTCGAAAACCAAGTTGAAATCCGAATCATATTGAAACCAATAATTAAATTATTCATCCAAGCAATATTGTATAACTATTATGTTGTACTACAATAAATTAATCATTCAAGCAAGAAAGGCGACTCAAATTAGTATTCTAATAAAGAGACATACAGTGTACAGTAACTAAATCTCTCACTGTGTGAAAGTTGCGGTAAATTACCACTGGAATCGTGTTATTTTCGGCAAAATATCTCAAGTTGGTCAACCATCACAAAAACATGATGAGGAGCATCCGAATTTCTGGTTCATGCATTTCTCACTGACATGTCATCAGTAACGTTATCTTCTAATTAGTACAGTTCCTTATGGTTCCAGAGGTCTACTTGCAAGTATACTTGAACATTCTGATGAATCGGCTAATGATTTTTCCTCTTCTCTCCTTTTCTTAGACAGGATTTTAGAGTCGACTTTCGGGTTCGGAAGCTTCATCAGAAGCCTCTTGCGCGTAGCAGAACTGCACCCGACTGAGGTTGATGTTATTCCGTTTACCTAACGCCCACGTCCCGTCATATTTTACGTCCTTGGTCCGTCTCGCCTCCTACCATCTCGTTTCCTTCAACGATTATCACTGGGTTAAACACATATGAGCACTTCCGTGGGGCCCCGGACCTCGTTTGCTAACCGTCCTACACACGTCTGACTAATTGTGGTCCCGACTTCTGATCCGAATTTCGGAGGATGGCAGTTAGTTCTCTAGATGATCCTATGAGCGAACAAGGCCGTCAGATAGAGAAGAATCATTTATGTAAGCGCTTCCAACTGAGGGTTTTTTGAGGCCTTCAGAATTCTGGGGGTATAGGGCCTACGCCTTTAGTATAAGACTACAGGACCTGGGGAGTGATTCGTGGGCAGTGCCTTATAATTTTTCTTCTTCAATTTTCAATGAATTTGCATTTTTTGTCAAAATTGAGAGAATTTGCGTGAATTATTTTTGAAAGCAAAGAATTAACATTCAGAAAGTCGTGTAGAACATTAGACCTCGGCTAATAATGTTTTCAAGTATGATGAGTATTGTTTGAAGAACAGTACCAGTTAGTAGGCACTCTTATAGACAAAGATAAGTTATCGTGGGGTGCTTGTATTGTACGTTTCCTAATTTGCTGAGGAACGCTTGGGTTATCCAGTCGAAAGCTGGACAGGGAACTTGATTAAAACTCAACTAGTGCTCATTGCCAGCCAATGGTTATTAAATGGTTGAAATAATTTACAATGCATAGTATGCTTTATGCTATGGGCCCTAAATATTTTCGAAACATGTTTCCACACAAATCCGTTTGGAGGCCTTCTGTATCCAACCACTTTATTGTGTATATGTATGTGTCTTTCCAAACGATATCTGGCCAAGGATACATACCTAATGAAAATTACAAATTTTGTCTCAGTGATTGTAATTCCATACGAAAGGATGGGAGATAATTTTGTGGATCAACAATCGCTAAACATTATAAATATTGCTAAAAACTTCCAAAAAGTACTTTATAAAAAAATCACCAAAAACAACATAAGGCTCTAGACCGAAAATGTTCATTTCGGATACCAACGATATAGATATTGTTTGTTACTGACGATAGTTTGATCACCGAAACGGGTATAACAGTGTATTAGTGGAAATAGGCAACCTTTCAGTAACTCGTTTTCCTTTCAAATGAATTTCCACGATTTCATCGCGAGTAATTTAGTTCGTACCAAAGATATGCTTAAATTGGATCAAAAATTTAATATGACCAAATCGATTATTGCTTGATATGATAGTTAGGCCCGTGAAATTAACGAAAATAGGAAGGCAGTAATTTGGAACCTGCAGTAGGCAATTAGTTATAAACTCATTTGAATGATTAAAAAGATTTGGGTTAACTTATTGTTCGCAAAGTTGAATTATCAAATGGGGGAAAATCGTCATTCAATTTAGTACGTTGAATAGTAGCGTAGCAGCGTTACTTTCATTTGGTAGCCTTCTTTGAAGCGAGAGTTCGTTTGTTATAGAATAATGACAAGCACGTAGAATGCGAAACTACGGTAATTGTATCCACCCTTACGATTTTAAAACTCTAGTGTCTCAGATGCGGACGAGAGGGAACCTTTAAAAGCCATTATTTTCATTCGGATATTATACTGTCGTTTGGCTTGAGTAAACAACGTCGGTAAGGAAAACTAACGATGGGATATTCGATGGGAGAAAGTGGCTGAGGAAATCAGGGAAAAAAAAACAAGATTCGCCGGATAATAACCCATAAGCTCAGTCATCAATATTTAAGCTCCTGAATGGATTGGAAAGATCGTATCCGTGTTTTGTATGGCTGGAAAACAGAGAAATGACCGAAGCTTGAGTTTCTCGACTTGATTGGGGAAAATACGATTGCCGGAGCTTTTTAAATATTCGACTTCAAAATCGCGCCTTTCGAAAATCCGTGTCTTCCAATTTTCAGCCCAGGATCCTGTTCATGTGAACCATCAAACTTGTGTCCCAACCATGTAAGGATAGTCGAGAAATCAAGCGAAAATGTTGGGTATTTTAAAGCAACCAAATAACAAGAATTTATAAAGAAAAGATAGTGTCCATGAAACTAGAAAAATTTCTTGGCTAATTTCACAGTTTATAATATTTTGTTGAAGTACAAATCCACGGAAATTCCTGTCATTCAGCATGACCATAAGCGAATTTTTTAAGTAACGTAAAATCAACACAGTGTGTTGGCCTCGGCGTGAATTAATCGACCCCCAAATACTCAAACGACCCACTTTTTATTTTTGAAAATTTCTCACTCATCCTTCGGTTTGTCATTTAAACATTTTGGCGAAATTTGAAATTTTCTTTTCGTAGCCTAGTTCCGAGATATACTGTCCGGAAGAAAATTAGAATGCTCTGAAACGGACAAATTCTTTTACTTACTAAAAATGTTGGAGCCATTGCAGTACCTTAGTTTCTTGTGATTTCACGTATCTGCATGTTTTTCACTTAAATCAAGCTCACTTTTGTTTCCTGCATTTCGAAAGTTTATTAAAATTGCGTTTTGTGTCAACATAATAATATATAAAAATAAGGGCTGTCGGTCGAATTAACCCCACTGGTCGAATTCCCTGATTTCTCCTACCTACCTAACTCTAGCATCATCATTGCTCCCATCGAACTCACTAGTGAATAGGTATAGGAATAGGTGGGTTGAAATATATAGGTATTCACGAGTTTTATCCGGCGAAAGAAAGAGTTTCAATTCGCATCTCGGCTTCAAGTGCAAAAACTCAAATTGGCGCTAAAACAAAACCGGTGAAACTGGTCGTCTGCTCAAGGAGCTTTAGGTAAAAAACTGCACCCGTCCCTGTCGTTCCCAAAGACCAGCTGTATTATTTCCATCGATTTTCTCGGTGAATTTAATAATTAGTAACTACTTCGTTTCTATACGCTTTGGAATTCTTGAGTCAAAACCACCGAGATGTCGAACGCAAATCGATATATTCTGTGTGTGCTATCACCAAATCGAAAGACCCGGGGGACGTACATAATAAAGAAGTACCAGAAAAATGTGACGGAAATTTTCAACATACCTGGTATTCCATAACGTGGTAGGTATATGGTTTTTAGCATTTCGCTATAACCAGACAACCGCCATCCTGTCGTATTAATGAATGTTGCGTTAATTTACCTCTCATCATTTTGCAATAACGCCACTTGTGATGAGATAAAGTACCGGATTTGAAGTGGAATATTATAAGGGAAAAATAGGGGGGGGGGGGGAACGCTGCAAATTATTACACAACGGTTTATTATTTACCTGTATAGATGCCCCTTCTGCGTAGATCACTCTTTTCTGCGTCAATGTCCTCGAGCTCCCCCCAGGAAAGCCCTAAATCGAGTACTGGAGCCGGCCCCGGAATTAAAGTTTCCTACGAATTTGCGGGATTCAGTAATTCAATAATTAGTTATTTTGTAGTTATTCATGAAGCATAAGGCAAATAATAAACCGCTGTTTAATAATTTACCTGCATAGGTGCCCCTTCTACGTAGATACTATAATGAACCGTTGTGTAATAATTTACGTTGCGTAATAGTTTACCGTTGTGTAATAATTTGCCCATCAATAATACTTCACCGTTTGTTCAAGTTACAAAAGTACCTATCAACAAAAACCAAAAGAGCCATTCATTTTTCAAATGGAATAATATCAGAGAACAACCAACTCGACTTCATACAGCCATCCTTTATTATAATCAGGTGCTCCCTAGTGATGATATTTGGGCTGAATGTATACAATTTGATTCACCCTTCTGTTGACCAAGCCTGTCGGTGCAAACTTGGGGGCCTTACTGTGAATGCTCCGGGTGGTCTCAAAAAACTCCAAGTTCAAAAACTATTTAAAAACGTAAAAAGATTCATGTAAAAAAAAGATATAGGCGTCTTGACCCCTTAGAGATGACTGGCAGTAACGGCGAGCTTCGAGGACCAACTAGACCCCGAACGGGACCTATAAATCAAATTTCATAAATTTTTTCATGGTAACTAAGAAAAGTGCTAAGTACGGCGGACATACAGAAATTTTTTTATTGCATTTTCGGAATCTGCATACCTTGAAACTTAAACCATGAAATTTTGAGGGGGGGTAACATTTTTTTTCATGCTCGATTCCGAAAGTTCATTATTGAAAATAAACCAAAATGGTTCAAAAATATTTATTACAATGAACTTCAAGAACTTTTAAAATAGGTGCATGATTTTAAGGGAATTGGGAATATAAAAGTCGAACAAAATGGTTATCATGCTTGATTATAATCAGCTGTTCCCTAGCAATGATATCTGGGCTGGATTGGTACCGTATGATTCACACTGGAGTTGACGTACCTACCTGGACGTGTTCTCAAAAATGGATTCTCTTAGCCAAGTGATGTTGAATACTTTTTTAGCTACCTACCTATTATATTTTGGGAAATGTTAGATGAGAAAGGTTGGATAAAGGCGTTTACCCGACAATTACTGGCATTTACGTTGAATGTCTGGTAACTTTCTAATTCGCCAAAATCATTGTTAAACCAGCATTCATCATGCCAATCCCAATACGACGCCCATAACAGCGTGGAATCCTCTAAAAATGCTGCAGAGTCCTTGTCACTTGGGTGTATTATTCTACTGGACATACCTACAGAAATGTTGCTGTTCTTTTTTTCCTTCTTACCGATGATCTTTGAACATTAATAGTGCCATTTAATTGTCTTGATTCACCTGCAAATACTGTTGCTAGTGTTATACAAATTTATGGTTATTTCAGACAATTTCCCAGGTCTTTGACTCATAAAAAATGAATTTCGGGAGCTTAACCTTCGTTACAAACTCAATTCTTCACTCTTCGGTCAAAATCAACTTCATATTCGGTCTTCTCGTCCTAAAAAATATGGAAAACGATACATCACAAGCTCATGTTCACTAAAATCTCAAGAAAACCTCGAAAACTCCTGTTTTTACACCCCGTTTTTCTCCCATAACGTCCTTGGGTGTATTCCGATCGGACTGACGAGCTTTGGAGCACAACTAGGACCCAAATTTGTTCCCAAATGGGTACCCAAACTGTGATCGGAAGAACGACGATTTTATACCAAAATTTAACGTAAATTTGAGGCTGAAACTTCATTAGAACCTCACTTTTCCACTCTGGTCAAAATTGACTTCATATTCCTAAAAAACATGGAAAACGATCCCTCAAAAGCTCGTTTTACTACTGTTACTGAAACACCAAAAACACAAAAAATACCCACTTTTATCCCCATTTTTCACTCATAAAACCCTTGGGTATATTCCGATCGGGCTGCAAAGTTTCGGGACATAACTAGGGCCTAGTTGGAGAACGAATTTTTTAGACCAAAACATGCATGATACGGCGGACGGCGGACGGACATTGCATTTGCTGAATCTACGCAGCTTGAAACGTAAAAGAAAACATTTTGTGGGGGTGTTATAAAAATTTTTTGCTGAGCGAATACATAGTCTTCTTTTTTTTTTGGTTTTATTCTTCACAGAATAAAACCAAAACGGATCGCATTTTCCCGAAAATCGACCTTCGTCGCTTACCTGGTATTTGCATAACGCCGTCCGAGAAATTCTTCCAAGTTAGTTTCAGGGCTTTACTCCAAAAATTCGCACTTGTCTCTCAGCTCTGGATATTTCTTTCCACTCGCAATCGAAAACAATAAGGTCGCCCTCCTCTTCATGCCTAGAAATCGCTGTGGAATCATGGAACATGATTCGAACAAGAATGTAAAGAAATGAGAGGATTTATGATTGGAGTATACTCGTAGTTCAGTCGTTGCTTGACGTATTTGAGTTCTCCATTATGTAATTATTTGTTCCGGAGTTTCGCAAGAACCGCTTTTCTCCGGTTCGCTCCTTTGTTTAACTGAGAAGTTCTTATTCTTTATTCGTCCGGTTTATGATCGGGAGGGTTCGCGTTTTTGTGCTAACTGCCCTTGAAGTTGATCGAGAATGAGTGAAAGTTTTTGAAACAAAAAATTGCACTGTTTATCCTTGTGCAATTGTTTATCCTTGGATAAACTCTACAAAAACTGAATTGGTTTTCAGAGGTTTTGAATTTTGATCTTATTGTTCGCATTGCTCATACTTGCACCTCTTCTGCTTACAGAATGTGGTTTATCTTGTGCTTAATCATGTGGTTGTTTGTACTGTGAAGGCTGAGCGCCAAACTTTTTTGTTTTGCCAGTTGATAATTTCTGGCCCTCGTATGTGTGCAGTAATGTAATTCCCGTGACCACTTCTAATTTTTTTCTTTATCCACCGGTTACAGGAATCTGTAGGTTCAGGTTACAGGAATCTTCAGGAATCTATAGGTTCATGTTTTCTAAATTAGCTATCATTTGTTTTGTTTTGTTGTTATTTGTTTGTATGAATTGTAAATTGTGAAATTTGATTACTTTATAATCCTACAAAAATGAAATCCCGAAATGAGGTCCGGATTTGAAAATTATGACTTCTTCTTCCTCTCAACCGTCGATATAATTATACCTGCACCTAATTTAATAATAACCTAATTATCAGTTAACCCTATTAAACTTACTTCTTATGAAGAATATGGTATTCCATAATATAAAAGAATTACAGTTGGAGTAACTTGACTCGTCGTTCTTGTTCATAGCACCTTCAGGCGTTTCCCATTTGAAGCTTATAATTTATACAATTTTATGAAAACAACTGAGGTACCTAGTGGGAATCAAGTATTGGAATTAAGAGTGGAACCAATGTGCTACTGAGTAGTTGTGTCATCTTAAAAATTATTCTCTGTCAGATATTCTAGGTTGGTGATAATAGGGTACGACGTCCCTTGCATGACTTTAGATTGCCCTTTCTATTTTTTTTTGTTTGTTGTTACTCCAATAGAGGGCAATCAGAAACCGAAAGAACAACATTTTACTCAACGTTTCTATTTTTCTTGCATCGATCATGTCACCTTTGCCCTTTGGGTAGCTTGTAGGTGTTTATCTACGATTAAATCGAGGAAAACGTTGGCCGGGGATAGCGGTTGGAGAAGGAGGAAGCAAAGGTCGTTCTGACTCCGGGACTGTTGATAAAATTCCCCTGATGAGTAAAAATCGAGAGATTATGGAGCAACGGCACGTGCTACACTTATGTGACCGTGAATAGAAACTAACAAAAACAAACTGAGGTTTTTCGGAGTAAACAGCTATCAAATGAGAAACTTTCAATTTTTTTCCTCTTGAACTATATTTTCGGCGTCGGTTGGTAATAGGAAATTCACGCATGCGCAAACATGTGTTTCGTAAAACTCTAATTCGTTGAAAATTCAATTACGACGGTGTTCATCTTCTATATCTTGATGACCGATGTGTAAATGTCATTTTTCTGATGTATTTAAAATAGATACCATAATATTAACTTTTTCCGCGCATCTTCCTTATTTTTCCATTAAATTGACTTGCACAGTGCCACGCTTAAAAAAAATAAATAATACCTATAAACTTTTTGAATCATCACTTTGTTTCAAACTTCTTTTTCACTTTCTCGCTAGATTAATGAAATGAAATTTTGGTCCTCGAAAAACCTGTTCTTTGTTTACAAGGTTTAGTTTCGTTTCACATGGCTCCAGTATGTAAGTCTAACATTGACTATGCAGTGTAGGAACTTTATAGTTCGGAAATTTCAAGTCTTCGGATTCTAGTCAGTAAACAGTAGTTGTCCAAGTGTGATCGGAATCTTGAATCCATAAAGTTTTGCTGTTTGAGTGTGCCCATGTTCTTCAGTTGCCATGCGTATTGAATTTAGCAGTGGAATTAGTTGGATTTAATAATTGATTTAATGATTCTTGATTTAGTCAGGAAAGAAAATTTCTGAAAAAACCCTTTCCACCCCCGTTGCAAATCTCAGGATTCTAAGTAAACAGGTTCGATCAACAGGTTACTCAGGTACTGTCAAGTTCAGTAGTTAAGTAAAAGTCCAATGAAAATATGTGAAATTGGTCTTGAAAGTGTTCAGTTTAAAACCTGCATACGCAACATTACCTCGTACATATCTTCTTCATTATTCTTAATTATTATAACCTTATTTTATTGTTGAAACAAATGGTCAACTGAAGAATTTCAATTTAAAACTGGTTAGTTTTGTGACTTCCAAGTCCATTGAGTGCATACAATTATTCCTATTGACTTCCTGCACTAACGCACATTGTGTAGTGCTTGTTATATGTATCATTTGTTAAGTTCGGATGAACTAATGATCCTAAAACTATAGCTGTTTTTGTGGGGCGTACTGTTTCGCCCCTACGAAACTAGGGAACACTGCTCACTGCCAACTCTTGAATATTCATTAACCTAGGACAGACAAATCAGTGGTTTAGTTTGGTTGGGATTGTTTGCTCCGAACACTGTCCCGAGGTCAAGACGCGGTCCCATTCTCACGCGCGTGTCATCTTTTGAGGCCTACGAGGTCACCGACCCTTCAGAAACATCTCTTTGAAGGATTGGACTTGACTCGATATAAAATACCGAAAGGGGCGAACAGCTCTGAAGCATCATTTTTGTCGTGATCTGCCAGCACTTTTATGACGCGTTTCCCCCTGAGGGCGACTGATGGAAATTTTCTGTTATCGAGAGATCTCATTTCCTCTCCCAACTCGGCCCTTATTGCTTTCACCGGGCCAGAAAGGGCTCGGGCTATTTACAGCGCTGATTGTAGTCCCGTCAACCTGTGGGGAGAAATGGCCTGACGATCAGAGGGGAGAAGGTTTTGTTCTCCGGGGAGGTTTCTAAGGTCCGTTTGTGTGTGTGTGTCTGTGTGGTGAGAGGGGAGGGGGTAGCAAAGGAGTTTCCCCCAACCCGTGCAAACGTCTGTCAGTTGGTCCATTGGCCAGTTCCTAAGTACCCAAGTCAAAAGGCAAATCCGAGTAAGCTGGCAAACCTGACTCCATTGCCATTAAACTTCAGATTGAAAATCCTACTCAATTTGCTGATAAGCATATTTTACTTAGTCAACTATCCAAATATCCAGTCGGTGGGAAAATTCCAAGCTTTTGGCGAATCCAAAAAAGTTCTTGTGAATGATCGTCAGTTGGCAAATTCGAGCCCAGATTTGGAAATTTGTACCTACTCATACGCCAAGGCAAAGTTAAAACCCTAAGATTTGAGAAAAACATCCTTCCTGTTCCTAACGTTCAGATCCTCAATGGAAAATCGATGTTGTTGCCTCTGTTCAGACCTCAAAGTCGAAGAATGACTTTAATTCCTAAAACAGTAATTTGCATTGATTCAGGTGACAATATAGTTGTAGGATACGGAGTAGCGTCGAATGAAAAATCCTGCCAACTGAAAATAAACAAGAACCACTTGAGATTTTCTGTGACTGCAATAAGCAGTTTGGATTTCAAAGCGATTGCTCGATGGCGAGGAAGTGGATCTCCGCGTGGAAGACCTCCAGTTACAGATAACGTGGGGCATGCGCGTGGGATTCCTTTGGGGTCCTCCCCCGCACATGGGTCGGTTCCTTTGATAAATGTAATTTGATAAGGCTGTCGTTGCCAGTAGGTCAAATACAGACGGTATTGAAGTATGAGGAGCTACCTTTTCGCGATCTGTCGGCCGTTCGAGGGCTTCGCTGAGGTTGGGAATTATCTGGGTATGTCTACTTTCAACAGCAAACCATGTAGAGCAAAGTTCAAGAAGACAGTCATTCGAGGATATTTACAATTACAGCTTACGGGTGTCAGATCCAAATAATGTATCTGAGAGGTCTCAAGAATAAAATTTTCCAATTTAAAAAAGGTTTCAGTGATTACCCAGAATACATTTTTCAATTTTTTCCCTGTTCTTTTTAATTTCAATCAGAGTTGCTGTCAACGCCCTGCCGAATGAGGGTCTACAAAAACTGGAAGCTCGTTGTTTATTATATTAACAATAATCGTCTAAACGTTTACTTAGTGCGTCCAGTCCAGTTCATTTTTTGCTGTTATTTTTAATAATGAACTTTGGAAACGAGCATGGAAATACCCCCCTCCCATCCTAAAAATGTGGTGGTTTGTGTTTGCGTTTCGGGGTAAGTCGATTCCGAAAATGGAATGAAAGCGCTGCAAGTTGCATTACCTGCATTTTTGCGATCTGCGCGCCTGGAAACGTAAAAGAACGAATTTTGTGTGGGTGTTATAGAAAATTAATAATACATAGGCGAAAAAAATGCAAGATAACGGCGCCCCGGAAATCTCAGCCCCTATTTTTCACACCTTAGAGATGAGTAACGCCTAGCTAGACTCCAAGTGGGGCTTGTAAGCCTAATTTCATAAATTTTGATTCATGGTAACTTGAGAAAAGTGCCGAGTACTGCGGACGGACAGAATTTGTTTTTAAACAGTAATTACGTATTCTACTTACCTTGAAACGGGAACCATCAAATTTTGAGGGGAGGTTTTCATGCTCGGTTCCAAAGATTCATTAGGTACCTATTGAAAATAATAAACCAAAATGCCTTCCTATTTGTC
Source organism: Leptopterna dolabrata (assembly GCA_954871275.1). Lineage (NCBI taxonomy): Eukaryota > Metazoa > Arthropoda > Insecta > Hemiptera > Miridae > Leptopterna > Leptopterna dolabrata. Next base: position 26,811,372 of record OX940984.1, read on the forward strand.
GTACTTCGCACTTTCCTTAGTTTCCTTAGTAATTCATGAGCCAGAATTAATGAAATTTGGTTTGTAGGTCTAATTTGGGGTCTGATTGGTCCTCGAAGCTCTGCGTTACTGTCAGTCAACTCTGAGGAGTGAAAAATATGGGTTGATATTTTGTAATCGCCGTAGCTCGAAAACATCCAGCGGAGAGGAATGGTTTTCATGACGTTTTTAAATTGATTCCGAATTTGAGGATTTTTTGAGACCAAGTGGATTCTAGCCGTTAATTCACAGTAAGGCCGTTAATTCGCAGTAAGGTGAACTTTGAACCGAAAAGCTTCAACGTGATGTGAATGATACGTAACTCCAGCCCATATCATTGATAGGGATCAGCTGATTATAATCACGAATGGCTGTTCGAAATCGAGTTTGTTGTTCCGTAATATTATTTTTAATGTGAAGGAAGTTAATTTTTTTACATAGTTGATGGGTTACAGTTTGTTGTTCACGTCCAAACAGAACATCGAGATTAGGTAAATACACTGCCAAGGTGATGGCACAGGAGCTTCCTCGTCACAATCAGAGTGACCCATTATAAAATAGAACAGACTCGGAAGCAAAATAACATAACATTACATTACATTACATAACATTACATAACGTTAAATATACATATTACATAACATTACATTACATAACATAACATTACATGAAATATACATATTATACATAACATGACTTCCATAATACATTACGTCCATTATACATAACTAGCCTGACCGCTCGCTTCGCTCGCTATCCGAGATTCGCTGTACGCAGTATCGTGGAACCAACAAACGACGGAAAAATCCCATACCCTACCGGGTATTTGTGCCCAATTTCATCAAAATCCGTCAAGCCATTCAGGAGTTGACCATGGTCGACCATATTTCCGCTATGGTCAGGGAATTAAAAATGCGCCTACGTTCAACTTGGGAGGCTACCGGATATTGGTGCCAAATTTGGTCGATATCCGTTGAGCAATTCGGGATTCGACCATGGAGGGGCCCATGGATGCGCTAAGGTCGACCGCGGGGGTAGTCCGAAGGGTCGATCGTAGATAGAATTTCACGTAGATTACGAATACGCGATAAAAAATAGGGGTTACCATTTCAATTAACGAAGTTGACCATGGTCGACCATAGTTCCGCTATGGTGAGGGAATTAAAAATGCGACGTTGCACAACTTGGGAGCCTACTGGATACTCGTGCCAAATTTGGTCGATATCCGTCAAGCCATTCAGGAGTTGACCATGGTCGACCATAGTTCCGCTATGGTCAGGGAATTAAAAATGCGACGTTGCACAACTTGGGAGCCTACTGGATATTCGTGCCAAATTTGGTCGATATCCGTTGAGCAATTCGGGATTCGACCATGGAGGGGCCCAGGGATGCGCTATGGTCGACCGCGGGGGTAGTCCGAAGGGTCGATCGTAGATAGAATTTCACGTAGATTACGAATACGCGATAAAAAATAGGGGTTACCATTTCAATTAACGAAGTTGACCATGGTCGACCATAGTTCCGCTATGGTGAGGGAATAAAAAATGCGACGTTGCACAACTTGGGAGCCTACTGGATATTCGTGCCAAATTTGGTCGATATCCGTCAAGCCATTCAGGAGTTGACCATGGTCGACCATAGTTCCGCTATGGTCAGGGAATTGAAAATGCGACGTTGCACAACTTGGGAGCCTACTGGATATTCGTGCCAAATTTGGTCGATATCCGTCGAGCCGTTTGGCCGTGCATAGAAGGACAGACAGACAGACAGAGCGCATGCGCAGGGCGAACCGCTGGCTGTATCATGTTGAAATTTATATGGGACCTCAATGGGCCCTACCCGCTTAATCCCTGAGAATTACATTGAAATTGGGTGAAATCTTTGGTTACTGCGGCTGTAACAAGGAAATTGAATCTATTTCACGCCAGCGCATGCGCAGAGCGCACCGAGGGTCCGATCATGCTGAAATTCATACTGGAACTCACTAGGCCTTGTCCAAACAACCCTTGAAAATTTGAGCGAAATTGAATCAAAATTGTGAAAGTTATGCGTGTTTGTTGAATTTAACGTTAGCGCATGCGCAGGGCGTACCGCTGGATCAATCATGTTGAAATTTGTATGGGACCTCAAGGGGCCTTATCCGCACCATCCCTCAAAATTTGAGCTGAATCAATTCAAAATCGTGGAAGTTATGGCTGTAACAAGGAAATGCGGACAGACTCACAGACTCACAGATTCACAGACTCACAGACTCACAGACCGACAGACACGGAACCAAATTTGTTCAGTAGGCTTTGAAACGCAAAATGCAAGTGGAAATTTTGATTTCTGAAGACAAAAATTTTTTGGCTCACGAAAGTGAACACAAGGCTTCCGCTGCTTCGCAGACTCGGAAGCAAAATTTGGTTGGGAATATGTCGAGAGCCCTAGTTAGATTCAGCAACCATCAGAATTTAAAAAATAACCTGTGGGGAGTTGTGGGTCCGTAATGGCACCATTACAAGAGATCGAGGGGGGGGGGGGGGGATTGCATATTCACATGTATGTAACTGTAATTGCCGAACGTTAGACGCCTTATTATTTCGAATCTGGTGTGGCTGTGTGAGTGTGTGGTAGGAGATGGGTTTCCACCGCGAAAAAAACTACCCTGATTTATCAGGGTCTTACAGTAATAGGAATTCACTGATTACGCAGAAGGGAATAAACTGAATTCGCTGATTCGCCGGAATTCACTGATCTACTGACAAATGATAAACAGTTGGATAATAATTCGCAACGTTTTTGAATTTGTTTCTCATAGCTTAGGAATTCTCAGTTTTGGTCCAGTTACGCTTTAAATAACTGATAACGGGGAACGCATAGTAAGCTGAGTAATATATCACACACCTCGTAATCTGTTTTATTCTAGTGACTGAATTTCATCAACATTTTTCGAACAACAAATTATTGTAGTCCCACGCGCCTGCACTAGATTTCCAGGGGCACTAAATCGGTTTAGTAAGAATGCAATCGAAATTTCACATTTGTTCAGAAGTAACACAGTAATTGTGTTAAAGTAGAATACTGAATATCCGAACCTCTTTAAACTAAACATAACACGGCACTAGGTAAAAAGCTCAACGACCCTATTGTGATCAAGAAATTAATTTGTAATATTGAGGAAATTCAGGACCCCCCAGAAATAGTCAATAAGTTGAATGATTTTTTTTACCTCAGTAAGAGAACAATTAAACTCAGAATTTCAAAACTTTCAACCAACTAGAGATCTTCCAAACGTGGCGTCATCTAAAATGAGTTTTAGGACCACTACAATAGAAGAAGTGTTCAAAGCTATTACATCAATCAGGCTGGGACGGAATATCATCCAACGTGATTAAAAACACGGCACTATTTTTAGCATCCCCCTTACTCACATGATTAACCTTTGTTTATTACAGGGTGAATTTGCAAATTGCCTCAAAATAGCTATAGTGCGACCTCTGTACAAAAAAGGACCAAGAACACTAGAAAGCAGTTACCGCCCTAGTTCGCTGCTATCAAATATTTTTTCAAAATATTTGAAAAAATAGCCAACTAATAGAACATCTTGAATCAAATAATCTCTTATCCCCTATCCAATTTAGATTTCGACAGCACATGGTAACAGAGGATGCGCTATCTAGTAACGGAAATAATAAAGGGGCTCCACGAAGGCGGCAAAATAATATCAATATTCATTGATCTTACTAAAGCGATTGGCTCAATGGAAACATCGAGATTAGTCCTTACAATTGAGAGAATTGGACTTGATAAATATGCAGTTTAAATCGTACCTCAGATAGAAATATGTGCAAATTCAGGATATTGATAGCAATCTAAAAAAAATCTGGAGTACCGCAAGGATCTGTCCTTGGCCCAATTATGTTTCTGATACATATAAATGACACATTTACTATGAACTTGAGATGCAAATTTGTAGCTTCTGCTGATGATATAGGTAGCTATTGTGATAAATGAGAACTCCTGGGAGCTAATGCGCTGTATCGCAGAAATGACTGTCTATGAAGTAGCCAAATGGTTTAGCACAAATAGTCGCACCATGAACCTTTCGAAAACCAAGTGCATTACAATCTCAATAAACAAAACAGGACTTCCTAATGACTCTAAACTCAAATTGCACAAGGAAAACTGTAGCGTAGTAAGCAATTAGTGCAGCTGCAAAATAGAAAGGCTTAATACAATAAAATACCTAGGAGTGCACGTAGATTAGCATCTCAAGTGGAAGGATCATGTAGCTGCATTAGTTAATAAAATCAGGAAATCCATGCGCTACTTTCTGGTGCTACGAAGTTGGCTAACGAAAGAAAACCTTAAAATGGTGTATGCTCATGTATAGCATTTTAATTTATGGCATCGTTGTGTGGGGAGGTGCTTATGCGTCCACCTTTAATATTATAAACATAGAATGAATACAGTTTTGAGAATTGCAACTAATTCCCATAGACGTACTTCAGCTAGTTACCTGTACAAACACTTCGATGTTCTCACTCCCAGAATGGCTTGTATTCACAGAACTGCCTTATATGTACATAAACACGTGAATTTATTACTAAGCAAGCGGTGATTAGACCGACGCGATCAAATGCCAACTATGTCCTCCAGATACCACAGGCACATAATGATTTCTGCACTAGACAATTTACATGGCTAGTTCCAGCCCTATTTGAACAGTTACCGCTCCTAACCAAGACTTCAACACAACAGGAAAATTTAAAGAACTAGTTCTAGAATATTTTGAGTTTGAAAATAACGAAAGTATTATTATAAACAAGTTTAAATTATAGGATAAAAATACAAATCAGCCTTCGTAGCTATTTTTTCGTATTGAATAATATTGAATATAAACTAGGTGTATTTAAACTACTTATATTAGAAATAACTTGTGAATACTGTTATTTCTTGATCAATGTAACTCATTCTTCAAACTCTTACGGTGTGCTTTGTCACTGAAACTGCTGATACATACATACGCAGTAATAAATAGCAGTGGAAGTGACGATCCTGGACGGGGGTCAGTGACGCTCATAAACCAACATAAGTTTAGAACTTTTATTATGTATATAGACTCTCTAAAAATCATTATATTTGTTGTATGAAGTTTTTGTGGAATACAAAATTGAATTGAATTGAATCTTAAGTATATCCGCTTTCGGAAGATTATGTGGATTACCGATTTGGTAACACTGTTGTTAAGAAGTAGGGACTAGCCCGATCGTTATACCCCCAATCTTTAACCATTGATCGGTGTGACGGAATCGAATATGACGTTCCGTTTGATAAAAAGTCGTGGGATTTGGGGAAGTTCGCTAAGAAGTTAATTTCCATCAAACCGTCATATCAGGGTTGCTGTATCGTTACAACTAACGAGTCCACAGAAAACGTTCAACTTTGCCCAGATATTCACCTTCCTGTTACGACTGCTATTTAGTGGGTAAGTAATAGTAACGCGAATGTATGTAGGAATAACAAATTCAGTAGTAAGTTTGTTACTACCCAATGCGAAAGCCAGGTCATCGAGATTAAATAAAAGAATATCAATCCAAGGGGACTAAATATGGACAGGAAGTAAAGGTAGCGTGGCCAACACTCAGGGACAGATATCGCAACGTTTGACGTCACGAAGCTGAATCTTATTGCGTAATAACTCAGTGTAAACGAGCCGGCGGATTAGAACATCCGCAACAGTTCGATTATTCGTAATTTAATAGAAAAAATCCTACAAATGTAGAAGGTACACAGGTTTATTATTTTAAATAATGAACCTTTGGAATCGAGCATGGAAAGAAGGGTTTGGGGGGGGGGGGGGGGGGGAATCACACTCACTCCCACCCTCAAAATTTGATGGCTTCCGTTTCAACGTACGTAGGATCCGAAATGGGATAAAAAAGTTTCTGTTCGACCGCCGTCCGTCGTACTTCAAACAGTCCAGTTACCATGAACCAAACTTAATGAAATTTGGTGTTTAGGTCCCATTTGGGGTCAGTTGGTCTGCGAAGCTCGGCGTTACTCTCAGTCATCTAAGGGGGGAAAAATAGAGATTGAAATTTCGAGAACGCCGTAGCTCGAAAACTTTCAGTAGCACATTGTTTTTCAATCCAGTTAATAACTACGTGATTTCGGATTTCGTTTACTCATTTCAGGTGTTTATTAATTCAATAATTCCTTCCTGGCATTAGTAAATTAGAAAAACCAAGTACTGTGCGGGATCACCATACCTACATCTCAGCGGGAAAAAATTGTATAAAACACTTCTGTCAGAATTGGGCGATGTAAAATTCATCAAATTCCGACTGTTTAGTATTTTTGTTTAAACATCTGTACATACGATCAGATCAAATTTCGAGGTTATTTGCGTTCTTGCTCACTGATGGGTTCACCCGACGGTTTTTCCAGAACCTCCAAGTAATCTCTAATAAATCTAGGTGTTTTATTTATTGTTAAGCCCAGTAATTTGGAAAGAAGAACTAGCTTTTAATAGAAAGGTAGGTGCTTAACTTATATATATATTTTTTAAATTAGATACCTGATAGATAATTTTATGATTTTTTGGGGGCTACTCGAAGAACTCTACGAATTTTACTAATAGCCATTCGTATACAAGGAAATAAAATGTGAACCGAAAAACCAGTGAGAGTGAATCAAACAGGAAAACTACGCTTGTTCCTAGCTAAGCCTCTTCTTGTACTGGATGTCTCTGAATATTGGCTAGAATAAATAGTCGTTGTAACTACATGCAGTGAGTTGTTCTCCCTAGGCTAAAATTACTTCCGAGCTTCCTGGATCCATAGATATTTGTCATCGCAATATGTGTGTTATTAGATTTTAACAGGCCTGTCCTTCTGACACATCAGACTGTCAGCTGTGAACTATCTGGCACTTCCACCATGAGGAAGTTGTTAGAAAATTAGACGTTCCAAAAAGAAAAGAAACCTCCCTCTGTAAGTCGGTTGCAAGAAGGACCTCCAGCCGAATTATCATCGCGAAGGTTCCGGAGATTTTCCGCGTTGTTCGCTCCCCTTCTTTGTCTGTTTTGAAGGCTGGCGGTTGCCGCCAAGGTCAGCTGTATGAGACATGCTGCCGAATAATTGAATTGGGAAATATAAAGATATTTTCCAGATATGAACCAAATTGTAAGGATTTGTAGGGATTTTCCAAATTCTTATTCCTATATGTATTCGTCCTTCCTTTTAACCTTTGTTTGCGATTGTTGAGCTTGTCTCCAGAAGAAGTGATAACTATTCGAGTAAGGTGTGTTACTGTTCTATTGAAATTCAAGGACTTTCTTGCTGGACCTTCCACATTCTTGTCTACGTTATCGTCCATTCGATTCTTAAGCGACGAATTATGGCTGTTCGATACATTATTACTGATTATGCTGCCAGCGTGACTATGCTTTCCATGATTTGCATATCTAGAATAACTCCTCATCTGTGAGATATTGGCGTATCTGAGATCCTGGTATCATGAGAGATTGACGATCAGTCCGCTCCAGAGGCCACCTCTAACTCGGTCTGTGTTGCCAGGCTTGTGATTCCGAGTAAAAATTTCCCAAGGTACATACAATTGCAAATTCAATCCTATCGGCCTTGTACTGCTCAAGGTCAGACCAGGAGTCACCTTCCCGGATAGATGTGCGACATCGTCATCTAGGAAATTTATCTCGTTGCGTTTTCTTTTTCGTAATCGCTGATTCGCAAGAAGAGGTTGGTTATGTGCCTACCATCGGAACAAGTTTCATGGAAAAACGGAGTTATTGAAAAAATAGTCTATTTCCACTAATACACGAAAAACGCAAAAAACACTGTTATACCGGTTTCGGTGATCAAACCATTGTTATTGTGTGTTACTGACGATGGTTTGATCACCGAAACCGGTATAACAGTGTTTTTTGCGTTTTGTTGTATTAGTGGAAATAGACTATTTATTCAATAACATCGTTTTTCTTTGAAATGGGTTTCCACGATTTCTTCGCGAGTGATTTAGTTCGCAAGTTTCATGGTCAGACTGTAATGGTCTTAGTCCAATGATTTAGCTCTTGATAGTCCAATCTCCTTTCTGGGAAAATTTTCATTATCAGTTTTTTGTTATCAAAATATTTTGTTATCAAGCTGAAGTTTTAGGCTACATCTGTGTATTCTGGACCACATTAGTAATGTGCTCTCCCTTATGAAAAACCCACAGAAATGAACTTAGCAGTTCATTTTGTCTGCTCGATATCACGCTCCTTCTCCATATCCCTTGGAATTGAGCGACCTGGCAATTTTTCCGCCTCACTCCTGCACCATTCACATCACCTGAACAATTAAACTATTTAAATGAATTGCTGTCATTTCATTCATTTGAAATAATTGGCAATAATATTATTGCTTCCGAGTCTGCGAAGCAGCGGAAGCCTTGTGTTCACTTTCGTGAGCCAAAAAATTTTTGTCTTCAGAAATCAAAATTTCCACTTGCATTTTGCGTTTCAAAGCCTACTGAACAAATTTGGTTCCGTGTCTGTCGGTCTGTGAGTCTGTGAGTCTGTCCGCATTTCCTTGTTACAGCCATAACTTCCACGATTTTGAATTGATTCAGCTCAAATTTTGAGGGATGGTGCGGATAAGGCCCCTTGAGGTCCCATACAAATTTCAACATGATTGATCCAGCGGTACGCCCTGCGCATGCGCTAACGTTAAATTCAACAAACACGCATAACTTTCACAATTTTGATTCAATTTCGCTCAAATTTTCAAGGGTTGTTTGGACAAGGCCTAGTGAGTTCCAGTATGAATTTCAGCATGATCGGACCCTCGGTGCGCTCTGCGCATGCGCTGGCGTGAAATAGATTAAATTTCCTTGTTACAGCCGTAGTAACCAAAGATTTCACCCAATTTCAATGTAATTCTCAGGGATTAAGCGGGTAGGGCCCATTGAGGTCCCATATAAATTTCAACATGATAGAGCCAGCGGTTCGCCCTGCGCATGCGCTCTGTCTGTCTGTCTGTCCTTCTATGCACGGCCAAACGGCTCGACGGATATCGACCAAATTTGGCACGAATATCCAGTAGGCTCCCAAGTTGTGCAACGTCGCATTTTTAATTCCCTGACCATAGCGGAACTATGGTCGACCATGGTCAACTCCTGAATGGCTTGATGGATATCGACCAAATTTGGCACGAATATCCAGTAGGCTCCCAAGTTGTGCAACGTCGCATTTTTAATTCCCTGACCATAGCGGAACTATGGTCGACCATGGTCAACTTCGTTAATTGAAATGGTAACCCCTATTTTTTTATCGCGTATTCGTAATCTACGTGAAATTCTATATACGATCGACCCTTCGGACTACCCCCGCGGTCGACCATAGCGTATCCATGGGCCCCTCCATGGTCGAATCCCGAATTGCTCAACGGATATCGACCAAATTTGGCACGAATATCCAGTAGGCTCCCAAGTTGTGCAACGTCGCATTTTTAATTCCCTGACCATAGCGGAACTATGGTCGACCATGGTCAACTTCGTTAATTGAAATGGTAACCCCTATTTTTTATCACGTATTCGTAATCTACGTGAAATTCTATCTACGATCGACCCTTCGGACTACCCCCGCAGTCGACCATAGCGCATCCATGGGCCCCTCCATGGTCGAATCCCGAATTGCTCAACGGATATCGACCAAATTTGGCACGAATATCCAGTAGGCTCCCAAGTTGTGCAACGTCACATTTTTAATTCCCTGACCATAGCGGAACTATGGTCGACCATGGTCAACTCCTGAATGGCTTACGGATATCGACCAAATTTGGCACGAGTATCCAGTAGGCTCCCAAGTTGTGCAACGTCGCATTTTTAATTCCCTGACCATAGCGGAACTATGGTCGACCATGGTCAACTTCGTTAATTGAAATGGCAACCCCTATTTTTTATCGCGTATTCGTAATCTACGTGAAATTCTATCTACGATCGACCCTTCGGACTACCCCCGCGGTCGACCTTAGCGCATCCATGGGCCCCTCCATGGTCGAATCCCGAATTGCTCAACGGATATCGACCAGATTTGGCACCAATATCCGGTAGCCTCCCAAGTTGAACGTAGGCGCATTTTTAATTCCCTGACCATAGCGGAAATATGGTCGACCATGGTCAACTCCTGAATGGCTTGACGGATTTTGATAAAATTGGGCACAAATACCCGGTAGGGTATGGGATTTTTCCGTCGTTTGTTGGTTCCACGATACTGCGTACAGCGAATGTCGGATAGCGAGCGAAGCGAGCGGTCAGGCTAGTTATGTATAATGGACGTAATGTGTTATGGAAGTCATGTTATGTATAATATGTATATTTCATGTAATGTTATGTAATGTTATGTTATGTAATGTAATGTTATGTAATATGTATATTTAACGTTATGTAATGTTATGTAATGTAATGTAATGTTATGTTATTTTGCTTCCGAGTCTGTTCTATTTTATAATGGGTCACTCTGATTGTGACGAGGAAGCTCCTGTGCCATCACCTTGGCAGTGTATTTTTCTTTACAACGACATTGTTACTTCATCTTGGACCGAACTCTAACGACCCCTACTTAGCCTACCCTGAATACCTTCTCCATGACTACTATAGCCCTTCCTCCACCACATGATCTAAGGCTTAGATCCTCTTATAGACACCTTATTTCTAGGTAGGCACCCAGGTATTCATGGCGCTTTGCCCCATTCCTCATTTCCATCAACGTTTGTAGAGTGCCCGGCTACTACGTTTATCTCAACAAGTTTCTAGAAAATCGGACGATAACATCCAGGATGCGTCTGTCGCGGATTTTTGTAGATACGTCAGATATAAACAGAACCTCAGAGAGAGGAGAGATTGAGAGGACATTCTGATGTCACTTTTGAGGACAGTTTGTGAAACATTGAAAAAACTAGGTGGTGCAAGGATAATGTGGAAATAGAAAATTCTAAGTTGCAAAACAGTGAGAAATTGGAGGGGAAAAAAGTTTGAGGTCGAAAAGAGGGGTTTTTAAAAGAACTGAAGCGTTTTTCAAATTCATTTTCCTGACCTCTGGAGCTTCTTATATATTTTCTTTTTTTCTCTTGATTTCTCACCCTCCTCGCAAAAGCCCCGAAAATTGTTTGATGAATTATTCACGAATAAAAACAACGCAGAAAACGAGTAGACATTTTGTTTTCGGGTTCAGCTACAAGCGAAAAGCACGAACGTTGAATACTTTTATTTATGTTAACTACATGGATGGACGACGTTGAAGACTTCCTCCATACTAAGCAAACTGTAACGTCAGAATTCAGAATGGAAAATCGACCCATTACAGTTGCTCTCGTCAGAATTGAATTAGTTTCTGACATGCACGTCTTGAAATCACATTCGAAAATTTCTCCTCTGCTGAGCCAATCTTTACGTCAGAATTGAAGATTTTGTCTTTGCCATGCAAATCGTGACGTCACAGTTGAATATCCTTTAGTACAATGCGGCTTGTGACGTCAGAGTGGAAGATTTCCTCACTGCTATGTTGACACCACCGAAGGAGCCCACGAAGGAGCGAACGGGTTGACCCGTTGCGCCGACCCAACCAGTTCTGCAGCCCTCGCAGTGTTTTTCTGGAGGTTGTGGCTCAGTTTATCTTCGATTCTTTTGAACAGAGCAGTGTGAAAAATATAATGTGAGAACCTGGTAATTTCTGAGTAGAATTTAAAAAAAAAGTGGAACATAATAAGAAATATGGAAACTTCTTTTGAATCAATTTATTAAACAGTGAACCAAGGGACAGTTGCAGGAATGAAGATGGAAGGAGGAGCAGGAGGAATGACATAGATATATACACAGTGGATGGTGTCATTAATAGGATTGAATGTGTGCGTAAATCAGGCTCAAGTATTTAGAACACCAAGATTGCGACTTGTCTCCTTTTAATTGCTAAAATAGGTAAAGAGTGTATTTGGCAATGTGATTGAAAGTAGGTAATGCCACCCGGATGGGTCCCGACTAAAGGTACTATGAAATAAGGGTACAACTGGCGGCCCTGCGAGCTTCGAGGGAATTATTTGCCCCACTGCTAAAACTTTTCTGTATATACCTTACCTATGTGCAGGGATTGAATTTGAGATATTAACATTTTTCCGATGTCAAGAAATGAGCGATCGTTTCTGATGAAAACCCTTGAATATCATCGATGATATTTCAACAAAAGTCGGTTGTTGATATTTTTTCGACGGACGGGAGTATCAGATATCAGTATTAAATGATTTGTGTTTGCTCTCGTTTATTGGACATCGAGGCTAACTTTATGCTCCGAAGTATCAATATCATGCGGTTTAATTGCTTTTGTCTGTATAAAAACATCTGCGGTGCGGGCGGAGCCTCACACTACTTTCCTTACTCCTATATACCCGAAAAATGGCAATTTTTTGGGCGTTTTCAACCCCTATTTTTCACCCCTTAGAGATGATTGACAGTAACGCGGAGCTTCGCGGACCAACCAGAACCCACACGGGAAGTACAAGCCAAATTTCATTAATTTTGGTTCATGGTAGCTAAGAGAAGTGCGAAGTAAGGTGTACGGCGGACAGGAAGAAATGTTTGGTTTATTATTCTGTGAATAATACACCTATGTATTCGCTCAGCAAAATATTTATGTAACACCCCCTCAAAATTCCGTCCGTCTGCCGTATCATCCATATCTGTTTTAATTTCGGTCTAAAAAATTCGTTCTTTCGCACACAGGCTCTTTGGTCTCTAGTTGTGTCCCGAAACTTTGCAGCCCGATCGGAATATACACAAGGGTGTTGTGAGTGAAAAATGGGGTTTTTTTGTGTTTTAGTAACATGAGCTTGTGACGCTTCGTTTTCCATGTTTTGGTTCAATATTTTGAATAATGAACCTTTGGAGTCGAGCATGAAAAAACAAGTGTTAACCCCTCTTCAAAATTTGATGGTTTCCGTTTCAAGGTATGTAGAATCTGAAAATGCAATAAAAAAATTTCTCTCCCTACCTCCATACGCCGTACTTCGCACTTTTCTTAACCAAAATTGACGAAATTCGGTTTATAGGTCCCACTTGGGGTATAGTTGGTCCGCGAAGCTCGGCGCTAATGTCAGTCATCCCTAACGGGTGAAAAATAGGGGTTGAAATCTCCAGGATGCCATTATCTCGATTTTTTAAAATGTTTTCAAATAGTTCTCGAACTTCGGAGTTTTTTGAGACCACCCGGAGCATTGTACGTCCAGCCGTTCGTCCACAGTGAGGCCCAGAAGTTTGCACCGACAGGCCTCTTCAACAGGAGGGTGAATGAAATTTTATACATTCAGCCCAGATATCATTGCTAGGGATACAACAATAATTGGGAATTGGTCCGAGCACCAAATAGGGCACCTAATTATAATCACGGATGGCTGTATGAAGTATTTTTAGGATTTTGTTGATAGGTACTTTTGCAACTTGAACAAACGTTGAAGTATTATTGGGTAAATTATTACACAACGGTAAATTATGACAAAACGTTAAATTATTAACGCAAAGGTAAATTACTACACAACGGTTTATTATACTATCTACGCAGAAGGGGCATCTTATACAAGTAAATTGTTACCCAACGGTTTATTATTCACCTTATGCTTCATGAATAACTACAAATAATTAATGATTTAATTATTGAATCCCGCGCATTTGTATGAAACTTTAATTCCCGGGCCGGCTCCAGTACTCCATTTAGGGCTTTCCTGGAGGGAGCTAGAGGGAATTGACCACAGAATACAGTGATCTACGCAGAAAGGGCATCTATACACGTAAATAATGAACCGTTGTGTAATAATTTGCAGTGTTTTTTAGGATGAGGAGACCGAATATGAAGTCAATTTTGACCAAAGAGTGAAGAATTGAGGTTGTAACGAAGGTTCAGCTCCCAAAATTCATTTTTTATTTTCAAAACCTGGGAAATTGTCTGAAATCACCATAAACTTGTATAATAACACTAGAATTTATTAGTATCAACAGGGGAATAAAGGAAAACGGCACTATCAATGATCAAAGATAAATTTTCAAAAATAGGAGCCTAGTTCGTGTTTTTGGGGGGCAAAATGGGTGGAAACCATAAAAAATAGCTGCTCAAATTATTGCACGTGAATGAAGCAATAAATGAACAGCAACATTTCTGTAGTTGGTTATGTCCCATAGAATAATAAACCCATGTGACAAGGACTTTGCAGCGTTTTTTATTGCATTTTCGGATTCTACGTACCTTGAAACGTAAACCATCAAATTTTGAGGGTGGGTTAATATTTTTTCCCATGTTATTGAAAATAATAAACCAGAATTAGTTGGATAGGTGCTTAATGCTGAAAACATTTATTGATAATGATATTTTTGTTATAACAGTGTTTTCTCACGGAAATAATATATTGTTTCTTCTCATTATTTTTATCGCTCAGTGATGAAACGTTATGGTGTTTGAATGTTGAAAAAAAAAAAAAAATTTAAAAAGAAATTAATAATAGTAATAATGAAGCTTTGATAAATATCACAAAATGATACTGAATTGGTGGTCAATATCGTGATAAAACTCATGGTTGATAAACGCTGCAAAGCCCTTGCCACATGGGTTTATTATTCTACTGGACATACGCACAGAAATGTTGGCTGTTCAGTTATTGTTGCTTTCATGTGAAATAATTGAAATAGCTATTTCTGATGGTTTCCACCAATTTTGGCCCCCAAAACACAAACTAGGTAGGTACGCTTTTTTTTTTTTCAAATTATCTTTGATCATTTGGAGTGCCATTTAATCGTCTTGATCCACGTGTTGACACTTTTTCTAGTGTTATTATACAAATTGATGGTGATTTCAGACGATTTTCCAGGTTTTTGCCTCATAAAAAATCAATTTTGGCAGCTGAACCTTTGGTAGAACCTCAATTTTCCACTCTTTGGTCAAAATCGACTTCATATTCGGTCTTCTCGTCCCCAAAAACATAGAAAAAGATACCTCAAAAGCTCATGTTACTAACATGTTACTAAAACACAAAAAGTACCTATTTTTACACACATTTTCACTCATAACATCTCTGGGTATATTCCGATCGGGCTGAAAAGTTTCGGGACACAACTAGGGCCCAAATGGAACATGTGTGCGAAAGAACGACTTTTTTAGACCGAAAATGAAGCCGGTACACGTGATACGGCGTACGGCGTACGGTGGGCGGCGGACGGACATTGAATTTTTGGAATCTACGCACCTTGAAACGTAAAAGAAAAAATTTTGAGGGGGTGTTATAAATTTTTTTTGCTGAGCGAATACATAGGTGTATTATTCACAGAATAATAAACCAAAAGTGGTTCTGATTATGCAATCCCTGGCTATATTTGCATAATGTAGGTAGTGTACGTATTCGAAACAAACAAAAACGACCCCGTCGTTCACCACTGTTATTACCGTTTATTGTAAACGATTTTTGGTTGAGCGGTATCCTGGCCGAAGGCCGGTAGGGCGTCGAACCTACCTCGTGGTATCCCGTAGCCACTTCCGTCAGATACATCGCGGTTCTAGCTCTATTGCTCTCCTGCCCTGTCCCCTGGCTTGCTATACGGCTATTTAGGTGAAGGCCAACCCCTGCGGATCGCGGCCTGTAGTAAGCCTAGAGCCTACCTCTTCCAACCAAAATCGTCTGTATCCATCAGCATATCTGTTACCTGTGATGGCAACTACCTACTTAGACGTATCCAACGGGTCCCGCTAGGAGGACTTCCGGTTATTCTCTTCCAACAAGAGGGATGTCACGGTGTCTGTCCATCTGCCTGTCCATGACGCAAAAAAGTGATCTTCCACATTGGTGCACCTGTAGTTGATTTAATATGACGCCGCCTGCAGTGGTGTCGCTTTTTACAGAAACAGGTAAATTTTGGGTCTTACACCTTGAAGTGCTATGTTGTACATCTGATTTAGCTCAATATAGCTTTTGCGTCACAACGATGCCAAGGAGCGGCGCCGCAGTTGGCTTGAATGGCCTTTATATCGTGGTGCATGCAGTAGTGTCCCCAATGATATGTAGGGTTGGTGGGGATGGTTTCCGCTCTCCGATATGATCTCGTATGTATTTCGTCGTAAAACATAGCAACATTGTTCAAGGCGCTACGGGTAGGTATGCTTGCCGCGTAAGAACCCTTGAAAATCTACAATTAAGAGCGATTATGAAATATGGACTGCAGTTGTTGAACTAGCAATTTCAATCTGTTGTATTATTTTCTTTTATTTTCTCATATACCCCGAAGTTTTTTCATTGTATTTTCTCGTAAACTGGGCATCTGCCCATATATTATGGTATTGGTATAATATAAAACAAAAACAGCTAGTGTTATGTCGATGTCTCTTTATCTACTCAACCGAGACCGAATAAAGTTAGAGAGAAATGTTAACTTCTATGGCATGCAATTATCACAACAGTCTTGGCACGTGGTTTTGGGCCCACATTATGCATAAATGGTGCGATTTGTGGGATGACGGTTTTATGCCACCATTAGCCCCTTGTAAAAATAATAATGTCCTCGTCAGACAATTCACTCTTCCCTGGGTTGGCACCTTCGTATTTGAAGCGGTTTCGTAGAAGAATATATAACGATAGTAGTTGAATTCGACACTCCGAACAAAATTTTGAGTAAAACAGATTATCAACTTCAGGGGTACCTGTAATATTGTTATTATAATAAATATACCTACATTGTCAAAAATTCACCTCGTTAGTTTTGTATGACTCCCGGATTTATGCTAGTAACAAGGGGCGAGTGGGAACACATAATTGGGGGTGGGAAAGATAATGTGGGAAGACCTGACAGCTGAAACGGGATCTTTATCAGTTACTGGTTGAGTTTGAGGCGGGGAAATCAAGGCACGTAGAACTCGAAACAACGTCCTTACCTGCCTGCTGTAAAAACACTACGGAAAATCCTTTCAAATTACTTAATGAAGACAAGGAATGGATCGACTGCCTTACACCATCTTTAATGTTCATGAAACTTATTTTTTTCATTATAAATTTTAGATTGTAGTAAATATTCGTATTTACAAATTCACATATTATTTTTTATAAGCAAATAATTAATTTTCTAATAGAAGTGTTCTTGTCACTTTTTAAACCTGTGCTTACGTATTTTCAATTAGGTGTATGAGGAATTTCTCGCCAGTCTACCTAGGTATACTGTATAATCGTTTTTATCTTGTATAATCGTTTTTCTGGAGGGAAAACAAATTGTAGTCCTCCACAGTCAGTAAGTATTTCAAATCACAGTTTTAGGTCTTTCTGAACGAATTTGGTCCATGAATCCTAGCAGCGGGCATAACTATTCGGAAAAATCGTAGGTACTGATTTTGAGCCGAAATTTTGATGTAGTGTGGGAGCTTATCCGATGTAGTCAAATAAATATGCATTTCGTCAAAATTCAACTCCAACTTTTGTCGGCGCATGCGCAAAAATTATATCCTTACCCTACGTAACTATTAGGTACATACAAACATGTAATATCTTATCATACATACCGATTTGAGCTTTCAGCAAGATCCCACAAGTCCCCGGTTTCTGTTCCAAAACTCGGATATATTTTGGATGCTCGCCTCCGGCTATTTACGGCCCCCCTGACCTCCGCGTCGGCATTAGTTCAGAATTATTCGCGGAAAACCACGTCTCGAGTAACTTGTTGCATCCTGAGGGCATAGCTGCTGTGGGGGTCACCGCAAATTTATGAACCCTTAGGACCTTTGTTAGTTGTACAAATTATTTGGTTATATCATCATGCTCCCTTAATCGTATCAGAAGTATATGCAGTGGAGGTGATCTTTCGTTATTCGTAGCAAAAATAAACAACTTCCAAAAGTCGATGTTAGGTGTCGGTGACTGGATTTCATGCCCACCTAATGAAGCCTTCATACCTAATAGACCACACCAATTTTAAATCAAAAGTTGATAGCGCTGAATTTTTATGATCAATTTTAATAACAAGAGAAAAAACGCTGCAAATTATTACACAACGGTTTATTATTTACCTGTGTAGATGCCCATTCTGCGTAGATCACTGTTTTCTGTGGTCATTACCCTCGAGCTCCCTCCAGGAAAGCCCTAAATGGAGTATTGGAGCCGGCCTGGGAATTAAAGTTTCATGCAAATGCACGGGATTCAATAATTAAATCATTAATTATTTGTAGTTATTAATGAAGCATAATGTAAATAATAAACCGTTGTGTAATAATTTACCTGTAAAGATGCCCCTTCTGCGTAGATAGTATAATAAACCGTTGTGTAATAATTTGCTTGCGTAGTAATTTACCGTTGTGTAATAATTTATCCAATAATACTTCATCGTTTGTTCAAGTTGCAAAAGTACCTATCAACAAGATCCAAAACAGCCTTCATTTTTCAAGTGGAATAATATCATAGAACAACCAACTCGACTTCATACAGCCATCCGTTATTATAATCAGGTGCTCCCTGGCAATGGTAGCTGGGCTGAATGTATACAATCTGATTCACCCTCCTGTTGAAGCCTGTCGGTGCTAACTTTGGGTCCTTACTGTGAACGAACGGCTGGACGTGCAATGCTCCGGGTGGTCTCAAAAAACTCCCAAGTTCAAGAACTATTTAACAACGTAAAAAAAATCGAGGTAACGGCGTCTTGGAGATTTCATCCCCTATTTTTACCCCTTAGAGATGACTGAAATGAACGCCGAGCTTCGCGGACCACAAACCAAATTTAATCAATTTTGGTTCGTGGTAACTAATGAAAGTGCGAAGTACAGCGTACGGCGGACGACAGAAATTTTTCTATTGCGTTTTCGGATTCTACATACCTACCTGAAACGGAAGCCATCTAATTTTGAGGGGGGGGGGGGGGGGGGTTAATTTTTTTTTTCATGCTCGATTCCAAAGGTTCATTATTGAAAACAATAAACCAAAATTACCTAGGTGGTACAGCTATTTTACTTTCGTTTTAGCGAAAAATGGTTTTTTGTGTTGAGCGTTCTGAGAAGTCTGGGTTGTCTCCTTGTGGTGTGGTTTCTACGTGGATCACTAAACATTAGATTTCACCATACAGATACTTATTTTATTCTTCATTTTAAATCCACTTGGTGTTAGCTTCCTAATTATTCATTTCTTTCTTTGTTTTCAGGAATGCAGCCATCTGTATCGGTGAGTGAAACACATTACGATACCAGTTGATTCGGGATGAGTCAATTCTCTTCACAGATTTTGAGAGGAATGACAAGCAGCAGTGAGTGGCATCTTATGACAGAACACATTATAGTAAACTACCATGGGATATGATAGACATTTCCTATCTTAGGCACTCATGGGACATTACCGTCCGGATAGTGCGTCGATACACGTCACCTTTTCACCCACAAAATCTAAACTCACATAAGGTTTACGAGTATGGAGTGTTTTTTGTGGGACACACCAATTTCTTGTTGTATAGTTTCATTTGTGTATAGTTTCATTTGTTTATAGTGAGCTAAATTAATAGCTGATGCATGCAACATAAGCAGGTCAAATGATGTAGGCAACGTATGTTGCTCTAACATCACATCGCCAAATTTGTCCTAAAATACAGTTATCAATTTAATTAAAGGTATCTTGGTCTTCCTACGAGTATTGTGTCGCCTAGGCATTTCAGGCATTCAAATTCATCAGCTTTTTCTCCATGAGTCATTCCAATACTCAGTTATTTGCACCTTGTATTTATTGAAACAGATCAGGACATTGTTCGAGAACATTCATGGTCATCGTGGAGTGTCCTATTTATAAGACCGGGTAAACTGAAGTCAATTTTTCAATTTTCAATTTTTTTATTCAGCAAATACTTTATACAACAAATATTTTTAGAGAGTCTATATACATAATACAAGATCTAAACTTATGTTGGTTTATGAGCCTAAGGTCAATGACCCGTCCAGGCTCGTCTCTTCCACCACTATTTATTACTGCGTATGTATGTACCAGCAGTTTCCTTGAAAAAACACACCGTAAGTATTTGGAGAATGAGTTACATTGATCAAGAACCAATAGTATTTACAGAGTAGTTAGTAAATACACTTAATGCTACGAAGGCTGATTTGTATTTTTATCCTAATTTAAACTTATTTATAACAACACTTTCGTTATTTTCAAGCTCAAAATATTCTAGAGCTAGTTTTTTAAATTTTCCTGTTGATGTTGAAGTCTTGGTTAGGAGCGGTAACTGTTCATGAAGTATGGTGAATTACCTTCATAAGATAATAATTATATTATGATTCTATTATTTTTATTCATTGGCGAAAACAAGACTGTGTGCCAATAACACGGGAAGGTAATACAGCAATACCTACCTACTTTGAGAACATCCTGGTTTTGAATTTGATTCAGATTTGGATAGAATGATTTAGATAGATTGATTTTGAATTTCTGTCGTCGTATTTGGGCAACTTACTTTTCTGAGAAGTTGAAAACACGTGTTCTTGACTTCATTTTCAGATTCTACATTCTACGCAAAAAATCAAGGTGTTTTCCGCATCTGCTCGGGGAATCAAATGGGTTTATTTATTAGCTTTGACTGAAGTTAACCTAACTATAGTTCACCTATTGATTATATGGTTCCTGTTGATATAGTATTAGGTCGAAAAATCACCATGATACGGAGTAGGGTAGATATTCATTAGATTTGGCTGCCGAAATGTGTGTATTTAAAAAAATTATTATTGTTGGTTAGGCTAAGCACTTTTTCTCCACCATTATTTATTGGTTCGTTTCGGTAATAAATACGTTGGGGTCGAGAGCGGCTCGCGTTTATATAGAAATTTCGTTGGTAGGGCAGTGGGTGGTCGTATATTTCTCGCTCTTTAGGGCTCGGTGGAAGCCGTTTAGAATGATTTGCTCTTTATTTTTCGGAATACCTCTCGCACACGAGGAGTCTCGTTGAGTCGAATATACACGTGTGTAAGTGCGCCCATTCTCACACACAAGGCCGCGCCGTTTCCCGCGTTCTTTCCGCTCCGGGCGTTCCGATCCATAACCCCCTGCTGGAGAATGCGACCTGGGTTTCGAGGACACAGCGGGAAGTCCGTTATGTTGGTGAATGCAAACGAAAATATGTACGTATAGACCGGACATGTGAATACACCAAAAGCAAAACCAGATGAAACCGTTCCAAACTGAAATGAGAAACAGCCGCACACACATACACACAAAACAATACAGAAGAGTGGAAACTAGTCTCAGTGGGACGAAACATTTTTATTTTTAGTAAATCGTTGAGAATTGGCCCGCTAAATTTGGAAAATTAGAGGCCGGTGTGTCCGACGGTCTAGAGCATCCGATCTTTATAACCATGTTTGAGATAAAAGATCATGGCGTCTGTGGTTCTCGTCTCGAGCGGCCAAAAATTTAGGCTTTGAAAAGCTTGCATGTGCTTTGACTATTGATTAGCTCTTTTCATGTCTGATGGAGTCATGTGAAGCCTACAGGGACTTTAGTTGAAATAATAAGTAGTACCTAATGTCTAGCTTTTGCATCTCAATTAGATACTTAATTGGTCTTGCAGCTGTGCGGTCAACACGAAAGAAAACACAGGTGGAGCACCCAACGACAGACGTACAATTAGTGACTAAGCTTAGACCTGAATTTCCATTCTTCTTCTTCTTCCTCTCTCCAAGTGTCGATAATGATTAATAGGTATTGACTTGAGTCAGATTGATAAAGGTTCTTGAAGGAAGCAGAACCTCGATATTATACTATAGAATAGAAGAATAAAATATACAAAACAGAAGTACAAAAGTGGGTTGGGTTTGAGATTGCTTGAATTATAGCTGGTTTAGCATCTACGTTTTAGGCTAATTGTGGCCTTTGTAGGTATGTAAACTTGGTTGTCCTGCTTTTGCATGGTAGTATCTGTATATTGGCTTACGAGTATTTTGTTTCTTTAACAGCTCTGAAAACTTGAACGCGATTTTTGAAAGTTTTTAGTGACTTCTGGATCTTGAATGAAACCAAGCTAGAACAGCAGCTGATGCCAACGCTGTACCGCCAGATGATCCCATACGAGTTTTGACTCTCATTCGATTTTGGTAAAATTAGAACGTTGGACAGACTACTTTTTTTCACCTGTAATGCCACCCACGTATTTCATTTTATTGAACCACGTGGCAACCCTCCTTGAACACCCCTCTCACACATTATTTACTCTCATTGTCGCCCTTCTCGTTGTTTCTCTGACTGTTTGTCTTTTCCACTCCCCCTCAAAGATATGCACGCAGCTCTGATTTACCCTTCCAGTCCAGGTGCTTTTGTAAAATCCACCGCCTGATTCTTTTCTGCGCCACTTTTCTTCGTTTGACATCCGTTGTTCTTCATTCGGGTTCCGAATCAAGCATAAAACTTATTTTTGCGTTCGGTCCCAAGTCATAATGTTGATCTACGTATGATCTCTTTGACTCGTGTCAGTATAGATTGCACCGTTGAGAGAAAAAACAAAACAAAAATGTATCGACTTCATTTCACCTACAGAAGTCTCCAATTTGTCCCTACCGTCCTTGGAATCTCATATGAGCACTAGGTGAGGAATAGCTAGTGTAGGTGCGCGTGTGGGAGAAGCGCCGTTCTT
The DNA here is from genome assembly GCA_954871275.1 of Leptopterna dolabrata. Lineage (NCBI taxonomy): Eukaryota > Metazoa > Arthropoda > Insecta > Hemiptera > Miridae > Leptopterna > Leptopterna dolabrata. Next base: position 26,834,037 of record OX940984.1, read on the forward strand.
CTACGTGTGTGAGCGTTCTGATGGAGTCAAGGATCCAGGCTCATTATTCCCCCAGTTCACGTGCCACACCGCATTCATTCGTTTTCGTCATTGCCCCCAGTGTTTTCAGAAGCGAATCCGCAGCCAATTCCATGCCTGTTATTAGTCAAATACTCCAAATTTGATGGTTTCAATTACCCATTCGGGTAAATTAATATCCAAGGCATAATAACGACAATAATGACGTAACATTGATTCATCCCAAATCGCATTTAGTTTTAATTGTAAGAAACCCCCATGCCCCCGTCCATGCTATGGCAGAAAGTCAGAAATAGAACTTTATTTTTTCTTCAATTTAGAACGCGAGAAAAATAGTCTATCCAAATTCCAGGTACTCGGGGTTCCCTGTTGCTTCCCCTAAAACCTTGAACCTTCTTTCAACGCTGTTTGGCTTGCAGCTTTTTGCCCCCCAGGTGAAAAGCCCCCGCCAATCAGCGTTGATAGAAATTTCAAGGTTCGGGGGGAAGGAACAGGTTTCTCTATGCACATCCAAGAGCGAGTTGAAAAGCACCGAGCATGCTATTGCGGCTGAGGAGGTTTTTTTGGTGGGTAAATGTTTACAACAGGGTTGTTTTGGGGGTTGTAATTCAGCGAAGTTGGTACTAACTGTTCTGAAATAGTTGACATAGACTTGGGATGATAACAATTTGGATCGATAGTCAAGTATAAGCGGTGATTTTGTAGAAAGGGGTTTCATTTGACTGCACTCTAAATTTCTGTACAATGTTAAGCAGATTGTGGGATTTGAATATTGAGCGCGGTCGATGTTTTGTTTAGAACTCATGGTTGAATGGTAATGACTATTTAACCAAAGGATTTAAAAACAAAATCAGTCATGCAGCATGACTTAATGAGCGAATTTTCAAAGAAATATTCGAATTAATGGCTATGGTTTTGAATAAAGGAAAACTTCGGTCTAAAATTTGGTTTTCTATGTATATTCTCTTCGTATTTATTTTAATTTGTACGTTTTGTCCATCCTGATTCTACCGTTTGTTTATTACGTAATTGTACTAAGTGCTTATTTATTTGATCGCTGTGGATAAATTCAAGGAGTTGTACTAATCGTTTGCCTCCCCCTTTTTTGCTTCGAACTCTCGTCTTCAATTAATACTTCTCACATTTTTCAATCTGACCACTCTAAGGGGGTGGGGGTAAGAGTTTAAAGATTATCCTAGTTTTGGGTAATTTTTGCGCACTTTAAATGCTCTAATTTAAGAACGGATTTAGATATCTAAAATCCGATTTCACTATCGTGTTCAGCGTGCAAAAACCTTTAAAATGAGGGGTCACTTGTTAGAAAATAACATTTTGGGGATTTTTGGGTAATTTTTGCGCACTTTAAATGCTCTAATTTGAGAACGGATCAAGATATCTAAAATCCGATTCCACCATCGTGTTCAGCGTGCAAAAACCTTTAAAATGAGGGGTCACTTGTTGGAAAATAACATTTTGGGGATTTTTGGGTAATTTTTGCGCACTTTAAATGCTCTAATTTGAGAACGGATCAAGATATCTAAAATCCGATTCCACCATCGTGTTCAGCGTGCAAAAACCTTTAAAATGAGGGGTCACTTGTTAGAAAATAACATTTTGGGGATTTTTGGGTAATTTTTGCGCACTTTAAATGCTCTAATTTGAGAACGGATCAAGATATCTAAAATCCGATTCCACCATCGTGTTCAGCGTGCAAAAACCTTTAAAATGAGGGGTCACTTGTTGGAAAATAATATTTTGGGGATTTTTGGGTAATTTTTGCGCACTTTAAATGCGCCTAAACCCTCCTTAGAGTAGGCCAATTTCGCCCATCTTCGAACTTAGCCTTTCGATTGCCAAGATAGATTTTTTGTGCAAATTTGAGCTGTTTATCTCAATTCTATCGAGAGTTATCGTCTGGAGTGACACATATATAAATAAATATATATATATATATACATATAAAAAAAAAATCAGTCATGCAGCATGACTTAATGAGCGAATTTTCAAAGAAATATTCGAATTAATGGCTATGGTTTTGAATAAAGGAAAACTTCGGTCTAAAATTTGGTTTTCTATGTATATTCTCTTCGTATTTATTTTAATTTGTACGTTTTGTCCATCCTGATTCTACCGTTTGTTTATTACGTAATTGTACTAAGTGCTTATTTATTTGATCGCTGTGGGTAAATTCAAGGAGTTGTACTAATCGTTTGCCTCCCCCTTTTTTGCTTCGAACTCTCGTCTTCAATTAATACTTCTCACATTTTTCAATCTGACCACTCTAAGGGGGTGGGGGTAAGAGTTTAAAGATTATCCTAGTTTTGGGTAATTTTTGCGCACTTTAAATGCTCTAATTTAAGAACGGATTTAGATATCTAAAATCCGATTTCACTATCGTGTTCAGCGTGCAAAAACCTTTAAAATGAGGGGTCACTTGTTAGAAAATAACATTTTGGGGATTTTTGGGTAATTTTTGCGCACTTTAAATGCGCCAAAACCCTCCTTAGAGTAGGCCAATTTCGCCCATCTTCGAACTTAGCCTTTCGATTGCCAAGATAGATTTTTTGTGCAAATTTGAGCTGTTTATCTCAATTCTATCGAGAGTTATCGTCTGGAGTGACACATATATAAATATATATATATATATATATATATATATATACATATAAAAAAGTGTTAAATTTCAGGAATCGTTTTAGAATGGTCTGAAACGGATTTCTATGAAGAAAATTTCCAAAAATTTATATTATTTAAATTTCGAAGCCATTGCAATAGCTTCATTTTCTTTGAAAATTCGCTAAAAGTGTTAAATTTCAGGAATCGTTTTAGAATGGTCTGAAACGGATTTCTATGAAGAAAATTTCCAAAAATTTATATTATTTAAATTTCGAAGCCATTGCAATAGCTTCATTTTCTTTGAAAATTCGCTAAAACCAAATTAAACGCTAAAATTAACGTGGAATGTTCAAATCCATACTGTATGGCGGACGTGGTTCAGCAAATCAAGTGCAGAGATTCGCATACATTTCAGGGAATCGAGACAAGAGACTGAACTTTCACAGAATACGAATCGTCAAATTTGACTGAAACGTGACACCCCTATAATGTTGGGAGGTCCCGAACGCAAAAGCCTTGATACGGGTCAAATCGGAAATCGCGGACTCTTCACTGCAGGGATTTACGGAAACGAATTAAAATGCTGGTCTCTAACAGAAGTCCACCAGCCGCGCCTTTCATGGGGGCGGACGAGGTCGCGAAATGACTTTTCATAATGAATAACTCCGAAAGGGACGTAACTCACCAAGTCGAGTGATTTTGTTGCGTTTGTTAGACACAAGAAATCGACCTCGAAGTTGGGGAACGAAGGTGAACGAAATGTGATTTGCTGCAGAACTAACCAAGACCCAGGATTGGGACCATCGCGCTTCATAATAATAATTTTATATATTAATCTATTCGAATTCCACCAAAACAACTCGCTGGCTTGGAGAAAGAGGGTCATAAGGTACCTAACAATAATTATTTCATAAAAGGAGAAAAAAAATCATGATAGTTTTTCCTTTTATTTAATTTTCTCTGTTTTATTCAGTAACATACGGGTTTTACCTTGATATATCTGAATCGGTGGGGATAACTGAATACGGATTTGAGGAGAGGAAATCGAGTATTGAGCGAAATATTCAGGCTACAATTTCCAACCTATACCCATGCTGCGCAGTTATTCATTTTGGGTCAGTTTGCGCGATATTTTTCATAGGAAACATTAATTTTAATCACAAATGAACAAAATATTGAATCACTTGGGTGCGAATTGATTACAATCGATGCTGCAGTGCTGGAAGCCTTCCTTTGCTTTCTCCTCCACGAAGGATTTAGTTGCAGATGAGGCTTCCAGGGGTGTCCTCTCCTCTTCGGTCGAGTGATTTACAACCCGAGGATTGGGGATCACTCGCAGGGATTGGTCGGGAAGTTGGAGCTGAGAGCTGGGAGAAATATATCCCCTTCCTTCTCCTCCATGACTCCACTCAGTGGTGGGAACAGCTCTAAAGGGCTGTCCTTAGAGCTGTACAGCTTAAAACTTGTCTTTCTTCTTGAAGGACGACCGCACCAACATCAGCACCTCAGACGAACACCGCACTTCTCGTCTGGACGCTGCGATAAATCGTCAAGTACAAGGGATTTTTCTCAACAATTGAAACAGTACAACTTCCTACTCGCGTCGGTCCTGTGCAAAAAACGCTGCAAAGTCCTTGTCATATGGCTTTATTATTCTATTGGACATACCTCCAGAAATGCTGGCTGTTCATTTATTGTTTCTTTCATGCGTAATAATCGACATAGCTAATGCTGATGGTTTCCATTAATTTTGGCCCCTAAAACACAAATTAGATAAGCTCCTTTTGGTTTATTTTATTTTATTTTTTTTTTTTTAACTATCTTTGATCATTGGTAGTGCCATTTCATCGTCTTGATCCACGTGTTGACACTTTTTCTAGTGTTAGTATACAAATTGATGGTGATTTCAGACGATTTCCCAGGTTTTTCACTCATCAAAAATCAATTTTGGGAGCTGAACATTTGGTAGAACTCAATTTTCCACTCTTTGGTCAAAATCGACTTCATATTCGGTCTTCTCGTCCCCAAAAACATGGAAAGCGATATCTCAGAAGCTCATGTTACCAACATGTTGCAAAAACGCAAAAAGTACCTATTTTTACACACATTTTCACTCATAACATCCCTGGGTATATTCCAATCGGGCTGAAAAGTTTCGGGACACAACTAGGGCCCAAATGGAGCATGTGTGCGAAAGAACGATTTTTTAGACCGAAAATGAAGCCTGTACACGTGATACGGCGGACGGCGTACGGCGGACGGACATTGCATTTTTGGAATCTACACACCTTGAAACGGATAAGAAAAAAGTTTGAGGGGGTGTTATAAAAATTTTTTGCTGAGCGAATACACATAGGTGTATTATTCACAGAATAATAAACCAATATTATTCACAGAATAACAAACCAAAAGTGGGTATCAATAGAATAACTTCGACGTCTCAACTGAGGATAGGACAAGCCGAAATTCCTATATGTCGTGGTTCATGACATATAGGAATTTCGGCTTGTCCTTCATTGAATAATGCCACTAAATGTTATTTATTCTTCAAATTGTTCAAAATTTATAATTAGGGAGGTAGGTAGTGTACAACTGATTATGTTTACTACATTTTCAATTCAGAATACCATTGTTTAAATTCATTACTATAGAGGAACAGTTGTTGTTGAGAGCGTTGGAAGCAAAATCAAAAATGCAGTTGTTCTTCATGAGTGTTCTTCATAAGGGGCTCCTGGTTACTAATTTTCTTCATCACGACCATTTTTGAAGTATGTTATACTGACAATGCAAATATGATGCTCTACCAGTGTTTAGGGAGTTTTTAACGTTGTTTAGATGCTGCAGACGTCTGAAAGTCGATATTAATTAATCAAGTCGGTAAAAATAGTGCCAGATTCGACTTGGCGACTGGGTCGCATCGTAACCTTGCTCAGGTTTTTCGATAGGAAGCTCCGTACCTAATTGTATAGGTACCTAATGGTTTATACATGGATTATATGGATAACAGGGGAAAAATCCAGAAGTCGAGTGATTTTTTTCGACCCTTTGTTGTTTTTCAAGAAGTGTGTAACGTGGGGTCGTGCAGACATAGGATAATTCTGTTGGGGGGTCAGATAAAGCGATTGAACCGTCATCGGCTCCTCAAGGCCGAATTAGTGAATTATTTGGAATAGTGAGATGGTAGGTACGTGTATTCAAATATGATTATTAGAGTAAAAAGAAAAATATCTCTAGCCAAAAACTGTTGAAAGTTGCAATAATAGAACGTACATTTATGATCGGTTGGTATATTAGTTCGATAATTCGCGCATCAGGTCATGGTGCATGAGTGGAACTTTTCTCGTGGTTTGTTGGTTGTGAAATACTCGTAATACCTATTCGTGCAACTGAAAACCCATCTCTTACACTCCTTTCATTGTAAATGGTCCTGATGACAGAAAAAAGAAAGCATGATTGGGCAAAACATCGCGTGCCGCCTCGAGGCGACCCGCGGTCAATCGATTAACTCGATTTTCTTTTCCCCCTCTCGTTTGCGTCAGATTTCCGCTTTCGCTTTCTCTTGAAAATTAATCAACTTCTTCCTTTGTCAAAAGGAAACGTTTTACGTGGGCTCCCGTCATTTTGATCAATTTTCATTTCGTTGGGAAAAACGCTGCAAATATTAATTAACACGACGATTTATTATTTACCAGTATAGATGCCCCTTCTGCGAAGATCACTGTTTTCTTTGGTCACTACCTACCCTTGAGCTCCCCCCAGGACAGCGCCCTAAATCGAGTACTGGAGCCGGCCCGGGAAAGTAAATAAAAATAATGGAGAGTCCCGGGAAAAATATAGTTCAATCATTAATTATTTGTTGTTTTTCATGAAGCATAAGGTAAATAATAAACCGTTTTGTAATAGCTTTGTAATAGCCCCTTCTGCGTAGACCACTGTTTTCCGTGGTCAATACCTGCCCTCGTGCCTACCAGGAAAGCCCTAAATCGAGTACTGAAGCCGGCTCGGGAATTAAGTTTCATAAAAATGCGCCGGGTTCAATAATTCAGTCATTAATAAATTATTTATTGTATTCATGAAGCATAAAGTTTCTTCAAATTTCAAAAGTACCTATCAACAAAATCCAAAATGAGCCATCATGCTTCAAATGAAATAATAGAACAATCAACTCGACTGCCTACAGCCTTCCGTGATTATAATCAGGCGTTCCTTAGCAATGATATCTGGGCCGAATTTATACAGTTTAAATCACGATAATCTTGACGAAACTTTTCGGTGCAAACGAACGGCTGGACGAACAATGATCCGGGTGGTCTCAAAAAATTCTTTAGTGCAAGATCAACTATTTAAAAACTTTTTTTTAAAACCATACCCGTCCATTGATTTTCGAGCTACGGCGTTCTGAAAATTTCAACCCCCCATTTTTCACCCCTTAGAGATGACTGACAGTAACAGCGAGATTCGCGGACCATCTAGATCCAAAATGGGACCTACAAACCAAATTTCATTAATTTCGGTTCACGGTAACTAAGAAAAGTGCTCAGTACGGCGTACGGCGGACGGACAGAAATTTTTTTTATTCCATTTTTGGATTCTAGGCAGGTATACCTTGAAACGGAAACATTCAAATTTTGAGGGGTTAAATTATATTTTTCACGCTCGGTTCCACATGTTCATTATCGAAAATAATAAACAAAAAATCGAAGAAGTAGTTTCCCCATCCAAACGGAAGTAAGATTTCTCATTGGAACTTAGCAAATGTACACCGGTTTGGGAAATGGTGAAGAGTGATTTGAGGGTTGTTCAGACCCCGTGAAAAACTATGCCAATTCGTTGGAGGAGATCATTACATTTTGTGGAAGACAGTTACGTAACCACGCTGAGGAAGCAGTCGATCAATTGCTACAAGAATTCCGTTACCGAGATAGGAGAATGCCATCTACTCCAAGCAGTGTTCGAGCATGCGATGCAAGGTTTAGTCAAGGTGGGTGCTTCCGTTTTGGTTTCCTTACTCAACCCGAAGATTTGGTGAAGTATTGCATCCGATCTAATACCATATCCATGTTTCAAGCAAATTTGTGTATGTGCGTATGAAAATCATTTTACAAAATTCCGGCCTCTAGGAACACTGTTCCGAGGCCAATTCCTATCTACCCAAGGAAATTCCTGTATGAAAATCAGTATTAACGTCCAATATTAGGAAAATGACTATCAAAAATAATAAACCAATAGGTCATCAATGAGCTAAACATCTATTTTAACAATTTTTTGATCCGTTCCATCATAGACCCTAAAACTTGTTGTGACTTGGGGTGCTTACTTAATTACCAACCATTCAGCTTATATAATTATCATATTTCTGTATATGACAGAATATTGTTTAGTGGAAGGCACCAGAATAATACGGGAATTTTTCATGAAATGCGCCAGCCAAATAATAAGCACAGCATGTAGAGGTACGTAGGAATATGCTGTGGGTTTCATTACTCGTTTCAACGTAGCTTTTTTATTATTCCCTGTACAAACAGTTTTTTTTCTTTCTTTTATTCTTTCGGGGTTTTCCTACATTTTTAAATCTTTTGCTCGTTGTACCTATAAGTTAATGTTTTTATCGGGTTTGAAACTGTTTTACGTGGAGGTCCTCGTGAGGATTCGACAGTTCTGGATGTTAGAAGACACTGCTGTTGTTACCAGCAGTTGGAAGAGGGGAAGTTATACTTTATTCCTCGGCTAAGTACACTCCAAAGGGTTTTCGCTTATTTATCGAGTTGAGACTGAGATAAGCAGACACACACACACACACACACAAAGCTGATAGGTATTGTGCGCGTGTGTGGGTGTGTGTAACCGTCGAAGGACACTTTATTGCTCCTTTTTATGTGCAAGAGGTTATCGATCTGCACTCAATGACTTACGCATTCAGGAAAGCACTTGTGAGGGGAGCTGGGGGCAGGTAGCCTCAACGGAATGCTGATGAACAGGGAAGATTTTTTTTTCTCTTGTGTTTCTAACGGGGGTGGGAAGTAGAGGGCTATAAAGGTTGAGAACTGGGTGATCAAGAGGGTGCGATGATAAACCGAATAGGTATTGATGACCATACATTTCCACGGCGATAGTGCGATGGTAGTAAGCTGTCGGTCCATCCGTTGTTTTTGTTTATGTACACTGTTGAAAAGTTTGTGTCAGATTGCTGGATCGCAGGGGTTTTTTTGGGCCCTATAATCCACCTACTTGCAGGTAAATCCTTGAGCTGCTGTCCCTAGCAATCATAGGGACCACCCTCACCACGCAAGCACTGACTAATGACTAATGTAGGTCGGGTTTTACCGCGAGGGTAATACACATGACCTAGTCCACCTCGTAACAAGTGTCACGTTGTTAGCGAGGGCACCCAAGGACTTAAGTCCGCAATTAACTTTGAAGAGAAAAAGGAGGGAAATTACGAAATTAATAGTGAGATGATTTTAGGCAGTATTTATTGAGTTGAAGTTATATGGGGTTCCTGTAAAATGTAAAATATGGGCTTAGGAGCTGTATACTACGAAAATGGCTCTCCAAAAGGAACTTAAAGATGGTTTATTACGCATAATGTAATATGTATACAATATCCTAATATATGGTATAGAATTCTGGGGCGGAGCATATGCCCAAACCTTCCGCTCGCTCAATGTTGTGTGCAACTCCCTCATTCGGATCATCACTCGGTCGCATTCCCGAACGCGAATCAATGATATTTTAAAAAATTTTATATTCTCCCACCAAGATTGATATTTGTTTATCGCTCCCTGGTTCGTGTCCACAAGATTAAACAATGTCTACCCCACCGCATTGTCTTGCGAGTCACCCGAGCAACATGCGAGGGTAGTCAAATTCTAATTCCCCGCCCTACCACTGATTTTTTCACAAGACAATTTCCATGGCTGCCTCCCACAATATACGCCTCACTTCCGGCTACCTTACAATCAGATCAGTCGACTAATTCCTTCAAAAAAAGAATAGGCGCATACCTGCTGCAAATGCACAAATCTGACCTGCACACTGACTTCTTGAATAGGTTTGATCTGTAATTGTAACTGTGTTGTGTATTTAGGTAATTACTATCTTGGAATATGGATGGCATAGGTGCTACATACCAATACATATATACTTTTTTTTCCACTCAAGTTGAATATTGTCTGTAAATATATTGTTTCCAGCTAAAAGTACACGCTCAATCCAAACTAGTAAGCTAGTTCAGTGACAACCAGCCCCTGGACGGGTCGTCAAGACCTTAGGGGCCCATTCATGAACTTGGTTTTCTCATGTTTCTGTACTTCTATTCTTCATTATGTACTAAATATATTTTTGAATAAAGAATTGAATTGAATTGAGCTACTTATCTCTAAACTAAGCAGTCCAACCTATACCTCCAGAAGCAATCCTAACGGTACTGTCGCGGGACGCATATTCGCGACGACGTAGGATGGCAAACGGCGATATGATCTGATGAATGATTTGACATTGAATTTTTGAGAGAATTGCTAACTAACCTGGTGGCCTAGTTCATGCTCCTGGGTGTGGAGTTGGCACTGAAGATGGCTAAGCTGCAGTACCTCCTTGGTACGGACTCCTTCTCCGTATGGACGTCTCAGCTTGGCAGGGTGTCCTGAAGACGTACGGTCAGTCAGTGCGCCTCTGCAGATTGGGGCCGCGAAACTGGATAAAGATGTAGTTTGAGCAGGAGCCCTGGAGATACAATCGTTCTTGATTTCGGCAGCTTTTCACGAAATCTTCGTTGGGCGGAGACTTGGTTTCGGAGGACGAAATTTCGGGTCCCACTCGTTCTGATCTATCCAATCGCATTAGGTATGTGATTCCGATAGGCGTTTTCTTATGCCCAATCAGAAGCGATTAAAGACCTGGGGATTTTCGCTTGGATGTCGAAGTTTCGGCCCGCGCGTGGCTTCAAGGTTTTTCGTGGTCCGCATCTTTTTCGCCGTTTCGAACAAAGGGAAGTTCTGGATCGTTTTTCGGTGGGAAACCGATCCTCAGCGGAAAACTTTTCGTGTAGGTGTTGTCACGTAAGGTTTTGATGCTGCCGCCTTATTCTTGGAAGTGCGTCTAGTCCCGTCATTCTCCCGAGAAAATGAAATGTGATATGTGTGGCGCGGGTCTGAATATTCGCGTCCTGACAGTTTGTAAGTGTGAAACACGGTACATCACCTAGGTATCTATGGAGCCTCATGTAGCACCATCGTTGAATAGCAAAGAAAATAACCTCAAGTTTCACTCGGCTGATCGGCGGGAGTCTCTTTACCCAGTTGTACCAAATTGCAGTTAGCAGTGGCCAATTGCAATTAGACTCACTTTATTGATGTATAGGTCTTGATGTAGTGAAAATGTCTACTTCATGTTTGCTAGCTTCATTGGAGATAAGCGTAGCTTACTGTATCTCACGGAGTATGTTTCAGAGTAGGTGTGTACTTGATGCCGTAAATATTAATTTAAAGACCCCCCCCCCCCCCCTTCCAGTAATCTTTCTCCAGATTGAGACTATTCATACGAGAGACTCCCTCTCGCCCGTCTATACTAAAACACCGATTGGCCTTCATATTGTTTCCCCCCTGTGGATAGGGAATGCTCTAATTCATGTAATGAGCACATTGATTCATTGACAGGTGTTACGTACCTACTAAATCAGTCAGTCGACATTATTTTTCCAGCATAGGATTATCCAAGCTTTGGCAAGAGGAGCGCACATTTTTTGTGGACTATGTCCAAGTGAGTTTCTCTACGAAAACTCAACGATATATGACTTTTTTGTCAAATGGTTGTTGTGCTTTCTAGGTTTCCTACTGGCCTGACGATATAACTATCTCACCCAATTGATAGAGCTTGAAAAATTACTATGCATTATAGTAATGTTATTGGACTTACGGATGCCCCAGTTTAAGTAACTAGGAAAACACTAATTCTTCACTCCTGTGTAAATACGCGTTGTGTCCTGCGTTCTATCAAAGTTCGCTAAATGACGTGATGCCCAATGCAAACTTACCTACGCCTTGTTGGCAAATTTGTTTAAAGCTGAACTAGTAACATGCAGTTTTTTTCTCGCCCAAGATCTCTGAACCCACTGAGGAGACTTTCACCTCGCTGGAACCGGTTCAGCATCGGGAGAGCTGATGAAGGTGACCGATGAAATTTACCGCACACCCTCCCGCAATATCTGATTACCTGCTGGCCATTTTTACTCGCTCAGTCTGTCATAAGATTGATATAGATACTACATGCCCAAGTACATAAGTACTTAGTACGGTGGTTCGTGAAATAATCCTGCTCTATCCGTTTTACGAACTAGCTGGACAGTCATTCGTCGCACAGGGTAGTGAACGACTTAAATCCGTAGAAAGATGCTGCAAATGTTTATTGTAATAGTTGAGGTTCAACTGGATAAAATTAAAAATAATGTGTTGTGTTAGCGAATTTTCAGAGAAAATGACGCTATTGCGATGAGGCCAAAATTTTCAGAACATGAATCTTCACAATTTTTTTATAGTCAAATCCGTTTCAGAGCATCCTGAATTCATCCCTAGTTTTAACAAAAATTTATATATATACGTATATATATTTATTTGTATTTATGCGTCACTCCAGACCATGTCTATCTTTGGGTACGTGATAAAAATTCCAAATTTCGCCAAAACGTTCGAATTGCCAAACAAAAGGATGAGTTCGAAGATGAGCAATTTCCAAAAATTCTAAGGGGTCAAATTTGAGTTTTAGAGGTCAAAAATCGGTAAACACGGCTAAAATCGCGAGTAATTGATATAAAATCATTGAAAGTGGTATGGAAGGGTGAGCAAAGACGGAAAAACACCATTTCAATTGTTTTTCATTCAGAGTAGGGGGGGTCATGTTTTGATTTTTAGGGGTCGAAACTGGTATTAAGGGCTAAATCAATATTAATTCACCTGACATAGTGTGGTATCGTGATTCACGACGGAGGGGCTACTTCGATGATAAAAATAGGGTCAACCTTTGTAGTGGTCACAAATCGTTTAAAACGGCTAAAGTCACGAAAAAATAATATAATCTTACGAAACGTGGTATGGTTTCTAGCTGTATCATCTTTTTACACAATAGCACCAGTAGTTCTTTGAAAATTCGTTCTTATTGCCATGCTGAATGACGGGAATTTTTGATTATGAGGTCGTTTCACATTAAGAAGCCAAAAACCATCACCACCTCTAGCATTGCTCTTATTTTCACTCCAATGGAAATTTTTTATTTTTGGTCTCAGAATCGTATTTAGCACCCTGGAAAACCCCCACTGCTAAATTTCATGTCAAAACTCCTTAAAGTTGAGCAACAAACGGATAGAAAGAAAACGAAATGACATCATAAGTGGATGGCACTGAGGGTTCCCCCAGGCGGTCGCGGGGGTGAGGGCCTTTACCTGACGTCATTTCGCTTTCTTTCCACTGGCTTATCGCCTACTTTTGATCATCAGATACCCCTCATATAGCTCCTTTTCGAAAAGCACTCGCCGAGACCTTTTACTTACGAAAATAAAACAAAACAGGTGAACAGGTGGTGGCTGATCTGTAGATGATCGTAAAATCCAAAAATTGTATGTGCATAAATCCTTCCGTCGTTTTGCATACTCAACGTTTACAGAATTCAATACAGTTTGACACGTTGTCCGACTTGGGATATAGCTTTCAGTGGTCAGCGTCATCCCTAAGGTTCAAAATTTCAAAACGCATATGCTAAACGTTCACTAGAAGAATTGTACATATACCTAATATTGTATAATATTAGGTTTATGTAAATCCGAATCATTAGAATATTTCAGAACCTCCTGGAGCATTGTATGACTTGTCGATCGTTCACAATAAGGGCGTGGAGTTTGATACGAAAAAAAAAAAAATCTTTAACTGAAACTAAACAACTTCGAACCTTTTTCCAGGCAAAGGCCTGGGAAAATGGAACTATCCTGGGCGTCACTGATTCAAACGTGGAAATTGGTAACTCGATATTTAGTGAGTCTGGAAATAAAATATAAACTGCATCAAGAGGTATCGATCACTCGCCGAGTTTAGGTTTCGAGGCCTCCGGTGCGTAATGCGATAGCTGCCATCTCATTTCCTTGGTAGATACTACGATAAGATTTCCTTCAATCACAATAACTCAGTAAAGTGACACGATTGACTTTTGTCACGAAGGTTGGTAGTGTAAATAGAGAGTTCTGCCTTTAGATGTGTAGCTCCCGACATCTATCTGATATTGATATAGATATGATAGCCCGCCTTATGGCCTTGCTTCTGGTGGAACGTATAGTACCTAGGATTGCTGATGAAAACAAGGGATCTCATTTTGAAACTGAGGAAGGACGATATTCACCCTATTAAATAATTATGATGCAAAGTTCTAACCGGTTGAGTAATAGAAATATTTCCTGTTCTGATTTCAACATACTTCAGAGAGCGCTACATACTTCAGGTTTAAATTGTAGTCTGGTGGCAGGCATCAATACTGGTAACAAGCATGACGTCAAGTCCACTTTTACGATTAATTTCTACTGTCAAGAAATATCGTTCTAGACATCTTCTGCTAGTGAGCTGTATTAGGCCAGGTTGTCTACATACAGACCTAAAATAAGTGCGCAGTTCGTTTTAGCCGCATATGACACTTGGTTGTACTACAGACAGGAATATTGTGAAATATGCACATGGCTTTCCAATACTCGTTGGCTGCGCTAACCAGGTGCCGATGAGGTCTACCCTATCAGGAAGAAAATTAACCGGGGATGTTCTTGCTTACGGGGCAGAATAGCATCGGCACACGATAAAAATAGCTTTGTGAAATATTTTGCAGCTCCACTGCGATTCGAACAGCAGGTGTTATGCCATGACACTCAGTATTGTTACCTAACGTAGAGGATGCTACTTGTGTTTGTGAATCCATCTTCTGTCTTCACACTCCTTCCAGGAACATGCCTCCCGCAGTTTCTGTTTGCAAAGACAAAACAAATTCGAATACTTTCAAAATCCTCTTGATGATGGTGGGGTCCCCAGAGGATACCTCCTTCATTGTACTAGCACACAGACGGACAAACACATACAGTCCTCGTCACACATACCAAGGTACCTTTTCCCTCAGCTTGGGAAAATCGTTTTCATCCCGGCACCTGAGCCTCCTTCACGGGTTGATACAAGCATTTATGCAAAACTTTCGGAGCAGTGTCGTCCTTTGCCTCTTCTCTGTTTTCCATTACAAATGTCAGTTTCCCCCTTTACTTCGTAGGCTCGTGGTTTCCGAGATATTCCTCACCATAACATAACCTTCTGAATTCAAACTTTGCACTCTCTTGAACTTCAACCTGCTAGTTACTAAATTTCACACGGTTTAAGAACCATAAAAACTTGATTCTTCGACACTTTCCGTCCGCCACATATATTTCTATTCTAATGATGACTCGTTATACAGGTTTTAATTTAGGTAATGTAATTGCCCATGTAGTGATGTTGATGTTAATAAAAGCTCTATTTTTTGTAATTTGTACCCAAAAGATAAATTTGGCAATTTGTCTCATCCTTATCCGTGAAACAAACACACGTGCAACTGTGCCTTACTGTGAACGAACGGCTGGACGTACACTGCTCCGGGTGGTGTTACAAAACTCCCAAGTTCGAGAACTATTTAAAACAGATATCGTCATCCTGGAGATTTCAGCCCCTATTTTTCACCCCTTAGGGATGACTGACATTAACGCCGAGCTTCGAGGAGCTACTAGACCCCAATTGGGACCTGTGATGAATTTGAATTTATCATCACGGTGGCGTGAAGGAGTAAATAGAGGAGAGCGAGGGAATTTTACCTAGGCGGCGGTAATCCACCGATGTAGGTGAGAGGAAGGAAGTTCACCTAGGCGGCGGTGATCCACCGATGTAGGTGAGTGGAAGGAATCTCGTCTAGGCGGCGGTAATCCACCGATGTAGGCGAGAGGAAGGAAATTCACCTAGGCGGCGGTAATCCACCGATGTAGGTGAAGGAAGGTGCTTGGCTAGGCGGCGGATATCCACCGATGTAGACAAGGGGAAAAGGTAGGAGGTGAATTCCCAGAGCGGCGGATACCACCAGGCATCTGGGAGGAGGAAGGTAGAAGAGAGAGAAGAGAGAGCTGGTTAGAGGAAGTGTCGAATGAAGCTAAAGCTCCAGGATCCGGGGTTATATAGGACTTGGAGTCCTCTCCCTCCAGCTCCCTGTTGGGAGCTGGTAGTGGGGCTCCAGGTTGTGTCCCCCGGATTCTGTTGCCTGTCTCCCCACTCAGATGTTTATTAGCGGAAGGTAAGTTTTACATAGGAATATTGGTGAGAGCTTTAAGGTTGCTAGTGGAGTGTTCCCGGGAGGGACTCACGACAGAGGTCCCCCCAGTTCGAACCAATGTTTGAGGTAGCTGAAGGCTCAAGGTGACAGGGGCTGAGGGCTGCGGAAACAAGAGGGGAGCTGAAGGCGCAAGAATACAGAAGCTGAAGGCTGAAACAAACAATTGCAGTGCTGAAGGCAGAAGCTTGACCGGTGGTGTCTTAAATCTAGGGTTATATACAGGTGGCGTGACATAGAGTAGTATAAGTAGACATAAGTAGACATAAGTAGACATAAGTGACATAGAGTAGTATAAGTAGACATAAGTAGACATAAGTAGACATAAGGTAGTATGACAAAAATTGATGATGGGAGAAATATGTACAATGGTGATGAGGATAACGATGGTGATGAGTAAAAAATAGATGAAGTGACAATTATTGGAGGAATATGTACAATGGTGATGAGGCTGATGATGATGATGAGTGGAGTAATATGTACAAACATTTAGAAGGTAGTTGGATTGGTATTTACAAGGTATGTACATTTGTATTTACAATTTGTATTTACAGTTGTAGGGGAGACAGATTGGAGCGGGGTTGTGAGATCCGCCGTTCCCTGGGTGTGGGTTGTGTGTGGTGAAGTGTAGTGAGTGTGTGGGTGGAGTGAAATGGTAGATTGTAGTGTGTGGTAGGATGTGGATGGTGCCCGCTGCGACGAGGTGGCCACGGCGGGGCTGTGAGGTTCGGTACAGTGTCTGTGGGATAATGGAACACAAACACTGTCCCGAAATCTCAAGGCCCCGCCGTGATTTCTCAGAGCGGGGCGGGGGACTTGGCCGCCGGGACGCGGGGCGAGGGACGCTCCCGTCGTCTGTTGCGCCGCCCGGACCGTTTTGTCCCGGCGGAAACTATTTCGGATATCCCCGGCGGAGGTGGGGGAAGAGGGGGTGTTGTGGGTTTGGTGGGTTGGGGTGTTGGTGGGGTAGAATTTAAAATTGGGGGGTCGAAAATCGAAAAAGGGGGAGGAGCAAGAGGGGGTTGAAATTTGGGGGGCGGGGGTTTGTTGAAGACGGGGGGATTGATGTTTGGAAGGGGCGGTGGGGGTGGCATTAGTAGGGTGAGGCGAAATTCGTGGAGGAGCGGGGCCATGAGAGGGTCGATCGGGGTGTAGGGGGGGTGTACCCCGGTGGCTTGCGCTGCGCGAAATTCGCGCAGTATGCGCCACTGAGGGTACTTCCACCGCCGGGGCCGGGGAGGTAGTCCGGAAATCCTTTGCGGGAAAAACGGAAGCGATGATGTTGGTCCGGGCGAAGGGGGTAGGGGGGAGAGCGGGTCCGGGACGTAAACGTCCCGGAGTATGGCCGCCATTTCCGGATCCGAATCGAAATCCGGAAACGGCGACGGGGGAGACTGTTGGGGTGGAGAGCGATGTTGCATGGCTAACAGACGGCGGGAGACTGATAGTTGACGTTGTTTGAGGGAGAACAGGGGCGGGTTTGCAGCGGGCGAAAGGGACGGTGTGGGGTTTCCCGTCCATTAGCAGGGTCGCGGTGGTTGGTGTTGTGCGGATGACTTGAAAGGGCCCGGCATAAAGGGGCTGAAAGGTTTTATGCATGCCGGGCTCTTTCAAGTACATATGCGTGGAAGTGTAAAAGCGTTTTGGGTAAGTGGTGTCGTTTGTCGGTGTTGAGGTGTGTAATGGTTCCCTGTTAATGGACGGGGTGTTGTGTGGAGGGAAAATGTCGGCCGGTAAACGAATGGGGTCTCGGAAAGCGTGTTGTGCGGGACTTGTGTTGTCTGAAGGACGGGCGGAAGTGCGGAGGCTAAGCAAAACGTAGGGGAGGGTTTTGGTCCATGAGGGGGAAGTGGCTGATGTGGAGATGGCTTGCTTGAGGACCGAGTGCCACCGCTCTATTTTCCCGTTGGATTGAGGGTGATAAGGAGTGGTGCGGATTTTCTGAATCCCGAGGGAACGGAGCAGGTCGGCAAAGTGGGCTGATTCAAACTGCCTCCCCTGATCGACCGTGAGTGTCCGCGGACAGCCGTAGCGGCTGATCCATTGGTTGAGGAAGGCCGCGGCGACGGCGTCCGCGGTAATGTGGGCGAGTGGGATACACTCTACCCAATTGGTCGCACGGTCGATCATGGTGAGGCAGTACTTCTTCCCCTCGGAGGGGGGAAGAGGGCCGACCAGATCCAAGTGGACATGTTCCCACGGGAGGGAATCGGGGATGGGTTGAGGAGGTACATGGGGGTGAGCCGAGACCTTGAATTGCTGGCACTTCTGGCACCCTAGAACCCAGGTACGGATATCCGTGTTCATATGGGGCCAGAAGTACCGCGTCTTGATGAGGTCCCGGCTCGCCCGAATGCCGGGATGATGGAGGGAGTGGTAATGGAGGAACAACTGCCTCCTCAGCTCCGGTGGGACGTACGGGCGCGGTGAATCGGCCGATACGTCGCACCAGAGATCGAGGGGAGGCAGCTGTTCCAATTTTGAGGCGGAGATGAGGTTGGAAAGTGCGGGATCGGAAGTAGGATTTTGGTGGTGTTTGAGGGTTTGCGGGGAAGGGAAGGGCAGTAACTCCGCCACCGGCGCAGGGGTGGGGCGGGAGAGGGCGTCGGCGACGCAGTTGTCGGCCCCCGGCAAATAACGAATATCGGACGTGAACTGTCCGATAAATTCGAGTTGCCGGAGGCGACGGGGGGAGGCTGATTTACGGTTTTGGAGGAGGGCGTGGGTGAGGGGCTTATGGTCGGTGACGACAGAGAACTGCCTGCCCTCCACGAAGTCACGGAAGTGTTTGATGGCTTCGTGGATGGCGAGGAGTTCTCTGTCAAAGGTGGAGTAATTTTTTTGTGTTGGGGACAGAGTTTTAGAGAAAAAGCCGAGGGGTTGGGGGGTGGCGCCGGTGTGTTGGTGGAGGACTGCCCCGATGGCCCAGTCGGACGCATCCGTGGTGATGGAGAGGGGGGCATGGGGATCGGGATGGGCCAATAGAGCGGCGTCTACTAGGTCCTGTTTGCATTGTTGAAAGGCGGTTGTGAGGGTGGGGGTCCAGGAAATGGGGCGTTTATCGTTTTTCTTGGCCGGTTGTGGGATAGCGTGTATGAGTGGTTGTTGATGTTGTGCTGCGTGTTTGATGTGTCTACGATAAAAGTTCAACATACCCAGGAAACGGCGGAGTTCTGAGACAGTGTGGGGTTGTGGGAAGTCGGTGAGGGTGTGCACTTTGTCAGGTAGGGGTTTTATCCCTTCGGACGAAACCTGGTGGCCGAGGCAGCGGACGGAGGGTTGGGCGAGAACACATTTCGGAGAGTTGATGGTGAGGCCCTCGGCGGCGAAGATGTCGAGTACCTGTTTCAGGTGTGCTAGGTGTTCCTTCGGGTCCCGGGAAGCGATCAGTACGTCGTCCAAAAAACAGAAGACGAAGGGTAGGCCCCGTAGAATGTTGTCCATGTAACGCTGCCATGTCTGGGCAGCGTTACGGAGGCCGAAACCCATCTTAATATATTCGAACAGGCCGAAAGGGGTGATGATGGCTGTTTTAGGTACGTCAGGAGGGTAGATGTGAATGTGATGGAAGGCTCTAGAGATGTCGAGTGTTGAAAAGATGGTTGTGTTGTGGAGGTGGGAAGAGAAGTCACGGAGATGCGGGACGTTGTAGAGATCTGGGGTTGTTCGTGCATTGAGGCGGCGGTAGTCGCCGCAGGGGCGGATATCCCCGTTAGGCTTCTGCAGAATATGTAGTGGAGAAGCCCACGGGGATTTGGAGGGGCGGATAATGCCTTCTTTGATGAGGTTATCGAAGTGTTTGCGGGCCTGTGAGAGCTGGAGGGGGTGGAGGCGGCGTGCTTTTGCGGATATTGGGGGGCCAGAGGTTTCGATATAGTGCTGGGTCTGTGAGATGTGTGCCGAGGGGCGGCGCTGGGGTTTGTACTGTAGGAGGAGTTGTTCAAATTGGGATGGGGGGCGATCTACAGCATGAATAAACCCGGGGATGGGTTTCTGGGTGGAGGGGTCGAGCAGGCGCGCGTTACGGACGTCCACCTGGAGGCCGAAATATGCGAGGAAGTCGGCCCCCAGGATAGCTTTCTCCACGTCCGCCACGGTAAATTCCCACTCGTACGCGAGCCCGCTCATATGGATTGATGAGCGGTACGTCCCGTACGAGGGGATGGTGGTACCGTTGGCGGCGTAGAGGAGTTGCCGGTAACAACGCGCCTGTCGCCGGAGAATATTATTTGGGAAGATGGAGAGCGCCGCCCCTGTGTCGACGAGGAACGGGACGTGTGTTTTCGAACATTTGAGGAACAGGCGTTGGTGAGCTGGGGCGGAGTGCGGTAAAATGGCTGAGGTGTTGGGGTCTGTCGGATGGGAGGGGCTTGTTTCGTCCGAGGTGATGGGCGGGTGCGATGGTGGTGGCTGGTCCTCCGCGAAGGAGACACGGGGTGATTTTTTGCCGTTCCGGGGAGGGGGAACGGTAGTGGCGGCGCGAGTGGTGGCCGGAGGGGTGGTTGCCTTGGGGGCGGGGTTGGAGGGGCCGTTCCGTGGTGGGGGAACGGTAGCGGCGGCGTTAGTGGCGGCCGGGAGGGTGGCTGCCCTGGAGGCGGGCTTGGAGGGGTCGTTCCGGGGTGGGGGAACGGTAGCGGCGGCGCTAGTGGCGGCCGGGAGGGTGGCTGCCCTGGAGGCGGGCTTGGAGGGGCCGTTCCGGGGTGGGGGAACGGTAGCGGCGGCGCTAGTGGCGGCCGGAAGGTTGGCTGCCCTGGAGGCGGGCTTGGAGGGGCTGACTCGGGGTGGGGTGTCAGTTGATGGAGAGGTGGCGTGTTTTGCGGCGCCGGCAGGTGCGGGCGGGAGGTTGGCAGCCGTGGCGGCGGCGTAGGAGGGGTAGCGAGGCTTGGTAGTGGTGGTGTGAATGCGGGCGGGGAGGGGTTGGTGGTGGTCCCCCCCGTGTTGGGGGGGGGGGGCCGGATTTACCGGCGGGCGTCCGCGTTTCCCTGCTTGGAGGAGTAGGAGCAGGGGGGCTGGCATTTGCGGGCCTCCCCACCGAAGTTAACATGGTAGAAACATCGGTGGGGGGGGTCCGCTGGGAGGTAGGTCCTGGCGGGGCGCGCGGAGGAGGAGGGGGCTGTCGTGGTCGGGGACCTCCCTCTTCGTTGCTGCGTGGGGGAGACGGTGCGGCGGTCGGACGAGCGCTGGCGTCGGTGGTCGGTGGAGGGGGTTGGTCGGCGATCGATGGAGAGGGAGCGGCGCCGGTGGAGGGAGGGGGGCCGGCGGCGCTCTTGAGACGGTGATCGGTCCCTGCGCGGGGTGGGGGTGCGGGGTGCGGCGACTTCCGTGACGCTGGCGGCCGCGGCGAGGTCGTGTACTGTGTCGGCGAGACGGAGGAGCGGCTCGTCCGGGCCGTCGAGGTGGCTGGCGAGCGCCATCTGGATGGGGTGGGGGAGGGCTCGCAGCCAGAACGTCCGTGCGATGTCGGCCGTCACGACGTCGTGTAGCTGATGACGTAGGCGACGGTATAGGTGGGAGGGCTTCAAATCGCCGAGATGTTGGGGCTGGGAGAGCGCTGCGACACGTGCGATCTTGGAAGGTTGGTATAAATTGATGAGGCGGACGCGGAGGTCGTCGTAGGCGGCCGTGGCGTCGGGGGAGATGTCCGATGTCTGCAGGAGGATCTCATATGGGAGTAGAGAGATGATGCGGGAGTAGCGGGTACGCTGGCTGCGGATGTTGGCGGCAGAAAACGCAGAGTCGACCTGGAAGAACCAGAGTGCGGGGTCGTGCGTGTAGAAGGGGGGTAGCGACAGCGGGAACGACACCGAGGCCGTCGTGACGTCGGCGGCGGCGTGTGCGGCAGCTGCAGCGGCGGCGGCAGCGGCGGCGGCGGATGCGGTAGAGCCGGGTGGCGAGAGGCTGGTGAAGGGGTTGTCGGTTGCGTCAGAAGTCGCAGTGGTCGGCGGCTGCAGCAGGGACGGCCGGAGGAGCGGCGGTGACGGCGAGTTCGGGTCCATGGTTGAGGCGTCTGTAAACAAAATTCAATTTGAGTGTTTGAATTTGAAAATTCGCAATTTGCGGCAGCGGATGTGTTTGCGGCGGAGAGTTGAGAGCTGTGTGAGCGGTTGCGGGTGGGCCAAAAAATTGCGAATTTATACTGACTATTTTAAATGTGAATTTAAAATTCGGGACACCGAACTAGACTGGGGCGACACATGAGGTGGTAAGAGGATAGAACGTTGGATGAACGTCGGGTTCACCACTGTGATGAATTTGAATTTATCATCACGGTGGCGTGAAGGAGTAAATAGAGGAGAGCGAGGGAATTTTACCTAGGCGGCGGTAATCCACCGATGTAGGTGAGAGGAAGGAAGTTCTCCTAGGCGGCGGTGATCCACCGATGTAGGTGAGTGGAAGGAATCTCGTCTAGGCGGCGGTAATCCACCGATGTAGACGAGAGGAAGGAAATTCACCTAGGCGGCGGTAATCCACCGATGTAGGTGAAGGAAGGTGCTTGTCTAGGCGGCGGATATCCACCGATGTAGACAAGGGGAAAAGGTAGGAGGTGAATTCCCAGAGCGGCGGATACCACCAGGCATCTGGGAGGAGGAAGGTAGAAGAGAGAGAAGAGAGAGCTGGTTAGAGGAAGTGTCGAATGAAGCTAAAGCTCCAGGATCCGGGGTTATATAGGACTTGGAGTCCTCTCCCTCCAGCTCCCTGTTGGGAGCTGGTAGTGGGGCTCCAGGTTGTGTCCCCCGGATTCTGTTGCCTGTCTCCCCACTCAGATGTTTATTAGCGGAAGGTAAGTTTTACATAGGAATATTGGTGAGAGCTTTAAGGTTGCTAGTGGAGTGTTCCCGGGAGGGACTCACGACAGGACCTATAAACCGAATTTCGTCAATTTTGGTTCCTGGTAACTAAGAAAAGTGCGAAGTACGGCGGACGAACAGACATTTTTTTATTGCATTTTCGGATTCTACATACTTTGAAACGGAAACCATCAAATTTTGAGAAAAAAAAAATTTCATGCTCGATTCCAGAGGTTCATTATTGAAAATAATAAACCAAAAAAATTGACCAGTTGGTAGGTACCATTCGTAAAATCTATTTAAAATTATTATATTACATGTCTAACGCCTGATTATAATCACGGATGGGTGATGAAGTGGAATTGGTTGTTCTGTGATATTATTTCATTTGATGATGGCTCTTTTGGATTTTGTTGATAGGTTCCTACTTTTTTAACTTGAACCGATGACTGCATTCATGTCATGGGTCATGACTGCAACAAATATAATTAGGAATGATCGAATTATTGAATCCCGCGCGTTTTCATGAAACTGTAATTCCCGGGCCGACTCAGTACTCGATTTAGGGCTTTCCTGGGGGGAGCACAAGGGTATTGACCACAGAAAACAGAGATCTACGCATAAGGGGTATCTATACAGGTAAATAATAAACCGTTGTCCGGTGTATCTTGAAAATCTTGAAATCGTTGTGCAATAATTTGCAGCGTTTTTCAGTTCGAACAGACGTTATACTTCATGCATAACAACAAGTAAATAAAGATGGAATTCTTGTCCACCGCATATTATTATGAAATATGACTGCCCGGATGGTTCTAGTACTCGATTTAGGGCTCGCCTGTAAGGGAAGTGTTAGGGAAGCACGAGGGTAGGTATTGACCACAGAAAACAGTGATCTAGAAGGGTTTTATAATAAACCGTTGTGTAATAATGTGCAACTTTCTCCCCCTCGTTTCGAAAATCGGAAAGCCAAATCTTTTGCGGTGATCCCTAGTGAGAACTACGTACCGTATTGCAGTAGTAACCTGTTTTACCTGTAAGGTCAATTGGAAGGGAACTTCAGAATTTGTCAGTTGTTGTGGAGGTCGAAAACTGTTCTACTGTTGTCTCCTTTATATTTGAATATTTATCTTCAAATTTACTCCGCTGTCTTCTTGTAAACTGACGCGTTGTGAACGGTCCTTTGTTAGGTGATATTCTTGACGTCAATCGACCGCGCTGAGATCTTTGGGCGGACGACGTATTTTGTGTTTCTCTCCGAGGACGAGCGCGATCCATTAACCGTAGGTATTTCTATCATCAGAGGTCTGGGATATCTTTTGCCGTCCACCATTTACACCGGGAGTATATTCGAGTTTAGATACGATTAATCGAGGCTTCTGCGCACAAGTTGAACGTGTGGTTTGACATGACGCTACTTGCCTCATTTATTTACAATACGATTGCTGTTTGATTCAGTCTTAGACGCAAATGAGGGATGATAACCAAATTGCGTAGCTCATGATCAGGCTGCTATTTGCATTGACCAGTTAGTTTCATAGTTTTTACGGTGTGACGGATTCCCAATTTTCAAATATAGGTGCAATACGATCTAAAACACTCGCGATGAAATCGTGGAAACCAGTTTCAAAATAAACAAGCAGAGTTATTGAAAGGTTCTCTATTTCCACAGTTACAAAAAAAAACTTATACCGGTTATAATAAGCAGTTATTGTTTGTTACCGACCACCGAAACCGGTATAACAGTATTTTTTGTGTATTAGTGGACATGGACAGCCTTTTAATAACTCCGGTTTTTTTTAAAATAGACGCAATATTGTGATTACGACAAATAATGTAGCGCATGTCGTAGATGTAGAAGTGAGCTAAGGTATCAAGGTACTCGCGAGACACTAGATGTTCCATTCATGTTGGCGTTCTCACGCGTGTTGTACTTATCCTGTGGGGCGCATATGTACAAATGTACTTTGTTCATATTCTGGTCACACTCTTGTATTGGGGATGCAGAAGAAATTTTAGATGTCCAGGGTTCACTCGTAGAATAGGAACTGAGAGGGAACATGTTGAGAGGGCAGTCACGGGTTTGGGATCATAGGCGATGAAAGGGCTCTGAAAAGGCGACGGTCCTATTGGGATCACGGCAGGGGAGCGGAATGACGAAACCGCTCATGTTTGATCAGGTGAATAGTGTTGTTGTATTTTCAGATTCAGAGGAAATCCGTAATCAAGGAAATTCAAGAAGAAAGCGAACTGATGGTATCGAGCCTGAACAAAAGTACGTACCGACGTATTTAACGTTTGAAATCAAATCTAAACTAAAATTAAAACCGCTGCAAATTATTACACAACGGTATGTTATTTACCTGCATAGATGCCCTTTCTGCGTAGATCACTGTTTTCTGTGGTCAATACCCTCGAGCTCCCTCCAAGAAAGCCCTAAATGGAGTACTGGAGCCGGCCCGGGAATTAAAGTTTCAT
This sequence comes from Leptopterna dolabrata, assembly GCA_954871275.1. Classification (NCBI taxonomy): domain Eukaryota; kingdom Metazoa; phylum Arthropoda; class Insecta; order Hemiptera; family Miridae; genus Leptopterna; species Leptopterna dolabrata. Next base: position 26,859,296 of record OX940984.1, read on the forward strand.
ACAAATGCGCGGGATTCAATAATTAAATCATTAATTATTTGTAGTTATTCATGAAGCATAAGGTAAATAATAAACCGTTGTGTAATAATTTACCCAATAATACTTCAACGTTTGTTCAAGTTTCAAAAGTACTATCAACAAAATCCAAAAGAGCCATCATTTTTCAAATGGAATAATACCACAGAACAACCAACTCGTCTTCATACAGCCATCCGTGATTATAATCAGGTGCTCCCTAGCGATGACATCTGGGACGGATTTATACCATTTGATTCACGATCATGTTGACGAAGCTTTTCGGTGCAAACGATCGGCTGGTCGAATGCTCCGGGTGGTCTAAAAAAAATTCTTTAGCTCAAGATCAATTTAAAAACGTAAAAAAGCCATACTCTTCTGTTGAAAGTTTTCGAGCTACGGCGATGACTGACAGTAACGCCGAGCTTCGCGGAACAACTAGACCCCATACGGGACCTGCAAACCAAATTTCATTAATTTCGGTTCGTGGTAACTAAGAAAAGTGCGAATTGAGGCGTACGGCGGACAGACAGAAATTTTTTTTATTGCATTTTTGGATTCTACGTACCTTGACACGTAAACCATCAAGTTTTGATTGAAAGGGGGGGGGGGGGTTAATTTTTTTCCATAATCGATTCCAGAGGTTCATTATTGAAAGTAATAATCCAAAAACTGAACTATTACAGGATATTCTTTTGTAGGGACGAATATATTTAACATCTAAAATCAAATCTAAACTAAAATTAAAAGTAAATTGAAAACTAAACTAGTACTAAACTTTGAGCAGTTCGACATACTTACTACTACCTATAACAACCTGCAACACCTGTCTTAACCTGTATTGATGACCTACAACATGTATGTTGCCGACGAGCCAACCTGTCGTGGAAGTGATTGACGACGAGTGACTAGTCAGATATACTCGACGTTCAGTTGGTGTTTTGTCACGACCCCAAAACCGTTGTTTTTCGAAATATTCCACGATCCCAAACCCGTGACGGTTTGATCCCAACCCCCGTTGCCTTTCGGACCTGATGATCCCAAATTCGGACCCACTGTTGAGAGTCTTCCTGCAGTGGTGGAAAGATTTGTGCATGAGTTGTACGATGTGTTGTACATGTTTGGATGTATATGTGAAATTATTCGAAATTTCAGGGCTCAGTCTCGTCCATTCTAAGCTAGAGGTGTTGTAGAAATGATCTGTCGTGTTCAGGGTTCACACGCACCAATCGCGCTGTGTGATGTGGAAACTTAATACCTGCCTGTATTATATTGCAATCATAATTATGTTGAAAAATTCGCTCGGGCTATATCCGCACTTATGTACCTACAGTTTTGTTAGGGTTATATACATGTTTGATTTGTTATACGTGTTTTTGGACCACTCCCAAAGTGTAGGAAGTAGATGTGAGCCGACGTGGTGTCCAGTGTTTTGGTTTATTATTCTGTGAATAATACACCTATGTATTCGCTCAGCAAAAAATTTTTATAACACCCCCTCAAACTTTTGGTTTATTATTCTGTGAATAATACACCTATGTATTCGCTCAGCAAAAAATTTTTATAACACCCCCTCAAACTTTTTTCTTTTTCGTTTCAAGGTGCGTAGATTCCAAAAATGCAATGTCCGTCCGCCGTACACCGTATCACGTGTACCGGCTTCATTTTCGGTCTAAAAAATTCGTTCTTTCGCACACATGCTCCATTTGGGCCCTAGTTGTGTCCCGAAACTTTTCAGCCCGATCGGAATATAACCAGGGGTGTTATGAGTGAAAATGTGTGTAAAAATAAGTAGTTTTGGCGTTTTAGCAACATGTTGGTAACATGAGCTTTTGAGGTATCGGTTTCCATGTTTTTTTTTTTGGACGAGAAGACCGAATATGAAGTCGATTTTGACCAAAGAGTGGAAAATTGAGTTCTACCAAATGTTCAGCTCCCAAAATTGATTTTTTATGGGTGAAAAACCTGGGAAATCGTTTGAAATCACCATCTGTTTGTATAATAACCCTGGAAAAAGTGTCAACACGTGGATCAAGACGATAATGGCACTACTAATGATCAAAGATAGTTTAAAAGGAAGAAAACAGAAAAAAAAAATTCGCTCAAACATTTCTGTGGGTACGTCCAGTAGAATAATAAACCCATGTGACAAGGACTTTGCAGCGTTTACTTAGTTGCATTCATCCTAGGTTATCACTAGGTCGCGGATTGATGTGAGATGCGGGTTCTTTTTGTGCAGAGAGCCCTCCGTCTGCTTTCTACCGGCCCCCCCAGGCGTCACTTTCTCCTGGTTGCCCCCATCGTGCTTTCTATTTCTCCGCAAGTTCCACCCACCTCCATTCAGTTGGCAGCTGGTCACTGCTCGTCAAGGTTAGTTCGCACAAATTAGCTGGGCATACACTACCAGATAATTTTGACCGATCTGATCGGCCAGTCACATCTGCCAGATATCGTTAACGATCCAAGTGACCGATGAAAATCGGTTTTCGCCTCTGAACGTATGAATGGCATTGACAAGCCTTTTGTGCGCGAGATTGGTCACCCGATAGTATCTGCTCGTTAGTGGGATCAAATGGGGCAGATTGAGATCTGTTACCGTCGTAGATCTTGCGGATTCAAATTTTCCGACACTGCTGGAAGACTCAGAGGTCGGTGGCAAATCTAGCATTAACCTGACGCTCCTAGTTTTAATTAATTTAACATTTAAAATTAAATATTTTAATAAAAGTACCTAAGAGTGCTCTGAACTTGGAATTTGATGCTCTACATTCTACAACTTTAATTACCTGTATGAATTTTTTTCATTTGGAATAACCGGGTTTTGGTTTATTATTTTCAATAATGAACCATTGGAATCGAGCAAGAAAACAAAATTCTTACCCCCCTCAAAATTTGATGGTTTACGTTTCAAGGTATGTAGAATCCGAAACTGCAATAAAAATATTTCTGTCTGTCCGCCGTACGCCGTACGGGCCACTTTTCTTAGTTACCATGAAAGAAAATTGATGAAATTCGGGTTATAGGTTCCGTTTGGGGTCTAGTTGGTCCTCGAAGTTCGACGTTACTGAGAGTCATCTCTAAGGGGTTCAAAATAGGGGTTGAAATTTTCAGAACGCCGTAGCTCGAAAACTTTAGATTGAAGGGTATGGTTTTTTTACGATATTAAATTTGTCTTGAGCTAAACAATTTTTTAAGACCACCCGGAGCACTGTACGTCCAGCCGTTCGTGTGCACCAAAAAGCTTCGTCAACACGATCGTGAATCAAACGGTATAAATCCGGCCGGTATTTCATCACTAAGGAGCACCTGATTGTAATCAAGGATGGCTGTATGAAGTCGAGTTGTTTGTTCTACGATAACTATTTCATTTGGCAAGTGATGGACTATTGGATTTTGTTGGTAGGTACTTCTGAAACTTAAACAAACGTTGAAGTATTATTGATGGGTAAATTATTAAACAATGGCAAATTATTACACACCAGCAAATTATTACACAAAGGTGAATTATTACACAACGGTAAATTATGACACCACGGCAAATTATTACACAACGGTAAATAATTACACAACGGCTCAACTACCCAGAAGGGGCTGGATTTTTTTGGATAGGTACTTTTGCAACTTGAACAACCGTTGAAGTATTATTGATGGGCAAATTATTACACAATGGCAAATTATTACACAACGGCAAATTATTACACAAAGGTAAATTGTTACACAACGGTAAATTATTACACCAAGGTAAATTATTACACAACGGTAAATTATTACACAGCGGCTAATCTGCCAAGAAGGGGCTGGATTTTGTTGATAGGTACTTTTGCAACTTGAACAATCGTTGAAGTATTATTGATGGGCAAATTATTACACAACGGTTCATTATTCTATCTACGTAGAAGGGGAACCAATACAGGTAAATTATTACACAACGGTTTAGGTAGGTACCTAGTAACGAGTACGAGGTTAGGTACAATCCTACGGAGAGTCCGCGATCTACATAATATGTGTAGAATATTACATATTGTATTATATAGACGGATTATCTATACAGAGAGCTGTGATCTGTAACAGAAGGGTATTCTGTACAAAATAATAAACCTTTGTGCAGGGATTTGCAGCGTTTTTTAAATAGTTACTGGCGTGTGTAAACTAAGCGTAACACACTTTTAAATTTTGGTCTGCTGGTTCTGACCAAAGTGGTGAACCAATTTTAATGTTATTTGACGCGGAGTTGACACTCTTTAATTTTGATCAGAGAACATTTTTCTGTACGAGGCACCCTTCAGATGTTACAACAAAAAAACTGAAAAAAGTGCCAACATGTCGCGGTTTTTTGTCTCCTAAAACTTTAGCACATCTTAGAAACCATCGCAGACTCGTATTAGGTTTTCTTATTTCGGACGCCCAAAGTGAAATAAAATCATTTCCAGCCTTTTATGAATTAATTGAGGGCACGGCCTTATTTTTTTGTTTGTTTGTGATTTGACTGGGCTAAATACAGCGCGAAATGATCTTGAGAGAACTGGCGACGCGAGCGTGTGGGGCCACGGCCGACTGTGGCGGATCTGTAGTTAATAGAATGGGTAGTTTAAATTAACAATTATTTACCACACAAAGAGGTGTTTATGTCGTAAATTACAGGCAAAAAACGAGCGTGAAATTTGAATTTCTGCTAGAAATGACGTATTAGGTAAATCGCCGAGTAGTGCAACTCAAATCCCGCTTGGAGCGCTAGTGCATCACTCTAAACAATGTACAGCACCGCAATGGATGGATGGATGGAACCGCAAATTTTTAAATAAATTTATAAAACCTCAAAATCAAACCGAAGGGAGGTTCAAGAAAAGCCACAGCAAAGGTTTTTGAAGGTTGCCAATTAGGTTTGCCGTTTCTAATGTTGGGTTGTTGGCAGCATTGAGAACCTTGCCTCCGAAGCTTCTATTCGCCTCTTCAGGGCCAATAGCCAATGCTAATTGTGGTGGTTTGAGATGAATGAGGTAGTGGCGAGGTTTGGATGAGTGAGTGAGAGTGATGGATGAGAAGGTGCTGGATCTAGCGTCTAAAAGGTTAACACCTATAGCAAAGCCAGGGAGGTTTCCACCACTTAAGACGCTAAAGAGTTTTGCCCACTGGTTGCCACTCGTGGTGGGTTATCACCGGACCAGTTCTACCATTCTGGGATCTTTTAGGTTATTGAGGTAAGGAGATGTGAGGAGAGAGAGAGAGAAGTAATTGACTTTGGGTGTGAGCGTAGAATGGGTTTTTATATGGCCCTTTCCACCCTCCCCCAGTCCCTTGACGGTCATTTCCGACCGTTGAGGGATGGTGGGAAGGAGTAGGGTTTTGCCTGCAGCCGGTCACGTACGACTCTTAATTCGTCTGATTTATTTTGTGCAATATGAATTATACAAAGTGATGTTCTGGGAGGATATCACGATAATAATCATATGTCAATAGACATGATACATCATTTGGCGCATTTTTAATTTTGACCACCATCATTTGAAAAATATCGCTCATTTTTGAAAAAGGGCTTCAGACTACCATTTTTCCAACAGTTCTGAATGTATTTTTCCAAGAAAATTCCCATTCTCTTCCAGCAGTGGGTACATTAGAGGGGAAGGGCAGACCAGACCTGTCGCATTTCTGTTGCAACCGATGTCGTTCGGCTGATCATAGTTCATCTCGCTTACTAACGCACAGGTTTTCCACGCTGATACAGCTCAGTAGCCTCACAACTGCCGTCGATATCTGTTGGTGTATGCCCAGCTAATGGCGCAAGACTTCCTGAAAATCGGTCGTGCCGTCATACGGGAATCTTTGCTCTCTCCCACTTGCACCGGCGCCGGCGTATGTACAGGAAAAACTTTCGAGGTGAGGGAAGGAGAAAATTATCTACAACCAGTAGCGGTGCGTGGGCATTGAAAACGGTGGAGCACCAAACCAGAACACAAAACCAACAGATTTGTCTACAAAATACTCCAAGGCAACAACACCCTTCCCTTATTTACTGATTGAGTGATATTCAGCAAAGCTTATCTCTTTTAATCAACACTCTGTCGCCGTAAAAAACGTCCACAATTTCTGTTGCAAATTAGCCACCGAATTCATGTTTATAAAAATATAGTAAACTAAAATATAACAAAACAATGACACCCTTCGGCCAGTACCTATTTGTATGGAGAAGCATTGACTTGAAGCTAGATAGTTATCTATCTGTGTGTTAGGACGCCGATCAATCCAGAGACCACAAACAGCAAAGAGGACAAAATGCACGTATGTACCGTGAATACAAATCTGTCATCAGAACCGGACGGAACGCAAAACGCACACAATTTGTCAACAAAATTAAAAACTGACAACAGACTCAACAGAGAAAGCGAATATCATTCACGAGAAGAAGAAGAAGCATCTCGTATCGAGATGACAAATTGAATCGAAGGGATCGAATCGGTTGTGAAAAGGAACGATTTTGGAGTAGAAATCAAATTTTGGGGACAGTGCCGAAAGTGGGCCTGGCGAACAACATTTTTACTCGACTGAGCTTGCGCGGATGGGCCACTTTTCTCAGTTGCCATGGCGACACTAGGTCCCAGTACCCAGAACCTACCTGCCAGTTTCAGGAGCCTAGGTTTCGATTTGGATTGCAGGACATCGATTACTGTCGCTTTATCCCGATAGCATGCTTGGTCTATGGAGCCCACCATGGATGCTCTACTAGAATATTGAATATCCATAGAATTTCCATTCCATAGCCACAGAAATCTGGCGGAGTCACCATTGAACTTTGTGAAAAATGCTAAGCACAGTGTACGGAGGGAAATTCAAATGCCAACTGAACAATGGAGTTTTTTTTACTTAGTTTCAGTTTCTTTAGGTGCCAGGGCAGTGGCCCAAGTGGCCTTATCGACTCAACGCCTCTGCCTACAACCCTCCTCTCTTCGTAACAGCTCTTTACGACGTATCTGATGCATACCTTCAACACATTGGTACATTCTTTTGCCCTAAGACATTCTTTACAAGGAGAAGACATTTTTAAACATGCTTTTACGCCGGGCAGTAACATATCTAGAAACAATTGTATCAGCATTTACCGGAATGTTTTACGTTTACACAGAAATAGCATTGTTAGCGACAATTGTTTCAAGCAAAGCCGTAGGTGAAGTGTTGATAATATTGTTAAGAAACCGAAAAATTTCAGTAACTATCATTATTACCTCTCCGAAATGTTTGTGGAGAAACATTGGTAATAGCATTTCGAATAACATGTTATTTTTTCTCATTAGGTACTAGTTCTCGTTACTCATTAACATTATTAGTAACATAGTCATTTTGTCTGGGAGTGATAACATTTAGGAAAGGAAGATTGTATGCTATATAATGATAATAATAAAATGAAATGACAAGGGTTTGATGGTTGGGGGTTTGTGGTGAGCGGAAAAAAAGGAAAATCAGTTCGGAGTGGGTGATTTTTTAGTGCGTTCCCGCATACCCAGACGATACCATTGATCCACGAGCGGTGAAATTCAGGTGATCATCGAGGCCGTAACCCATGTAATCCCTGAATAATTCATCCAAATCGTATGGAAGTTGTGGCCCGACAGACAGTTCTTGACAGACTGGCAGACACAAGACCAAAATTTTTCAGGAAATTTTGATTTTGCATGAAAAACAATTTTGATGTTGGAGGAAAAACGATGTTTGTTCAAAAGGTTGGCACTAAACGCAAAGTTTTGCCGAAATGTTGGCACTAAACGCAATTTTTTCGAAAATGGAGTTAATAGTTTCCCGGGGTTTTAGGGTGCAGTTCAAAAGGTAGGTGTTATAATATATCCAACAGTCGGTACCACGTTCATCTGTTTCGTTTTAAAAAGTACCAACTTTTTCCAGTAGGTTGAATAACATTTTCAGTGGCTTTTACTGTTTCGAGCAAGCAGTACTGTCCATTATTGCTAAAGGCAAGTTTTTCGGGTCTAAAAATGGTTTGTTTTTTGTTTTTCTCACATTTGTACAAAAACTTAGGTAGGTACTTTTTGGAAACGAACTCCTCAAACATTTTTCATCTCCCAAAAGTGAACGCAACGCTTCCGCTACCTTGTTAGACAATATCGATAACAATGTTATTGACATTGTGATGTCAGTATTATTAACATTGTGCTGGCATGAGAGCTTGCTACTGAATTTTTACTAACAAAAAGCTGATAACAATGCAAATAGCAATTTGCTAATAACATTTTCCCAACGGATCTCTTTGTCAGAAACATTCATACTGTTAACATTGTTTTGCTAGTAACATTGTTTGCTATTAACGATTTGGTGTAAAAGCACCTTTTAAGGCTACCTAGGCAAGAGGAGTGAGCCGGTGGCTGAGCTCTCTGGCACTTGGTGGTTGGGACGGCGACTGCGGTTCGTCGGTTCGAATCCCAATGACTTTCGTCTCAACAGGCAGTGAGAGATTAAGTAACCATGAGCGAAATAATCTGATAAAACTCTTGACCCATCCAGTCACGTCCGCGACGACGGTGGAGGGAAAGCCCCACCTGAAATACTAACTAATTCTGTTAATAATAATCATTTTACCTAATCAAAACAATCAAATAGTAGAGCGAAAAATTCATGAAAAATCCCACTTCTCCAGGTTTTCTGGATTGGAATATTATGATAGTGGGTTGACATAAGGTAGAAATGAATTCGAGTTAAATTTTGTAAATTGTGGTACCTAATTTACTGCTCATAACTGTTGTGTTACTCCAGGTTCCCCGTAGAATCCTGTGGAACAAAATACCGGCATCTAGGCGTATTTTTACCGGTTCGCACAATTTTAAGTCGTTCGTCAGAAATATCGATTAGCGATTGACCTTTTCACGTCAGCTGTCGACTCACCGTGAGCTATCGTTTTGGGGGTCGCGGACGCGTCGACTCATCTTCGCTTTGTTAACCCCTTTAACGATGAGGCAACCGACTCAAATCTCACGCAATCTTCAAACAATGGCAGTATTTCTTGTCGGCTTGCTATGGAACGGGCTACTTTGCTTGACTCGTACGATTCCAGCGGGCCATTAACATTTTATGCTTAAATTTTGAAAGTACCACAATTTCCCATTACGCTTTTCAGTCAAAAATATATCCAAAAATCAGTGCTTCTCAGCTCGAGATCTTCTACTTTTTTTTTTAAATATAGGAAGTAACATGGCCAGAACCTAGAATTTATGAAGATTTCATGAGGATGTTGGAGCTAAAACGTTATTTCATATAGGAACGTAGGATGTATTCGGAATCAGCGGAAATTTCCCTGTAATAATGCAGAGTCATGAACTTTTTCCAGCAAATTTCTTTCAGAAGTATTGTGCACTGTAAAATCCATAAAACAGCTGTTATCGGGTGCGGCTCATTCACATTTAGAGGGTTCATTCGTTAGACCGTCGGAAGTGCTTTATATAATCTGATGCAACACTGCGGCCATGGAGCTGCGCCACGGTTTGGGTATTCGGATTATACCGCCTGATACCGATGATGTTTGGTACAAAAATGGCATCTGTTTTTGTTAACGGAATGAGGGGTAAACTGTAATTATCATATATCATGCAGCGGAAAAGAAACGTGTGATATCGCTAATGACAGTAATGACGGTTTTATTCATTCATATTACTAGGAGTCATCGCACGACGCACGAAACCTCACATGTACGGTTTATCGAAGTATGCTATTATTTACTGTATATAGGTACCTAGTTGCGTGATGGAAGTAGGACAATTTTATACGTACTGTGGCACTTCAGTGACAAGTGTGAACACTTGTCACTCGCATTAGCAATTTTAATGTGAGAAGTTTTAAACATAATGTTTTCGAAAACAAACATTGATGTTGCATTGCTCAATCCGTTCGACACTGATGTTCAAACTCTTACAACAAAGGTCCTATCCACGTAACAGTGAAATCATACATAATGCAAGGAGAAGTGGGCGCTCACATTAGCGTTAGATTATTTCACAGCTCTTGCAACGAGAAGTACAAATAACTAGTTTGAATACAAACAAAAGAAGCAAAGCCACATTCTGAAACAAAGAAACATTACCTAAATCGTTTTGCATTGAGAATGATATTTTGAGGAGTGGGCTTGGTAAAATACTCGTACGGGCAGGTTCGTTGACTTTTTGGTTGTAATTCTTTGGCGAATTCTCCTTATCAGTTTACTGATGATAGGGTTTCTTCAATATAATTATAGCTCTAGTTGTATTAGTTATGTAATTATATAGATCTAGTACGTAATTTGTTCCATCCCTCTATAAATTCATGCGGAAGTTTGTATCAAATTTTAGAAATGTTTTGACACTTTTTCATTTTTAATTTCAGATTCACTCTGAATGCAGTACGAGGAGGATGGCGTGACGTCATGGTAAATCATTTCAAATATTATTATTAGACATTGGAACCCTCAGTCAATCAATAAAATAATCTGTGCAGCATCGCGTTCCTCCTAATCCTTCCTTTAACAATTTATAGTACCTACTCATTCTTGTCGCCTCATTGTCGGTATTTGTCACTCTTCAGAAATAACCTTCAAATTATCATACCTCATAATTGTGCAGCCCCATAAAAGTTTATAATATCATCAGATCTTATTGACAAAATTTTACATCTTCACATCATATTCCCAGGAACTGGGCCACTGCAGGGAAGTGTAATTTTAGTTTTCACATTGTACACATTTTTTGACTGATTGTCGCAGTATTTTATGCAAAGCTGCAATGTGTACGATCATCAAGCGCATAAGGCACGTAATAGGTAAGTACGGGTAGGGTTTGCAGCTATGTTTCTGGAAAACGATACGAAGACGAGACAAATTATTTCTGTCCAATAAATTTCATTCGAGCGAGAATTCTGTTCATTCATTCGCCGTTTTCCGATTTTGTCCAAATGTGGTCAGATACTAACGCCATATTGGTTGCTACGTGTAACCACAACCAAACGGGTTCTGCGGAAAATTAATTGAGCTCTCTCTTTCGAGTTAACACCTTGAATTTTTCAGCCAGTTGAAATTCAGTTGAATTCAGCGATGTCTGGAATTAGAATACAATGGGTCGGCAATAGAAGGTGAGCAACTGTAATTATCAGTAATTGTGAGAAAAGCTGAGGACTAAAGCGCTCAGGCAGCGGATTATGCAAACGTTATGATGTACAAAAATTCATTCGGTATGAATACCAACCGTTGTTATAAAAATATCATGGATGTATTGGTGGATGTTGCAACGAAAAGAGTTGCTGGGACTGATAACAAGCGTGTGAATCAAGACGAGCTACATAAAGATAACGTGTTGTTAGCATTATGAAGGTGTGTGCGCGTGTGAACCACAAACAATCATCTGACAGAAAAATATCGTTTGGTAAATGGCATATTAAGGGTGCCCCTTTGAAACAGGCTTTCCATACTTTCAGTTTTGAGGGAAAGGCTCACACAATGCTGAGTGTGGGTACGAGTATTTCAGATTCAAATCCGTTCCGGGCCATATTCAACCAGATACAACTTCATAAATTTCTGTGTGTGAGGATGTGTGGCTAAATTTTCATACCATGCCAAGGGATATGCTTGTAGAAAAAACTGCAGCATAGGATCACCATCTTAGCCAAAGAGAAAGAACGAAGATATTACATGGGATGCATACCTAATATTATAAATGTATGCCCCTTTATTTCAACAAAGGTCTGCCCTCCTCCTGCCGTACAAGGTACCTAATCAAACCATCTGTATAAGTACTCAACTAGTATACAATAGTAGTTCATCTAACCACGCGTTGCATTGCCACTGCAATGCCCAACAGGATCTTGTTTTTGATACAATCAAGTTAAGTAGGTATAGGCTTGTGCCTAGTTCTTTCACGGAATTTTCTAAGCGAATACTTTCCCTGCCTACGGGTCTTATCTCTTTCGTCCTTGACTCCTCGACAGAGCCTTAGGATCAGAGGCGTTTTCAACATCACATCCAACCAGAAAAAATTACGGTTCATCACCATTTCGTCACCATTTCGATAAAGGAATTGATACTGGAAGAGATATCTGATAGATAACAGTACATAATTATCTCCGTCGATAAAATGGAATTTCGATCTTTTGTCGTTGAGCTCCTCGTACCCGGTTGAAATCAACATACTCGTAAGCTTCACAAGACTGGCGTTCCACATACAACCTGTGAAATACGCCCTGAAAGTTATGATATGGAAAAGTTGACTGTTTTAAATGATAGTAGTTGAAAGAAACCAACAAAAAAAAACCAAAAAAAACTTGAGAAAGAAACCAACGAAAATGAGAACTCATTAGCGTGATAACCGAATTCCAATTAGAAGATAAGACTGATCGAGTTTCAGTTACGCCACAGGCCAAACCTGCCATCTAACTTATCTTTATTTTCCTCTGAGTAGATGTACGTCGAAGTATAAGGTGACTCCAGGAGTTGGCGAACCAACCACACTGTTTAAGCCAATCTTTCATGATGCTACGCTTGTAATGGGCAGTTTTTCTTTATTCATTTTTATTTTTATTACATTTCAACAATTTTTTAAGTGTATTTGTATTTATATACCGTTGGATTTATTTATTTATTTTTGTGAATTTATTCATTCACATCCATCATATTTATGCACAGATAAAATAGTGTAAGTCTAAATAATAAGTATTTAGCTAAAAGTTTCAAATTTGCTCTTGATCATGTTTGTTGTTACACTGCCTATCACGTGTTATGTTGGACGGTAGGTGGTTAGTGTCGGAGTTGAGGATACACCAGTTGATATTTTTTTCTCAAGATGCGTGTGTTAAAAGCTGATAATATAATATATTAATATATTTTAGACATTCAGAAAGAAATCGAAGGGAGATGGAATTTATTTATGTTGTCATCCGAAATGTTCTGGGTCTCTATGAATAACTATCCGAAAGCTCTCTTTGTTTCACTAGACGATAACCGAAGGTCGAAACAATTCGCAATTATTACCTATAATTCTCCAGCGGATCCCCAATCGCTCCGTTCGTTTCTCGACCTTGGTTTCTTACAGTCCAAAACGCCAGGGTCATTATAGCTATTTGAACACTTGACGAATTCCTTTCTTCGTCTTCCGTTGAGTTGTTGTTCTTCCCCCTCCTTCCATAACAAGAGGCCCTAATATTAGGTTGGAAGTTTTTTTTAATTCTAGGTTGTACAAAGTTCCCGGGAGTTAGTAACTAATGTGAAATTTCAAGGTGACTCTAGGAGTCTCCCCACCATTGTGAAAGCCGATTTTTATTGCACATCCAGCGTCAGTCTCGGACGGACATGTGTAAGTAGACATTTGTTGTACAGAAGTATGTACGTTTTTACCAGTGTTGGTAGAGCAGATGATTCATAAAAATCCCATAAGCCCCGCCCACCTCCACGGAAAAATCTTGAATTTTCCCATTTTCCAACTTGTATACTGTTGTTAAGAAGTGATAACGCGTCCATTAGTGGTTCCCCTCCTTCCTATTAATGTATAACTGTTATACTTTCACTATGGTTATAAAAAGTTTCTGAAATAGCCCTGGCCCAAGTGGAATCCACATGCCAAGTACAAAGTTCTATATTGTACGTTTTTTGGATACCCATGGATTTGAAAAGCGTGAAACGCGGATGCCTTTTCATTCAATTTGCCCCCCCCCCCCCCCCTCCCCCTCACATAGGTCAAAATCTATGTCAGCTCTGACTCCCTTAAGGGTAAAAGAGTGAAAAACATACTCAACTACAGCTACCACTCACATCATGTATGCGTCAGTAAATACAATAAGTCCCTACACGAATATAAATATAAAGCTACATTTATGTTTCTGGTAAGTGAACGTATATTAAAAAAAAAAAAAAAAAAATGAAAAGCTTTTCTCGCAGGTTTGGTTTTTACATGAGCCTTTGATGGATTTCTATATCAGTTTGTTTCGTTATCTTGAATCGGGTTGTCACTTTCTAATTTGATATAATACAAAATGGTCCCCCACTTTGTCTCGCTTAATAATATTTAGGGCAGTAGTTTAATTGGCCTTGAATTTCACCTTCCCTGAAGCTACGTGGTGGTTTTTCCTAAATTCCTAACGATGTGTTCTATTTTACTGTGTTGGCTTCGACAGCGACTTTGATTGATTTTTGTTTTTTTGGCGAACGGAAATCACACGGTGAACTGAGTCGGCCGCGACGCCAATACTATTTCGTCCTTGGTGTTCTTCTTTGAGAGGTTCCCCACGTTTAGATCACTTTCAAAGGGTTTTTTTCGGTACAGGTAGACAAGGACGAGTTGCGCCACAGAAGAATAAGCCTCCTGGTATTATCTGTGGTTGTCCAACACCTGGGTGAGAAGTGTGGTGAACATGACCTTCACGCTGGGACTGTAGGCCAATTCAGATCATGCACTATTTTGCGTGTTAGTTAATAGGGAAGAGTGGTAATGCCTTCGAAGTTTGAAATAACGTATCGGAAAAATTATTCCTTTAGTTTTAAGGGACCTTTTACGAGTAACCTTACGAAAGTCAATTTTTACCGACTTCCTATTACAATTTTTTAAATCCCTGTAATGCCCTAAAACTACGGGTTTTCTTTTTCTTTGCCATTTAGAAACTAAAAAACTTGGCTAAATTTGGCACAGAAATCCGAAGGTAAGAATTCGATATCCACGGATTGCACTCGACAAGTTGTTTTAAGTACATAGAAATCATGCGCCGAAATCGGAATTGTGTTGGGTAGGCTTACCTAGCTCGTATCTAGTTTTTGAAAGGGCGAGTGTCGAAAATGGCAACTTTCCACAAATGCCTCTCTTGGGAACGTTTTTCTTGGCCGTCAGTGGTCGGTATGAGGTATATCATTATTGTTTCTATGTAAAGAATAACTCATGCGGAGTTTTGCAACATACTTGTAGCCTTTTTGGAGAAAAAGGCAAAGGGTGTTACCACACCTTTGAAAAATTTGTAACAAAGGTTTACCACATCTTTGTAACATAGTTTGTGGTTAAGATATATAATTACATAATTTTATTGCGCACATTCTTCTTTCACACCGTTCTTCATCCATCATATTGATCTTGGAGTTGTGTCTGCGGGCTGTTGGTGGTTTTGGGATTCGGTGTTTCACTTCAAGTTATATTCACTCTTCAGTGCTTCACTTGGTCTTGTTATGCACTACATAATATACCTATTGCTGTCGATAACGTAGGCAGTTTTTCCTCCCGATTGGGCCCAAGTTCAGGGTTCAAGGCTGCGGCCAGAGCGAGTGATTCCAATCAGCTTAGGAGGCGGGTGAATACTGACATTGATGGATGGACCTGTCCTATTCCAACTACATCCGAATACCGAATACACACATCCACCTCGTCACACTATATTTTCTTCCTCCTCGAGCAGTTCCAAGATAGTTTTACTTGATACACTATGAGTCAAACGTTCAGTTTTCCCTTTATGATCCATAATGTCTGCAGCCACTATAGCTAGAGAGAAATAGTTTACTCCATCCATATATCCCTACCATCTCATAATACCCATCAAAAAAGTAACATTTGTCAACTAGGTACAAACTGTAATGCAATATAAATGTTTGAAACAGCAAAACATAGTTGTCTGTGAGTTTTTTTGGTTTTGTTTAAATAACGTTTATAGGAACCTCCGGATCAATAGTGCAGCTAATGCACATGCGAGAATCCGAAGTACTAAATTGTCCACGAATAAATATACCGATATTCCTCAAATACGGTGGGTAGTTGGGGTTGTAGTTCCTAGATGTCCTCTATCAATTACAGAACGATCGGATCATTTGTGCAGCCACTGCGCATGCGCAAACGTGGATCCGAGTTACTAGATTTCTCACGAATAAATGGCCTGATTTTCCTCGAACTTTGTAGGTAGTTACGGTGTAGCTCCTATATAGTCCTCTATGAATTACAGAACAATCGGATCATTACTGCGCGTGCGCAATCGCGAATCCGATTAATAATTAACCGGTCCGGGCAGTAATTAGCCAGCCGGCTCCAGTATCCGATTTAGGGCTTTCCTGGGGTAGGTAGTCACCACAGAATACATTGATCTACGCAGAAGGGTTATCTGTATATCAACAAGAAAATAATTTGCAGCGTTTTTTCTTTTCTTCTTCTTCCTTGGAATATAATACTTAAATGCCTGGAGCATGTTCGTTTGAATGTCTTATGATCATCATTATACCCATATAATGTACTTTGGTAAAGGTTCGGTCGTGATACAAGCCATTGAGCCAGAACAATAGGGAAATACTGCAATATAGATTGTAGCGGGTCAGGAATTAGTTCGAGAACAATATCCGCTGTAACGGTGCGGTGGGAGGGGGGTAGAAATATCGGGATAACCGGTGTAGAACAATGTCAGAGGTAGGTTACTAACAGAGGGGCCTTGGAGCTCCAATAACGGGAAACTCAAAAAGATGTACAACCAAGATAAAATGTTGCGGTTCAACTGGCTAATCCAAATGATAATACGTTTGCGAATGCTACAAACTAAATCACTCGCGAAGAAATCGTGGAAACCCATTTCAAAGAAAAACGGAGTTATTGAAAAAATAGTCTATTTCCACTAATACAGGAAAAACGCAAAAAACACTGTTATACCGGTTTCGGCGATCAAACCATCGTCAGTAACACACAATAATTGAAGGCACATTGGAGAGGTGACCTTATAAATCGTCAAAAAGTGAAATGTGGTCGATTGGGATTGGTTGTGAAGAAGAATGGTGATGGGAACTATGGAAGGGGGGTCGATTCTGATTGGTTGTGAAGATGAATGATGAAGGGAACAAAGGAAGGAGGGTCGATTCTGATTGGCCCAGAAAGAGAATGCCAAAAAGTGAAAGGAAAGTGAATGGCGAGGGGGGGGGGGGGGGGTGGAACCAACCTGTTACAGAAATGAACAGAATAATCAAGAAAAACTTGAAGGAACTACATCATTCAAAGATTTACCCAACCTATCACTCTTAAGAATTTCGAATTTTTCAAGTACACCCAACATGTTCCCCTGGGCCAATCAATCGACCCCACCTTCCTTTGTTCCCTTCACCTTCTTCTTCACAGCCAATCAGAATCGACCCCCCTTCCTTTGTTCCCTTCACTATTCTTCTTCACAACCAATCCCAATCGACCACATTTCACTTTTTGACTATTTATAAGGTCACCTCTCCAATGTGCCTTCAGTTATTGTGTGTTACTGACGATGGTTTGATGGTTTTATGATGGTTTGATGGTTTGGTATAACAATGTTTTTTGCGTTTTTCATGTATTAGTGGAAATAGACTATTTTTTCAATAACTCCGTTTTTCTTTGCGAATGCTGAGTACAGTTGAATACCTATCGTGAAAGTTATGACTTTCACGACTTCCTAGTTACAACCTCAACGTACGGAATGAGGAACTTGCACACTTTTGATTTATTATTCTGTGGATAATACTCATGTAATCGCACGTTACAACGTGCGTATATTCAGAAAATGCAATGTCCGTACGCCTTACGCCGGGTCATGCATAACGGCTTCATTTTCCGTGTAAACAATTCGTTCTTTCGCACACATGCTCCATTTGGGCCCTAGTTGTGTCCCGAAACTTTGCAGCCCGATCGGAATATACCTAAGGGTGTTATGAGTGAAAAATGGATGTACAAATAGGTATTTTTTGTGTTTTAGTAACATGAGCTTTTGTGGTACCTATCGTTTTCCATGTTTAATCGGACGAGAAGACCGAATATGAAGTCGTTTTAACCAGAGTGGAAAATTGAGGTTCTAACGAAGTTTCAGCCTTCAGTTTACGTTAAATTTTGTTCCAAAATCGTCGTTCTTCCGCACAAAAAAATAGTAAAAATAGTGGTTTTCGAGGTTTTTTGAGGTTTTAATGAACGCGAGCTTGTGGTGTATCGTTTTCCATGTTTCTTAGGGCGAGAAGACCGAATATGAAGTTAATTTTCACCAATGAGTGAAGAATTTACGTTGTAACGAAGGCTAAGATCCCGAAATTAGTTTTTTATGAGTCAAAAACCTGGGAAATTGTCTGAAATCACCATAAATTTGTATAATGGATAGAATTTGAAGACGAACGGTGAAAGAAAATTTTTTCAGACTGGCCAGTGATTTTATAAAAATAAATTGAATTTGGATTTCTGGGAGCCCGCCAAAACGCCCGCTTCAGCTGACTCCGCCCACTCCCCGAGCGTGACGTCACATTCCGCGTGTCTTTATGTCTGGATCCATCGTCCACTTCCCCTGTGCACTTCACGTTACTGAATCGTTGGTTGTTTTCGCGACTTTTTGGTGCTGTTCAGTCAAATGTTCATGCTGTACTCAATATTGATGCAACAGTAAGAGCAGTAATGATCAAAATACCTAAAGTGAAGGATGGGTATGAGGCGTCGTCTTTCAGCTTACTGTCTCTCAGTGCCTGTGCGAGTTTGTGTTAAAAATAAAACTTGGGAATATCGAAATGAAAAGAGTGAAGATGACGAGGTAGGCTGTTTACTACAAGTAGCTAATGTAGTTGTCCATAAAATGATGTACCAAGCTAACATGCCAGCAAGAGGAACTGATTCGTAGGTGGGTGCAAAACTCACTGAGTTCTTGTTGAACCTTTTTCCGTGTGTTTACCATAGTTCTTAGGTCCCGTTCACCTATATTATTCTACCACAAGCGAATTCTCTTAGCCTATCAGTTCGCCGCAATACTGGCCTTATTCCTCCTATTATCGAACTATTCCTGACCTAAGTAGAGTCAGGAAAGGGACTTCCCAACATTGCTGTTGAAAATGTTCAGAAGAGACTAACCTTGACAGATTCTATACTTTTCACCCAACTACGTACCTATACCTACTGTGTACTTTTTATAAAATGAATTACATTTTTCGAAGTCAACCGTTCATTCGATTACTTGCGACTCAAGAGTAGTTGGGGGTGGATGTTCTCACAAAAATGTGATGACACTCAAATGTATGGTACCTTTTGCTCATTCGCAGACGTCAAGCCCTGCGAAATGCTGTACGCTTATACGTGGGAAAAGCTTCATTTATAAAATCAAATACCTACAATACCTACAATAAACCTAAAGGATGTTTAGTTTGTGGTTTAGGAGGATACAGTATTTTGACTTTCTGTATACACAGCTTTTCTACCTTCAGTAGGTACGTGGTAATGAAACAAAACAGACGATTAATTTTATCCTACTCGAAATATATCCATCTATGAAAAGCAAAGGTATGACGGAGATTTGATCACTGTCAGGTACCGATATTAGTAAATATTCATACCTACTTACATTAGGATGATCTCCGCAAACTTACATAGATCTACGGGTGAGTGATATAGCCTGTTCTCCTTATCAGGTCAAACCACTTTTTCTGGGTTTGTTGGCCAGGCGGCGCAACAATGAACAATTTTTTCGGGCGATTTAGCAGTTGAGGTGGCACAGAAAGATATTTATACGATTGTACGACATTTTTCGGAATAACAACAAAATATGAAGGGATAGCACCACGAACTTCTGATTTCTGTATCCAATCCAGCCTCCAGTACTCAACCAGCTAGTGACGACGGACTCCTCCGGAAGGTGTGTCCAGCTTTGGTTTTGTTTGGTTGTTGGTTCCATTCTTCTTCTTCTTCTTCTTCTTCGAAGTATTTTATTTTTGTTACACAGTATGGTAAAGCGTTGATGTCACTTATCTTGCGTAGAAGATGTTGAAGCATCGCGGAAAATAACGAAAAGGAAACTTGTTACATGAATGTAGTTGTTAGTTGATGAGAGCCATGGAAATCGCCTTGTCCCCCGGGGATTAGAGGAATTTGACGTCACACGCTCGTCAACCAATCACAGAGCGTTTCGTACAGCATTTCCTTCTCCCGATTTTCAAATTCAATTTTAATTGTTACAACAATAGTTTTGTCCATATTTGATCGGATATTCGTGAACCGTAGGTCTGGTGCAGAATAAAAAAGGTTTCACACAGAATTTGAGATCGGTGCAAGTTCCTCATTATAGCCTAATTGACTATAATATATATATATTATATATATATATATATATATATTAAATCAACACGATCATGATGATAATTATGTAGTTGATTAGCTGGTTGATGAAGACCAAGCGTTCGTTGCTTGTGCTTTAGAGTTCTTCTCTCTCCAAATTCGTGATTAGCAATGAGGGTAACATGGTAAAAGGACATGCTTTGTGATGTTGAGAGACAAAAATTTACTAACTGATTAATTCTAGTTTGTAATTCTGGCGTCAACCGCAACGTAGTCCGCCGCTCCGGATTGTTACCATATTCTATGGGACAATCTAACCCACGTCAAGTCTCCATAACCATAAAAACGCCCACATGGCCATGTTATTAGTGTGTCACACACAGCGGGCACGTTGTTCATCCCCTAACGGTTTTTTGCGTGTCGATTTTGGAGGTGGTTCGCAAAAAATTTTCCAAATTCTGTCCCGTCTTTCGAGTTCTCCACCAACATCGAATGCTCTAATAGCGTAGTCGATGTTGTTAACCGCACGTCTGCTTGTCAGCAGGATTTTCATCCCAGTTAGAAAATCTGACTAAACGATTCAAAAGAAAGAGATTATGAAGGGTGATTTCGTCACTCCCTAAGCTCTCCTTCTCCCCCAAAATACATTCATGGCTAAAACCGAATTTTGACAATGATCCAAACGTTTTACCTCTCCAAAGTGATCACAAGGCTATCCGGATGAAACATCATTCATTCAAGCTACGTGCCTCCCATTGGCAGGCGTTTATCTATATTCAAGCACCTACCTCCTCCCTCTGCCCTTCTTTACCATAGTGAAGGTGCAAAGAGAATAACAATCAAACTGAATTGGTAAATCCCATTCAGCCCATCGGCAACTCTGATAGAAGTAGCCGGTGGATCTTCGTTCCCATAAACATGAACCTCATTATTACTACAAAGTTGGTGGTATGAAAGGTGGTGGAGAGGGGGGTCTCTTCCAGTCGGCCAACTCCGTTACTACCCGACCAAATCCATTTGCGGGGGTGAGCCCTTGTAATTAGCTTCGATTTTCCCGTTTGCCTCAAAAGTTCCACTAATGAAAGGGTTTGATGGAATTTCCGTAAAGACCGACTATAGTTCGACGAATGAAATAGAGTTTTCCCGAGGTATTCCTCCTAAACGAGATATTTTTACTTCGTTTTTCGAACTTGAGTAACGCAGTTTTGTTTGAATAACTTCGTTGATAATTCGGGAAAGGTTGGTAACTGCTGCATGTAGTATGTAATAATACGGTTGAAATAATACCTAAATGATAAAATTCATGGTATCAATAAAATCATAATTCAAATTGTTCCAATCGAAAAAAGACGGTATTGTTGTGGGTCCAAAAATTTTGGAGGAATTAGAATAACAATTGCAAAGTGAAAGTTGATGTTGCTGATCAAAAGTCGCTGGTAACTGTTGAAATTTATGAAAAATTTCCAAAAGTAAATATAAAATAATGATAAATATTGAATGGAAACAAAATCGTCATAAGTAGCTGTACAAAAATTACTTTGAATTCGCAAAATGGTATAGGATGGTGGCTCGATCCTGAAATAGTCATTTTTTTTACTGTTTTACCTGTTCTACATTTTTAGAAAATTTAGTATTATTTATTTTAAAAATATTCCGCAACGGGAATAAATTCAGTGATTAACGGAAACAGTGAGGGAAGATGGTAATTCAAATAAACGATTTTGAAAGAAGAAAAAAGAAAAAACGCTGCAAAGTCCTTGTCACATGGGTTTATTATTCTATTGGACATACCTACAGAAAGGTTGGCTGTTCATTAATTGTTTCTTTCATGCGTAATAATCGAAATAGCTACTTCTGATGGTTTCCATTAATTTTGGCCCCCAAAACACAAATTAGGTACGCTCTTTTTTTCTTTTTTTTTAAACTATCTTTGATCATTGGTAGTGCCATTTAATCGTCCTGAACCACGTCTTGACACTTTTTCCAGTGTTATTATACAAACTGATGGTGATTTCAGACGATCTCCCAGGTTTTTCACTCATAAAAAATCAATTCTGGGAGCTGAACATTTGGTAGAACTCAATTTTCCACTCTTTGGTCAAAATCGACTTCATATTCGGTCTTCTCGTCCCCAAAAACATAGAAAACGATATCTCAGAAGCTCATGTTACCAATATGTTGCTAAAACGTAAAAAGTACCTATTTTTACACACATTTTCACTCATAACACCCCTGGGTATATTCCGATCGGGCTGAAAAGTTTCGGGACACAACTAGGGCCCAAATGGAGCATGTGTGCGAAAGAACGATTTTTTTAGACCGAAAATGAAGCCTGTACACGTGATACGGCGGACGGCGTACGGCGGACGGACATTGCATTTTGGTTTATTATTCTGTGAATAATACACCTATATAATCGCTCAGCAAAAAATTTTTATAACACCCCCTCAAAATTTTTTCTTTTCCGTTTCAAGGTACGTAGATTCCAAAAATGCAACGTCCGTCCGCCGTACGCCGTCCGCCGTACGCCGTCCGCCGTATCACGTGTACAGGCTTCATTTTCGGTCTAAAAAAATCGTTCTTTCGCACACATGCTCCATTTGGGCCCTAGTTGTGTCCCGAAACTTTTCAGCCCGATCGGAATATACCCGGGGGTGTTATGAGTGAAAACGTGTATAAAAATAGGTACTTTTTGCGTTTTAGCAACATGTTGGTAACATGAGCTTTTGAGGTAGAAGACCGAATATGAAGTCGATTTTGACCAAAGAATAGAAAATTGAGGTTCTACCAAATGTTCAGCTCCCAAAATTGATTTTTTATGAGTGAAAAACATGGGAAATCGTCTGAAATCACCATCAGTTTGTATAATAACACTGGAAAAAGTGTCAAGACGTGATTCAGGACGATTAAATGGCACTACCAATGATCAAAGATAGTTTAAAAAAAAAAAGAAAAAAAAAGAGCGTACCTAATTTGTGTTTTGGGGGCCAAAATTAATGGAAACCATCAGAAGTAGCTATTTCGATTATTACGCATGAAAGAAACAATTAATGAACAGCCAACCTTTCTGTAGGTATGTCCAATAGAATAATAAACCCATGTGACAAGGACTTTGCAGCGTTTTTGGAATCTATGCACCTTGAAACGTAAAAGAAAAAAGTTTGAGGGGGTGTTATAAAAATTTTTTGCTGAGCGAATACATAGGTGTATTATTCACAGAATAATAAACCAAAAGGGTTGTGGGGAAGATGTTCAATATTTGTGAAATAGCCATGGATAGTTTGTACACACATATGTGGTTACATGCGATTCAGTTTAATGCAGTTCTCGATTTTTTCTTTTAAAATTTCTAGATTTATGTTGGTTATTTCAGGCGAGTTACCTATTTGAGAATTCGCCAATTTCAAAATGCACGTCAGGAACATTTTCAATCGTAAGGGTGTGTGGGTGAGCTTCGAGTTTCGAGTTTCCTCTCCTCACCACGCACTTTATGGTCACTTACGCTGATACCCAGCTGTCAGTGTATCTCTGAGTCGTTCACCATTTCAAACTTCCGTCCTTTCTCTTCTAAATAAAAATAAGTGATATTCTCATAAAGTGCCTATACAAAAATAGACGACATCGCGTCGTGAGGGGCTCCCTTGACCTTTGAGCCTGGCATTTCCCCGGACAACAAATGGGCTCAATCATGTCAGGTTGGCTTCCAACGGGTCTGAGGGGCTTCCCCAGCCAACTCCAGCTGTAAGTATTCAGCTCACGTGTTTCCGTTGATGTTCGCAACACACCGAAGAAAGTTTTGCTACTAGATAACGAACGGATAGTGGCAATATTAATCAGAGCTCCAGAAATACAAATTCCTCTCCCCTCGTCCTAGATATTAAACAATGGATCACAGTTTTGGTTTATTATTCTGTGAATAATACACCTAAGTATTTGCACAGCAAAAAATTTTTATAACACCCCCTCAAATTTTTTTCCCCCCGTTTCAAGGTGCGTAGATTCCAAAAACGCAATGTCCGCCGTATCACGTGTACCGGCTTCATTTTCGGTCTAAAAAATTCGTTATTTCGCACACATGCTCCATTTGGGCCCTAGTTGTGTCTCGAAACTTTGCAGCCCGTCCGGAATATATCCAGGGGTGTTATGAGCGAAAATGTGTATAAAAATAGGTACTTTTTGTGTTTTAGTAACTTGTTAGTAACATGAGCTTTTGAAGTATCGTTTTCCATGGTTTTTGGGACGAAAAGACCGAATACTATGTCAATTTTGACCAAAGACGCGGAAATTGAGGTTTTACCAAAGGTTCAGCTCCCAAAATTGGTTTTTTGTGAGTCAAAAACCTGGAAAATTGTCTGAAATCACCATCAATGAGTATAATAACACTAGAAAAAGTGTAAACAGGTGAATCAAGACCATTAAATGGCACTACCAATGATCAAAGATGATTTAGAAAAAAAAAGCGTAGGTACCTATTTCATGTTTTGGGGGCCAAAATTGGTGAAAATCATCAGAAATAGCTATTTCAATCATTCCACATGAAAGAAACAATAAATTTAACAGCCATCAATTCTGTAGAACTCCAGTAGAATAATAAACCTATGTGGAAAGGACTGCAGCGTTTTTCGATATTATGTTGAACGATGATGGTTTTCGAAATTTTAAAATATGAACTTAATTCCACTATTTCCACCTGCCAGTAACGGAGTAACAATTCTTGAATGACTAAAGCATGAAATGTTCTGGCAGAACCTGATGTGTCAGGGGAATGGAGGCCAATAAAAATGAACGTGTGTGTGTGTGACCATTATGCGTGGCAGAACCAACTTTATGAGCCCGAGATGTCATTACGTGCCTTAGAACACCTAAAATCAGCTGATTTAGATCATCTAGTTCACTGCATCTTGAACTGGGGGGGGGGGGGGGGGGGGTGTCGCGGAAGGCTGTAATATTGCGGATTCGATGGGGCGCAGGCGGGTTAGGGTACAGTGTTTCTAATAGGTATAGGTATAGGAACAAAAATCAATTCTGAACCAATATATTTGATTTGAACATGCTCCAAGATCGATTTTCGGGATATTTTCATCTAATATTATTGTAAAAGAAATTTGCCGGCTGATCAATCATGTGTCAAAGTTTTGCCTGGCAAGTTTCGGCTGTGTGAAGCGAGAAAACAACATCCAGTAGCTGTGTTGTCTTCCGTATTATCTTTATGAAATTGCTTCGTCAGCTTGAAGGATTCATTATTGATACTGGATCTACCAGGGCAACGGAAACATCGTCATCACTTTTGATGTACGTAAATTATTGTTATTATGGATGTACTATTTTGTCACGTGCCTTTCTTTTTATCCCCAGACCAAATCCCCAAGGCGGATAACAATACGAATGAATGATGGATATGCACTGATATGTAGAGGTTTCGTTCCTGTATATTCCACTATGAATTCCATAAAAACCACAGTACCTTCGGCTCCAATGTGAAATCATTGTTACGCGTACCTCCCTATATATGGGATTCATACGAACTCTGAAGTTTACTGAGGGTAGGTATGTGAGTTCAAGAATCTTACGAAAAGCCTTGCCTTGATTTTTGTTCGATATTTTTCGTTCTGATATACTTTTGTATTCTACCTCCACTGTCTCCGCTTTTAGGTTTTTAACATTATTTCCTTTGTCTTGTTTCAGACTTGCAGCCCAGCAATCAATTCTGGCCGAAACAACGGATGGAAATGGTAGGTTTCACGTTCAGTGAGAGCTTTTGCGAGCTTGGTTCAGTGTAATTTTATCTTTGCAATCTCTCGAAGTTCGAGTTCTCAATAACCGATGTTAGCACTAACACTTGTTAACCCTCAATAACCCATGTTTGAAGGAAATATTGAAACTTGACTGAAATCAGTTTGAACCAATTCATAAACTGAATCTGAGTCTGAATCGTAGGTAGTTAATGTAGTTTGTTATTTAATTTCTGGTTGGTATCGGAATGTGAACGCTCATTCATGTATAATTCATTATATCATTTTACAGAATTTGGTACTAGTTATACATTCTCCTCCAAAAGTGTATTAAGCCTCTTCTTACAAAAACCGACGAACTTCCGGAGTCGTATTTTCCGAGTTCCCTATACTTTCATGTCGCTCCAGAACTTTCCAACTCTGAAACTAAATACCGCGTGCTTAAAATCATAACCCACCAAACTCACAAACTCAATTTCACCTTCCTTTTGTCGAGTTTTGGTGGTCTAATGGTAAGGGGAAATGGTTCTTTCTTAATGCTTTTTCTTTCATAGCCCTCGCAACTAATTACCCTTCTGAGGCCCATCCGTCCCTTAGGGAACATTAACCCTTGAAATGTTAAACCTACCAACCCCTGGGGCATTGGCGTGTTCCTTTTGTTGTATTCAAATTACACGACCTTTGTTCTTATTTTTTAATATAAATAATCGTCTATAGTTATTAGATTCTGGACTATAATATAGGCAGACAGTCAAGTGAAACATGGAAAACGTTATGAAGTGAAATTGAAAAGAACTGATGAGTAAATAAACGGAAGGAAGCTGTAAATGGAGAATCGAGGATGCCGCTTTGCTTTGAGTCATTCCCAACTAAGGGTAGAATCTGTAGCTCAACGACATTGGCACAAAGAGTAGTGGTCATAATATATCTGTGTTTCCGGCGGACCCAATAGGAAGAAATAGCGTCGTTTCCTGGTTGAAGCGTTGAATCTTGGATGGCCACTGGCTGTCATGGTCAGCCCTGCGAGATCTCTCGTTCTTCTCAACTCAGGGAATAAATTAAGCTGCCATGGCCCCGCTACTTAGTCGCTGCATATGCTACGGAAGTGGATATTGAAATATCCTTTTCTCTGATTTTTGGAGAGAATCACAACTGCGATGAGTTCAGAAATGTGTGGCATATAGATAGCTTCGTCCTACCCCTAACATGATTCCAATGACCATCTTAGCACAAAGTAGAACTTCAAATTTCACCCACATGGGTTATTATGATCACGGAGGCGAATGAGTGGAGGCGGATGATCTCGAATGTCGTGCCTATATTATTATCATGTATTATCATACTTCATCAAAACTTGAGTCATGTATATACGTGTGGATGCGCGAAGGAGTACAAATGCTTGCTGTTAGAATTCGATGAAATTCGTGTGGAATCATCTTGGAACAACATCTAATCCCATTGAATATCGTCAAATTCGGAAGTTATAAGCTTTACAAGGAGTACATATATTATCACTGCCGTTTCAATTAAATTCGTAAGTTCCCCTGAATTTATGCTTATCACTAGGTACTACAAATTGTTTCGTTTAGTTGTGCGTGTCTGAACGATTAGCGGACAAACTGGCAGACGGACAGACTCTGAACCAAATTTGTATATACCTGAAACACAGAAAGCCGTGAAAACTTTCATCGTGGGGGACAAAAATATTGTTTTCCACTCGAAAGGCTACCCTCGTTAGATCAAAAGTGTAGGTATTCCCCCTCCTCCCCCCCAGCAACAACCCTGTTGTAAAAATTTACGCACCAAAAAAATCTCCTCACCCGCAAAGAGGATTAATATTATTCATTTTGCATGCTCGCTCTTGGATGTGCATTTATAAACCTTCCCCCTCTGTTAGATATGTGTATATAGAAACCTCTCCCCTCCATCATGTCCCCCTCTTCCCAACGCTGTTCGGCGGGAAGCTTTTAGACCCCAAGGCGAAAACCCCCTGTGGGTTCTATTGTTTGGGGGGGTATCTTTTTGCATTGATGAAGTAATAAACATTTTCCCCAATACCTAAAATTTTTTTTCAGTAGGTAGGTACCTACTTACTGTATATACCTGCTCAAAACTACTTGGTAGGTACCTACTTGGTAGTTACCTATTTAGTTTGGTGCCTTCTCAGTACTACCTACTCAGTACCCAATTACTTTTTTGGCTAGTAAATTGTTACAGCAGGGTTGTTTTTGGGGGGACATCAAATTCATCTTTTTGCATTGTTGATGATGAACTTTTTTCCCCAGTACCTAAAAAATCTCTCAGTAGGTACCGATTTACCTAATATTTTCAAAAGGAAGAGAGAGCAACATGCACAAAAGGCACGTCCTTGGAGCATAACGAGTGTGTATGCAAAATTTCAGCGCGATCCGTTATGTCTGTGAGGCTGTAGTAGCCCTGCCATTTGAAAAATTAGCAATTTTCGAACTTCCACAACTCCGACACCTGATGTCCCGAGGGTTGAAATTTGGTACACATCCTCAGAGGCCCCTCGAAGGTGGGCGTACGAAAAATCAGGACTGGAGACCCCCAGGGGGCTGAGTTACAAGGAGGAGTAAACCCCACTTGTTCTGTCGTGTAAACAGTGTCTTGGTCGCTGAGTAGGTGTTACCTTCGGAGGTTTTCGGTTTTCTTGGCGGCCAACTATATTTCCAAAGGTAATTGGCATGAATAGGTGAAGTACACCTTCACCTTTTACTTCTTATAATAAAATATTCACTTGTTTGAAAGAATGTGTTATAATGTATCTATCTATTATTTTATCCATTTTTGATTTAGTCGTTGGATGGCTTCTGACAAAGTACCTTCCTGCTCAAGTTAACTGTATAGAAAGGATGTGGTAGGTATATTTTATTTGTTGCCTCGGGCGTTGAAAACATTGTTGCATAACATCGCAGGGTAGTTATTGAATAAAGCTTCTACCTGCAGTTTTTCCGTCAATGGAACTTGTGATTGTGCTAGGTCAGTGAACCCACGGACAGATTATTGCGTAGGTAATTTCAGTAATTGGAGAAGGTACTGACAAGCATTTTCGCCCTCATCAGAAAAATATTATTATATATGTTGACCCGTGCACAGGATAGTATTAATATTTCTAAGGAAATCCCAATGGGACGCATTAATTTCTTGTCATTCCAGCTGACCTAGCAATTCAGTTGTTTGACTATGGATTCACAGCTAACTTAATTCGAAATCGTATCAAACCAGTCGGTACCTATTTGACCCAAGCGTGCTCCAATAAACTCTACCAGGTTCGAAACTATTCCGATTATCTCAGGTTCAAATTCAGCAATGCTTCATTGCTTAGTCAAATCAGACCGTATTTGGTAGATAGTCGTTATAACTGCGCTGTTAGGACCTTTTCCCTCATTATATTTTCCATTCTGATTATCTAAGATTTCCAGCTGAACTGCCCCAGACGTGTCGCGATTCGCTCGTACCAGAACATTTAGGGATAGGAAAGAGGTGATTATGTACTACAATTAGGCAGTTTCGGGAGAAGGAACTTAAGAACTGCAGGTTTTTATAACCAAGTTCAGAATGGTCAAATATGGGAGAATTCATTGTTTCTGCATCAAAACTCTGAAGGCTTTTCCATATCGAAAACGTATCACTTGGGCTATCCGAGCCTAGAAATACGACAAGGTATGGTATTATCCAACTAGTTAAGAAAAATATCGAGTAAGGGTATGCAACTTGAAATATAGTGTGAAACACCACGCCAGACGTTTTATCATGTGATGGGTACCCTGTGCAGGATCAATAGTGCTTTTGAAGTTATCAAGCGTGAAAGTATGACCGGAACCTCGCCGATGAGAGGCGGTTATCCGATAAGGCATCCAAGTGAAAACATGATGAAAACACCCAAGTGAAATATGATACCATCTTTTATATTGCTTCCATTTCCAAAGGCGATATTAAAATTTGAGGCGCAGTTCTTATCGTTGACGCATTCGTTCCGTGTTCGGCAGCCCCCCGAGTGAACTTTTCCAAAGTAGGCGACAACTTCGGGTAGTGATAGTAAGAGAGGGGGTAATAATCCATCCCTAAAATCTTTCCCTTGTCCAGACTTCTAGGCCTTCGAATTAGAAGAGATGAGAAAGAATTATCCTGCTAGATTGATTGTTCGTAGTGACAAAAACGTTATTGTTACCATTCAAGTGCCCAACGTTAGTGTTGTATTGATGAAACATCTTTCTCATAGTGTCTCGAAAACTCGATTTCTTCATCGGTTCATCTGTTTGGTCGTGATTTCAAGACTAATAGTCCAACCACGACTAGGTGTCTTGGTTTTATTGAAAATTAGGTAATGTAATACAAACTTATTGGTAACAATACATTTTGAAGTTGCAAAATCTATATTACACTGTACCTCCTTAACGATTTCATTATGGCATTATAGGTTCAGGTTTAATAATGCACTCCACCATTTTGGTATATTTTTTTCAATAATGAACCTTTGAAGCCGAGCATGAAAAAAAGTTAACTCCCCCCCCTCAAAATTTTATGGTTCACTTTTCAAGGTACGTAGAATCCGAAAATGCAATAAAAAACCGCTGTACGCCGTACTTCGCACTTTTATTGTTTACCGTGAACCGAAATTAATGAAATTTGGCTCGTAGGTCCCATTTGGGGTCTAGTTGGTCCGCGAAGCTCGGCGTTACTGTCAGTCTAAGGGGTGAAAAATAGGTGTTGAAATTTGCAGGTCGCCGTAGCTCGAAAAGCTTTCAATAGAAGGGTATGGTTTTTTAATTTTGGTTTATTATTTTCAATAATGAACCATTGGAATCGAGCATGAAAAAAAAAATTCTTATCCCCCCTCAAAATTTGATGGTTTACGTTTCAAGGTATGTAGAATCCAAAACTGCAATAAAAATATTTCTGTCTGTCCGCCGTACGCCGTACGCCGTACGCCGTACGGGCCACTTTTCTTAGTTACCATGAAAAAAAATTGATGAAATTCGGGTTATAGGTTCCGTTCGGCGTCTAGTTGGTCCTCGAAGCTCGACGTTACTGTGAGTCATCTCTAAGGGGTTCAAAATAGGGGTTGAAATTTTCAAAACGCCTATACCATTTTTTTACGTAAATATTTTTACGGTTTTAAATAGTTCTTGAACTTGCGAGTTTTTTAAGACCATCCGGAGCATCGTACGTCCAGCCGTTCGTTCACAGTAAGGCCCCGAAGTTTGCACCGACAGGCATTTTCGACTCCAGTGTGAATGAAATTGTATACAATCCAAACCAAATCTCGTAACCAGAGACGCGCCCACAATAGGAATTTGTGAATACGGCCAATCATTGGTAGGGATCACCTGATTATATGTATTGGCGGAGTATGAAGTCGAGTTGATTGTTCTGTGATATTATTTAATTTGAAAAATGATGGCTCTATTGGAGTTTGTTGGTAGGTAGTGAAACTTGAACAAACGTTGAAGTATTATTGATGGGTAAATTATTACTACGGTAAATCATTACTCAACGGTAAATTATTACACAACGGTTCATTATTATAATCTACGTAGAAGGGGCTGGAGTTTGTTGGTAAGTACCTACTTTTTAAATTGATCTTGAACTAAAGAATTTTTTGAGACCACCCGGAGCATTGTACGACCAGCTGTTCGTTTGCACCGAAAAGCTTCGTCAACATGATCGTGAATGGAACTGTGTAAATACGGCCCAGATATCATCGCTAGGGAGCTCCTGGTTATAATCACGGATGGCTGTATAAGTTGAGTTGGTTGAAGTCGAGTTGGTTGTTCTGTGATATATTATTCGATTTGAAAAATGATGGCTCTTTTGGATTTTGTTGATCGATGCTTTTGCAACTTAAAACAAACTTTGAAGTAGTATTGGGTAAATAATTACACTACGGTAAATTGCTGCACAACGGTAAATTATTGCATAACGGTTTATTATACTATCTACGCAGAAGGGGCATCTATACAGGTAAATTATTACACAACGGTTTACCTTATGCTTCATGAAGAACTACAAATAATTAATGATTGAATTATTGAATCCCCTGCATTTGTTTGACACTTAAATTCCCGCGCCGGCTCCAATACTCCATTTAGGGCTTTCCTGGAAGGAGCTCGAGGGTATTGACGATAGAAAACAGTGATCTACGCAGAACGGGCATATATACAGGTAAATAATAAACCTTTGTGTAATAATTTGCAGCGTGTTTTAGCCATGGACTAACTAGCCAAAAAAGGTAACGAAATTTCGTAACGAAATCTGGGACGCTGTTATGAAAAATTTCTAATGATTTTCACGTACAACCGATTCGTTGGTACGGAACTTTAACTTCGCCAGTTATCATCGTACAAAAATCGTTCACCACTCGTTGGATAGCTCTCGATTTACCTAACCATATTACGTTAACCAATGCGGAGTGCGTGGCCGACAAGCTGCGGTATGAGCGTGATTGTTTAAATACACACAGGTGATCATTCTCAATAATTTATATTGTGAACACGATTGCAAGCTTTATATACTCGTAAGTACCGATGATACGGAACTAAGGATCGTGTAACCTGGTGTAACCTATGAGCAGTCAATATAATCATCATCATTTTATATACGAAAATCGTTGGATGTCGCTCCAATAACTTTGAAGTCGCCACTCTCTCGCTCGTTCAGCTGCAGTTTATGGTTGTTTGGGTTCGGGTTGTCCGTCTTTTTTTCGCAGTCGCCACTCTCTAGTTCGTTCAGGTCAGCGTGAGCTAAAACACATTCTGTGTTTCTATAATTTCGTCCGAAGTATGTAAATAGAGGTAACCGGGGATCCAGGGGGCTTGCCCCCTGGCGAGGCGCGGAGCGCCGAGTTTTAATAGGTATATTTCTTTTGTATGTGTCACTCGAGTCCAGCCAACAAGGTCGCACACCTTATGCTTATCCCGACATCCATCTGTTATCCACTCGAATTTCATTCCATCGGATCGTCAAACTCTATGTCGCCTAGATCTAGAAATAACATCCACACCTATCCAATATGCCAAATATCATTGATCATAATCACAAATTGTATTAAACTTGAAAAAAAAACTTAAGTATATCGCTGTTCGTCATGTTTTATTCGAATAAGGT
This sequence comes from Leptopterna dolabrata, assembly GCA_954871275.1. Taxonomy (NCBI): domain Eukaryota; kingdom Metazoa; phylum Arthropoda; class Insecta; order Hemiptera; family Miridae; genus Leptopterna; species Leptopterna dolabrata. Next base: position 26,892,174 of record OX940984.1, read on the forward strand.
ATGTAGGCACGTGGGTGGATTCAACCCGGGGGGGGGGGGGGGGGTTGTCATTTGAAATTAATTCAAATTAGTCAGACTACCTATTGCTGAGTGAGTTGGCGTTCATGATAGATCAATGTCTCGACAAAATAGATCAAGTCAAAGGGGATCCGAAGGTCTTTGACGCCAAGTACCGAAGTGTATAAAATTATGTTCAGGACATTTCCTTGCAGACCCTGAAGCATGGGAGATAAAAAACGGTGGCGAACCGGTCGAATCCTTCTCATTCCGTATCTCGTTTCGATCTGAATGCAAAAGGTAGAAAACAAGAACAAGACGTGGACGTTGTTATTTGAGTTTGAATATAACATAGCTGCGAATCTGCAAGCTGCCAAGACGATCTGGGAAACCCCGGATGGATCTCCTCCTTGAAATCGTTGAGAACCTTGAGAACACTTTGGGAGCGCTACACTATTTCCTACTAATTAAAAATTTGATGTCCATTTTGACTGGAAAACGATGTGGGGGGGGGGGGGGGGGGGAACAAGATTCCGTTCTGTTGAAACTTCGCCTGTAGTATTTAACACCATATTTTGTAATTTATATAATTTATTTGGCTCTGTCAGCCGATCCACAGTGGTCCAACTCATACTCAGGCTGTGTGAGAATGGTGAAATTTCAGTTCGTAAACGCCTAAAAGTTTTGAATTTTGCCTGAACAAAAATGAGGCGCATGGCAGAGACTGTATTATTTGTATTCGGTTCCGATTGCATGCCCAGGTTGTCGCTTCTGTACGTTGTGACACTCATACTACCTCCTGCATACTCATACAATTATTCGTCGCACTACGCATTATATTGTAGTGCGACGTATAGTAAGCCGGAAGAGAGCAAAATTTCAGTACCTAATACCTGAGTTGGATTTCTGTAACCTGAGATACCAACTTAAGGTAAATGGTTGGAAAGAAGCGTTTGTGTGATCTAATGCTATGTGTTTCCCAAGTGTTTTGGTGGTGTTGAAATTCGATATTGAGGTAAAGGGAGATCCTCTCATCCCATTCATCGGGATAAATCATCCGGGATCGCGTGGAATTCGTTTAGAGCCACCGTTCTGTAATCCAGCGCATTTGAATTACAGCCCAGATCCGTAATTAATCGGAAAGGCTTTCTTCTTTTTCGGCGAATCCGTTTTAGGAGGATCACGAGACCGACAGTGGACAAATGAAATACCTGCCTGAAGTAGAAGCTGTTTTGAGAGATATTTGTATTAATAAACATGTTATTCATTCATTAATGAATCTAAAATACGGCTATTTCATATGTACATAGGTTGATTAATGATGCGTTGGACATACAAGGCTCAGGCTTTGCACCATGAAACCGGATAAACGGAAGGGTACTGTGCAACTCTCAACATGTATGTGCTGGATCACACGGTGTTTACCTTACCGTTCTTGAACATATTATTGAGCTATTTGGGTACCTACCTGTGATGAATGTGTTAGAACGTACATCCACCACGAGCGGTGTGAGGGAGGATGTGCCTGGTTTGGTTATGGGCGGACCACCACCATGCCCGGGATCTTTTTGGATGTGTCCGTTTTGGTTATGGGCGTACCACCACCATGCGCGGAAACTTTTCGGGAGCGTTGCCTGGTTTGGTTATGGGCGGACCACCACCATGCCCAGGATCTTTTTGGAAGGCTTGCTCGGTTTGGTTATGGGCGGTAGTTTGCTTGGATTGGTTATGAGCGAATCACCACCATGCCCAAGATCTTTTGGGTAAGGAGAGAGACGAGGTAAGGAGGAGAGAGAGTAGTCAGCGACTAGAGGAGAGCGTAGAATGGTTAAAAACGTGAAGGAGGCGAGTTTTTATAGTCCTGGGAGCTGTCTCCCTCCATCCTCCAGCTAGTGGAGGATGGTGGGGATCCCCAGGCTGGCCCTCGGCTCTCCTGCGTCTTCTGTCCCCACTTCTGTGTTTATTTGGCGAGATCTTATTTCTACATGGCAAAGTTGTGGTTCTGGGTGGATACCACGACACTACCTATTCATAGTTACCTAGGGGCAGGGACCCATTCGCAAAATCTTAACCCATCGTGGAATACGCTTTAGTGGGCTGGGCATCACTAATAATAATATTGATATCGCTTGGTGTTCAACTCGAATAGCCAATATCTAATGTGATGTCTTCCAGATTTTGTTCATAAAGGGAGTGGAAATGGGGTAACTTGGACGGAAGACCGTGCGTTGAAAAAGGATTCTGAAGAAAACTAATCGCTCCGACAAGTAGTCGATAAGGCTGCTTTAGCTGAGCGATATATCACGGCCTAACAATACACAACTCCCCCACGTTTAGGTGTGAACCTGGCGAGGGGTAAACTTTCAATCGAGCTACCCTCCTCACTCCTGAGCCTTCGGGTATAGAATATTTGTTATAAATCACAGGCTTTTCGTCGCTCTCCTCAGGTGAGTTATGGATACCCACATCCCCCAGGATTATTGTCCTTCTCTCAGCTGTATGAAACTAGCAACGCTCGCTCATTCAAGTAAGGTCGCGTCGTAAAGTCTCAATCGCATTCGATTTGGCTGATTGGCAGCAAAAAATATGTCACTGGCTCCAACATTTTCTAGGTTTACTAGCTACATGACGTTGCGTGGTTTCAGAAGGTGGTTGAAAGTGAGGTTTCTGTGCAAATGTATTGTATTTCCATGCTCAGTATAGTATAGTCTCATGATCATCCTGTCAGGCCGAAATGGACGGCCAGTCATGTCCTCACGCTATGTCTTCCGCCAAACTTGTATCCATACAAGGTATGAAGCAGTATTATGTGGCAGTCTCCACACCGGAACTTTTTCTTAGTTACCATGAACATTTCAGCTCGATCTGTTATGTCTGTGAGGCTGTAGCCCTGTCAAAGAACACAACAAGAAGTAGAAAAACGTGAAAAATATCGATTTTCGAACTTCCGTAACTCCGGCACCTGATGGTCCCGAGGGTTGTAATTTGGTATCAGGGGGCACCTCGATTATGAACGAAAAAACGTCACCGGAGACCCCAGGGGGCCCAGTCACTGGAGAGGGGCTACTTGTGTTGTCTTGTAAACGATTTCTTGGTCGCTGTAGGTAGGTATGGAGGTTTCGGTTTTCATGGCGGGTGGGGTGCTTCCCTATAATTGCTATGTCCCATTACAATGTGGCTGAACGTGCACCACACTGGCCTGAACGATTTGCTGCCTTACCCGCACGGAAATAATCTTTCGTCACGGTTGCTGTGTGCCTACTTGCGGAAGGGAGAATTCGTGGAGACGTAATTAGGGGCTCATACGTGTTCCGCCTGGTAATTCGCCCATTTCGCGGAGGTGAAGTTGGCCGTCTGAGCGCAATAAATGCCGCGGAAACATCTTCGCTAAACGAGGGTAGTTAACTTCGTTTAACGAAGGGCTGTGTCCTCGGAGACGCGTCTTGGGCCTGTCGTCGTTAATTTTTGTTGTCACTTACGCTGTGTGAACAAAAAGACTGAACCTTCTTTGTCAATATCCTTTCGAAAAACCTACCTTAGGTCGTCTCCCGTTACTCCTTAGTTGGAGTACGTGATATGAACAACACTCAAACTCTATGGTGGCGCCCCTTATTATAGTGACAGACATGGTGGCATTAAATCCGAGATCCATAAACGAAAATCAATTTTACTTGGGGATTTCCGTATCTAACTTTAGGGGACAGATGGTGTGAAGGATTAGATAGAAGGATCAGATACCTCCCTTTTATTCGTCTTCTACATATTCTCCAAATAACACCTAAAATAAATCCAATAACTTGCGTAATTTTATTCGCTGAGTAAAAATGTTTTATAACACCCCTCAAAATGATTTCTTTCACGTTTCAAGGGGCGTAGATTCCAAAAATGCAATGTCCGTACGCCGTGTCCTGTATAACTACTTCATTTTCGGTCTAAAAAATTCGTTCTTTCGCACACAAGTTCCATTTGGGTCCTAGTTGTGTCCCGAAACTTTGCAGCCCGATGGAATATACCCAAGGGTGTTATGGGTGAAAAATGTGGTGGGGGGGGGGGGGGATGGGTTTTTTGGGTGTTTTAGTAAAATGAGCTTTTGAGGCATCTTTTTCCATGTTTTTTAGAACGAAAATACAGAATATGAAGTCGATTTTGGCCAAAGATTGAAGCATTGAGGTTTTAACAAAGGTTCAGCTTCCAAAATTCATTTTTTATTAATCAAAAACCTGGGAAACGTTCTGAAATCACCATTAATTTGAATAATAACACCAGAAGAAGTGTCAACAGGAGAATCAAGGCTATTAAATTGCACTGTCTGTCAATGATCAAAGATAATTTGAAAAAAAAAGAGCGTAGTTCGTGTTTTTAGGGGCCAAAATTGGTGGAAACCATAAGAAATAGCTATTTAAATTATTGCACATGAAAGAAACAATAAAACCCCACCCTTAATCCTTTCTGTATATTTAAGTCCATCAGAATAACAAACCCACGTGACAAGGAATTTGCAGAGTTTTTTATTATGAATTTTGGAACTTGAACAGACTTTCACTGTGGTAAAAAGAACCATCTAGTGGATCTTTCTGAATCGAGTGCCACCTTTGGGGGATTGAAGTGTTGATTACGTGCAAGGTCAACTTTGTCTACAATTCGTAGGTAGTTCGTACCTGGTTTGTAATTTGGTGGCCTCCAGTGTACGAAAAAGTTAATTTTGTTCTTGTGGATTTGGCAACAGTTTAGCATTTTGAGGTATGGAAAGGTCCCTATTGATATTCAATATTAGTGCGAACATTCCGACAAGACGACATAAGATCATAAGACGAAATTCTCAAGGAAGAATATCTTGTGGGTATTGTAAAAGTCATCGTTGTTAACTAACATACCTACTCTTAAGTACAGTCGAATATAATTTCCAAAGACCAATGTAATTATTATGGTACAGAATGTAAATAAAGTTGGAGAGTGGGAGAATTGTCCTCCCGAATCTTGCCGCAATGCAGAGAGGTTGGTTTGCTCCCCCTTACAAAACACGCTTTGTTTCTCCCCTTCGCAACAAGGTGTCACTCGACGTAGCTCAAAGACGTCCTCCACGAGGGAGGACACCACCGGAGTACCGGGGAAGAACCTCCTCACGTCTAGGGGGGAAGACAAACGAAATTCTCACGGAGTCAGCAACTGCTGAGACCGAGCTCGTTATCTCTCAAGACAGAAGATGCAGTGAGTGGGTTTAGGACGAGGAACTGAGTGTTGGTGGGGGAGACTGTGTGAAGGACTTGAGAGGGTGCGAAGTAACGACCCTAAGTAACGAATTGGTGATTTTGATAACTTGTGCACCACTTTTGAGCCTTTTAGTTTACTCCATGTTCAAAAATGTATCAACGTACCTATATTGAAACTACTTCAAATTTCCACTTTCGATGTTCTCATTTTTTGCTACATGTTCATCCCTAGGGATGACTGGCTAATGCGTAACTGATGTACTCATCCAGGGTTTTGGGCATCGATGGACTTTGCCACCAGTTTCAATGCCAGCTGTTGTTGATTATTGTTGTTTTTCGTCGTCTTTTTCTCATAATATCTATAACATGGCATGAATATCTGGAGATTTTGACACGGAATAATAATGAATAATTTTTGCTTGCTGGCGGCATTTGTATGCTTACCATACAAATGCCACCAGCAAGCAAAGACCCTGATCAAAAATATGTGATCCGTCATTCAGTGTTGGTGTGTTATTTTCAGTTTCCCTTTGGAATCGAGATGTCAATTCCTTAAAACTCAGTGGTTTGCGTTTCAAGGTAAATATACGTAGAATCCAAATTTCTGTCCGCCGTACGCGGCACTTTCCTTAGTTACCATGAACAACAATTAATGAAATTTGGTTCGTAGATTGTAACAGTGCGGCTGTTGTCGAGTAGTTTTTTTGGTTCGGTGGAGACGGGGTCGGTGGGTGGAAGCCTCTCGCTGGTCTAGGAGGGGGACTTTCGAAGGTCCACCCCCACTGCTACACTCTGTCACATGGTAGCAGAGCGTGGTTTGGTAGTATGCGCTGAGCAATTCACCGCATACTCCCAGAAGGATTCCTTTACTAACAACCTGTCCCTTTGATTATGCATACATCTATTGGCTTCCCCGCCCCCTTTCCCCCCTTTAAAGCGTTAGTATAATTAAAGTATACTGAGCTCATAAGAAGGCAATTGATGCCTTGTCCCAATTGGCAAGTCCCAATAGTTGTTCCATCCTAACGATGGAGGTTGATCACCTAGAGGTTGCCCAGATGAGCACAATTCACTGGACAACAACCTCTGACAACATTATCCGCCAATACTCGTATGTAGGAGCTTTGTTTTCTACCACTAAAATATTAATGAGGTAGTACCATTACGATGGAGGTTAGTCACCTTGAAGTTTTTCAGATTTCGTTTCTTGAACCAGAACTTCATACTACATTTCGTTCCCATACTTGTGCTACCCAGAAACGTATGTCATGTGGGGGAGGATGTAACAGTGCGGCTGTTCTCGAGTAGTTTTTTGATCCGGTGGAGACGGGATCGGTGGTTGGAAGCCTAATCGATATCCCTTTTTAGCCAGTGATAATCTCGCTGGTCTAGGAGGGGGACTCTCGATAATCCTCCCCCACTGTCACACTCTGTCCGAAGATCTCATTTGGGGTCTAGTTGGTCCTCGAAGCTCGGCGTTGTCAGTCATCTGTAAGGGGTGGAAAATAGGGGTAGACATTTTCAAAACGCCATAGCTCGAAAACTTTCGATAGAAGGCTGTGGTTTTTATGACGTTTTCAAATTGATTCATTAAAATGTATTGATGGATAATCTCGTTGCCCTAGGTTGTAATAACTTTGGGCTGAGTGGGTTTCCATGTTAGTAAGATATGCAAATTAATTTGGCAAAGCATTGAATGAGCTCGCAGTATGAACAAAAGCTGTTACCAGGCAAGGATTCCTTCCCTAGGTATTGAACGTTTTTCTCGAATCTTAGTAGGTTTCTTCGTAACCACTATTCGGTGTATAGTCCTTATAATACGATAACTTTCCGTGCTCGCAGTTTAGAAAATAATAGTTTTTATGTGTTACATACACCGAATGTAGTAAATACCAGCCAAGTTTCAGAGGTAAAATTATATGAGATGAGCCTAAAGGTTCAAAGTAAACTTTCTCGAAAGGATCCCTCAAGATACCTTCAAATTTAGTATTAGTATTTAGCTACATTTTGCTCATTTTATTCCATTTCGTCACTTGATACTGCGTATCCAACATGAACTCCACGTTCGGATTACCTCGCCCCGAAAACGGGGCGAATGTAAGGATTTGGATGGGAAGGACTAGCATCCCTTCCTGGGGCGTTTTCTCTGTATGAATCTTGTAATATTAAATTAGCGAAATATATTAATGTATTGTACAATTTTTTGCAGATGGGAGATGTTGGGAGAAGGAGGCCATGATAGGGGCGGAGGATGAGGGAGGACGAGGGAGGAGGTGGCGGGAGCGGCCGAAAGAACGACCGTCGAGTCTCGTCAAGTCCTGGTACGGAGCTCTTCAGGAGGACGACGACGGATCCCAGAAGACTCTGCTTCCAGGTGAGGAGGCCATGCAATTTTTTCCTGCCAAGTTATTGGCTGGTTATAATGTCACTCGGCTCATCCATCCAAATTTACGTGAGATTCAAGTAGGAATAGATGGAAGAACCTTTTTAGGTTCCACTGGGTTTGTCCACGCAAGAGTTCATAACTGGGTTCTGTTGTTGGTAAGGTGGAGGAGTGTCGCCAGTGGGATCCTGCATCGAACCATACAAGCCACCACCGTCGCCTTTTAGAAGCAGAAGTCCCGATTTGCCAATGTTACATCCATGTGGTGCGAATTTTGAAAGTGGAGTTATGACACTTGGATACCTGGAGAATTCCAGGTTTTTTTTCTAAATCTACATTCAAAGTGTTGACATTGTTCGCGATGTAAATATTACCACAGCGCCTCTGCCGGGCAACCGATGAACTAGACGTGAGATAATACATTGTGTATTTAAATAATAATTATGGAGAGATTGTTCATAACACGCGGTGGGGGGAGAGGGGGGAGGATCTTTTAGGTTTAGGTTAGATAGGGTTGTAAGAGCTAAAATTCTTTGATTACAAGTAGGTACCTACTTGATGACTTGTATTGGTGCCCGCCCGATACGAGAACCACAGACGCCGCGAACTTTAATCCCAGACGGGGATATACAGATCGAACGCTCTAGCTCGCTTGGACTCCCCGGCCCCAGCCTGGGAGGCCCAGGGGGGTCAGAAACGACGAAGAAACAAATGATTCAGTACTTGATACAAGTATTAAGGTTGAATTAGGGTCAAATTATCGATCCTGTTTTCTTCAAAGATGTGTGGGTACGACCTATGAAGTGTGGTCGCAGTACATGCATTATAAACACACACACACAAACGCGCGCGCGCGCTCCACACACACACACACACACACACACACACACACACACACACACACACACGCGCGCACACACACACACACACACACACACACACACACACACACACACACACACACACACACACACACACACACACACACACACACACACACACCATACACATTTCTTTATACATTTTGTCAATCACGCGTATTCACTTTATAATCAAGTAGTAGGTAGGTAATGGTGGCGGTAGGGTTCGAGGATCTAATTCCGCTAATGTAACCGTCAATGACATCAAGACCAGTTATTTTGCGCTCAACTTTCAAACATTTTCCTAATTAATTGGGCTTTTCCCTTGAGGATCGCATGTCCGCCGGTGATTAAACGGGGTCCTTCGGAAACGTCTATTTTTAGAGGGTTAGTGACGTTCTTCGCATAATCTCTTTTAGGAAATTTCGCTTCTCATATAATAGTTGAAACATCCCACTCAGAAGGCCCGGTTGGAATAATTGAATTAGATCTTCCGTTTTATACTACGTCAAATCGTAATAGAAGCTAGTCGGAAAAACGTCCTTTCTTGGATCACACCATGGTCAGTGTGGTTTATGAGGTGTTGTACCTATTTCAGTTTATTGGGAAATCTCGTTTAATGACTAGAGTGATTTTGAAAAGAAATAGGTCTTTCTGGACAAAACACATCATACACATCATCACATGTTCAAGGCTGCCAGGCCCAAGGAAAAAGTGGTTCTGGCCCCAATGAAATATACAATAATGTTTCAAAGATGTAAAAGTTGCATCTCAACAACCTCAATTGAGTCTTGCAAAAATCAATCAGTCGTTTTAGTTTACTGAACTCATTCACATTTTTAGCAGGAGCCGTACATCTCAACTACCCACCCTCTACTTAGTAACTACAGGTTTTTATGGGATCCCTACCAAGTCGTACTGTTGGATTTCGATGAAGTCATGTGGTACCCACTGGCGATCCACCCTTATCTACCATCAGTATTTGAGCTTTTTAACAATATAGTTATATTGTATATAGTGACGGGAATTTCAAGAGTTTTGCGAATAGGTGTAACTTGTGATCCAGACTGATGAAGAGCGTTGTCGCTTGTGATCAGCCACAAACAAGCCTCAACTCATATCTTTACAGCAACATTAACTGGTTAATTTTACGGATCGATTTATTTTAATTAATCAAAATATTCAATACCGGCATGTTCATGATAGTTGCAAAGGAGCCACATCCGGTGGCAGACGTTTTTTCACGTCATTCAAATTTGTTACCGCTGTGTGACGCCCTCTTCGACAAACGCCTGTTTTGACCAAAACAAAAATCAAGTTCGTTCGACCGAACGCGCCGGGTCCAGTTTCTAGGTCGGGGACCTGGCTTGCAGCGGAGACTGTCGTTTCACAAGCCGCTTCCTTGCACAAGAGCGAACACCAGCAGCGCCCGGCTCCCAGAATCCACCTGGATGAGGAGTCCAAACGTTGGCCAAGACCTGCACGGGTTTCCTCACCGTCGGACACCGAATGTTTCTCGCCCAAAATAAAAACTCCTTCATGTACCCGACTGCTTGATTTTTAACTTTACTTGATTTTGGTTTATTATTTTCAATAATGAACCTTTGGAATCGAGCACGTAAAAGAAAGATATCGCCCGCCCCTCCTCAAAATTTGATGGTTCCCTTTTCAAGGTACGTAAAATCCGAAAGTGGAATAAAACGATTTCTGTTCATCCGCCATACGCCGTGCTTCTCACTTTTCTTAGTTACCATGAACCAAAATTAATGAAAATTGGTTTGTCTGTCCCATTTGGGGTCTAGTTGGTCCGCGAAGCTTGGCGTTACTGTCAGTCATCTCTAAGCGGTGAAATTTTCAGAACGCCGTAGCTCGAAAACTTTCAATAGAAGGTATAGTTTTAGTAGTTAGTTTTAGGTATAGGCATAGTAGGTGTAGTTTTTTAAATGTTTTTAAATTGATCTCAAACGAAAGAATTTTTCGAGACCACCCGGAGCGTTGTACGACCAGTCGTTTGTTTGCACCGAACAGCTTCGTCAACATGATCGTGAATGAAACTGTGTAAATCCGGCCCAGATGTCATCGCTAGGGAGCATCTGACTATAATCACGGATGGCTGTATGACGTCTAGTTGGCTGTTTTGGGACATCTTTTCATTTCAAGAATGATGGCTCTTTAGATTTTGTTGATAGGTAAGTAGGTACTTTTGTAACTTGAACAAACGTTATGCTTTATGAACAACAGTAAATAATAGATGATTGAGTAATTGAAACCTGCGCATTTTTATGAAACTGTAATTCCCGGGCCGGCTCCAGTACTCGATTTAGGGCTTTTCGTGTGGGGGGGGGGGGGGGGGGGGGGGCTCGAGGGTAGGTATTGACCACGCAGAATGGGTATCTATACAGGTAAATAATAAAACGTTGTGTAATAATTTCCAGCGTTTTTTCCCCTATAGTCGAGTCTTTGTTTTTTGGACGCATATCTAGGAAAAGTATCCGAAAATGAGTCTGGATAACTCTGATAGTAGGTACCAGGACATTTTAATGTTAGATGGAACAATGTGGAGGCCCATACCGCTAAATACAAGCCGCTTTCCTACAAGATTTCGACCGCCGAATTATAATAATATATTATTGCCAGCCGGCTCATATCTAGCGCAGTCGCGCTCAGGACACCGTCGAGTAAGCGTCGAAGAGTGTCTTATCGCATCTTATTTACGTCTTGGTCGTGTCTGCCGGCCGATCTGACACGTCGAAGCAATCAGTAGCGCGATGGGAAAGGATAACTCAGGTAATAAACGCCCTCCCATAGATCCTCCACCAAATAACGCGTTTATTACACGAAATCATTCGCTCGTTCGACCTGAATGACATTCCGTCGGAAACTGTGGAACGAGAAGACCAGCCCTCAGATAAATCCCCTTCCCACGAACATCAACCATACAGCAGTTATACATAATCTTTTTGTGAACGAAATAAAGCGTAAACGCTGCTAATTATTACACACCAGGTTGCTACTTACCTCCATAGATGCCTCTGCTGTGTAGATAACTGTTGTCTGTACTCAATACCTACCAGGATGGCCTACAAGTTACATAAGTGCCTATCAACAATATCCAAAATAACCATCATTCTTAAAATGAAATAATATCAGGGAACAGCGAACTCGATTTCATACAGCCATGCGTGATTATAGTCAGGTGTTCCCTAGCGATGATATCTGGGGCTGGATGCATACCGTTCATTCACGATCATGTTGACGAAGCTTTTCGGTGTATCTTCAGGGCCTCACTGTGAACGAACGGCTGGGCGTACAGTGCTCCGTGTGGTCTAAAAAAATTCCCAAGTTCGGTAACTATTTAAAAACGTAAAAATTCGAGGTAAAGGCGTCTTGACAATTTCTACCCCCTATTTTAGAGATGCCTGACAGTAACGCCGAGGTTCGCAGATCAACTAGACCCCAAATGGGACCCACAAACCAAATTCGTTAATTTTGGTTCATGGTAACTAAGGAAAGTGTGAAGTCAGCTGACGGACAGAAATTTCTCAATTCCATTGTCGGATTCTAAAAGGAAACCATCAAATTTTGAGGTGTGGGGGGAGGGGGTTGGGATTTTTTCTTTCATGCTCGATTCCAAAGTTCATTATTGAAAATAATAAACCAAATCTGGTAAAATGTATCTACGAACCTGTAGGTGATGCAGTTGAAGTTAAAAAAGCTGCAAAACGCCGATACCCCTCCAGCAGCGTGTAAAAAAAAAATACGAGAAGAGCACTGGTCCATTATGGACGGATTCTGATTATACCTTCATACAGTGCACCAGATATCAAGCATTTGGGCGCTCAAAAAACTAGGTATTGTTTTTGAAACCCAAAATGTGTAAATTGCTATGGCCAACCGACATTAACATTTTTTAAAGTTAATGTAGGTAGGTACTGAGAAATTTTTTTTAGGTACTGAGAAAAAATGTTTACCTTATCAGTGCAAAAAGATGTGATCTGCCCCCCTCCTCAAAAAACTCTTGTAAAAATTTACCCGCCAAGAAAAGTTCCTCGGCCGCAAATAGGATTGATATCAATTTTGCCCGCCAAAATAGCATATAGGCCAGCTTATATACCTGGGGCCTGACCTTTGGAATGCAAGCTATGATGGGGTCCTCCATCTGGACAAGACAGAGGATGTTGTGGTTCTGGTGGGCAAAGCCGATGATGTGGCAGTAGTGATAAAAGACCGCACTATTGATGAGGGACTCCAGTGGAAACTCAACCAGTCAGTTAGGAGAGTTCTGCTTTGGATAAGGGAGCAAGGGTCGCAGCTTGCAGTCCACAAAACCGAGATCGAGCTGCTCACCAGGCTTGTCGACCCGAGTCATCCTGTTCCAGGTGGAGGACGAAACCATCAATTCGTCGCACTTACCGGCACCTGGGAGTAACGCTTGACTCGAGGTTGACCGATCCTTTTTGCGGCTGAGGTGGTTTTCTTGACGGGTAAATTTTTACAACAGGATAGGTGTTTTATGTTCTTCGTGGGGGGGGGGGGGGGGTGTCGCATTACCCAGCAACTCCTTCAGAATCTACCTCGTAAAACACTCAGCTCACTCAAAACTACAACGCGATGATACGCAACACGTACTTTCCGTTCCGCCGGAAATATGCTGAGATAATAATGACCCGTAAACCACAAAAACCAGGCCATAACCCAGCTAGCTACCGTCCAATAAGCCTACTGCCTAAGCCTGTCTATTTTCTCAAAAATATTTGGACACATGTTACCAAAGCTACTCCCTTATTTCTGCCTTCAACAGCTCCACAGAGTTGACGAAGAGATACCGGAGGCATTTGAAAACGGCGAAATAATATGTCGAGGCGTGTACCGTAAATTTAAGGCTGAAACTTCGTTAGAACCTCAGTTTTCCACTCTTCGGTCAAAATCGACTTCATATCCGGTCTTCTTGCCTTAAAAAACGTGGAAAACGATACCTCACAAGCTCATGTTACTAACGTACCAAAAACGCTGCAAAGTCCTTGTCCAAAGGCCGTGAAATGTACAATAAAACAATAAAACATGGGTTTATTATTCTATTGTACATACCTACAGAAGTGTTGGCTGTTCATTTAATGTTTCTTCCGTGTGAAATAATTGAAATAGCTATTTCTGATGGTTTTCACAAATTTTGGCCCCCCAAAATCGACCATCAAACAATCAAAATCGACTTCATGTTATAGGTCTTCTCACAACTAGGGCCCCAAGATGGAGCATGTGTGCGAGACAACGAATTTTTTAGACGGAAAATGAAGCTGGTATGCGTGATATGGCGTTCGGCGGACGGACATTGCATTTTCGGAATCTACGCGCCTTGAAACGTGAAAGAAAATATTTGAGGGGGTGCTATGAACATTTTTTGCTGTGCAAATACATAGGTGTATTATTCACAGAATAATGAACCAAAATGCGATATCCGTCCGTCGTATGCCGTATCATCCATGTCTACTTTATTTTCGGTCTAAAAAATTCGTTCTTTCGCACACAGGCTCCATTTGGGTTCTAGTTGTGTCTCAACTAGAACCCGTGGAACATATTCAACTCGTGGAATATATCCACGAATCACTCCTATCCGCATGTGGCAATCTATGTCCAGTGGTTCCCAGGACCGAAACATTAGAGAAAAGGGTATGGGGCACTACGTCCGGTTTTGTTTATATTTATAGAGTTTATTTTTATAATAACACGTGGCTTGATGCTGCAGTATTCATTTCATCTTTGTTGACTATGACACTGCATGGCGGTACTTTTCTCTGTTCCAGCAGCAAAGGTGAAATGGCAGTCGAGCTTAGCTCTGGGTTCGTCGCTGCTGTCCCGGCTGAGCAAATCCCGGATGGAGCTGGAACCATCTGGAGGAGACCAACTGCGGAAAGTCCACACGTCACCCTGGCTTGCGCTCACCAACTCCGAACCGATGAAGCCCATCAACAGGCTGCGGCACAACACCATGTGTTCCAGGTACCCACTATAAACCTGAACCAGTCATTGACAGTGATCTAAAATAAAATAAAATAAAATATGATGGGCAATAAAAAAATAAAATAAAGATGATGATTGATGGGTAATAAAAAGTAAAATAAAATAAAATTAAAATTGTGATGGATGAAGCTTCTTTTGGGAGTTGTGAGTGGATATCTTGGGCTGATAGCTACTTGCCGCTACTCTTATAAACTCTGTACCTGATACATTTGGAACCCGATGACTATGTCCCAAATGAAGTGGTATTTTACTTCACGGTTTGATGGTTAACGAGGAGAGACCTTCCTGATTGAATATGGATGGAATGTGAAAGGGGAAAATAGTAAGGAGTCGATTTCAAGAGTGAAGCTAATCCTAAAGATAATGATGTTCTTCAAGTATGCCGTGTTATGGGCATTTTCTATAAAATTGGTCAAGTACTGACGTTATACCTACTTCGTGAGCCTAAAAATAATCGGGAATTGTCATTAGGTAATGTTACAGACACAATTTGCGTTCAACATAGAATCGTGATATTATAAATTAACAACACAATCCATATAAGCACAAACAATTTGGGAGGTTAGAGAGAGAGAGAGAGAGAGAGAGAGAGAGAGAGAGAGAGAGAGCATTGAGCATGAAAAGAATTTTTGGAACAATGAGGGCCTTTGCAAGGAAGCATGTTGATATCAGGAGGCAGGAAACTCTTTAAATGATGTGCTTCCCCAAATTTCCCCCCATATCTTTCGTTTCTAGATCAGCTTGATTGTTCCTAGTGAAGCCCTTCCCCTGCTGAAGAATTTTTGGAACAATGAGGGCCTTTGCAAGGAAGCATGTTGATATCAGGAGGCAGGAAACACTTTAAATGATGTACTTCCCCAAATTTCCCCCCATATCTTTCGTTTCTAGATCAGCTTGATTGTTCCTAGTGAAGCCCTTCCTCTGCTGACGAATTTTCTCTTTCACTGGGCTCCTCTCCCTTTATTCGCTACAACACGAGCCAATCACTGTAAATCTTTTTTCACGTTCTTACTATTATACGCTCACCTTAGATGATGATTGATTGTTATTACTGATGATTATTTAACCACCGTACTACTATTGGAATCGGCCAAGAAGAAAACCACCCTCTAAAATTGATCGTTTCACCGGCGTGGTTCACTCGTATGACCGGACTTCATTCATTTTGTGGTGCAAGTAAACGAGTACCCGACCACCTACTTTCCACTCTGAACAACAAACATAACTCAAAACTCATCGAAGACGTGAGATATTTTCTTTATTATGCGTAAATCGACGCCATTCATGTGTTTACGTGATGGATTACCTAAAGATGAATTCCGTATTCTGATTTTACTTCCAATAAATTTGTCTTCGTCCAATCTTTCTGTTTATATCTTGTACTATGACGTTGGTTCTTGGTTCTTCGAAACGAGAACCCAGAATCGCTCATGCCGTATCACCCTGCGCCCTCCTCCTTCGTGACACGTTTGTCCCACTTTCTTTCACGAGTTCTATTATTCCTCCGTTTTCGTGTTTCTAACGACCCTCGTGGATGATTCTGATTGAGTTTATGATTCATCTCTTCTCTACGCTTTTATTCCTCCTCGCTCCTCATTTTGTCTCTTGTTTTGAAAATATGAGTTCTGGGGTTTTTTCAAATATTTAATTTTCTATTCATTTCATGCTTCGAAACTCCCAATTACTAGACGAAGTCCGTTTGTGTGCTGACGTTCACGTCCAGATTACACCTGTTCATTCAATGTTCCTGGAATGCTGCGCCTCAGTGAGGTAAAACATCAATGAATTAATATTACCTATCAGATTTTTGGGTCGAATCCAAAACCAAAAGGTCAGACGGAAACGTAATATGGCGTGTAGAGATCCCAATCAGGCCAAAAAGCTCTTCATAACAGTAAACCTTACTATATAGAATTATATCGGTCACTCTTCTGTAATGCTGTTTTGCGCGCGCGCTATACCCTTGACAAGCCTCATGCTACTCGAGTGAACAGTCTTAGTGAGCTGAAATATTGAGGGTTGATACCCAGTTGGTTCCATATGGGTTTTTCATCCCCCACAAACAACAGTAGGTACGTAATACCTAATTAATTGTTAATTAAATCTCATGAAATTCAGGAAAACCAAAAGGTCAAACGGAAACGTATATGACGTGTAGAGATCCCAATCAGGCCAAGAAGCTCTTCATAACAATAAATCTTGCTATATAGAATTATATCGGTCACTCTTCTGTAATGCTGTTTTGCGCGCTATACCCTCGTCATGCCTCATGCTACAAGTGAACAATTTTAAAGAGCTGAAATATTGAGGGTTTATTCCCAGTTGGTTCCATATGGGTTTTTTTATCCCCCTCAAACAACAATAGGTATGTATTTACCTACTTAATTGTTAGTTAAATCTCATCTTGGGTGATACTCTCATGAAATTCATGACCATTCTGTTTCGTTCGCGCATGTGCTAACCATTCCTAGGATAGAAAGAGAGATGATCGGTATTTTGACCCAAATCCTGCGCCCTTGGGAACTCACTCAATGATGGCCTCCGTGGCGTTCAAGGATCGCAGTACATCCGAAGATTTATCTCGGTACTGAATGCCTAGTAGATACTTACCCACATCGCTGAGCTTCATCAAGATGCTACCAAAAATACTCAGTGTTTCCTAGCCGAGAAAAATCAACTCGCGAACCCCATGAAAATTGCGATTTGCGAATTATACCTAAAATTCTCAGACCATGGAACCAGGTACTGATTTACGACATGAGCTACGCATTGGTTGGTTGCATCATCTTCTCTGCTGGTATTTTCAAGATTGGATCCTTTCCCGTCTTTGCCTACTTTCTGCTTTTACTCTTTCAGTTTCCTGATAATCAATAACCTTTTAGTGTCAAGGGTTCGTATCGGGAAGTAGGGAACTGTTCTTTTGAGAGTCGCATGACCCAAGACAATAAAAAGTCAATCTTTTCCCCCGGTATCAGGTTCTGTCAGCTTCAGTCCGCCCATTCTACGAGTCCTAAATGTCCTCTGTGCACTTACTGCTAACTGTTGTTGTTGATACTCAATTACCACAACTAAAACTAATGAAATATTACTAGGTATTTGATAGATGGCTCCTTTCATTCTATCTCGGCCATTTTCAGCTATTTTTGAAGAATTTGAAATTCCGACTGCAGTGGTGATTGCAGACTTTAAATTGTACTAGCTACCTACACATAAACCTATTCCGAAATTTTCATAGACGTCTGGACCATCCAAAATAGCATTTTACTATCTGCCAACTGTCATTCGTTTTCTCCCGCCTCCCCTCTGTTATTCCCCAACCCAGAGTCTCGATTGTTGAAAAAAAAATATTTATAGTTATTTTATATCAGTTAATAGTTATTTTATAAGTTATTAGTTATAGTTATATCGTCAATAATTATTATAATTGTTACTTTTGCATAATAGGCATGATATGAAAATTGAGAATTCCCTGGTGTTGTTCTTCATGACGAAAGATTTGTCAATTTGAAAGAGGCGACAAGCCCTCTTTGTGGGGTGTAGGTAGTACGATTGTTGATAATCATCTACATTGATCACTATTTTTAGTCATAGCCTAATGGATCAGGCAGGCTACCAATATTAATACACTTCCGCTATTTCGCGCGTTGATTGGTTGTACACAGTAGACTCAAACGTTATTATGCCTTTTGATTAATGATGTGCACCTCTTTCACTGATGGATCACTTACGTTTTGGAAAGAAAAAGCTATTACATTCTTGATTGGAGGTGGATCCTTGAATGGTTCCGCTTTTCGCTTTCTTGAGACGACGAGTCTGTCGTGTTTCTTAGTCATTCAGCGTTGGTTGGTACGTGCGAGGTGTTCAATGTATGTAAGTACTTAACATCTAATTTTGCTGTTATTTTATAAGGTGGTGTGGGACGTATTAATCTAGAGTTGCTAGGTTTTGTGTACAGTAGTATATTTTACGCCAGAACGAATCAGGAGCAAATTCGGGTCCGTGTGATTGTTGTTCTGCCTTATATCTACCCGGTTCCTTGTAATCTACCATATCTTTCGGAATAACAATCCAAATTAGCTGATTTTATGAAGTGTGCTGGCCCCATCTAAATTTCATGAAAATCCATCCGTTACTAACTTGTGTGTGCGCAAACGCAAACGTAAAATCTCTGAGACTCTCGTACCTCCGGTTCTATTCAACTGACTTCTGTCGATTTTTTCAGGTCGGATCCCTGATAGTTCTCTATAAATTTCACTGAAATCAGAATGAATTATTTAGCGCATCCGCAAACATGGACTCCGTCGTTCATATTCCAAGATCTGTTTCGTAGGTAGTGTTGCTACAACGGTAGACGGTAAGTAAATCTGCACATGAACAAACCGAAGCTCTATTTTGAATGTAGGTAATCAGTTTCAGCTGCACATCGCAGTAGACTGACTTTGCTGTGGACTTGGTGAGATTTAGGACAATGAGGCCTGATAGTTGTCCCATCGGTGCCGAACTGCAAAGCTGGATCATACAGTCTTGTTTTTCTACAATCAGGGAATGGGGAGACAGTGAAAGAACCTCACATTGGTGCATAGTGCATAGTGGCCGCGGTACCCTGTCACGTCATGAACTTGCGTCCGATCAGCTGCTCTTCCGTCTGATGAGTGATTCCGTAATTCGATCAATTTTATTGTTTTATTATTTTCAACTAGAAGGAAAACCCGTTGTGCTAAATACGGGCTCTAGAGCAGTTGGCATCGAAGAAAAGCCACGCAGAATTCGCGCTTGATAATGGCAGTTTCACAAACTTCTCATAGCTTCTGACGACGAGTCTCATCGCTACCCTGGAACCCTTCGTGAAATCCTGCAACTCCACTCCCAACTAAGCATCACCCCTCAATCTCAAGTTTTTTATTTTTATTTTCATTTTGTTTTGTTTTTTTGTTTACGTTTCTATGTTGATCTCGAACTTGAGAATTTTTTTTAGGCTACCCGGAGCACATTGTGCGTCCAGCCGTTCGTTTGCACCGAAAAGCTTCTTTTTTTTTAAATTTATTTGGCATTACGTACATTTTGTATACAGCCATACATTAATGTAAAACATCATACAGTTGTTTATTTACTTAGATTTATACTGGATTTTATATGTTGATATTGCATTTAGATAAAAACTTAAATATTTCTTTGTAGACCACTACATTGTTTGATGACAAAAGAGAAAAAGTCCAAACCGAGACTGGTCTTCCTCACAACCGCGTTAAATAAATTTATTCCGTCATTCCCATATTCGGGGAATTCCATAATTAAATATTCTAATGTTCCACTGTGATAACCGCATTTCTGACATTGTGATGACTCCCGTGAGCCGAGTTTGTGGAGGTAATAGTCGCATACGCCGTGGTTTACCCTTAGACGGAATATCGGTCGGCACGCTGCCTTATCCAACCCTTTGTTCTTAAACCAGGGTACTTGCGGCGGATTCGGTTGAATTCGTTTGTACGTTCTACCGTTCGGTGACTCTACAAATTGATCCTTCCATTTCGCGTAGGTAGTACTGCTTCTTCAATAACGACGCATATTCTTCCACCAACACTAGATGGTCTAGAGCATGATCGTGAATGAAACGGTATACATTCAGCCCAGATATTGCTAGGGTGTATGGAATCGAGTGTTTCGTGATATATTTCATTTGAAGAATGATGGTTGTTTTCGATTTTGTTGATAGGTTTTTAATTTGAACAAAAGTTGTGCTTGTTGAATAGCAAAAAATAATTAAATAGGTAACTATTGATTGAAATTTTCAATCCTCCACATTTGTTTAATCCACCCCATTTTTATGAAACTTCAATTCCTGGTCGGCTCCAGTACTAGATTTTTCCTGTGGACGGGGGGGGGGGGGGGGGGAGCATAAGGGTATTGACCACAGAAAACATTGAGCTTCGCAGAAGCGGAATCTATGCAGGTAAATAGTAAACCTTAGTATATCAATTTGCAGCGTTTTATGATTTCTTCTTCAGATGTTCGTCCCTCCTGTCGATGGCGTCCTCGTCCCGGTACTCCATTTCGACGGATGGGCAGTACGTGCCGGTCCCTCCGAGCCGATCGTCTCCGCCGACCACCCCCAGCCCGCCAGCTCCCCAGCAAAACATCCTCTGCAAGCTCTGCCTTTCCAATGTCCCTATGCCCGAGACCTGGACGCTCCAGTGCAACTGTTCCTTCTGTGCTGAAGTAAGTACCTACCATGGAATAAGGAGTGATTTGAAATGCCGGATGCGAGACCCTTGGCCCTGATACAGAATTAGTGGCAACAAATTTGTTGAAACTACCTTCGTGTCAAATGGAGAAGAATATCGAAACACGGAATCTTTGTTGCTTCCGAGTCTGCGAAGCAGCGGAAGCCTTGTGTTCACTTTCGTGAGCCAAAAAATTTTTGTCTTCAGAAATCAAAATTTCCACTTGCATTTTGCGTTTCAAAGCCTACTGAACAAATTTGGTTCCGTGTCTGTCGGTCTGTGAGTCTGTGAGTCTGTGAATCTGTGAGTCTGTGAGTCTGTCCGCATATCCTTGTTACAGCCATAACTTCCACGATTTTGAATTGATTCAGCTCAAATTTTGAGGGATGGTGCGGATAAGGCCCCTTGAGGTCCCATACAAATTTCAACATGATTGATCCAGCGGTACGCCCTGCGCATGCGCTAACGTTAAATTCAACAAACACGCATAACTTTCACAATTTTGATTCAATTTCGCTCAAATTTTCAAGGGTTGTTTGGACAAGGCCTAGTGAGTTCCAGTATGAATTTCAGCATGATCGGACCCTCGGTGCGCTCTGCGCATGCGCTGGCGTGAAATAGATTCAATTTCCTTGTTACAGCCGTAGTAACCAAAGATTTCACCCAATTTCAATGTAATTCTCAGGGATTAAGCGGGTAGGGCCCATTGAGGTCCCATATAAATTTCAACATGATAGAGCCAGCGGTTCGCCCTGCGCATGCGCTCTGTCTGTCTGTCTGTCCTTCTATGCACGGCCAAACGGCTCGACGGATATCGACCAAATTTGGCACGAATATCCAGTAGGCTCCCAAGTTGTGCAACGTCGCATTTTCAATTCCCTGACCATAGCGGAACTATGGTCGACCATGGTCAACTCCTGAATGGCTTGACGGATATCGACCAAATTTGGCACGAATATCCAGTAGGCTCCCAAGTTGTGCAACGTCGCATTTTTAATTCCCTGACCATAGCGGAACTATGGTCGACCATGGTCAACTTCGTTAATTGAAATGGTAACCCCTATTTTTTATCGCGTATTCGTAATCTACGTGAAATTCTATCTACGATCGACCCGTCGGACTACCCCCGCGGTCGACCATAGCGCATCCATGGGCCCCTCCATGGTCGAATCCCGAATTGCTCAACGGATATCGACCAAATTTGGCACGAATATCCAGTAGGCTCCCAAGTTGTGCAACATCGCATTTTTAATTCCCTGACCATAGCGGAACTATGGTCGACCATGGTCAACTCCTGAATGGCTTGACGGATATCGACCAAATTTGGCACGAGTATCCAGTAGGCTCCCAAGTTGTGCAACGTCGCATTTTTAATTCCCTGACCATAGCGGAACTATGGTCGACCATGGTCAACTTCGTTAATTGAAATGGTAACCCCTATTTTTTATTGCGTATTCGTAATCTACGTGAAATTCTATCTACGATCGACCCTTCGGACTACCCCCGCGGTCGACCTTAGCGCATCCATGGGCCCCTCCATGGTCGAATCCCGAATTGCTCAACGGATATCGACCAAATTTGGCACCAATATCCGGTAGCCTCCCAAGTTGAATGTAGGCGCATTTTTAATTCCCTGACCATAGCGGAAATATGGTCGACCATGGTCAACTCCTGAATGGCTTGACGGATTTTGATAAAATTGGGCACAAATACCCGGTAGGGTATTGGATTTTTCCGTCGTTTGTTGGTTCCACGATACTATGTACAGCGAATCTCGGATAGCGAGCGAAGCGAGCGGTCAGGCTAGTTATGTATAATGGACGTAATGTATTATGGAAGTCATGTTATGTATAATATGTATATTTCATGTAATGTTATGTAATGTTATGTAATGTTATGTTATGTAATGTAATGTTATGTAATATTTATATTTAACGTTATGTAATGTAATGTAATGTAATGTAATGTAATGTAATGTTATGTTATTTTGCTTCCGAGTCTGTTCTATTTTATAATGGGTCACTCTGATTGTGACGAGGAAGCTCCTGTGCCATCACCTTGGCAGTGTATTTCTCCTTTGGGGGTTCTCCTATTTTTGGTGTATTATTCTGTGAATAATAACCTATGTATTCGCTCAGCAAAAAATTTTTATAACACCCCCTCAAAATGTTTTCTTTTCCGTTTCAAGGTGCGTAGATTCCAAAAATGCAATGTCTGTCCGCCGTCCGCCGTCATTTTCGGTCTAAAAAAATCGTTCTTTCGCACACATGCTCCATTTGGGCCCTAGTTGTGTCCCAAAACTTTTCAGCCCGATCGGAATATACCCAGGGGAGTTATGAGTGAAAATGTATATAAAAATAGATACTTTTTGTGTTTTAGTAACATGTTAGTAAAATGAGCTTTTGAGGTATCGTTTTTCATGTTTTTGGGGACGAGAAGACCGAATATGAAGTCAATTTTGACCGAAGAGTGGAAAATTGAGGTTGTATCAGATGTTCAGCTCCCAAAATTGATTTTTTATGAGTCAAAAACCTGGAAAACCGTCTGAAATCACCATCAATTTGTAGAATAACACTAGAAAAGTATCAAAAGGTGGATCAAGTCGATTAAATGTTACTATCAATGATCAAAGATAATTTGAAAAAAAAAAAAAAAAAAAAAAAAAAAGAGCGTACCTACCTAATTCGTGTTTTGGTGGCCAAAATTGGTGGAAACCACCAGAAATAGCTATTTCAATTATTTTATATGAAAGAAACAATAAATAAACAGCCATCGTTTCTGTAGGTATGTCCAATAGAATAATAAACCCATGTGACAAGGACTTTGCAGCGTTTTTTTAAATGGCTACCGCATGGCGACAGCGGTATTTTCCTTAGGTACTATTCGCCCACGTTTTTTTATTCATGGTGTCATAAGTTTAATGGCAGATCAGATATTAGGTACCATCAGCTTTCGCTGCGGCTCATGCTTTTAGTTTCCTATTTTTCCAGTGTAGAGAAATGCCGAAAGTACTTAAGTCTCCATTCTTCCAAATTTTATTTGCAATTTCATCCAGTTTCTTTTATCAGAATAACTTTTCGTAATTTTGTATCATTATTATGCTATTGTTGAATGTCTTCTGTTAGCAAATTCTCTCTGAATTTAAACAGTGTTTCGTTTAGGGATCCGAGCCCGAACCTTGACCAGTCCCAATCTGCATATTTAAAAGTACTCCTTTCTTTGTATGCAACAGTATTATAGTTGAGCTGAAGAAAAGAAACCTCTTTTTCCAAATCTCAATTTAGTTTTTATGTTTGGTTCTTCTTCACTCTTAATTGAAACAAATAATACTCGTATTCTGATTGCGAGTGTTTATTATTGGTTGATTTATTAATTACAATATGAACCTCTGGAATCAAGCAGGGTAAAAAGCCCCTTCACAAAATTTGATAGTTTGCTTTCAAGGTACGTACTAGAATCCGAAAATGGAGTGAAAAAATGTCTGACCGAACGGCGCGCCGTGCCGCGCTTTCCTTATTACCAATGAACCAAAATTAATAAAATTTGTTTGGTAGGTGAAAAATAGGGGCTGAATTTTTCAGAACGCCGTAGCTCAAAAACTTTAAATAGAAGGGTACCTATGGTTTTTATGACGTCTTCAAATTGATTCCAAACTCGACGGTTTTACGAAACCACCCGGAGCTTTGTGCGTCCGGCCAATCGTTCACAGTGAGGACCACAAGTGTGGACCAAAAAGCAGCATGAGTGTGATTCATACAGTTGGCATACTTCCAGCCCAGGTGTCATTGCCAGGGAAGAGAACATCTGATTATAATCACGCATGACTTTATGAAATCGAGTTTGTTGTTCCATGTTGTTATTTCATTTGAAGAAAGGTGGTTATATTAGATTCTGTTAGACTTTTCCAACTTGGTTCGATGTCTGTCCGTCTCTGTGCCCACAAATACTTCTTGCCACACGCATGACTTCCTCAGTTCGAATCCGATTTTGCTGAAATGTTCAGGTGTCATACAGATTGAGCGTCCTGAATTACAGAACGATCGGATCATTGGTAAAGCCACTGTGCATGCGGTTGCGCCAATCCGAGGAACTCAATTTTTCACGTATAAATTGTATTGTTGGGTAGTTGAGGTGTAGTTCCTAGATGGTCCCCTATGAATTTCAAAACGCTCGGATTATTGGTGGAACTTAGGACTTCCTGGACAGGGTAAGTATTGACTAGAGAAAACTGTGTGATATACGCAGAATTGGTATCGATCTATACAGGAAAATGATAAACCGTTCTGTAATAATTGGCAGCATTTTTATGCATAGCTTTGTCATTCATATGTTAATAATAATAATGAATGGTTTTTTATTGTTACTCCTTGTGCTTCTTATCCAGTGTATGAAAGCTTACGTCGAATTCGAAATCAGCCAAGGTGCCTACGAGATCTCCTGCCCTGACGCGATGTGCGAGGCCCAAGGCGTTGTCACCCTCTCCGAGATAGAGAATCTAGTCAACTCCGATCTTATGGAGAAACACAAACGATATCGGCTGAATAAAGGTGAGTGATATCAGAAGTAAACAGTAGGAATTTTTCCCTTTTGACCTTAACAAACCCAACTGTTGAAATAAAACCGTTCATTTCAAACTAGACACGAGTGATCGGAATTTCTCGAGTTCTTGACCTGTTGTTTGCAGTCTCAAACTTTTGCTCTCTTCATCTGAGAACCCGAAAGGCTGATTTTGATGGGTCGATGGGTTCCTAGAAAATTTCACGAACACCTCCAACTAGGGTTACCAGATCTCCCTCGAAAAAAAAAGAGTATAACGATCCACATGTCAGAATATAATTATGTAGTTAATAAGCTTATATCCAATGGTCGAATATTCTCCATACGACGAACATACACTACAGGAAAGCAACCCGGTAGGAGGAGTAGGTACTGGCTATCAGACATCACGTGTAGGTACTATACATATTGTGTATTTATGCAGGTATATTCAATATGATATCTTCCATGAACCGTGTGGGTTATCCCGCTAATGATTAAATGAAGCCTTGTGTTGGAATTCGCTTAATTTCTCTCCATCCTTCTTTGGGTCAATATTAAAATCTGATCAATCCGCCCGCCTCACGTTTTCTTTTCACTCGCCCTTTTTCGAACGGTAAATGACAACCCCACACACGCGCGCGCACGCGCACGCTAGCCAAGTAATCCCATGAATATTTCCCTGGGATTTTTCAGGGGGAAATCACTCGTCCTCTTTGAAAAGTTTATCGAGTTGCTCCCGTTCATTTCACCGGCATTATTCATGCACGAGTGACGACCTCCGACTGAATATTCGCCACTCTCGACTGCAGGGGATTACGTGATGTATGTGAAACGGAAAGTTGATTCGTGAGGTGCAAGGTGTGTTGAATGCGCAATACAGTCGAACATAAATATTCCCCCCAACTGACGCCTTTTAATTATTTTTGAGAGGCTTACTATTTTTTGTTGCCAAATCCGCCGAATATCTTAGTGCATCTACTTATATTGCCTGCTACTTGAGAACCTATCAGATTTCAGCTGCCTGGTCTGATTTGCTTTAATTAAATTTAAATAGGTACATATAGTAGCCTTCTGGAGCAAAGTCGCCATCTCCACTTCCTGGGTCTGTTCTTATTCTTGAGGTAAGTTTAAACGCCAAATCGGCTGAATTCCGATGGCGTTTTCAGATTTCCTGAAGTTCATCACTTCTATTTTAGCGAATTTTCGAAGAAAAGGAAGCTATTGTTCTCGGTCCAAAATTTTTAAAACTCGAATTTCCGAAAGATTTTTATACCAAAATCCGTTTCAGACCATCCTGAATTCCCTGCCGAAAGACACCAAAAATTATATGTATATATATATATATATATATATATATATATATATATATATATATATATATATATATATATATATATATATATATATATATATATATATATATATATATACATATATATATATATATATATATATATATATATATATATATATATATATATATATATATATATATATATATTTACATCCTGCTATCATAGTGGCATCCGCACATAACGCGTTATTGTGGCACCCTTGCAATCCAATAATATATATCGAATTTTTAAGGTGTATACTGGTCCATTACATTGATAGAAAGTGGTGGGTGTAATTTTTTTCTTGAAATTGCAAACAGAAATGAAATCCCATAATGCTATCATTATGGCATCTTTTCATTCTTAGATCAATACGGCACCCGAAGTATACATTATCCGAATTCACATCATTGCAGAACCCACTTGTGTATACATTGAACATAGTGCTATCAATATGGCACCATGCGCTGTTGCCAAATCTCTAGTGGGGAAAGCATTTAACCTGGTAGTGTAGAATCGTGGCCCGGGGTGACCATGTAGATCTTAGTAACCCCAAAGTTGGCGGCAACTGGTCCTCGTCTCAGGTGGGCACCAATGGAAGCTTTTCAAAGCTTGTGCTTACTCGACCAGATAGCTCTTCACCTCTCATAGTAATCATGCGAAGTCTACAGGGACTAAAGATTGAGTAAGGTCCGAGTAAAAAGTTCCCCCCGGGATATACCCATTGAGGTAAAATTCAGGGTTATAAAAGACATTTAATTTAATTGTTGGAATCCATCTCTACAGTACCCAATACGGTCGATTTTTCAACTCCCACATATCCCCTACCTATTTCTGGATGGATAAACTTGCAGCAAGGAAATTAATTGAGCTGTGTATGTATGTATTAAAACGTCACTGTTTCATTAGAGTAAACATTCGTATACGTACCTATAAGGAACATCCTAGGCCAATAAAATTAGGATTTTTCCAGGAATTAATTGACGAAAAATCGGAAATCGTTTTAGTACCTTCAGATGATGCTAAATAAAAGTTTAATACCTTCAGTTGATGCTAAGCAAAAGAATCTGCGTTTGCACGGTCACAGGTAGTGAGCTTAAATTTTGAGAGCAAAAACACCGACATTTCGGCACTTTCTAAATTTTTTAGTTAGGTATATCTTCCAAACCGTACATCCTACCTTCCACCACTAGAACCAAAGATCATTAAATTTGGCATCGAATCACATGGTAGCTAAGAAAAGTGCTAAATACATCGTACAGCGGACGGACAGAAATTTTTTTTATTGCATTTTCGGATACTACATACCTTGAAATGGAAACTTTCAAAGTTTAATGGGTTGGGGGAGGGGGGGGGGGGTTAACAATTTTATTTTTTCGTCCTCGATTCCAAAGGTTCATTATTCATAATAATAAACCCAAATTAATGAAATTCGGTTTGTGGGTCCTATTTGGGGTCTGAATGGTCCATGGAGCTCTGCTGTAAGGGGAGAAAAAAACGCTGCAAAGTCCTTGTCGCATGGTTTTATTATTCTATTGGACATACCTACAGAAATGTTGGCTGTTCATTTATTGTTTCTTTCATGTGAAATAATTTAAATAGATAAGTATTTCTGATTGTTTTCACCAATTCATATTCGGTCTTCTCGTTCCCAAAAACATGGAAAACGATACCTCAAAAGCTCATTTTACTAACATGTTACTAAAACACAAAAAGTACCTATTTTTGTGCACATTTTCACCCATAACACCCCTCGGTATATTCCGATCCGGCTGAAAAGTTTCGGGACACAACTAGGGCCTAAATGGAGCATGTGTGCGAAAGATCGAATTTTTAGACCTAAAATGAAGCCGGTACATGTGATACGGCGGACGGACATAGCATTTTTGGAATCTACGCACCTTGAAAGGAAAAGAAAAAATTTTGAGGGGGTGTTATAAAAATTTTTTGCTGAGCGAATACATAGGTGTATTATTCACATAATAATAAACCAATAGGGGTTGAAATTTTCAGGGCTCCGTTATTTCAGGGCTCGTTTTTAAATTGATCTCGAACTTAGGAATTTTTTGAGACCACCTGGAGTATGTACAGCCGTTTGTTCACATTATGGCCCTGAAGTTTGCACCGAAAACCTTCGTCAGTATGATCGTGAATGAAATGGTATGCATCCATCACGGATGGCTGTATGAAGTCGAGTTGGTTGTTCCAAGATATTATTTGATCGGAAGAATTATTGTTATTTATTATTTTTCTAATTGGTAGGTACCTACTTTTGTAGCTTAACACACGCTTCATGAATATCAACAAATAACTTATTAATTACAGCATTCTTGAATCCACTGCATATTTATGAAACTGTAACTGCCCGGCCGGCTCCAGTACTCGATTTAGTGCTTTCCTGGGGGTCCAAGAGGGTAGGTATTGACCACAGAAAACAGTTATTTAAATTATACACCGTTCTGTAATAAGTTGCAGCGATTTTGTTCTTCTATCTATGGGATAAATTAGTACTATTTTTTCGGGTTATTATTTTCAATAAAGAACCTTTGGAATCGAGCATTAATACAATTATTTTGAAAGCGTTTCAAGGTACCTACATAGAATCCGAAAATGGTAAGAAAAAAGCTGCAAATTACTACACAACGGTTTATGACTTACCGGTACAGAAACACCTACGTTAAAGACCACTGAATTCTGTGGTCAAAACCTACCCTCGTGCGTCTCCCAGGAAAGCCCTGATCGCCTAATGGATCCAAATGGGCCATTTCAGTTGATAAAATGGGTGATGGATTCAGATTCAAGACCTCTACCAAAAGTGTAAGGTGTATTTTTCGAATTAATTTTTTCAACTTGTATGAGATGAATTTCTTGAGTCTAATGACCTGATCTGGTCTTATTCGGAAGTGGCGTATGTTGAAGATGGGAATAAAAAAGGGGGAAATGTGACCCATTTGACCACAATTTCTTTAACAATATAAATGTCAAGTGGGATGAAATGTGCCGGCTGAATTCGGGTGGGAACGTTCTGTAAATTCCGAAATTTTAAATTTAGGAATCTAAATCTTACGATCACGTTTGCGTGTTGCGTCTTATTGCCGAACGTCAGAGATGCCTCTGACTTGTCAACATTTCGGGGTATGTCTGTACTGCGCTGCAAGCCGCAATCTTGGGTATTTTGGCTTGAAACTTTGAGGCTAGCCTCATTCGGCCTTCCAAATTTGCTATTGGTGCCACCATGTTACCAGTGGTACCATCTATCAGAAAAATGTGTTTAGGCCTCCAGAATTTTCTGTGTAGTTTTGGTGCCACCATGGTACCAGGGAACGACGCCTGTCATCTCTGTCATCTGTCAGAAAATGTGTGTTTGGTATAGTTTTTCATATTTTCCGGCGTGCTGAATCGAATACAATTACTTTCAACGCTCTGCCAGTCATCCTTACAGCAACTGCTAAATATTAAGCCATAAACCGCTCCGAAAAATATATATTATTGAGCATGGTTTATAGGCAGTGAGCTTATTTTCAAAATTGCGAAATGCGTCTGGTCAGTGGACCCACTAGTATTATCTGATTCTGCATCATATCCTGAATTGAAAGGCACTTGTCTGCCAACTGAACTAGTAGGTTCAGCAGACAAATTTTAAAATGTCAAGTCTATTTGGCAACCAACTTCTGACTTATTTTACCGCGTTTGTTTCCTCTGTTTCTTGATTCTACACTATATCCTGAACTGAAAGACACTTGTATGTCAACTGTCAAGGCCGCATAGGCTCGGGAGACAAATATTAAAATTTTAAATTTTGGAAACAAACATCTGACTCATAAGACTATTGTATTCCCAAATTTAATCCACACAATTTTAGCGATTGTCTCCTTGATTTGTTGACTATTACTGCAAATGCGAGTCGCGCCGAAACGGCGAACGTTTGATTTCGAATGGCACCTGTTTGAATCATTGGGAAATGTGGCAACAGTACAAGTTCTCCTTTAAATGTTTCTTTTAAAATTCTAGCTTCGATGGTATTGTTCATCATATTTTTCAATGAAAGCCTGGTACCTTAGCAAAGTCATGCTGAATTCATAGAGGACCCCTGTTGGTTTATTAGTGGTGGGTGTAAAAATAGGGGTTTTCCAGTGTTTGAGGTTTTGGTGAACATGAGCTTGCGAGGTATCGTTTTCCATGTTTTTCAGAGCACGAAGACCGAATATGAAGTTGATTCTCCTAATGACCAAAGAGTGAAGAATTGAAATTGTACCTAACGTTCAGCTCCCGGATTCATTTTTTATGGGTCAGAAACCTGGGACATTGACTGAAATCACCATAAATTTGTATAATAACACAAAAAGTAGTATCAACAGGTGAATCAAGACAGTTAAATGGCACTATAATTGATCAAAGATAATTTGTAAAAAAAAAAAAAAACGTGTTTTTGAGAAACAATAAATGAACAGCCAACATTTCTGTAGGTAAGTCCAGGACGCTGCTTTGCAGCGTTCCTATATTGAAATATTCAATTCACAATTTTAATTGGTTGAAAAGAAACTGCTGCATGAAACCGAGTTGGTTGTTCCGCAATATTATTTCGTTTCGAGGAAGATGGTGTTTTCGATTTGGTCGATAGGTACATACTTTAGCAACTTGAACAAAAATTTGGTTCGATGTATGTCTATCCGTTTGTGTCCGCAAACCCTTGGCACGCGCATAATATCCTCAGTTCGAATCCGATTTTGGCAACATTTGCGGGCTGGGATATGGGGCATCCTTATAGGAAAATAATAAACCGTTGTTTAATAATTTGCAGAGTTTTTACGTTTCTTCCCGCCAGGTCCTTTTCCTAAATATGCGGTAGAGTCGAAAATTGTATCTACAGTTATTTGCTGTAATGCATGAAGCATAATGTGTAGTTTAAAAATAGTAGAACGAAAATTCCTACGCCTAGTTTGAAGAACCGTTCCTAAAAATGCCATCGAAATCGGGCGGTCAAAGAATGATAGAATACGACTGTATAACCGACTTTGTACTAACCTAGCTTCTACTAATACTTCTACAAATAGGGAAAAAAGAAGTCGTGAGTTTTTCAAAATTAATAGGTAACGCTTTATTAATAGGTAAGGCTTCCGTACTTGTCCTCAGACAGCAACATGAACAAACACAGGTTAATGAGAAATCAAGTACCTCGATTTTGCGTCTACGCAAGCACAGTGGTCGTACTAATGATCCGAGCGATTTGAAATTCATATGGGACGATCTAGGAGCTACACCACCCCAACTATCACTGAATTTGAACAAAATCGGGCGGCCGCCGCCGGTAACGCCGAGCTTCGCGGAACAAAAAAGACCCTCATTGGAACCTACCAACCAAATTTAATTAATTTTGGTTTGTGGTAACAAAGAAAAGTGTCTGGTACGGCGCGGCGTACAGCGGACGGGCAGAAATTATTGTTTTATCTATTTTCGGATTCTACGTGTCTTGAAACGAAACCGTCAAATTTTGAGGGGGCTAAACTTTTTTCTTTTCCCTCATGTTTGATGCCAAAGATGGACTTCATTAAGATGATTCATGTAAGATGGACCGTTCAGGTAAATCTTATAGATAGGTAACCTAAAAACTGGAAAAAGTCCTACAATTTTGAGGTTTTTTGGCAGACAAAAGTTGTCCTAAACTCAAAAACGATTATTCGAAATGAAAAGTGTTATATAGGTAACTAAAGTTGTAGAGCACCAAATTCATAGGGGACGACCTAGGAGCTACACCACCCCAACTAGGTATCTACTGAATTTGAACAAAAGCGGACCGCCACCGGTAACGCTGAGCTTCGCTGATCAAAAAGACCACAACTGGAACCTACCAACCAAATTTAATTAATTTTGGTTTATGGTAACAGCGCAGCGTACTGCGGACGGACAGAAATTATTGGTTCATATATTTTTGGATTCGACATGTCTTGAAACGTAACCATAAAATTTTTAGGGGGTTACTCCCCCTCCCCCCCCCCCTCCAACCATGTTCGATGCCAAAGATGGACTTCAAAATATTTGATTGAAATATTAAAGTTTAGATCAATTAAAATTTTAAATTGCAATTTTGATAAAAAATATGGGTGCTTTGAACGCAGAATTGAATGATGTACAACTTTAGTTATATGATATTTTTCATTTGGAATACCCATTTTTAGTTGCAGGCGTGTGAAACACTTTTCAGTCAAAATGGAAAAAATTTCCGAGTTTAGACCGTCAATTCCAGCCAAACGGCTGAACCAAATTTGATGTTTAAGACAATCATTCTAAGTAGAATTTAATGCTCTTTAATTTTTGTTCGAGTGAAATTTTCTGTAAGAATCATCGTTTGGATGTTATAAGCCCAAAACTGCACGAAGTGCCAATATTTCACGGTTGTATGATGT
This sequence comes from Leptopterna dolabrata, assembly GCA_954871275.1. Lineage (NCBI taxonomy): Eukaryota > Metazoa > Arthropoda > Insecta > Hemiptera > Miridae > Leptopterna > Leptopterna dolabrata. Next base: position 26,925,140 of record OX940984.1, read on the forward strand.
ACCAATCAACAAGCATGCCACATTTCAAATTTTTAGGATTTTTCTCCCGCTGGTACCTTTTTTCTTTTCTAATTTGACTGGGCTAAATGAGTTGATACTCCAAAAGTGCTCTTCTGACAAGCCCCCATGGCCCTACAGCCCACGAGGGGCTTGGGCTGGTCGACTGATTCTCTGATAACAGTGTTGCCAAATCTCCGGAGGTCGCAATGATAGGTCTTCGTCAATTTTATGATATACTGTGTATATTCTCGACTGGCACCAGCGCTGCGTTTGGAAAAACCGGGAACTATCGCCGTATAATTGTTATCCATCTTGCTATGTTTGTGGCACCCATGTGACAATTTTCAAATCAATATATCTGACTCCTCTTATCGATTTACCCCCTTCTGTGTATCGATAGTTGTTGATAATTGATACCTGCAGCACTTCCGAAGCGGTTCAATTTTTTACTTCTATTAACCTCCAAACTACGTAGGGATTTCAAAGTGGCACCCTTATACGGATGCAGCATGCACACGGGTGCCACTTTAAATGCAACTTTTCTGTGTGTGGTAGCCACAATGATACCAGGATGTATATATATATATATATACATATACATATATATATATATATATATATATATATATATATATATATATATATATATATATATATACATATATATATATATATATATATATATATATATATATATATATATTTATATATTTATATATATATTTATATATTTATATATGTATGTGTCATTCCAGACGATAACTCTCGAAAGAATCGAGATAAAAAGTTCAAATTTGCACGAAAAATCTGTCTTGGCAATCGACAGGCTAAGTTCGAAGATGAGCAGAATCGGGTCACCCTAAGGGGGAGTTTTGGGGAGTTTTAGGGGGGGAAAATTACCCATAAATTCCCAAAATGAAAAAGTCTGACAAGTGACACCTCATTTTGAAGGTTTTTGTACGCTGAACACGATGGTGAAATCAGAATTGCGATATCTCATTCCATTCTCAAACTGGAGCACTTTGAAGATGAAGGAACGTGGTTATTTCTTGAGATGTTCTTCCTGGTTCGTCTGCTCTAATCTGATAAGGGAATGGGATATCGCAATTCTGACTTCACCATCGTGTTCAGCGTTGGAAAATCTACAAACCGAGGTGTTACTCGGCAAAAAATGGAACAAAAAATTTGTTATGTACCCAATACCTACTCTTCTGGTATTCAAAACATTTTTGATTTCCCCCTCCCCCTCCTTCCACCCCAAATTTTACTTTGCGTAAAACTACTCCTGTTTTAATTTTGTATGGTATCAAGTTGGGAAAACATTGGCCGAAAATTAATTTTCAGAAAATTTTAGGCGGAGGAGGAAGATGCCGAAAACTTCGAAAATTCGCTCTTATAGCCATGCTGCATGACTGTGGTTTTTTCTAGATCTTCTCACATTTTCAAGGACCTGTACACCTACGTACATGCAGGTTCCCCAAGAACGAATTGCCTAATAATATGGAACTAGACTTCGGAAGTCTTTTAGCGAATTTTCAAAGAAAATGAAGCTATTGCAATGGCTTCGAAATTTAAATAATATAAATTTTTGGAAATTTTCTTCATAGAAATCCGTTTCAGACCATTCTAAAACGATTCCTGAAATTTAACACTTTTATATATATATATATATATATATATATATATATATATATATATATTTATACATATATATTTATTTATATATGTGTCACTCCAGACGATAACTCTCGATAGAATTGAGATAAACAGCTCAAATTTGCACAAAAAATCTATCTTGGCAATCGAAAGGCTAAGTTCGAAGATGGGCGAAATTGGCCTACTCTAAGGAGGGTTTTGGCGCATTTAAAGTGCGCAAAAATTACCCAAAAATCCCCAAAATGTTATTTTCCAACAAGTGACCCCTCATTTTAAAGGTTTTTGCACGCTGAACACGATGGTGGAATCGGATTTTAGATATCTTGATCCGTTCTCAAATTAGAGCATTTAAAGTGCGCAAAAATTACCTAAAAATCCCCAAAATGTTATTTTCTAACAAGTGACCCCTCATTTTAAAGGTTTTTGCACGCTGAACACGATGGTGGAATCGGATTTTAGATATCTTGATCCGTTCTCAAATTAGAGCATTTAAAGTGCGCAAAAATTACCCAAAAATCCCCAAAATGTTATTTTCCAACAAGTGACCCCTCATTTTAAAGGTTTTTGCACGCTGAACACGATGGTGGAATCGGATTTTAGATATCTTGATCCGTTCTCAAATTAGAGCATTTAAAGTGCGCAAAAATTACCCAAAAATCCCCAAAATGTTATTTTCTAACAAGTGACCCCTCATTTTAAAGGTTTTTGCACGCTGAACACGATAGTGAAATCGGATTTTAGATATCTAAATCCGTTCTTAAATTAGAGCATTTAAAGTGCGCAAAAATTACCCAAAACTAGGATAATCTTTAAACTCTTACCCCCACCCCCTTAGAGTGGTCAGATTGAAAAATGTGAGAAGTATTAATTGAAGACGAGAGTTCGAAGCAAAAAAGGGGGAGGCAAACGATTAGTACAACTCCTTGAATTTACCCACAGCGATCAAATAAATAAGCACTTAGTACAATTACGTAATAAACAAACGGTAGAATCAGGATGGACAAAACGTACAAATTAAAATAAATACGAAGAGAATATACATAGAAAACCAAATTTTAGACCGAAGTTTTCCTTTATTCAAAACCATAGCCATTAATTCGAATATTTCTTTGAAAATTCGCTCATTAAGTCATGCTGCATGACTGATTTTTTTTCTCTTGGGCAACCATTGTACATTATTTCTCCATCGGGACCCCGTTAAAACTCATTCCAGGAGAAGGAACTAAAGGCATTAAAAGAAAATGTTGCTGAGAAAATGGAGGAATCGCAACAAAACAAAAAACGGAGCTCCCGAAGAACAAGTTGAGTTAAAAGAGTTTTCCTTCCTAAGCAAGAAGTTCCGAAGATTACTTCCCGAGGGAGGGATAGCTTGCCATCATACTCGAGAAATGTTTTGCTCCCGTGCATTCTGGGAACGAGACATCTTGCCTAAAGACGTCCATAATGGATTGCGAGGATTATCGCAGTTTTCCCGTTAAGATTACATATTGTTGCAGTACGTACGATCCCCAGAGTGCTCCTGCCGTACATTTCCATGTTTTCAATTTGTAGGCTAGGCACATTTTAAGAACATACAGTAAGAGCCAATATCCCGTTGTGTTCAAACGATTTCCATTTTATTCTCAGCGATTAACAGGTAATTTTCGTGTGTTACAAATTCTCCTTTTTTCGGTCAAATTCTGTTCAATAATGGAAATTGAAAATTATTTGCCACTCGGTGATGTTTTATGTCGGAAAGTCTGGGAAGAAAACGATTTTCAAATTTGAATTTCTAAGTTCCCACTAGAAGTGACGTATTAGGTAAATTGCAGAATAGTTCAACTCAAATCCTGCTTAGAGCGCTGGTGCATTACTTATGTACTGAACCACAATGGATGGATGGGTGGAACCAGAAATGTATAAATAAATTTTTTTTAAACACGTCCTCAAAATCAACCCGAGGGGAAGGTCACGACCAAGGTACTTGAAGGTTGCAACGAAGGTTTGCCATTTCTAGTGTTGCGTTATTGGCAGCAATGGGAACCTTCGCCTCCGAGGCTTCATCACTCCGCCTCCTCGGGCCAGCAGCCAATCAGATGTCAATAGACCTCATACGTCATTTTTTACCGCATTTTTACTTAAAAATAATGCTTACTTGTGAAAACGGGCTTCAAACTACCATTCTTCCAAGAGTTCTAAATATTTTTCAAGAAAAAAAATTTGACGAAAACGATCCCTGTTGATTGCATTGCAATCGCAGCAGTAGCAGCTGCCCATGCGCTACGGGTAAGCCTTTAATAATAGACACTACTGTTAGTTTAACACGCTGTTCCTTCGCGATGGTATGGTGTGCCCATAAAACCGTTCGCAAAAGATGTTCAAATGCTCGATGATATTCGTCCAAGTCGTTAGCAAACACCTCGCCTGTTTATGTACTTATACGTTGTCAACAATGCAATCCACCCAATCGGCAGACGTTTCTCTTAGGATTTACAATGTAAGTCAGAAGTTTGAAAAAGGGAATTTACGAAATTTCAAACTGCCCCATGGAAATGAATTGGCGAAGGTTCATGAGGAGCTGTTGAGAAATATAACCGGGTCGCGGTGCCTGCATATCAAACGGCAACTGGAAGTGTCTCGCCCTCCCATTTGTATGCCGCGTCCGCTTCAGCAGTGAATTTCCAGAGGTCCGCTTTCGTCCCCTACAAATCCCAGTCATGGGTTATTTCCGTGTGTAGGATTTTTTTTTTTTTTAAATCTCAGAATCGGA